>CM042173.1:28498376-28558376 GCA_023376005.1 Doryteuthis pealeii | reverse complement strand
ACTGAACGAGTTCAAATAATAAAACGTGGCGGTATATTCACGGTACCAAAACGGATATACGTAACGTTCTAATAGCGATATATATTGTATAGCGGGTCTTGTCAACATGCCTCCAAATTCACGACACTAAAAAGGTGTTCGGCACGTGGCCGTCATCTTGTCGATAGAAAAGGTACAACGCAAGAAATATATCGTCACAAGCTGCTTAGCTTTTATTTTCAGGGCTCGTCTCGTGGGTTATGTCGGAGAGGAGGAAAGGCAGAGAGAAAGAGAGAGAGAGAGGACACTGTTAAATTACGGTGATCCCACATAAGGGACCAGAGGTCCGTCCGTCCCCTAGGCCTCGGAAAGCAAAAAGAGGCCGGTATTTTTCTTCGTCGTTCCACGTCAGCACGTGACTTCCGGTTCCGGTCAACACCCGAGACTTCCGATTGGCTTTCAATTCTCCATTCGGAGGGTCACGCCCCGGTCAAACTCACGACAACCAGTTTTATGTTCATCACTTTTTTTTAAGCCTTTACTATCTCTTATTTCTTCTTCCTCCTTTTCTAATAGTCCTCGCAAAACTCAGGACCTTCCATCTCGTTGCACAAGTGTCATAGCCACTTTCAATTGTAGCTATGTGTGAAGTGAAAGCAGGAGAAGGTAAGAGGAAAGACTCACTCCCTTTCATTTATTGAGTTAGCCTCCGCCTGTCGCAACTAAGAAGGAACGAAGACAATGCGGTGATATCAGACCCTGTTTCTTAACAACACATTGCCCAAGAATTTTTGGAAAAATATTTTTTTAAAGACCTGGGGTACTGTATCAGAGCCATATAAGAGAGCAGTCTGCGTGCGGACCGCACCTGTTCTTGCTGAAGGCCGCATGCGAGCCGCCGGCCACATGTTTAACATACCTGCTTTTCTTTATTGTTATCATAGGTTGGTTGGTTGGTTGGTTGGTTGGTTGGTTGGTTTTTACGGCATGTCAACCCTTGTTGGGTTCTTTTTATGCCGAAGACGCTTTGTTTGGTTCAATCCTGATGGTACTCATTTGCTAAACTCAATTTTTTCAAGCAAATCTCTTTTCAATTTAACTTCATTTGTTAAACTTTTGTTAAAAGAGAAGGAGTGAGAAAGAGCAGAGAAGAGGGAGTGAGAGATATATGGATAGAGGAAGAGAGAGAGAGGGGAGAAAGAGGAGTGAGAGAGGGAGAGAGAGGAGAGGGAGTGAGAAAGTGAGAGAGAGGGAGTGAGAGAGATAGATGGATGGATGGAGAGAGGGGTAGGGGAGGGAGGGAGAAAGAGGGAGTGAGGGAGAGGGAGTGAGAAAGAGGGAGAGAGAGGGGGTATGAGAGAGGAAGTAAGAAAGCAGGAGGGAGCGAGGGAGTGAGAGAGATAGATGGAGAGAGAGGGAGGGGAGAAGGAGTGAGAGAGAGAGAGTGAGAGAGAGAGGGAGTGAGAGAGAGAAAGAGAGAGTGGAGGTTTTAGTGATTCTATTGTTCTTTGGGTTGATCTCTTCCTCTGGTCGATACGGGTTCTTATCAACCTCTACTTGAATCCGGCATCTTCATGTTGCCACCCTGCTAGCAACGTGCTGCTAGTCTTGACATTTTGTTTCGATTAAAACTAGAAAACTAAAAGATGTTATATACCCACATCTCGGGTATATAATGGGGGGGGAGACAGACAGACGAGTAGAGATGGGATCAGGGGTCTTGCTTGTTAACTCTGACACTATTTTGTCGGTCGCCATATTCTTCTCAGGGCTGATTCGGTGAGGCTGTTACCTCTTTCTTGTTCGGTCTCATTTCTTAGGATTAGTCATTTCTTATTTAGATAAATCAACAAGACTTGTTTTTATTTTTAAGTATTTCATTTAAAACAACCCAGCCTATAAAAATTCAGCGAAGCTCGAGAGCGAAATCTTGAGCGCCGACGACAGCGTTCGTTCTCAGCAAGTGACTGCATCTAATTGCATCTAAACTACACGGGGCCTTCCCCCGTATTTTGATTTATATATATATATATATTCAAAGGAACCGTTTCGTTTACCTGATGAATGCTTTCAGCAAGAAACTGCTGGTTGTAATATCGTTCCGAAATAAATAAATAAAAGCTAAAACTTTTATTTGTTACTTCATTCAACTATAGTATGAGATGGTCACTGTTTCAGCTTTTGCTGGAATGGCGTACCAAAGGCAGTATTATTGATAGAGTGCTCAATATAAAATAGAGCTGTTATATAATATAATAAGATAAATATATAAAGGTTTTATATCATTTTATTTCATCTTATCCAATCATACACATCCCATGTCTATCGAATTTTCTGGGTTTTTTTAAAAATTTTTTTTGATTTTCCTTGCATTTGAAAAATCTTCACCTGACGATTGCCTCGCATGAAACCAATATGGTCGTGAATGTTTCTTTGTCACCTAATAAATAGATATGTAAAACCTTTATATATTTATTATATTATATATATATATATATATATATATATATATATATATAATATATATATCCGCTTTTTCCAACGAATTTCATTTAAAATAAGGATTTACTCTGATGAAGGTCGAATTTTCTTTGTGTGCGGAACATTTCTACATTTTTTTCTATTATTATTATTTCATTTCCTTTGATTATTTTAAAAATATTAATAATAGTTTGAATAAAGTACACATGGATAAACTCCTGACCGAAACGCGTGTAAGTAATATTCATCAAAATATCCTATATTATCCATTCTATACTTTTCTTTCCTTTATTCATTCTTTCAACACACACACACACACACACACACACATATATATATATATATATATATGGAGTAGTCAAACAATGTGTTTGAAATGGCGAAGGCCGACAATTTGTGGGAGATTATGTGCCTAATTAAAGTCATACCTAATTTTGTTAATTAATTAATTAACAAAATTAGGTATGACTTTAATTAAGCACATAATCTCCCATATATATATATATGTGTGTGTGTGTGTGTGTGTGAGTGTCTGTGTGTGTGTGTGTGTGTGTGTGTGTGTGTGTGTGTGTGTTAGAAATTATTCAGTCACCCTTAAGTTTTTATTTACTCTTCCTGAGCAACACCAACTAGTATATGTATTGGGGATGGTGGTAGTGTGAGTGTGTTAGCATGCATTCTATGTCAGATTCCCATGTACACGTGTTATCTACCCCCTTAACATCTCGGGTATATAATGGAAAGAGAGACAGACAGACAGACAGACAGAATAGTGATGGTGAGATGATAATCCTTATTTGTTAACTTGGCTACTATTTCAACGGTCACCATATTCTTCTCAGGGCTGATTCTTTGGGGCTGTCTCTTCTTTCTTGTCCGGACTCATTTCTTAGGGCTGGTCATTTCTTGTTTTAATAACTTAAAATTTGTTTCTTGTTTTTTAAGCACCCATGTGCCTAAACGAAAGAAACTTTTTGAATGAACTTGTTATGTGTGTTTCATAGCAAAAAACAACACATCATAGAAGGGTTTTTGATAGAGCAATAGGGTGGCCTAATGTTGGTATCAGCCAGACAGCCTATCCCCTTTTCACAAGCGCTAGACCAAGAAGATTGTTTTTTGTGTCTGAGGTGGAGCGCATCTCCTACCATCAGCTCCTTACTTTATTGCACAGATCCCTTACTCATACGTTGAGTTGGCGAGGGCCGGTATCGAACTAGGAATGATACAAATATAGACATATGACTTAATAAGTGTTGGGTTAACTTTCACACTCGCCCATGTCATTATACTTTCTCGAGAAAGATAACTATAATAGGCTATTTATAATATGCTAATTATAATATGCTAGAAAGAAATGTTGTTTCTCCTTTAAAGCTTTATTAAACAACCCAGCCCCGGATTCCACGAGGGTCGAGGGCGAACCCAAGATACGCCCGCTCTCGTCCAATGCCGAGTTGCGTCTAATCTAAAACTTAAACTAATCTCCCACGCTTCTAATGGTGCGTTTTTCAAGGGGCCGAGTAAAAAGTTCAATAACCGCCGATGTAATTTCCACTCGTTCCCCGTTATTCTGAATCTAACGAACCCTGATTCAAAATATCTGACTATTGTACGTACATAATTCATAAGCTGCCTATGAATTATGCAACACATAAATTCTCAGATTTTGTCGAGTGAATGTTACTTTGGTGGGAGAAATATTTGGTGGTGTATTGAATCCCTATACTAAAATCATCTCCAATGTATAGAAACACATTGTAAATGATTTTACAATAGAAATGTATTGGAGATGATTTTAATATATGGATTCATTGCCAATGATTTTACTATAGAAATGCATTGGAGATGATTTTACTATAGGAATGCATTGCAAATGATTTTACTATAGAAACGCATTGTAAATGATTTTAGTTTAGAAACACATTGTAAATGATTTTACTATAGAAACGCATTGTAAATGCTTTTACAATAGAAATGTATTGGAGATGATTTTAATATATGGATTCATTGCCAATGAGTTTACTATAGAACTGCATTGGAGATGATTTTACTATAGGAATGCATTGCAAATGATTTTACTATAGAAACGCATTGTAATGATTTTACTAAGCAACACATTGTAAATGCTTTTACAATCGAAATGTATTCGAGATGATTTTAGTATATGGATTCATTGCCAATGATTTTACTATAGAAATGCATTGGAGATGATTTTACTATAGGAATGCATTGCAAATGATTTTACTATAGAAACACATTGTAAATGCTTTTACAATAGAAATGTAAATGATTTTACTATAGGAATTTTACTATAGAAACACATTGTAAATGATTTTACTTTTACATTGTAAATGATTTTACTATAGAAATAAATGATTTTACTATAGGAATGCATTGAAATGATTTTACAATAGAAATGTATTGGAGATGATTTTATATAGAATGCATTGTAAATGATTTTACTATAGAATGCATTGTAAATGATTTTACTATAGTAAATGCACATTGTAAATGATTTTACAATAGAAATGTATGGAGATGATTTTACTATAGGAATGCATTGTAAATGATTTACAATAGAAATGTATTGGAGATGATTTTACTATAGGAATGCATTGTAAATGATTTTACTATAGAATGCATTGTAAATGATTTTACAATAGAAATGTATTGGAGATGATTTTACTATAGGAATGCATTGTAAATGATTTTACTATAGAAACACATTGTAAATGATTTTACAATAGAAATGTATTGGAGATGATTTTACTATAGGAATGCATTGTAAATGATTTTACAATAGAAATTATTGAATGATTTTCTATAGGAATGCATGAAATGTAATGCATGATTTTACTATAGAAATGTATTTGAGATGATTTTACTATAGGAATGCATTGTAAATGATTTTACTATAGGAATGCATTGTAAATGATTTTACAATAGAAATGTATTGAGATGATTTTACTATAGGAATGCATTGTAAATGATTTTACTATAGAAACACATTGTAAATATTACTATACACATTGTAAATTTTACAATAGAAATGTATTGGAGATGATTTTACTATAGGAATGCATTGTAAAGGATTTACTATAGAAACACATTGTAAATGATTTTACTATAGAAACACATTGTAAATGCTTTTACAATAGAATGTATTGAGATGATTTTACTATAGGAATGCATTGTAAATGATTTTTACTATAGAAACACATTGTAAATGATTTTACTTAGAAACACATTGTAAATGCTTTACAATAGAAATGTATTGGAGATAATTTTACTATAGGAATGCATTGTAAATGATTTTACTATAGAAACACATGAAATGATTTTACTATAGAAACGCATTGTAAATGATTTTACTATAGAAACACATTGTAAATGCTTTTACAATAGAAATGGATTGGAGATGATTTTAGTATATGGATTCATTGCCAATGATTTTACTATAGAAATGCATTGGAGATGATTTTACTATAGGAATGCATTGCAAATGATTTCACTAATGAAAAGTAATTGAAGTGTGAGAAAATAAAAAAGAACACAATTGAATTACAAATTTAATGAAGCCAAAAGTCTTTTCTGGTTGATTAGATTTTGTGGAATGAAGGAGAAACGCACCAGCCAATGAACCGAAGAAAGAATCAAATAACAAAATAGTAGGAATAAAAAAATCCTTTCTTAAAATCTATTTGAAAATATTAAAAAATAACATCAGTCGTTGAGTTATATAACCCTTTTTATATCGCTTTATATCGGGAATATAAATGGTGTGTGTGTGTGTGTGTATGTGTGTGTGAGAGAGAGAGAGAGAAAAAGAGACAGAGAGAGAGAGAGAGAGAGGGGGGCGTGTCTAAAGTGTTTCTGTTTTCCTTTGGGTTGACTTAATCCTCAGCTCGATACCGGTTCTTGTGCATCATATCGGCTCGATATCAACCCCAACTTGAATCAGGGTAACTTCAAGTCGCCACCCTGCAACTACGTGCAACTAGTCTTCACATTTACCCACGAATTAAACGACAAAAACCTTACCTCTTAAATCGAGAGAAACCACAGTCAGTGTGAGTCAATGAAAAATCCTATCCGCCCTTTACTAATATATAATGTAATAATTTGTTGCTCCGGATTTAATCTAATTTACCACAGATTCCGGGTTTAAGTCTAATTTACCACAGATTCCGGGTTTAAGTCTAATTTACCACAGATTCCGGTTTAAGTTTAATTTACCACAGATTCCGGTTTTAAGTCTAATTTACCATAGATTCCGGATTTAAGTCTAATTTACCATAGATTCCGATTTAAGTCTAATTTACCACAGATTCCGGTTAAGATTACCACAGATTCGGTTTAAGTCTAATTCACCACAGATTCCGATTTAAGTCTAACTTACCACAGATTCTGGGTTTAAGTCTAATACCAGATTCCGGATTAAGTCTAATTTACCACAGATTCCGGTTTAAGTCTAATTTACCACAGATTCCGGATTTAAGTCTAATTTACCACAGATTCCGGTTTAAGTCTATTTACACAGATTCCGATTTAGTCTAATTTACACAGATTCCGATTTAAGTCTAATTTAACCACAGATTCGGATTTAAGTCTAATTTACCACAGATTCCGGGTTTAAGTCTAATTTTACACAGATTCCGGATTTAAGTCTAATTTACACAGATTCCTAATTTACCACAGATTCGGTTTAAGTCTAATTTACCACAGATTCGGATTTAAGTCTAATTTACCACAGATTCGGGTTTAAGTCTAATTTAACACAGATTCCGGGTTTAAGTCTAATTTACCACAGATTTCGGGTTTAAATCTTATTTACAACAGATTCCGGATTTAAGTCTAATTTACCACAGATTCCGGGTTTTTAAGTCTAATTTACCACAGATTCCGGTTTAAGTCTAATTACCACAGATTCGGTTTAGTCTAATTTACCACAGGTTATCATAGATTCCGGATTTAATCTAATTTACCACAGATTCCGGGTTTAAGTCAATTTAAAATTACACAGATTCTGGGTTTAAGTCTAATTTATCACAGATTCCGCTACAGTACGTTCGCTCCTTCTTTGAACTTAATTAATTCTATCTATTCTAACTTACCACTGTAAGGTTCAAAGTTAATTAATGAACATGCAATTCCGACACGTGAGACAAAACATTTAATATATATAACAGCACATGGAAACGATAATATACATAATGTACAGGAGAATAGAACATGTAAATACATATACAAATTTTAGGTATAAACAAGATACCCAAATGTACGTAAGATATAAATATTACAGACATGGAACTAAAGGATAGTCCATGCTGTATAAAGGACTTACAGTAATGTAAGGGGGGGGGCAAAAGCCCCACCGAGAAGGAGGGTAGATAGACTCTAGCCCATATCAGTTCGTTGAGAAGATCCAGCGAAAAGAGGAAGACAAGTTCAAATCAGGCGCTTAAATACCAGATGTCCCCCAGTGGGAACAAACGGCAACGCAGCGAGAAGATAACTCTTCCAGGCAAAGGGAAGATCATCCCCTACACCACCTTCTGTTCTCTTACTAATATAACCAGTAATATGTAAAAATGATGGATGTGCGTGGGCTAGTGGTTAGAGTCGTTGAAAATGGACTCGTCGATTCGAGTTTAATTCCTAGACGAAGCTGTTGGCATTTCACATAGCGCTAATACCCTTGGGAAAGGTATGAATCCATATATTCTTCCTCCAGCCATGGGTTAAATAGTAGAGCAGACTAGGCCCTTCAGCCTTGGGTAGGTAACCAGTCTAGGAGAGGGATAACTCTGAATTCAAAATTCCTGAGGTCGGTCGTTGATTGGGTTTGTGGCAACCCTTGATGCACCAATTCTTTCCTATCGACAGTACCAAAAAGTGTGGATGGTCCAACACAAGCCTTCACCACTATAAACAAATCACTGTGTGGATGTTCATTGTATGAACACTCATACGTCGGGATAATTGACGGGAGAGTCCATCATGTAAAAATGACAGAATTTTCAACAAGCAAGAATATTCTTATATTTTGTGGAGGGAATGTTACTTTGACGTTGCTAGGGAAATATTTGGTGATTTATCACTTTAAAAGAAAGTGTGAGAAAATAAGTGAAAACACAATTGAATTGCAAATCTAATGAAGTCAAAAATCTTTTCTGGTTGATTAGATGTTGTGGAATGAAGGAGAAACGCACCAGCCAATGAACCGAAAAAAGAATCAAACCGCAAAATAATAGAACTAAAAAATCCTTTCTTAAAAACTATTTGAAAATATTTTTTAAAAATACCATCAGACGTTGAAGAACAGAACCGAAACCATTTTAGGGGTAAGACTCCCCAATGGGGCCACCTGTTGGCCGTGAGTGGCGACCCGTGATGCTTAAGGATAGAGCCCAGGTGGATGAGCAGTTCATGACATGCAATACTCCGGCTGGTCATGTCAAGCCCTAGCACCTATATGATTTTCCCAACTCTATTGCCCTTATGGCAAGCCCCAACCCCTTTTTATCATATGGGTGCTAGAAGGCAGTGGCTGCGGGTCTACATGTCCTGGGAATGACGTTAAACTCTATCTGATGGTGAGGTTCCAGTTCTGGAGGTTTGGGCAATATGGACCACCCCTTCATCACCATTGCTCCCTGGTCCACTCTGACCCGGAGTGGTAGTACCTGTTAGGGTCCCATCTATGGGTTAAATAGAAAAATGTATTTATAAACAAAATTGTATTATCCATTACGAATTGATTCATTTCAAAACTTTATCGGCATTAAATGACCCACCAGGGTTGATATGCCGTCAAACCAAACCAAACCAAACCAAACCGAAACCATTTTAAGAATCCGCAAGTATTAATTCAGGGACATTTTAGCTCAATCGGTTGGATAGTTGGATTTTACGGCATGTCAACTCTTGTTGGGTCATTTTATACCGAAGACGTTCTGTTTTATTAATTACTGATTGGTACACAATTTTTTTAAGTCATTTTATTTTTTACTTTTTAACCCATAAAATGTAAATGTGCCAGAGTTTTTTTTAAAGATATACCAGGGTGACGGAAAAGTAATGCCATTTTGTTTAGAACAGGTGTAATTACCAACACAGAAACATGTACCATACATCAATATGAAGCTGGTCCTCGGTGGATCACATCCCTACTTCTCTACATAGTCACCGTTTCTCTCAATAGCAATGTTCCACCATTGAATTAGAGCATGTATCCCTGCACTGTAAAATTCTGTTAACTGTTCTTTGAGTCACTTCTTCACTACAGATTTCACTTCCTCGTCTTTTGCCTTTCAAAACCTCTTTCCTGGGACTGAAGAGATGGTAGTCTGAAGCCGCTAAATCTGGTGAGTATGGAGGATGCGGTAAAGTTGTCCACCTGAATGAGGCGATTTTCTTACTTGTCTGATGATTATTGCCTAGATACCTGGATTGTTCTACTGGCTTTAGAGGATTGCCGTCTATAGTGGAGATGTCACCTTTCGTTTGTGTTCATTTAGTACATTACACTACAAACGAATGTGATTATTGAATTTAGAATATTTTCAGTTTCATGTGACTGCCTTTGTTTTCTTACACAAAGTTTTAATCTATTCTTTCTAAAGGGCATTAGGTTCATCTAGTACATTTGTTGACATTTGGCGAGGAATACACCAAGGAAGATCATTGCATATATATATATATATATATCACGCACAGGGCGGTCTTCCGATCTATAGCTCTGCTGATGAGGCCTAATAGGCCGAAATGTACATACAGAGATTGATTTTTCTCGATTTGTTTAGCCATAAATTTAATAGGTATTCCCGCCTAATTCATTATTAATTAATTAATTTTCAAAATTAGATACGACTCCAATTAAGCACTTATTCTCCCAAAAATCATCGGCAAAAAGCCATTCTAAACAAACCTTGTTTACATATATATATATATATATATATATATATATATATATATGTGTGTGTGTGTGTGTGTGTATATATATCATAGAAAGGAAGGAAGAACTCAACACCGTAATTCCATAATAAATCTATTCAGACCAAAATTGGGGCCTATATAAATCTAAGTTGATTTAATATAGCTCCCCAAATTTCGGTCTCATCAGATGGGGATCAATTTACTTTTGAATTGCACTTCTCAAAAAACAAAAAGTAGAATTTAAAAAATAAATTCAAACAGAAACAATGTTGGGGAGCTACATTAAATCAACTTAGATTTATATAGGCCCCAATTTTGGTCGAAATGAATTTATTATGGAATTTCGGTGTTGAGTTCTTCCTTCCTTTCTATGATAAATATTGCTTTGTATATAATCTAAAAAGTTTATTATACATTGAGCTCTTTTCAGTGATTTAAAGATTCGCTGTATTTATACATACTGGATCATACAATAATAATACAGCGTGTCTTAGATATCACATATAGAATCATCCCTTACTACCAAGTTTTGGATAAATCTCATATATATATATATATATATATATATACATATATATATATATATATATATATATATATATAAGATAAACAAAAAGCCATAAGACAAACAGGAATATTTATTTTATGTTGTTTAATTTTTCTCAACTAGTTTCGACCTTAGGTCATCGTCAGAAGAAAATTTCTTATTAAAGAAATTGTTTTAGAAAGTTGAAAAAATTATTAAAATAATTTTTTAAGTGTTTGACAAGCCACTATAATCCGAGCAGAGAAGTTTGGTAGAGGTGGCAAGTTCATCTGTTCAGTGAAAGAAAATTATTGATTTTGGTTTGTTTTGTTTTACGTGGGTCATTTAATGCCGATAAAGTTTTGAAATAAAGCAATTCTTAATGGATAATACAATTTTTTTATAAATACATTTTTCTATTTAACCCATAGATGAGACCCTAACAGGTACTACCACTAGGGCCAAAGTGGAGTATTGCATGTCATGAACAGCTCATCCACCTGGGCTCTATCCTTAAGCATCACGGGTCGCCACCCACGGCCAACAGGTGGCTCCATTGGGGGAGTCTTACCCCTCTGCAGAGGTGCAGTCGGTGCATTCTAACGCCTCAGCCGACAGGGCGGAAAATTACTTGAGTTGAATTCATTGGAAGTGTTCTTTTATATATATTGTTATGAAGGAATCTGTTATATCCCGAGATGTAGAATATGCAAAATGATAATAAAAACAGGGAAATATGTTTAACATATAACAATATTGTTTTATTTATTCTCACTGACAGAGAATACAGTCGGATGGTTTTGGATAGAGTTCACCTGTGTGTGTGTGTCATGTGCGTGGTCGTCACATGGGCGCTGTGTGTATGATACGTGTGCTCACGTATCAGGTCGGTCCTTGGGTCATAGTGTGCTCACATATGGGGCCGGTTCTTTGTGTTATGTGTGTGTTCACACATGGGGACCAGTGCCTTGTCGACTCTCTGCTGAGAGTCCTTATTTAACACAGGGTAGAAAATGGTTCTACCCTAAAAGTGACTGAACTAGCCAACCGTGCTGATTGACGTGATCACTAGTTCAAGCGTGCTGCCGCACGTCTGTAGTGTCCAAAACTCCTGTCCAAAGTAACATGGCTAAATTCCCATATCCGGGTTCCCGTCAGTCTCTTAATGATGAAAAGGGAGCAACTCGTTAGGATACCCGAACACACACACACACACACACACAATATATATATATATATATATATATATTTGTATCTGTGTGTGTCTGTGTGTGTGTGTGTGTCACCCACCCACTAAGCAAACAAATATATTTATTTCTGGATCTTTAAAAACCGATTTAAAATTGCTCAATATAAAGAGCTAAATATACGTTTTAAAAACGAATGGTTTAAAATTTCCGCCTGCAGTTTCTCGCCGTAGCGCGAATCTTCAGGTGTATATTTAGACAAAAACCCTGAAGATTCGTGCTACGGCGAGAAACTGCAGACGGAAATTGTAAGCCATTTGTATTTAAAACGCATATATATATATATATATATATATATATATATGTGTGTGTGTGTGTGTGTGTGTGTGTGGTGTGAGAGAGAGAGAGAGAGAGAGAGAGAGTCGTTTTAGAAGTTGTGTGTATATACATATATGAGCATATATATACATATATGAATATACATACATACATATGTGTGTGTGTGTGTGTGTGTCGTTATTCTGATATTCTGTAGAAGAAGAAGACTGCAAAGAAGAAGACTGCCAAGAAGAAGAAGAAGAAAAGGCTGAGAAGAAGAAGAAGGCTGAGAAGAAGAAGAAGAAGAAGAAGAAGAAGAAATCATCGGAATTATCAAGGTTAGAATAAAAGCGGTTATTACCTTGGAATTTTTTTTACCTATTCTTTTCTTTGGAGTTTTCGGCTAAAATAGATTGAATTCCTCTTTTACAACCTTTATTCTGTATGAACAATTACAACGAATGCGTTTCCTCGTGATAATATCTAGTGTTAATTCTGCATATTCGGTGAGTTGTTTATAATATATATAATATATTATAATAATATATATATATATATATATATATATATATACCCTTACAAAAAAAATCACACAACATACAACAACACACATATAACTTAAGCAAATCCATTCCCAATCACATATAAACAAAAAAAAACAACAATTAAACAACCACAACACACACACACACACAACACAACACACCATACACATATTAGTTAACCAATCCCACAATCTAACCACCTGTGGTACACCATCCACAATCCGCACTCCCCTTCCAGAAGAGAGAAGAGTCCAACATAACCACCCCCAACCACACCTCCCCCTACTGACGACCTTCCGCTTTCAGCATTTTGAGAATTTCCATCATTGGAGTAAGGAACTATATCCAAGTCCTGAAGATGGTCTAATAGAGACCGAAACTTGCACCGTCGACAATAAACATCAAGTTTCCATTAACATCCGTGTTTGTCTACTTCTCCACATATATATAAGTAAGTAAAGTCTCGAGCGCCTAATGTCATTATCAGCCAGACAGCGAGGGAGTCTATCCCCTTTTTCACTAGCGCTAGACCAAGGAGATTATTTTAGTATCTGAGGTAGAGCGCCACACCTACCGCCAGCTCCTCACTTTACTGCACATATCCTGTGCTACTCATACGCTGAGTTGGCGAGGGCCGGTATCGAACTAACTAGAACTTGTGGTTCTAGCCGAAACGCTCTACGACTGAGCTAAACCGGCCCGGATATATATATAATATTTGTCCCTTTCTCTCTCTCTCTCCTTCTTTCTCCCCACTCTCTTCTCTTTCTGCCTGTCTAACTGTGTGTCTTTCTTCGCTTTGCTCTCTATATCTCTGTCTATCTGTCTCTTCTCTTTCTCCTCTGTCTCTCTCAATTGCTGTCTCTATCTCTCTCTCTGTCTTTCCTCTCCCCTCCTATCTATCTCTGTGTCTGTCTTATCCCTTTATCTTTTTCTCTTAATCTTTCTTTCTCTCTCTTCTCTCTCTGTCTCACTCTGTCCTCTCTGTCTCTCTCTGTCTCTCTCTCTCTCTTCTAGTTGTCTGTCTGTTCCTTTCTCTTTTCTCTTCTCTCTTCCCCTCTCTCTTTCTCTTTCTCACTCTCTTTCTCTCTATCTTTCACTGTATCTCTAGCTGTCTGTCTGTTCCTTTCTCTTTTTCTCTTCTTTCCTCCCCTCTCTCTTTCTCTTTCTCCACTCTCTCTCTTCTCTCTCTATCTATCTTTCACTCTCTGTCTCTCTCTCTGTCTCCCTTTGTCTGTCTCCTTTTCTCTATATTATATATGTTATAATAATATAT
This sequence comes from Doryteuthis pealeii, assembly GCA_023376005.1. Lineage (NCBI taxonomy): Eukaryota > Metazoa > Mollusca > Cephalopoda > Myopsida > Loliginidae > Doryteuthis > Doryteuthis pealeii. The sequence continues at coordinate 28,544,123 of CM042173.1, read as the reverse complement.
ATATATATATATATATTATAATATACATGTATTATATATATATATATAATATATTATGTATATTTATTCTATACCTCTCTCTCTCTCTCCTCTCTCTCTCTCTCTCTCTCTCTATATATATATATATTATAATTATATATATATATATATATGCAATTCAATAGATTAGATGCAATAACTGATTCGTTACGCTTTACATCATAGAATTCTGAGTCATTTGGTGAAGGAACTGGGTGTGCTTCATCCGATTATTTGATGAAATTTGAACCAAGTAAAATGGCCAAGGTTAAGTCAACTTAGTTCAGAAAGTTCAACACACCTTCGTGCAGATTTCGTTCATTCGTTTTTGTCTTCATTATATTTTAGTTTTTTCTTCTTTTCTTACTTTCATTTTTTTTTTTCACTACAATTTCCATCCTTTTACAGCTCCGAAATTCAACCAAGGACTTGGTTTTTTGTTAAAATCTTTTTTCATTTTCCTTTGTCTTCGTTATTAATTTTATTATTTCTTATTTTTTCCCTGTAACGATCTCTTGCAGTCTTCTTCTTCTTCTCTTCTTCTTCTCTTCTTCTTCTTCTTTGAAGTCCTCCTTCTTCTTTGAAGTCTTCTCTTCTTCTTCTTCTTCTCTCTTTCTTCTTCTCTCGTTCAATCTTCTTCTTCTCTTCTTCTTCTTCTTTGCATTTTTCTTTTTCTTCTTCTTTGCTTTCAATCCTCCTCTCCTCTTTTCTTCTCTTCTTCTTCTTCTTTCTTGCATCTTCTTCTTCTTCTTCTTCTTCTTTGCAGTCTTCTTCTTCTTCTTCTTCTTCTTCTTCTTCTTCTGTCAGTCTTCGTCTTCTTCTTCTGTCTTCTTCTTCTTCTCTTCTTGCATCTTCCTTCTTCGTCTTCTTCTTCTTCTTCTTTCTTTCTTCTTCTTCTTCTCTTCTTCTTTGCCAGTCTNAGAGAGAGAGAGAAGATCATACCCTGAAACAGACTTGGGGATGACAGACTACCAAAGCAGATTCTGTACTCGCAACTGAGATAGGGATCACGTGGAATCAGTAGACCAAGCTCAGGTACAAAGACATCAAGAGAAACCTGAATGACTTGAATATCCCCATACGCAATTGGCAAGACGCAACTGGAGACCGATTAAATTGGAGGAAAAGGGTTCGCGTGGTGTCACCATTAGAGATACGATGGAAAGCAAGTAGTAGTAGTAGTAGTAGTAGTAGTAAAAACTAACCCTAACCCTAAACCCTAACCCTAAACCCTAACCCTGACCCTTGTTGGACTTAAACTTAAAAAAAGATAACATTAACAGTTTTATTACAAAATTTGCGGGTTCTGTATTTTCTGGGTCACCCTGTAATATTATGTTACTCAACTGGGTAATGTGACGTAAGCAGTGACGTAGTTTTTTTACAGACAAAAACCGGAAGCGAATCTCCATTATTAGTAGATTTTGGGTGTATATAGCATAAGAATATTGTGACGTAAGATGTGACGTAGAGCTATGACGTAGTTTTTGTTACAGTCAGAAATACAGACAATCTCCATTATTAATAGAAGATATCTATATGATCAATAGATAGGATCTGAACAGGTACTACCATTCCGAGTCAGAGTGGACCTGGGAGTAATAGCAATTAAAGAACAATTCCGCATTCCGTAGATTTCCTGAACTTGAGCTTTTCGATGGTTACCTCATAATTTTGACCTTGTGTCAGATCCTACTCGTAGCAGATGGGTTGGGTAAATACCTCCTCAGAAGAAACATCTGAAATATTAATCACATCATAGAATGATTTTCTATTTTTCTGTAATTGTCGAAATGCCAAACTTTACTCGCAAAATACAACTGACACCTTTCATTTCTTAATAATTCTTAAAAATATCTTTTTGTCATATAGATTAGAACCAAACTGGTACTACCACTCCGGGCTAGAGTGGACCTGGGAGTAATCGCAACGAAGTGGTAATTCCACATCCCCCTGATTTCCAGAACTCGAGCCTCACCATCAAATGTGGTTTAATGTCTTGCGCAGAAGAAACGTCTAGTGAATAGGGAAATCGATGGTTACCCCACACTTTCGACCTTGTGTCACATCCTACTCGTACCAAATGGATTGAATAAATACTTCCCCAGAAGAAACATCTGAAATGTTAATTACAGCACAAAATGACTTTCTCTTTTTCTGTAATTGTCGAAATGCCAAATTTACCCGTAAAATACAACTGAAACCTTTCGTTTCTTTATAATTTCTAAACATATCTTTTTGTTACATATATTTACCAACTCCTCTACACGAACAGAATGTGACACAAGGTCAATTTCTTAGGAGGAGTTTAACAGGTTTGAATTCAGAGTTTTCCTTCTCCTAGGCTCGTTAACTGGCTAAGGTTCGACCAGGAATTAAACTCGGGTCTACCAGTCCATTTTTTACGACTCTAACCATTAGAAAACGCAACTCCATTTTTTTATATAGATTGGATCCAAACAGATACTACCACTCCGGGCTAGAGTGGACCTGGGAGTAATGGCAACGAAGTGGTAATTCCACATTCCTCTGATTTCCAGAACTCGAGCCTCACCATCAAATGTGGTTTAATGCCTTGCGCAGAAGAAACGTCTAGTGAATGGGGAATTCGATGGGTACCCCACACTTTCGACCTTGTGTCACATCCTACCCGTACCAAATGGTTTTGGTAAATACTTCCCCAGAAGAAACATCTGACATGTTAATCACAGCACAAAATGTATTTCTATTTTTCTGTAATTGTCGAAATGCCAACATTTGCTCGTAAAATACAACTGAAACCTTTCGTTTCTTTGTAATTTTTAAACATATCTTTTTGTTACATATATTTACCAACTCCTCTACACGAACAGAATGTGACACAAGGTCAATTTCTTAAGAGGAGTTTAACAGGTTTGAATCATTTCTAAACATATCTTTTAGTTACATATATTTACCAACTCCTCTTCACGAACAGAATGTGACACAAGGTCAATTTCTTAAGAGGAGTTTAACAGGTTTGAATCATTTCTAAACATATCTTTTAGTTACATATATTTACCAACTCCTCTTCACGACAGAATGTGACACAAGGTCAATTTCTTAAGAGGAGTTTAACAGGTTTGAATCATTTCTAAACATATCTTTTAGTTACATATATTTACCAACTCCTCTTCACGAACAGAATGTGACACAAGGCCATTTCTTAAGAGGAGTTTAACAGGTTTGAATCATTTCTAAACATATCTTTTAGTTACATATATTTACCAACTCCTCTTCACGAACAGAATGTGACACAAGGTCAATTTCTTAAGAGGAGTTTAACAGGTTTGAATCATTTCTAAACATATCTTTTAGTTACATATATTTACCAACTCCTCTTCACGAACAGAATGTGACACAAGGTCAATTTCTTAAGAGGAGTTTAACAGGTTTGAATCATTTTCTAAACATATCTTTTAGTTACATATATTTACCAACTCCTCTTCACGAACAGAATGTGACACAAGGTCAATTTCTTAAGAGGAGTTTAACAGGTTTGAATCATTTCTAAACATATCTTTTAGTTACATATATTTACCAACTCCTCTTCACGAACAGAATGTGACACAAGGTCAATTTCTTAAGAGGAGTTTAACAGGTTTGAATCATTTCTAAACATATCTTTTTGTTACATATATTTACCAACTCCTCTACACGAACAGAATGTGACAAAAGGTCAATCTCTTAAGAGGAGTTTAACAGGTTTGAATAATTTCTTAACATATCTTTTTGTTACATATATTTACCAACCCCTCTACACGAACAGAATGTGACACAAGGTCAATCTCTTAAGAGGAATTTGACAGGTTTGAATAATTTCTAAACATATCTTTTTGTTACATATATTTACCAACTCCTCTTCACGAACAGAATGTGACACAAGGCCAATTTCTTAAGAGGAGTTTAACAGGTTTGAATCATTTCTAAACATATCTTTTAGTTACATATATTTACCAACTCCTCTTCACGAACAGAATGTGACACAAGGTCAATTTCTTAAGAGGAGTTAACAGGTTTGAATCATTTCTAAACATATCTTTTAGTTACATATATTTACCAACTCCTCTTCACGAACAGAATGTGACACAAGGTCAATTTCTTAAGAGGAGTTTAACAGGTTTGAATCATTTCTAAACATATCTTTTAGTTACATATATTTACCAACTCCTCTTCACGAACAGAATGTGACACAAGGTCAATTTCTTAAGAGGAGTTTAACAGGTTTGAATCATTTCTAAACATATCTTTTTGTTACATATATTTACCAACTCTCTACACGAACAGAATGTGACAAAAGGTCAATCTCTTAAGAGGAGTTTTAACAGGTTTGAATAATTTCTTAACATATCTTTTTGTTACATATATTTCCAACCCCTCTACACGAACAGAATGTGACACAAGGTCAATCTCTTAAGAGGAATTTGACAGGTTTGAATAATTTCTAAACATATCTTTTAGTTACATATATTTACCAACTCCTCTTCACGAACAGAATGTGACACAAGGCCAATTTCTTAAGAGGAGTTTAACAGGTTTGAATCATTTCTAAACATATCTTTTAGTTACATATATTTACCAACTCCTCTTCACGAACAGAATGTGACACAAGGTCAATTTCTTAAGAGGAGTTTAACAGGTTTGAATCATTTCTAAACATATCTTTTAGTTACATATATTTACCAACTCCTCTTCACGAACAGAATGTGACACAAGGTCAATTTCTTAAGAGGAGTTTAACAGGTTTGAATCATTTCTAAACATATCTTTTAGTTACATATATTTACCAACTCCTCTTCACGAACAGAATGTGACACAAGGTCAATTTCTTAAGAGGAGTTTAACAGGTTTGAATCATTTCTAAACATATCTTTTAGTTACATATATTTACCAACTCCTCTTCACGAACAGAATGTGACACAAGGTCAATTTCTTAAGAGGAGTTTAACAGGTTTGAATCATTTCTAAACATATCTTTTAGTTACATATATTTACCAACTCCTCTTCACGAACAGAATGTGACACAAGGTCAATTTCTTTAAGAGGAGTTTAACAGGTTTGAATCATTTCTAAACATATCTTTTTGTTACATATATTTACCAACTCCTCTACACGAACAGAATGTGACAAAAGGTCAATCTCTTAAGAGGAGTTTAACAGGTTTGAATAATTTCTTAACATATCTTTTTGTTACATATATTTACCAACCCCTCTACACGAACAGAATGTGACACAAGGTCAATATCTTAAGAGGAGTTTAACAGGTTTGAATAATTTCTAAACATATCTTTTTGTTACATATATTTACCAACCCCTCTACACGAACAGAATGTGACACAAGGTCAATATCTTAAGAGGAGTTTAACAGGTTTGAATAATTTCTAAACATATCTTTTTGTTACATATATTTACCAACCCCTCTACACGAACAGAATGTGACACAAGGTCAATATCTTAAGAGGAGTTTAACAGGTTTGAATAATTTCTAAACATATCTTTTTGTTACATATATTTACCAACCCTCTACACGAACAGAATGTGACACAAGGTCAATATCTTAAGAGGAGTTTAACAGGTTTGAATAATTTCTAAACATATCTTTTTGTTACATATATTTACCAACTCCTCTACACGAACAGAATGTAACACAAGGTCAATCTCTTAAGAGGAGTTTAACAGGTTTGAATAATTTCTAAACATATCTTTTTGTTACATATATTTACCAACTCCTCTACACGAACAGAATGTGACACAAGGTCAATTTCTTAGGAGGAATTTAACAGGTTTGAATAATTTCTAAACATATCTTTTTGTTACATATATTTACCAACTCCTCTACACGAACAGAATGTGACACAAGGTCAATATCTTAAGAGGAATTTAACAGGTTTGAATAATTTCTAAACATATCTTTTTGTTACATATATTTACCAACTCCTCTACACGAACAGAATGTGACACAAGGTCAATTTCTTAAGAGGAGTTTAACAGGTTTGAATAATTTCTAAACATATCTTTTTGTTACATATATTTACCAACTCCTCTACACGAACAGAATGTAACACAAGGTCAATCTCTTAAGAGGAGTTTAACAGGTTTGAATAATTTCTAAACATATCTTTCTGTTACATATATTTACCAACTCCTCTACACGAACAGAATGTGACACAAGGTCAATTTCTTAGGAGGAATTTAACAGGTTTGAATAATTTCTAAACATATCTTTTTGTTACATATATTTACCAACTCCTCTACACGAACAGAATGTGACACAAGGTCAATATCTTAAGAGGAATTTAACAGGTTTGAATAATTTCTAAACATATCTTTTTGTTACATATATTTACCAACTCCTCTACACGAACCGAATGTAACACAAGGTCAATATCTTAAGAGGAGTTTAACAGGTTTGAATAATTTCTAAACATATCTTTTTGTTACATATATTTACCAACTCCTCTACACGAACCGAATGTAACACAAGGTCAATATCTTAAGAGGAGTTTAACAGGTTTGAATAATTTCTAAACATATCTTTTTGTTACATATATTTACCAACTCCTCTACACGAACAGAATGTGACACAAGGTCAATTTCTTAAGAGGAGTTTAACAGGTTTGAATAATTTCTAAACATATCTTTTTGTTACATATATTTACCAACTCCTCTACACGAACAGAATGTGACACAAGGTCAATTTCTTAAGAGGAGTTTAACAGGTTTGAATAATTTCTAAACATATCTTTTTGTTACATATATTTACCAACTCTTCTTCACGAACAGAATGTGACACAAGGTCAATCTCTTAAGAGGAGTTTAACAGGTTTGAATAATTTCTAAACATATCTTTTTGTTACATATATTTACCAACTCCTCTACACGAACAGAATGTGACACAAGGTCAATTTCTTAAGAGGAGTTTAACAGGTTTGAATAATTTCTAAACATATCTTTTTGTTACATATATTTACCAACTCCTCTACACGAACAGAATGTGACACAAGGTCAATTTCTTAGGAGGAGTTTAACAGGTTTGAATAATTTCTAAACATATCTTTTTGTTACATATATTTACCAACTCCTCTACACGAACAGAATGTGACACAAGGTCAATTTCTTAGGAGGAGTTTAACAGGTTTGAATAATTTCTAAACATATCTTTTTGTTACATATATTTACCAACTCCTCTACACGAACAGAATGTGACACAAGGTCAATTTCTTAGGAGGAGTTTAACAGGTTTGAATAATTTCTAAACATATCTTTTTGTTACATATATTTACCAACTCCTCTACACGAACAGAATGTGACACAAGGTCAATTTCTTAAAGAGGAGTTTAACAGGTTTGAATAATTTCTAAACATATCTTTTTGTTACATATATTTACCAACCCCTCTACACGAACAGAATGTGACACAAGGTCAATCTCTTAAGAGGAGTTTAACAGGTTTGAATAATTTCTAAACATATCTTTTTGTTACATATATTTACCAACTTCTTCACGAACAGAATGTGACACAAGGTCAATTTCTTAAGAGGAGTTTAACAGGTTTGAATAATTTCTAAACATATCTTTTTGTACATATATTTACCAACCCCTCTTCACGAACAGAATGTGACACAAGGTCAATTTCTTAAGAGGAGTTTAACAGGTTTGAATAATTTCTAAACATATCTTTTTGTTACATATATTTACCAACCCCTCTACACGAACAGAATGTAACACAAGGTCAATTTCTTAGGAGGAGTTTAACAGGTTTGAATCCAGAGTTTTCCTTCTCCTAGACTGGTTACCTAGCCATGGTTAAAGAGCCCAGTCTGCCCTGCTATTTACCCATAGCTTGAGGGAGAAAAAGATTCATACCTTTCCCAACGGTATTAGCTCTATGTGAAAGGCAAACAGCTTCGACCAGGAATTGAACTCGTGTCGACCAGTCCATTTCCTACGACTCTAACCATTAGACAACGCAACTCCATTTTTTTTATATAGATTGGATCCAAACAGGTACTACCAATCCGAGCCAGAGTGAACCTGGGACTAATGGCCATGAACGGACAACTCCACATTCCCCTGATTTCCAGAACTAGGCCCTCACCATCAAATGCGGTTTAATGTCTTGCGCAGAAGAAAACACATACTGAATCGGGAATTCAGTAGGTACTCCATACTTTCGACCTTGTGTCATATCCTACCCGTAACGAATGGGTTGGGTAATTGCCTACCCAGAAGAAACATCTGAAATGTTAATCGTAACACAATATACAACTAACACATTTCGTTTCTCAATAATTAAAAGAACTAGCAACAGAAAACAGCCTCCGGGCGTCGTAAAAATTAATTTTGAAAGACATTGCCTGAGAGAGTGGGAGTTAAAAATTCAATGTCAGAGGGTTTGTATCATAAGTAAGACATATCTTTTTGTCATATACATTGGAACCAAACAGGTACTACCACTCCGGGCTAGAGTAATGGCAACAAAGTGGTAATTCCACTTCCCCCTGATTTCCAGAACTCGAGCGTCACCATCGGTTTAATGTCTTTCGCAGAAGAAACGTCTAGTGAATGGGGAATTCGATGGGTACCCCACACTTTCGACCTTGTGTCACATCCTACCCGTACCAAATGGGTTGAATAAATTCCTCCCCAGAAAAAACATCTGAAATGTTAATTACAGCACCAAATGATTTTCTCTTTTTCTGTAAGTGTCGAGAGGCCAAAATTTGTTTGCGAAATAAAACCAACACCTTCCGTTTCTAAGGTAACAAGCATAAGAGAGAAAAAATGACGAATAGCTTAATATATATATATATTTTTTTTTTCATTCCTTTTTTTGTGTGCTAATTTTAGCCTCGATTTCATTAGAGGCGTCACCAGCACGAACTCAAAAAGAACGAAATCGCGCTAAACAATTGAACGAAACGAAACAAAAAGAAAGAAATTAAATGAAATAAAAAAAGCAATGATCAATTTCTTTTTGCACAATCTTTATACGAACAGAAAAAAAAAAAAACAGCTTAAAATTTCTATGTATCTTAAATTTCTTGTGTTTTTATCGTGTTATAGTTTTGAGAAAGATTGAATCTGTTGTATCGAGCCACACAAAAAAAAAAAAAAAAAAAAAAAAAAACAGAGAAACGTCTGCAGTTAATTCTACATTCCTTGCTGATGTGAGAGGAAGGAAGGAAGAAAAAAGAAAAACATTCCGATGCCATAAAAAAAACCGCCAAAATGTTATTTCGAAAATATATATCAATAAATATTGACTTTAACACCTGTTTCATTTTTATTCCCAAATATTTTTTTTTCATTTCACACATTTTCGTTTTTCGATATGCTTTTGGTCCGACACCATTTTCGTTCTATCCGCCCCCCCCCCATTCTTTTATATTCAATGCATGTTCACAGCAAGCGTAATTGATTGCTTTTACTAGAAATAAAGAGATAGCAAGTCTCCTTACGAATCCCGCACTCTCCTCAGTATTCTCTATTTGTGTCATTATATAAAATCAAAGCTAAAAGCTGCCAGCCAAGAAGATAGACTGTAGAATTAAAAACAAACACTTCAATAATCTACATGAAAACATTACAATCAAGTATAACTGATTGCTTTTAATGGAGATAAAGAGACAGCAAGTCTCTCCATGAATCCAGTACTATCGTCAGCGTTCTTTATTTTGTAGTATTATATGAAATGAAAGCTAGAATATGCCAGCCAGCTAACTGTAGAATTGAAGAAGACTTCAGGAATCTGTCTGGAAACCTTAAAATCCCAGATTGTTACATAATTATTAGATACCTAACATTTATGGCAATAGTGTAGAAATCAAAATGTCCCTTATAAGCTACAGCCCACGGCCTTGAAGGATGAGTGACAAGGCTTGACCTCAGTCCAAACCTTCCGGTGGATACCGTGAGAACCGGTAGAGAGGACCCTGTCTTCCGGTTTAAGGAGTAAGTAAGTCTCAGTTAGTTAGGAGGTAGGAGCAGAGCTCGTAGGATGTGAGTCTCACCTGCGCAGATGTCTGGGTTGGGGATTGAAAATAAAGTAACATCAAAGTAAATCGAAGTCTTGTGTTTATTACCTAAAAACTAACAATGACACAGGGCTTCTGATAAGGAGAAATCCCTAACAGAAACCAGACCCGAAGTCCCCAAGAAAGTCCAGACCTTAGAAGAGACCAGACCAAGATAGATGAAGAAATAGCAAAGCCGGCCAGAAGAAAATACGACCAGAAGTAACAAGTAAGAAAGGGTATACAACAAGATGACAATATTCAAGAAATTCAATGCATGTTCACCGCATGTGTTCCTTTTACCGCCCTGTCGGCTGGGGCGTTAGAATGCACCGACTGCACCTCTGCAGAGGGGTAAGACTCCCCCAATGGGGCCACCTGTTGGCCGTGGGTGGCGACCCGTGATGCTTAAAGATGGAGCCCAGGTGGATGAGCAGTTCATGACATGCAATACTCCACTTTGGCCCTATCTTGGGCTAGACGGGTGGTCGGAGAGGCCCCCTCCGATCAATCGGCTGGTCACGTCAAGCCCTAGCACCTATATGATTTTCCCAACCCTATTGCCCTTATGGCAAGCCCCAACCCCTTTTTTATCATATGGGTGCTAGAAGGCGGTGGCTGCGGGTCTACATGTCCTGGGAATGACGTTAAACTCTATCTGATGGTGAGGTTCCAGTTCTGGAGGTTTGGGGAATGTGGAGCACCCCTTCATCACCATTGCTCCGTGGTCCACTCTGACCCGGAGTGGTAGTACCTGTTAGGTTCCCATCTATGGGAGAAATTGAAAAATGTATTTATAAATAAATTGTATTATCCATTAAGAATTGATTTATTTCAAAACTTTATCGGCATTAAATGACCCACTGAGGTTGATATGCCGTAAAACAAAACAAACCAAACAAACCAAATGATTCCTTTTACTGGAGATAAAGAGACAACAAGTCTCCCCATGAATCCAGCACTCTCCTCAGTATCCTTTATTTGTAGTCTTACTACAAATGAAATGAAAGCAAAAAGCTGCCAGTCAAGTGTCGATTTGAAGAACGCTTCAAGAATCATCTTGGAAAACCTCTTAAAATCTGAGATGAGCATATTCAAGAAATTTATCGCGTGTTCACAGAAAGTGTAGCGGATTGCTTTTACTGGATATAAAGAGACAGCAAGTCTCTTCACGATTCCCGCACTCTCCTCGATATTATTTATTTTGTAGTATTATATGAAATCAAAGAAGAAAAAAAACTGCCAACCAAGAAGATAGACTTATGTTCTGTAGAATTGATGTACACTTCAAAAATCTTCTTGGAAAACCTCTTAAAATCCCAGATAACCATATTCAATATTTTTCTTACACTTTATCCTCAAGGAAGTATAAAAAAATTACGTCAATTCTACAGACATTTAAAAGATGTATTCATTGTAAATTAACTATATCATTTCTTTTCGCTGACCAAGATATTGGCTCACTTCCGGTATGAAACCTGAGATAAATTCTGAATAAATCACACTTTTCGAGAAGATCTTGAAAAACATAGGTTAAAAGTACTAGTAAAACAAAAAACGCCCTCCGGGCGATGTAAAAATAGATTTTTTAAACATATTGCCTGAGGGGTGTGAGTTAAAAATTCAATGTCAGCGAGTCTGTACCCTAAGTAAGTAAAATCATCAAATTCATGAAAGGATTAAAAAATAAAACAATTTCAAATGTAAACTTTAAATATGTATTAAAATAAAACAAACTATATATAGATATATAATACCAGTCATGTATTTATTAAAACTTGTTTTTAAAAAAATGAGGACTGTCTAATGTTGCATGTTCAAATTTTGAGTGTATTTATTCTACGTTATGACGATTTTGGGTAACGTGAGTGTAGTTATGACGATTTTGGGTAATGTGACGTAAGCAGTGACATAGTTTTTGTTACATACAAAAACCGGAAGCGAATCTCCATTATTAATAGATATTCAACCAGCAGAAGATAATTTATAACTATTTCTTCAAGTAACCTGATATACTGTTAACTAAATAGTTCACAAATCATCGTATCCCTAAAGATTGGGTATTTTTTTAACCTGTAGAGACCGTTGTTGTTTGGTGAGTGTGTAGTTGAAGAGGATCCGAGTTATGGGTCCCTACAATTTATAAGTATAAGACTACGGAAATGAAGTTTCCGTAGAAAACAAAAGAAGAAGACAAAGAGGAAACAAACTTTATATACATTAATTTACAATTGGTATATTCAATTGTTCTTTCAGTGATGTTGCAGACTGTATGTGTCTGTACGTAGTTGTGTGTGACAAGTGTGACATGTATTGTTTATATTTGTGCGATTGTAGCAGTTGTGTCTGTGATTGAAATTTGTAGTTGTTGAGAGAGAAAATTGGAAACGAAAATACGAAACCAACCTGATATATCATTTTGTGTCTTCGGGCAGCGACTTCTCCCTATTGTGTCGATGTTGGGGGAGAAACTTTCGCTCCTACTGTAGAGTTAGAGACCATTCGCCCCAACTCTGTCGAGTCGGGAAGAGCGTAAGCTCCCACTGTCCGGTCTTTCAGTTAAAAGGGTATTTTTATAATTCTCTTTTGTAATTGTCTACGTGATCATTAAGCTAAAATATTCATCAAATATCAGGTGATTTGCAATGATGCAATATCGAATGATTTTGGTATCTGTTTATATTTGTGCGATTGGTTATGTCAAATTGTAGCAGTGTTTTAAAACAATATCTGTGATTGAGATTAGTTGTTATTGAGCGAGAGAGAGAGAAAGAGAGAGAGAGAGTGAGTGAGAGAGAGAGAGAGAGAGAGAGAGAGAGAGAGAAAATTGGAAACGAAAATACGAGACCAACCTGATATATCATTTTGTGTCTTCGGGCAGCGACTTCTCCCCATTGTATCGATGTTGGGGGTGAACCTTCGCTCCTACTGTCGAGTTAGAGGGCATTCGCCCCAACTCTGTCGAGTCGGGAAGAGCGTAAGCTCTCCACTCTCGTTTTTCCAGCTAAAAGGGTCTTTTTATAATTTTAATTATTCATAAAAAATCAGCTGATCTTTGTGCATTCCATTGAAAATCGGCAGTTTGCGAATGATGTAGATATTGCCATCGAAATATTCAAATATCAGCTGATTCTGTTACTTGTGGCATTCCAATGACCATTCAGTTTTCTATTGATATAAATATCATCGTTGGAATTTCCAACTATTATTTCTCGTTTGTAAACAATCCTTTGTCCTTAGATTATCTACATTGTAAACAATTATCTATTGTTTCTAAAATATTTCCAAACTAATATTATTTCGATTATCTTTTGTTTACCTAATCCTAAACTCATGACATACAATTGTAAAAACTAGTTATTTGAGAAAACTTAATTATTTTAATTTATTCAATTCCACATGCCGTAAAAATATGGGAGCCAATCCCTATAAACCTGTAAAATACAACAGCTACAACTGATCACATTCTTCATAAAAGACGTCTTTAAAATGGCCTCTACTCTTTATCCACTCCTTTACCATTGCCCGATTTTGTATAAATCGGGTCGAGATATACAAAATCCTGAGGAGAGAAGCTATTATTGGGGTGGCTGCCCATTAGCTACACAAGATTATTTTATTATTATCTAAAAATAATATACAGGAAATTATTTACTATGGAAAACTGATAAGTGATATTAGGATATTTAATCAACATAAAGTTTAGTGGTATCTAAAGAAATTATTGTAGCTGTTTTTTAACTGGTTGAATAATTGTTACATTATTGTTAGTACACTAACATTTATGTACAGTTAGTGTAGAAATCAAAAATGGCTGTTAGAAATTACGGCTAGTAGTTTTTTGAGTACGATATCATGGAAGATTGATTGACACATGTTAAACTCGTGTTGATTCCTTTTCCGGTAGATACCGTGAGAATTAATAGAGAAATGAGAAAGTAGGGCTCTCCGGTTATGATTTGAAAGAGCTAGTTAAATCAGTACTGGGCAGCCCACTTGGGTTATTTATCCAAAAACTATTAATGACCCAGGGCTTCGGATAGACGAGAAATTCACAATGGAAGACTAGAAACGAAATCCCCTAGACGAAGTTCCAGACGCTAGAAGAACATCTAGCCACATAAGAAAAAATGATGATCAGAATAAAATACATAAGAGAATATATAACATAATTCTTAAATTATAAAGAGTCGTTGGTAATTGAATTTATATATTTCTAAATCACTTTTTACTCAAAATCCATTACCTTCAAAATTGTCCTTCTTATGGCAAGCCACGGCCGATTGTCTGCTCAGTGCACAAACGGTCATTTCGAAATTAACTCCTGATTAATTTAGTTTCCTATGAGAAAGAATGCCGCTGCAGCATGTCTAGTTTGAAGTAAGAAATTTATTATTTTCCTTTACCTTGTACACCAGACAAAAGCTAATTTAACTCGCTTACCTCCCCTTGGCAATTCTTCACAACAGTCTCCTTAATAAATATCATAATACATCAATATTTTTCTTACACTTTATCCTCAAGGAAGTATAACAAGATTACGTCAATTCTTCAGACATTTCAACGAGGTACTCATTGTCTTTTAACTATATCACTTCTTCAGTGTTTCACCGACCATGATATTGGCTAACTTCCGGTATGAAACCTGAAATTAATTCTAGATAAATCTCAAAATCTCGCACCTTCTCGAGAAGATGTTGAAAAACATACGTTAAAACTATATTCAACCAAGCGAAGACAATCTATAACAATTCCTACAAGTAATCTGATCAACTGTGAACCAAAGGTTTCCTAATAACATCATGTCTGTAAAAGTTAGGGGTTTTTTTTACGTCAACGTCTACATATAATCGCATTTTTCATAAAAGACGCCTTTGTAATGGCTGCCATACTTATGGAAACGTGTGTATAATGGTTAGAGTCATAGGAAATGGAATTGTCGATCCGGGTTCAAATCCTCGACGAGTCTGTATGCATTTCACAAGGCGCTAATATTCTAGGGGAAGTTATGCATTCAACTATTCTCCCTCCTGCTATGAGTAAGTAATGGAGCTCTTTAACCTTGGGTAGCCAGTCAAGAAGAAGAAAAACCCTTGAATGCAAGCGTGTTCAACTCCGCTTAAGAAATTGAACTTGTGTCACATCCTGCTCGTGCGGAGTGGTTCGTATATATATATATATATATATATATATATATATATATATATTGTAAACACGGTTTGTTTGGAATGGCTTTTTGCCGATAATTTTTGGGAGAATAAGTGCTTAATTGGAGTCGTACCTAATTTTGAAAATTAATTAATTAATTATGAATTGGGCGGGAATACCTATTAAATGTATGGCTAAACAAATCGAGAAAAATCAATCTCTGTATGTACATTTCAGCCTATTAGGCCTCATCAGCAGAGCTATAGATCGGAAGACTGCCCTGTGCGTGATTTGAAACCGGACTGCCAAGCTGACAGGCCGATCCCATAACCCCTACACCAAACGGACTTCTTAGATTTTACGATTTGTTTAGAGTAGGTTAATATTCCTCTTGATTTTCTTGATTTGTTTAGCCATACATTTAATAGGTATTCCCGCCTAATTCATAATTAATTAATTAATTTTCAAAATTAGGTACGACTCTAATTAAACACTTATATATATATATATATATATATATATAATATATATATATATATATATATATTGATAAAGGGTATCTAACGAACCCGAAAATTCATGATAAAAAATAATAATAATAAAATAAATGAATCCAATACTCCATAACATCGAGTTCATTCATTTATTTTTAGATGCTTCGTAATAACGCCCAACTTAAATATATATATATATATATTTAAGTTGGGCGTTATTACGTGTGTCACATTCTGCTCGTGCGGGGGGGGGGTGTAAATATACATACTAGAACGATGTGTGACAATTCAAAGACCCTTTAATGTTAAACGCTTCCTCATATAATGTGAAAGAAAGGTTTATAAAATATGGTAACTAATTTTGACTTGATGTAAAACAAAATGAAATTTAAACTAACTCAAAATTAGCTACCATACCTTTTAAACCAGAAGCCAACTATACATATCTTGTCAACTATATATATCATGTCAAAGACGCTTTAATGTTAAACGCTTCCTCATATAATGTGAAAGAAAGGTTTATAAAATATGGTAACTAATTTTGACTTGATGTAAAAAAAGTTTTTTTTAAATTTTAAGCATGAAATAATACTGATTGGTAAATATATATAAGTTTTTTTTATACAAATTAGTATGATAGTATAAGGTTTTGTTATACAAGATAGTATAATACTATAAGGTTTCGTTATGCAAGTTAGTATAATACCAATTAGTATTATAGAAAATGTTTTGTTATACAAGTTAGTATAATACCATAAGGTTTTGTCATACAAGATAATATAATATTATAAGGTTTTGATATACAGGTTAGTATAATGCTATAAGGTATTGTCATACAAGTTAGTATAGTACTATAAGGGTTTCATATACAATTTCATTAATCGTTAAATAATGGCCGGTACCCGTTGGCTATATCATAAAAGCCACCTGCTTTTGCGGAGGGGTTGGTAAATATATATTATGAAATTCATTAATTTTTAAATCAATACTGAAAATTTCATTAAAATCGGATAATTACCTGATTTTTGGTAATTTTTTTTCCATCCCAAATGTTACGTTAAAATTGTAAACAAGCGCCCAAAACCATTGAAAAACAGCCAGAATGGCGGATCGCGTCGAAATTGACCAAAAACAAATGGTTTTAAATCTTTTAAAAATAAACTGCATATGTAATCATATTTTTATTTTTTTAATGATGGTTATTATGCTACTACTTATCGATTTAGACAAAGTTTAACCTTAAATAATAGATTTAATTATTCTTAATTCGCTTTTAAAACTTGTAGTATCAGATTTTTTTTTGCTACTCAATAATATAATATTATAAGGTTTTGATATACAGCTTAGTATAATACTATAAGGTATTGTCATACAAGTTAGTATAGTACTATAAGGGTTTCATATACAATTTCATTAATCGTTAAATAATGGCTGGTACCCGTTGGCTACATCATAAAAGCCACAAATACGTCATCTATTCTTCGATTAGTATGACAATCAATTTCTGATATCTAGACACATCGTTGGCTTCGTTTTAGTCAAAGACAACATTTATGGTAATTTCGAAGGTCAGGGGGTCACAGAACGAAAACTTATTGCAAAAATATCTCGAAAAAAATCACTTCTAGTGACCTGAAGGTCACCGGATACAGGATTTGATATCATCCTTTTCTCTCGTCCCCGAATATCGACTGCTATCTGGGTCGGGGGGTTGGGCGAATTTACTGCCGTCATATCAACCCGTTCATATAAATATGA
This sequence comes from Doryteuthis pealeii, assembly GCA_023376005.1. Taxonomy (NCBI): domain Eukaryota; kingdom Metazoa; phylum Mollusca; class Cephalopoda; order Myopsida; family Loliginidae; genus Doryteuthis; species Doryteuthis pealeii. The sequence continues at coordinate 28,526,672 of CM042173.1, read as the reverse complement.
TTTTATTACATCCATGAACTTATCCCAATATCGTAAAGAAATCTATTTCTCTTGAAGGTCGTATCGTGCCAATTACTACTCGAGGAAGAAGAAAAGAGAGACGTCTGATATCGTTGTCAAGTCCAATTGCACCAACACCGGCCCTTAAAGAGGGTTAAAAGGTTATTTTGTAATATAGTAATTTTTAGGAAGAAGGGTGCTCTTTTACTATAGTAGTCCCGGATTCCTGCCCTTATTTACGCTATGCCAGTTCCGTTTATTTTCTTTGCATATGAATATGTAGGTCTGCATGTGTGTGTATGAGTGTGTATACGTATATGTGCATATATGTCTGGAGGACTTGGGCAAATACATATATACTCATAAAACATATTTGTTCGTAGTATATGTGTATATATATTTACCAATTCCTCCACACGAGCAGGATACGACACAAGGTCAATTTCTTAAGCGGAGTTCAACAGGTTTGAATTAAGAGTGTTCCTTCTCCTAGACTGGTTACCTATTTAATTACTACAAAGGGGCAGTGTACTGGATATGATGTTAATCTGTATCTAATGACGAGCTTCTTCTTCTTCTTCTTCTTCTTCTTCTACTTCTTTGCACTTATTTGCACTTATTTGCACTTCTTCTTCTTCTTCTTCTTCTTTGCACTTCTACTTCTTCTTTGCACTTCTTCTTCTTCTTCTTTGTACTTCTTCTCTTCTTCTTCTTTGCACTTCTTCTTTTTCTTCTTCTTCTTTGCACTTCTTCTTTTTCTTCTTCTTCTTTGCACTTCTTCTTCTTCTTTTCACTTTATCTTCTTTGCACTTCTTCTTCTTTTCACTACATCTTCTTTGCACTTCTTTGCCTTTGCACTTTTTCTTCTTCTTCTTCTTTGCACTTCGTTGTCTTCTTCTTCTTCTTCTTCTTCTTTGCACTTCTTCTTTGCACTTCTTTGTTGTTGTTGTTCTTCTTCTTCTTCTTTGCACTTCTTTGTTATTCTTCTTTGCACTTCTTTTTCTTCTTGTTCTTGTTCTTTGCACTTCTTTGCACTTCTTCTTCTTCTGCTGCTGTTGCTGCTGCATCTCCGCCTTGTTGTCAGGGGCTGTAGTACACAACGATTGCATCTCTCTAGTGTCCTGGGTACGACGTTAAACTGTATCTAGTGGTGAGGTTCCAATTCTGGATCCCTGAGCCGTGTGGAGTACCTCTCCATCGCCATTACTGCTTGGTCAATCCTGAACCGGAGTGGTAGTACCTGTTAGGGTCGCATCTAATACTTACTAACCACTACACCACAGAGAGACAACCCGCTCAACTTTTGAGTGGCATCCTGTAATAATCAAATCTCCAGAACATTGACATATTGTTTTGCAGAGAAGAATTGGAAGATTCTGGTCTGATAATTTAACGGAATAAATAAAAAAAAAGTTTCGTCTCAGAATTGCAAATCTGAAGCGTCTAACTAACCAGCGAGTTTAATTTTCATTCTTCGTGGAAATGAATAAATGTGTTGAGTTCCTGTTTAGCTGCGTTGTATTGTATTTAAAATTCAATTCTTTAACAATATACGAGGCATTGCACTCAGACAGATTCCCATTCAGATGCTCGAAGACTATTGTCAATCTCATCAACAAGTAATTCGTATTTTCGTCAAGATTTTTGTTTTGGCGGGAGGGAGATTTGTTGTTTTTTTTTTGGGGGGAGGTGTTTTTTTTTTTTTTTGTATTTGTGTGTGTGTGTGTGTGTGTGTGTGTGTGTGTGTGTGTGTGTGTGTTTGTTTTTTGCATGACAGCCATACACAAAATAAAAATGTGTTATTTTTAAAGAAAACGAGGCGTAATAGAAATTATTCTATGCCACAAAGATTATTATTATAAGTCTATATGTATTTGCCCAAGTCCTCCACATATATATGCACATACACATATATATGGATATAAACGTATACACACACACACACACACACACACACGCAGACCCACACAGGCACGCACTCACATGCACACAGTAAAATTCACATATACACGCACATACATACATGCACAGAAACTGCATACGAACACATGCATGTACACACATACTACGAAAAAATATTTTTCATAAGTATATATGTATTTACCCAAGTCCTCCACATATATATGCACATACACTTATACAAACGCACACGCACACACATGCACGCATTTATATGCATGCAGTAAAATGCACATATGCATGCACACAAAAATGCACTTGAACACATGAATGTACACACATACTATGAAAAAATATTTTTATAAGTATATATGTATTTGCCCAAGTCCTCCAGATATATATGCACATACACTTATACAAACGCACACACATGCACACATTCATATGCACACAGTAAAATGCACATATGCATACACACATATGTATGCACACAAAAATGCGCACGAACACATGCATGTACACACATACTGCGAAAAAATATCTTTATAAGTATATATGTATTTGCCCAAGTCCTCCAGATATATATGCAAATACATGTATACACACACATACACACACATGCACACACTCACACATGCACATACTCGCATGCACACAGTAAAATTCACATATACACGCACACACATGTATGCACACAAAAATGCACATAAACACATGTATGTACATACATTCTACGAAAAAATATTTTCATAAGTATATATGTATTTACCCAAATCCTCCACATATATATGCACATGGCAATAGCATAATCTTTACAGATCATTGCTGTCCCTCACAATCCCACAACTCCACCACCAGAACCCTTCCTTGCATGAGCCCTCAAATGACTCATCAAATCTGCTGCAGATCCACAAAGTTTGATGCAAATATGACATTGAAAGAACTTCCTTACCGTTGAATAAGATGATTCAGATGAATCAGATGAATCAGATGATAAAATTCGATGCTTAAACACCACCACATGTCTCTTAAGACCAGAAGCCGACTTACAGACCATGCCACAGATAGCACAAGACACATTGTTTGCTCCTTGAATCTGCATGGATTGACCCAGGTGAGACTTCCTATGATTGACATATCCAGCCTTAGAAAGCAAAACTTGACCACATGTCAGACATTTCCAACCCTCCATGTTCTCTCTAATATGACAGGTGTAACCCTTTCGAAGTTGACGCTTTAGGTTTTCATGCACGATTCTTTCCCTCTCAAAACTGGTACAACTATCATCCACATGAACTCTCCAGTCAGTTCTCTCCAGTGCCACCTTTTCCCAGTTGTCAGGATTTATTTTTATTTTTACAAGGTTGTTTTTTAAAATCCACATACACGTATACAAACGCACACACATATGCACACACATATATACGCACTCATATGCACACAGTAAATGCACATACACATGCACACACATGTATGAACACAAAAATCTTTTATAGGTATTTACCTAAACCGTGTATATGCATATGTATTATTCGTGTATATGCATGTGTATGTTTGTGTGTATGTAAAAACATACATACAAACATACGCATACTTATAGCAGCACATGTAATGTATGGACAAACAGAAAAACAACGAAAACTAGAAAACAAAAATGGGAAAAAAAACAATTATATGGACACTTCAAACGACAAATCGGAGAGGTTTGGACATGGTTAAGAAAAGGAAACCTCAAAAGAGAAACTGAATCACTAATAATTGCTGCACAGAATAATGCCATAAGGACAAACTATATCGAAGCAAAAATTGATAAGACCCAACAAAATAGTAAATGTAGACTACACAGTGACAGAGATGAGACTGTAAACCATGTACTATGCGAATGTAGCAAACTAGCACAACGGGAGTACAAAACTAGGCATGACTGGGTTGGAAAGGTGGTCCACTGGGAATTATGCAAAAAATTAAACTTTGACCATACAACAAAATGGTATATGCATAAATCAGAATCTGTTCTTGAGAAGGAAACGCATAAAATTCTCTGGGACTTTGAGATAAAAACGGATCACCTTATACATGCATATACACGAATACACACGCATACACATACACACACATACACAAACACTTGAACGCACCACATATATGTATATACATGTATGCATGTACACACATATGCCTGCACACACACATATGTACATGAACACATGCATGCACATGAATTATTTTAAAAGAAAAGGAGGTTTAATAGAAAATACTCAACCCCACAAAAATCATTCTTATAGGTCTATATGTATTTACCCAAATCCTCCACATATATATGCACACAAACGTATATATGCATATAGCGTTAAATATCCAACAAGGTTTAATATGCTGCAAAATCCAACAAACCAACGAAGATTTAGTTTTAAATAACTGTTGTGGGGTTTTAAGGGGTCAAATAAGAACAAAACGACGAGTAACAAATGTAGGAAAATGTATTAACAAAAGAGTAGACAATTACAGTACAGAGAAGTGGGAATTACGTCCGACAAATAGAGTTATGAGCTGACTCGCATTGGCTTACTCTTCAAGCCATAATTGTCCCTGTTACTTATAGTAACCGTCGGCGCATTCCATTAGTCTATAGGGTATATCACCTATAACAATAACCATCAAGGGTTAACATCGTGTAAAATCCAACCAACCAACCAGCCAGCTAGCCAGCCAACCAGCCAAGATTTAGCATTAAATAACCCACAAATGTTGACATGCTATTAAAAAATAACCAAATCAAACATACAAATAAAATTAGGAGACGATTTCGACAAGACGTTTTTAATGACAAACGATAACACCGATAGACTTTGGAAAGAATTATTCTACTTAGAATAATTGATACGCTTATTCAGTGTCTATATAGTCTATTATTCCCTAAAGAGTTATCCAAAGGGGAGGTATTTTTCCAAATTATTTTACTGAGATAAAATTATTTATTATTAATCAGATTTTAATGACAAACGATAACATTGCTAGACTTTGGAAGGCTTTATTCTACTTAGAATAATTGGTACGCTTATTCAGTGTCTATATAGTCTATTATTCCCTAAAGAGTTATCCGAAGGGGAGGTAAATTTCCAAATTATTTTACTGAGATAAAATTATTTATTATTAATCAGAGTGTAATGAGAAACGATAACACCGCTAGACTTTGGAAAGCTTTATTCTACTTAGAATAATTGGTACGCTTATTCAGTGTCTATATAGTCTAGTATTCACTAGAGAATTCTCCAAAGGAGAGGTAATCAATAAAATAGGGGAGGATAACACCGCTAGACTTTGGAAAGCTTTATTCTATTTAGAATAATTGGTACGCTTATTCAGTGTCTATATAGTCTATTATTCCCTAAAGAGTTATCCAAAGGGGAGGTAAATTTCCAAATTATTTTACTGAGATAAAATTATTTATTATTAATCAGATTTTAATGACAAACGATAACATTGCTAGACTTTGGAAAGCTTTATTCTACTTAGAATAATTGGTACGCTTATTCAGTGTCTGTATAGTCTATTATTCCCTAAAGAGTTATCCAAAGGGGAGGTATTTTTCCAAATTATTTTACTGAGATAAAATTATTTATCATTAATCAGAGTGTAATGAGAAACGATAACACCGCTAGACTTTGGAAAGCTTTATTCTACTTAGAATAATTGGTACGCTTATTCAGTGTCTATTTAGTCTAGTATTCACTAGAGAATTCTCCAAAGGAGAGGTAATCAATAAAATAGGGGAGGATAACACCGATAGACTTTGGAAAGCTTTATTCTACTTAGAATAATTGGTACACTTATTTAAAGTTTATATAGTCTAGTATTATGCCATAAAACCCAACCAATCAACCAACCAATATCGACTTGAATTTACCAACAGAAGATCGAAACGCCTAAAATGTCGACCAGAACTCAGATTCTCTTACCTGCTCAGAAGTTAACTTTTTATTTGGAAACTTTTATTGCAACTTTTTATGTGATTCTGGTTAAATTAGGATTGACTTCTGTTGTGCCTGTCGATTTTGAGGCGTGAACTGTTCGCTGGACGTCTGATGCGTAAACCAAACGACGCCAACCACTGACAACAGCCAGGTCAAAAAGAATAACCTGTTTGGCTTACATGTGACCCTTGTAGACAGTTGAGAATGTTGCTGATAGAATCCAGGTGTGGGTTAGTGTCGTTTAATGTTAAATGGCGGCCCTGCTCATCGTTCATTATGTCTTATTGATGAGAACAGTTTATTAAACTAAATCGAATGAGAATGTTCTCTACGTGAAACGACCGTCGTCTGTCATAGTTCGTTATCTACGTAATGTGGGCATGGAAATTTTGAAAAAAAGGTTAAAAATCTAGCGACTGTAGCAAGAATCTTTCTTGTTTAATAATAATGATAATAATAATAATCTTATTATAATGGAGATAGTGTGTTTTCTGTCTGTAAACGAAACTATATTACTACTCAAGTCACAATTCCCTTAATTATTTACATCACACTCTCAATGATTTCATTTTTATTTTAACCTTAATTATTAATAAAATTGTCTTACATTATTAATACTGTTAACTATGTCTACATACTGACAACATGCAATTATATTTATATATACAACAAAATAGCGGTTTACAGTGTGAACGGGAAGGCTAATTTGCATATTAATATTAAAAATGTGATTTTATTAAATATGTGCTCAGTGTTATTGATTTCTAACTGTTTGGTTTTATTTTAATGAATATAAGCAAAAATCTCTTCAATGAATCTTAAATGAAATCCATTAACAAGAAAAGATAAGTGTCATTTTATTCTTTACTTCTTCTTTTAACTAAATACTTAAATTAGAAAAAATAACAATGAAAGATGAGAGTGATGGAAGAGTAAGTTTCAGTTGTTCTATTTTTCGATTATACCCCCTCTGTTTCAAATCTTTTTATCTGCAATCTTATTTAGTTTCATTAGACTTTCTGATTTAATACGATATTTCATTACATTAAAACTTAAATACTTGCACCCGGAGGGTGCATATATTTGCTAGAAATAATATTAATAATAATCATCTATTAATAATGGAGATTCGCTTCCGGTTTTTGTCTGTAACAAAAATTACGTCACTGCTTACGTCACATTACCAAAATCGTCATAACATAGAATAAATACACTCAAAATTTGAACCTGCAACATTAGACAGTCCTCATTGTTTTTTTAAAAACAAGTTTTAATAAATACATGACTGGTATTATATATCTATATATAGTTTGTTTTATTTTAATATATATTTAAAGTTTACATTTGAAATTCTTTTATTTTTTAATCCTTTAATGAATTTGATGATTTCACTTACTTAGGGTACAAACTCGCTGACATTGAATTTTTTACTCCCACCCCTCAGGCAATATGTTTCAAAAATCTATTTTTACATCGACTGGAGGGCGTTTTTTATTTTGTACTACTATTACTACTACTACTACTAATAATAATAATAATAATAATAATAGTAATAATAATAATAACAATACAAGAATTGTCACGATACTGTGGGAAAGGGGATCCACTGGGAACTGTGCAAGAAATTCAATTTTCCCCATACAACCAAATGGTATATGCACAAACCTAAACCCGTCCTAGAGAACGAGACACACAGAATTCTCTGGGACTTCGAGGTACAGACGTATCACCTATTCCTGGCCAGGAGACCCGAGCTAGTATCAATTGACAAGAGTAAGAGAATCTGGCATCTCGTGTATGTTGCTGTCCCAGCCGAACACCGAGTGAAAATGGAAGAAAGCAAAAAGATTGACTAATACTTAGACCTCGCCAGAGAACTGAAGAAGCTGTGGAACATGAAGATGAAGGTCATGCCAATTGTAATTGGTGCCCTTAGAACAATCCCCAAAGCTCTGGAAAAGAATTTGGGTGAACTAAAAATCAGAGGAAGAACCGAGACCATCCAAAATACAGCATTGTTGGGATCGGCTAGAATACTCAGAAGAGTCCTGGAGACCTGAGTAGTCTTGCTGTCACTCAGCCTCCAGTGAACCACCAGCTACGGCAGGTGGCAAAACTAATAATAATAATAATGATAATAATAATAATAATAATAAGCGGAAGAGGTCTTGACAACATAGAAGATTGCGTAGAGGTCACAATCCAAGAACACGAAGAATACACAAAAAAGAGCAAAGAAAGATTACTTATTGCAGCCAACAACAGCACATGTAATGTATGGACAAACAGAAAAACAACAAAAACTAGAAAACAAAAATGGGAAAAAATTATATTTGGTGTGTGTTAAAAGGTTTTGGTGGGAATAAAAGTACAAGGGGTGAAAATATAACATTGTTAGTCGATTGGCAGAGAATGCGATGGGGGCTGACGTTTGGAATACTGAGTGAAAATGTGAAAATGTGAAAATTTGAGACAGAGTTTAAGAGGAGAGAGAGAGAGAGAGAGAGAGAGAGAGAGAGCAAGAAGGAACTATCAATGGTATTGAGTACAGTCTACCAACAGATATAACACCCATATCAGGTACAATATATATATATATATATATATATAATATATATATATATATTTCCGAGATGTAATAAGGAAATCACAGTGCTAAACTACAAATTGTAAGATCTTTATTTATTTATCTAATTATTAAATATAACTGTTTTTTGTAGGCATCTACCCAAGGTTTCAAGCTTTTTGCTCTCGTCACGATACCTTTAATTCCTCTAGTGTTTTTGCAAAAACGTTTTTGGCGGTTATGTTTTTTAACTCAACCGAAATAATTGCAGTCCTCAACAAAAACATAACAGCAAAAAATGTTTTTGCAGAAACACCAGAGGAATTAAAGGTCTCCTGACGAGAGCAAAAAGCTTGAAACCTTGGGTAGAAAAAAAACAGTTATATTTAATAATTAAATAAATAAATAAATAAATTTATATATATATATAATTAATGGTGATATTATAATTTCACACTCATAACTTAAAGTTTCTTGGTAACCCAATCATCAGATGAGAAGTGGTTGAGATGTCAAAAACCAGTCGTGAAATGTTTGAAACATTTCACGACTGGTTTTTGACATCTCAACCACTGATCTCATCTGATGATTGGATTACCAAGAAACTTTAAGTTATGAGTGTGAAATTATAATATCACCATTAATTATAAATCTACTCTACTTTATTAGCATTGAGCACCTTTCCATGCAAATACTTTTCTCATTTTTTCATTCACTATTCATTATATATATATATATATATATATATATATATATATATATATATATATAGTTATTTACCAACTCCTCTGCACGAGTAGGATGCGACACAAGGTCAATTTCTTAAGCAGAGTTTAACAGGTTTGAATTCAGAATTTTCCATCTCCTAGACAGGTTACCTTGCCAAGGTTAAAGAGCCCAGTCTGCCCTATAGCTGTAGGGAATATAGTTGGATTCATACATTTCCCAATGGTATTAGCGCGATATGAAATGCAAACAGTTTCTTCTAGGATTTGAAACAGACGAAATATTAATTGAACTGATTGTTTGTGTTCGTTTTTCACCTTTCAAGTATATTTCTAGACAAATAAATAAATATACTCTCATATATATATATATATATATATATTATCTCTTATTATAATGGAGATGGTGTGCTTTTCTGTCTGTAAACGAAACCATATTACTACTTAACTCACAATTCTCTTAATTATTGACATCACACTCTCAATGATTTCATTTTTATTTTAACCTCAATTATTAATAAAATTGTTTTACATTATTAATACTGTTAACCATATCTACATACTAACAAAACGCAATTATATTTATATATACAACGAAATAGCGGTTTACAGTGTGAACGGGTAGGCTAATTTGCATATTGATATTAAAAATTTGATTTTAATAAATAGAATTAATAGAAAATATGAAAATTTGAGAAAGAGGTTAAGAGAGAGAGAGAGAGAGAGAGAGAGAGAGAGAGAGAGAGAGAGAGAGCAAGAAGGAGCTATCAATGGTATTGAGTACAGTCTACCAACAGATATAACACCCATATCATGTACAATATATATATATATATATATATATATATATATATATTATATATTTCCGAGATGAAATAAGGAAATCACAGTGCTCAACTACAAATTGTAAGATCTTTATTTATTAATTTAATTTTTAAATATAACTGTTTTTTGTAGGCATCTACCCAAGGTTTCAAGTTTTTTGCTCTCGTCAGGATACCGTTAATTCCTCTGGTGTTTCTGCAAAAACATTTTTTGCGGTTATGTTTTTTAACTCAACCGAAATAATTGCAGTCCTCAACAAAAAACATAACTGCAAAAAATGTTTTTGCAGAACCACCAGAAGAATTAAAGGTATCCTGACGAGAGCAAAAAGCTTGAAACCTTGGGTAGAAAAAAAAAACAGTTATATTTAATAATTAAATAAATAAATATATATATATATATACCAACTCCTCCGTACAAGTAGGATGCGACACCAGGTCAATTTCTTAAGCAGAGTTTAACAGGTTTGAATTCAGAATTTTCCATCTCCTAGACAGGTTACCTTGCCAAGGTTAAAGATCCCAGTCTGCCCTATAGCTGTAGGAATATAGTTTGATTTATACATTTCCCAATGGTATTAGCGCGATATGAAATGCAAACACTTTCTTCTAGGATTTGAAATAGACGAAATATTAATTGAACTGATTGTTTGTGTTCGTTTTTCACCTTTCAAGTATATTTCTAGACAAATAAATAAATATACTCTCATATATATATATATATATATATATATATATCTTATCTTATTATAATGGAGATTGTGTGTTTTTCTGTCTGTAACCGAAACTATATTCCTACTCAAGTAACAATTCTCTTAGTTATTGACATCACATTCTCCATGATTTTATTTTTATCTAAACCTCAATTATTAATAAAATTGTCTTACATTATTAATAGTGTTAACCATATCTACATACTAACAACATGCAATTGTATTTATATATACAACAAAATAGCGGTTTACAGTGTGAACGGGAAGGCTTATTTGCATATTGATATTAGAAATGTAATTTTAATAAATATATGCTTAGTATTATTGGTTTCTAACTGTTTGGTTTTATTTTAATGAATATAAGCAAACATCTCTTCAATGAATCTTAAATGAAATCCATTAACAAGAAAAGATAAGTGTCATTTTATTCTTTACTTCCTCTTTTAACTAAATACTTAAATTAGAAAAAATAACAAGGAAAGACGAGAGTGATGGAAGAGTAAGTATCAGTTGTTCTATTTTTCGATTATATCCTGATCTGTTTCAAATCTTTTTATCTGCATTCTTATTTAGTTTCATTAGCGTTTCTAATTTGATATAATATTTCATTACACTAAAACTTAATACTTGCACCCGGAGGTGCATATATATGCTAGTATATATATATATATATATATATATATATATATATATATATATATATATATATATATGTGTGTGTGTGTGTGTGTGTGTGTGTGTGTGTGTTTTTCATCATACATTCATTTATGCACATGACTAGCTATATAATTTATTGTTATATGTGTGATGCAGAGGCGAAAAACTGAGTTACCAACAGCCATTGAATAGATAGATAGATAGATAGATAGATAGATAGATAGATTTTTTTCAAGGCATATTTCACATTTTTCAGGTGATTAAATGCCGAATCAAGTCATTTTCTTTTATAAACAAAGAACCCGGAATTCCAGTGTGACCTGACCGTAGATAGATAGATAGATAGGCAGAGAGAGAGAGAGAGAGAGAGAGAGACAGCGACAGAGACAGAGAGACGCAGAGAGACAGAGAGAGAGAGGGAGGGGGTAGAAAGAGAATGATAGAAAGAAAGAGAGAGACACTGTTGAGGAGAGACGGTCTAGATATTAGGGTGAGAAAAGACCAGATATATGTATATTATCATCAAGGTACACGGTAATAACCTACTCGAGTTTCACCATAATGATCTTCAGGGTTAAATCCACTGGATTAATCAAGATATTGATTAATTGCAGTCGATTAATCCAGTGGATTTAACCCTGAAGATCATTATGGTGAAACTCGAGTAGGTTATTACCGTGTACCTTTATGTTAATAAATTTGCTCTACTCACGTATTGAGCACTTTATATTTGTTATATAGCAGTCTTATCATTGTGAAACTTGCATCAACTAACCATTGAGACCTGTTTCACCGGTAAGTCACTTTTTCCACAAATACATATATATATATATATATATATATTTATATATATATATATATAATGAGTCAGACGAACCTACTAAAAGTTTCACTTCATGCTCTTCAGGGCTGAGACAGATCTTAGTCCTGAAGAGCATTAAGCGAAACTTTTAGTAGGTTCGTCTGACTCATTAGATTTATCTTTATTATTTGCTCTACTTAGGTATTGAGCACTTTTTACTTATTAGCTTTAGTCTCCTGGCGGTTTTGTATGAATATATATATCTTATATATATATATATATATATATATATATATATATATATATATATATGAATTGTTTTTTTTCTTTTGGCCAAAATATTGTACTAATAGATTATTTTTGGTTGCTATAATTATCTTGGTCTTTACTTTTTTACAAAAATTGTTTCTCCCCGGTTGATGTTTGGTAGTATATTTTTACAATCAAACTATTTGCTGGTTTTTTTTCTCACCACGAGGATTTACTAACAAGTTTGGTATATTATTATATATATATATATATATATATATATATAATAGAGAGAGAGAGAGAGAGGAGGGGGGAGAGAGAGAGAGACAGACAGACAGACAGACAGGAGAGAATAGAGACATATAGTATCTATGAAATATGCTTTTGTTGATTAATTTTTAGTGACTGCTCGTAACTCAAAATACTCGTAAGTCAAGGAACGATATTTTCAATTGTATTAAGGCACTAACTGCTTTCACAAAGAAGGAGAATTTCATCCAGGGTAATTAAAAAGTACCTCCCTATTCCTATTTAAATTCTTATATACACTATATATTTTAAATCCCTTATACAACTTCTTAACACGGATCTGCTGACAAAGGGTTAACAATTTATTCTATGTATTAACGATTTCGAATATAAATCAATTACTCATCGAAAAAGCTTACTCAATTCCTGGCGATAGTATGGCACAAGCAGTGACGTAGTTTCGGTTACAGACAGACAGCAAATCTCCATTATAATAAGAAGATAGGATGGCTTAGAAAAATACTTCGTGTAATATTTTCTGTAGTTCTGAAATATTTGATTATGTCCAAATATTTGTGGAATTTTATCACGATACAGTTGTTTTCTTTTTCAACAAAATTGAAATATATTATATATACTAGCAAATATATGCACCCTCCGGGTGCAAGTATTTTAGTTAAATTTTATAATAGAATATGATATTAAATTAGAAGGGCTAATGAAACTGAATGAAAATGTAGATAAAAAGATTTGGAACAGAGGGGGTATAATCGAAAAAATAGAACAACTGAAACGTACTCTTCCATCACTCTCGTCTTTCGTTGTTATTTTTTTCTAATTTAAGTATTTAGTTAAAAGAGGAAGTTAAGAATAAAATGACAGTTATTTTTCTTGTTAATGGATTTCATTTGAAAGATTCATTGAAGAGATTTTTGCTCATATTCATTAAGATAAAACCAAACAGTTAGAAATCAATAATACTAAGCACATATTTATTAAATTCGATTTTTTTATATTAATATGCAAATTAGCCTTCCCGTTTACACTGTAAAACGCTATTTTGTTGTATATATAAATACAATTGCATGTTGTCAGTATGTAGACATAGTTAACAGTATTAATAATGTAAGACAATTTTATTAATAATTGAGGTTTAGATAAAAAATAAAATCATGGAGAATGTGATGTCAAGAATTGTGACTTGAGTAGGAATACAGTTTCGGTTACAGACAGAAAAACACACAATCTCCATTATAATAGATATATATATATATATATATATATATATATAGAGAGAGAGAGAGAAGAGAGAGAGAGAGATAGAAAGAGAGTCGGGGAAGGGAAATAGTCTATATATTAGAGTGAGAAATGACCAGAGGATGATAGGCGAGTGACTTTGACTCGGACGTGTTAATGTAAAGTTATGTTTTTGTGAGTGTAGTCTTTCTGATGTGAACGCTTTTGTTCCGAATGGAGAAAAAAAAATAATGGTAAAACCTCGAAGACCTCTTTGACTTTGAATTCTTGACTTTTCGATCTAACATCCTGTCAGCGTCTCTGCAAAAACCAAGATGCCAAGCAGAACCAACTAATGGCAGATGCCAAATATTATGACCTTGAAAACTTTTTAACCCATCACTGCTGCCAATGGGAAAACACATTTCTCCAACATATATATATATATATATATATATATATATATATACATATTTATATGAGAAATGTTATATATTATATATATATATATCATATATGAAGAAATGTTATATATATATATATATATATATATAATATATTATATAATATTATATAATATATATATATGAGAAATGTTTTATATATATATATATATATATATATATATATATATATATTTATATGAGAATATATATTATATATATATATATATATATATATATATATGAATGTTATAATATATATATATATATATATATATATATATATATATGAGAAATGTTATATATATATATATATATATATATATATATATATATATATGAGAAATGTGTAATATATATATATATAATATATATATATATATATACTGAGAAATGTGTTATATATATATATAATATCATATATATATGAGAAATTTATATATATATATATATATATATATATATATATATGAGAAATGTGTTATATATATATATATATATATATATATATATAATAGAAATATTTATATATATATATATATATATATATATATATATATATATATATATATGAGAATGTGTTCATATATATATATATATATATAATATATATATAATATATATATAATATATATATTGAGAATTTTTACATATATAATATATATATTATATGAAAATGTTGTTATATATATTATATATATGCATATATATATGAGAAACTTGTTTATATATATAACTATTATATATATTATATAATAATATTATATGAGAAATCCGATGTTATGATATATATACTATACGTATATATATCTAATATTACTATAGTGTCAGTTCATTAGACCACAAGGTATCGCTTGGATTGGTACCTTAAATAATTTACATTTAATTTTTGGAAAACACTTGGTTTGTTCAAAATTTCTTGAAGAAAATTATTAAATGATTTAATTAATTTTATATCTTCTATATATTTATAATACAACATTTCTTCATAATATATATATATTATATAATCTATATATTAAATATACACTTATATTATCTAGATTCAACGAATTATGAACAAACAAGTGTCTCAAAACTAACTGATGAATTTATTTATCGACGCTTAAACGTTTCCGGCCTTTCACTTTAAATTCTTCTCACAGGATGGTATTATGGCGTGTGAATGATAATTGATGTAGATGCTCTTTATAGAATATAAAACACTTTTATTTACTCAAAACACCCCATAATACATCCTGATGAAGGGGGGTTTTTAATGAAACGAATTTTAAGCGTGGTAATAAATTCCATTCTTATTTTTGGAATACTTGTTTTTTGTCATCAATGTCTTAATTCATTGTATGGGATTCTTACTATCTATATCTCTTATTCCTTCTGTTACTTTTCAATATATAATATCTTATATACCTAAATTCATTAAATATATATTATATTAATATTATTATATATTAATATATATATATTTATATAACTACTTTTATTTTCAATTCTAATTATTATGATATGATCTGTGTTTTGTAGTTAGTGTAATTAGTGTAGTTGATAAAATTTAGGAAAAGCGATATATCTGTTATAAACTTAGGTAAATTGAAATGAATTAATTCTTGGGAGGTATATATTTAAGGGAACTTATGATATTAGGATTAGATCTTAGTAATACATCTTTATATATATTTACATCTTTTTTTATCTGACCTTACAAATGATGTTTTCGGACAGGAGGTATTATTCCTTAAATTTCTAATTAACATGCTTATATTCTTATACTATTATTATTTTTTAACACTTACAAAATTATTAAATATTATTAGACTTTAAATATATTCATTAACTTAAATATAAATTAATTATCCTATTACTCATACATTTCATAATATTAATATTATAATTATAATTAAAATTAAATGTATAGCATAATACTTAGCAACGAAGAAATAATTTCATACTATAATAATAATCATATAGACAATACGATATACTTATTCAATAAATAGTGGATTTTAGGGAATGATAAAAGTGACTTTCATCCTGGTGAATAATATATTAATATAGTACATAATGAAATAATATAAATTTATTGACCACACAACAAAATGTAGTATTAATATATTGCAATAAAACCAGAAATCCTGTTCTCTGAGCTCCACTTTGAAATACGCATCAAATTTATTTATCTTTTAGGGACTCTCACTTCTCCCTTTGATTAATAATAAATCAGTATTACCATTCGCTTATGCTCTACAGTTTCCAAGATTTCAGATCTTCTCCCAGACCTCATAGTTTTTTTGATTACTTATAACATACAAATAAGTTAAGAAACATACTCGATTTTCAATCAACTCTTCTATCTGTGGATTTATTGAAGTATGCCACATAATAAGTCTTCCTGAGATCTACAGGAAATAGATTAATGACTAAAGTAAGATAAATGAAAAAATGGACAATATCTTGGAACACCTCATCAGTGCTCTCTCCATGAGTACTGATAAAAATGGATTATGTAGATTTGATAGTGAAAGTGAATACATTTTGTTTTTGTGCTTCTCTGCGTGCTATCTTGGAACGGTCCCAAAAGGATTGGTAAAGGGTCTTCTGCGAAATCACGCATTTTTGGCATACACACTTTCTCCACAGTACGAGAGGTTGATTGATACTCTACTTTCAGTAAACATTAATGCATTCTGATGCATTCATCTGCCAGAATAATCTCTTATCTTGGGTGGTTGTGGGCAGAATGTATGGATATTTTCTACTTGGGCCCTGGTGGAATGAACGCCTGGTTAAGAGAAGAGATTTTTAACGCTGTCACTCCAGTACGTGCCTTCGTTGTCGCATTGTGATGATAAGGATCTATTTGCTCAAGACGCTAGGCTGTTAGAATCGGAAGACAAATGGTATCATGACATGAATTTCAAAGTCCAAAGAGGTTTAACTCGAGGTTTGTGTATAATCTCTTTTTCTCATATAAAGTGTCAGGAATAAAAAAGTTCAGTTTCACAATTCAGAAAGTCTAACATAATACCTCATTCCCAAAATCATAAACAATATTAAGAAGCAATTAACAAAGCTTACAGTCCACATATATATTCTCTTGGTATCTAGGAACCTGAAAAGTCAATCCTATCATCCTTGGTGGTCTATTTCTGCAAAACTACATAAATATTATAGAATAGTAGCTAGTATAGTGTCCCAGTTGCGCCGGCGGAGGGGACTGATATAGATAGATAGTTCGCAAGTCAGAGTTAGTGGTGTATCTGCTATTTGCTGGCAAGTGGCAGCGATCGATATAAGCGTCAAAAACTCATCATTCTCTAGAAATTCTCATGAGGCAAAAAAGAATAAAATGTTAGGATGTGAGGAGAGATAGATTGTAGATAGTCCGAGATTGATAGATAGAAGAGAAGAGTATAAGTAAGTAGATATGTGAGTTATGTATTAGATGTAGGGATAGGGGGAGTAGTGGGTTCGTAGTTTTGCAGGTAGCGTGTTAAGCGGCGCGAAAGGGCGAGATAAGATTTCCAGCCGTACTCAAGTGATAGCACAGTTCTNCTTTCTTTCTCTCTCCTCACCTCTTCGTCCTCTCTCCTCTTTCCTCATCTCTCTCTCTCTCCTTTCTCTCTCTCTCTCTCTCCTTCTCCTCTCTCTTCCTCTCTCTTCTCTCTCTCTCTCTCTCTCTCTTTCTATTCTTTATGATAAGAAAAAGAACGAAAGAACTAGAAAAGGGAGAGACATTATAGAGACACGCTAATCCATCATCTTCTCTCTCATCTTCTGCTCTCTCTCTCTGTCTCTCTCTTCTCTCTCCCCCTCTCTCTCTCTCTCCTCGTCTCTCTCCTGCCTTCTCTCTGTCTCTCTAGATGTGTCACTATCACCATGTATCTCATTTCCTTATATTTGTGCCATACACACACACAAAGAAATAGGCCGGCAGCAGACGTCACCATGTTCACTGATTTAATTACAGGATAGACATTTGAATTAACTCTTTAGATTTGTTGTGAAATCTGAAAATTCGAAGAGAAAAATTGGGAACGTGTCAGAAACAAAAAAAAATCTTTCAGCTTCAACAAGTAACACAGGGGCTGAAATTACAGATGTATTCTCTTTCTTTCTATTCTTTCTTCTTTCATTCTTTCTTTCTTTCTCTCTTTCTTTCTTCTTTCTTTCTCTCTCTCTCTCTCTCTTTTTTTTCTTTTCTTTTCTCTCTTTCTCCCTCTCTCTCCATCTCCCTTCTCTATAACTCACTCTTTCCTTCTTTATGTATTTCCTTGCGTCTCTTTCTTTCTTTCTTCTTTCTTCTTTCTTTCTTTCTTTCTTCTCTTTCTTTCTCTCTCTCTCTCTCTTTCTTCCCTCTCTGATTTTCTCTTTCTTTCTCTTCTTTCTCTCTTTCTCTCACTCTCTCTCCTCTCTTCCCTTTCTCTATAACTCACTCTTTCCTTCTTTTATATATTCTCTTCGCGCTCTTTCGTTCTTTCTTTCTTTCTTCTTTCTCTCTCTCTCTCTCTCTCTCTCCTCTCTGCTTTCCCTCTTTATTTTCTTTCTCTTTTCTTTCTTCTTTCTCTTCCTCTCTCTCCCTTTCTCCTATTACTCACTCTTTCCTCTTTTATTATTTTCCTTTGCGTTCTTCGTTCTTTCTTTCTTTCTTTTCTTTCTTTTTTCTCTCTCTTCTCGCTCTCTCTCTCTCTCTCTCTCTCTCTTACTCTTTTTTCTTCTTTCTTCTTTCTCTCTCCTTCTCTCACTCTCTCTCCTCTCCTCTCTCTCTATAACTCACTCTTTCCTCTTTATTTTATTCTCTTGCGTTCTTTCGTTCTTTCTTCTTTCTTTCTTTCTTGCGTTATTGTCTTTCTTTTCCTTCCTCTTCTTTCGAAAATTTCATTCATTATCTATTTATTCTTTCTCCTTATTTGTATCTTCTTTCTTTCTTTTACCTTCTTTCTTTCGTAAAATTCATTCATTATCTATTCTATTCATTCTTTCCCCTATTTGTCTTCTTTCTTTCTTCTTCTTTCTTTATTTCCTCTTTCGTCGTGAATCATTCATTAATCCTAGTTATTTCGTTCTTTCTATTTGTTCTTTCTTTCTTCTTCTTCTTTATTTCCTCTTCGTTCGTGGATATTATCATTATCTATTATTCGTTTTTCCTTATTGGTCTCTTTCTTTCTTCTTTCCTATCTTTCTTCGTAAATTTCATTCATTATCTATTTATTTCGTTTTTCCTTATTTGTTCTCTTTCTTCTTCTCTTTCCTGCTTTCTTCTTCTAAATTTCATTCATATCTATTTATTTCGTTCTTGGCCATTTGTCTCTTTCTTTCTTCTTTCCTCTTTCTTTCTTCTTCGAAATTTATTGCATATATTTATTCGTTCTTTCCTTATTTGTATCTTTCTTTCTTTCTTTCGTTCTTCTTTCGTAAATTTCATTCATTATTTTATTTCGTCTCTCCTTATTTGTCTTTCTTTCTATTTTCTTTCTTCATGATCTTCTTCTTCGTGCGTGGAATTTTCATTTCATTATTATTTATTTTCGTTCTTTCTTTGTCTCTTTTTCTTCTTTCTTCTTTCTTTCTTCTTCTGATTTGTTTTTTTTTGGCTTTTTTTTTTTCGTCCATCTTTCTTTTTTATTCCTACCTTCTTTCTTTCTTTATTTTCATTTCCTCACCCTCTCTCTCTCCTTCTCTTTCCTTTCTCTTTTTTTTCTCTCTCTCTCTCTCTCTCTCTCTCTTCTCTTTTCATTCTGTTTTTATTTTTTAGCGGCTTCTTCTTTCGTTATTCATAATGTACTTTTTTTTTCTCTTTTTCTTCTTTTATTCTTCATCCTTTCTTTAGCTTTGTGCGTCTTTAGTTTCTTTATTTCTTTATCTTTTTATCATTTTCTTCTTTCTTCTTTTCTTCTTTTCATTTGTTATGGTTTTGATTATTTCTTTATTCTTCTCGTACCATTTGAGAAGGTCCAGAGTATATCAATTATGGGACGCCCCAGTATTAACTCCCTTGATTATTCTTGGTTCTGGCAATACTTTTTCTTCTTCTTCTGAGGTATACTCTTTAACTTTTTCGCACTCTCTTTGGGTTATGATGAAGCGCTTCAGATACACCCATTACATTCCCCGTTTGATGGTTTGTATTTTTCCTGTGATTGATAGTTGTATTTCGCATTATATATTATTAATTATTATATATTATTTGCTCCTTTTGAGTTTCAACATCAGCATTAGGCTGATGATTCACTGGAGCGGAAGTGACAGCAAGTCCTCAGGTCCCAGGACTCCTTCTGAGTTATTCTAGCAGATTGCAGCAGTGCAGTGTTCTGAATTGTTTCAATCCGCTCTGATTTCCACTTTCCAAACCCTTTCTCTAATCCTTTGGGGACTGTTCCAGTGCCACCAACTACAATTGGTATCACTTCACTTTCATATTCCCGTAACCTATCAGTTCTCTGCAAAGTCAGATATGTTGTCATTTTTCATTTTCATTTAGCTCTCACCCTGTGATCTTGCTGGCATGCAAAATCCACCCCAGTTGACAGTTCTTTCTTTTTGATTATCAACATCAGGTTCTGGTCTCCTGTGGGATAAAGCGTGATCCGTTTTATTCTCAAATTCCCAGACGGAATTTTGTGCGTTTCGTGTCTCGAAGAACAGACTAGGTATCAAGATACCATTTGTTGTGCGGGCAAAATTAATTGCATAAATTCCCAGTGGATCACCTTTCCCAACCCAGTCGCTGTCTAGTTTTGTATTCCTCGTTTGTGCTAGTTTGCTACTTCCAGAGTATATGGTTTACAGTCTATCTCTATACCACAAAGTCTACATTGACTATTTTTTGGGTCTTATCAATTTTCGCTTGATAAGTGTTTCCTTTGCATTATTGTGTTGCAGCATTATAAGTGATTCTGTTCTCTTTTGAGTTTCCCTTTCTTAACCATGTCCAAGTCTTTTCATGTGCAACCTGCTTCATTTGTCGTTTGAAGCGTCGTATAATTTATTGATTATTATTATTTATTATTATTATTATTATTATATACAAATGGTTCGTGTTCTTCTTCCTCTTTAAGGATCTTCTTCTTCTTCTTCTCTTCTTCTTTCTTCTTCTTATTATTATTATTATTATTATTATTATTATTATTTATTTACAAATGGTTCTTCTTCTTCTTTCTAAGGATATCTTCTTTTTCTTCTTTTTTCTTCTTCTTCTTCTTCTCTTCTTCTTCTTCTTCAAAGATTATTCTTCTTCTTCTTCTTCTCTCTTCTTCTCTTTCTTCTAAGGATTCTTCTTCATCTAATATATTCTTCTTTCATTCTTCTTCTTTTCTTCTTCTTCTCTTTCTCTTCTTCTTCTTCTTCTTCTTCTTATTATTATTATTATTATTATATATTATTATTATTATTATTATTTATTCTGTTTCCCCTCATCCTGAGAATGATGACGGTCTTGCGCAGCTATTTCGTTGCTAAACAAATATATGGAGATGTTTCTTTTCTGATAATTTACGAAGGAAACGTCTCACTGAACATTTCCTTCTATTCTGGATAAATATCAACAATACGCATCGTTCACTGGGACCAGAATGTATACAAAAAAAGAAAAATAAAAATGCAAATTTCTTTATCAATGTAGCTTACGTCAAACAAACCACAACAAATCATGACAATTTATTTTCTTCGGGTTAAAAACACATCTCCAATCGTTATGATGCGACCATAGTTCCTAAAACAAATAGATGCTTAGGTTTTCAGTCTGCAGTGTAGGATAAGAAAGATGGAGTGCGTTTCTCACTTGAGACTCCTCAAGACTCCAGGACTTATTATTATTAGTTTTTCAACAACAGCATTAGTTGATGGTATTTCTCAAGAGTTTAAGTGACAACAACTCTCATCAGGTTTTCCAGGACTTCTTGAGTATTATGGCAGATTGCAGCAGTGCAATATTCTGGATGGCCTCAATTTTTCCTCTGATTTCCAGATTTTCCAGTCTTTTTCCAAGCTTTTTTTCGACCGTTCCAAGTGCACCAATTACAATAGGTATCCTTGTGACTATCATGTTCCACAGCTTTTCCAATTCTCTGGCAAAGTCCAGGTATTTAACCATATTATTGTTCACTCCTTTTGAGTTTTTCATATCATGTTAGTGATAGCCTTTCACTGGAGTTTGAGTGGCAATAAGTCTCGTCAGGTTTCCAGGACTCTTCTGAGGATTCTGGCAGATTGCAACAGTGCAGTTGTCTGGATGGTCTCAATTCTCCCCGATTTCCAGATTTTCCACTCTTTTTTCCAAGTTATTGGGAACGTTCCAAGTGCACTAACTACAATTGTTATCACTTTGATACAGAAATTAGTGATATGTCGTTTCTCTTTTAAGGTTTCCTTTTCTTAACACATCCAGGTTTTTCATGTGCAACCTCTCCGATTTGTCGTTTGAAGTTCCATATAATTGTGTTTCTGCCACAATTGTTTTCTAGTCTTAGTTGTTTTCTGTTTCCATATGCCACATCTTACTATTGTTGGCCACCATAAGTTATCTGTCTTTGCTCTTCTTTTGTTGTCTTGAGTTGTTGGATTGTGATTTCTACGCAGTCCTCTATTTGGCAAGACCCCTTACCCCTTCCTTTCTTGACACATATAATCTATCTCTATCGTCTCTAGGGTGGAGAGCCTTGTGCATGGTCATTAATTTCTTGTCCTTTGGTCAATCTGTTTCTGAGTTTCTTCTTTTGTTCATTTTAAGAATGGTCCTGAGTATCTTATAATGGGGACAGCCCAGGTATTGATCCTTAGGTCAGATTTCTGCTGTTAAGTTTGTTCTAGAAGTTTCTAGTTCTCCTGAGATATTCTTTTTTTAACTTATTTTCCATTTATTCTGTTACTTGATATTTTCTGCTTCTAAAATTCCTAAGTATTTGCAACTTTCATTTTCATCAAGTGGTAACCAGGATTTTGATTTTGGTCCTGGAGATTTCGTACTGAAGTACAGAAACATTGGGACTTCTTGGACATTTGCCCTCTTTCAGGATCGTTTTCAAAGGTAATTGGAAACACAACTGCAGAAGTTTTGTTTAACTGAAAGTAAATTATAACACAAGAGAATAAAACAATATTAGAAATCAATAACACCAAGTAATTATTTATCAAACCCGGTTTTGTTTAAAACCAGTATGTAAATTAACCACACCGTATATTATGTAAACCTTTATTTTCTTAGTGATATAAGATACATTGCAAGTTTTTAACTGCACTAATAACATGGTTGTTTGGGGCAAATCTAACTGAAATCTGACTTAGAGAAAGAGCAAACATGGTTTCTCTCTAGATTCTTTCTTTATACAAGCAAGTATGTGTAAGTTTTTTTAACTTTTAATGTAATGAAATATATTATAGAAAACTAACAAAATTAAATAAGGAATGACATATAAGAAGATTACACTTAGTTTTTATTTATTTTATTGAGTTTCTATATAAAATCATTCATAGGATTGATTTTCATATGTTGGAGAATAAAACAACAAACATCGAGATCAATAACACCAAGTAATTATATTAAACCCGTTTTGTTAAAATCAGTATGTAAATTAACCACACCATATTTATATATATATATATATAATATAATATATTATATATAATATATATATATAGTATATATATATATACCAAGCGTGTTGGTAGATCCTTGGCGCAGAGAAAAAAACCAGCAGAAAGTTTGATTGTAAAAATATACTACCAAACATCAACCAGGAAGAAAAAATTTTTTGAAAAAAAGAAAGGACAAGATATGCTCACCAAAAAAAAATAATCTATTGGTACAGTATTTGGCCAAAAGAAAAAACAATTTATATGCATATATATTATGATAAAGATATACTATATAATTCATATAACCGCTAGGAGAAGCTAATATGTAAAAAGTGCTCGATACCTAAGTAGAGCCAAGTAATAAAGATAATCTAATGAGTTAGACGAACCTACTATTAGTTTCGCATAAAGCTCTTTAGGGCTAAAATCTGACTCTCTCTCTCTCTCTCTCTCTATATATATATATATATATATATATATATATATATATATATATATTAGTGTCCATTAATTATATATATATATATATATATAATATATATTATTATATTTGTTTTATTACAAGCATAGTACATTTTTTCAATTCCAAATTTCATTCCTATATCTTGGCTATATATTCTAGTAGTAAGGTTTGTTTTGTTCTCTCTGCATTCTTATTTTGTAGCTAAACAAATATATGAGATGTTTCCTGTTTTTCTACATCTACGACGGGAACAATCACACCGAATTTCTCCTTCAATTCTGAATAAATATCACTATATGCATCGTCCACGGCGACCAGAATGGATTTAAAAAAACAGAAAAATAAAGACTGCAAATTTCCTTTATCAATGGAGCTTACATCAAACAAACTACAAAAAATCATAACAATTTATTTTCTTCGTGTTAAAAACATATCTATAATAATTCTGAAAAATGGTAAAAAAAAGAATCATTTTAAAAGAATTCCAAAGATATATATATATATATATATATATATATATATATATATATATAAATCTAACGAGTCAGACGAACCTACTATTAGTTTCGCTTAATGCTCTTCAGGGCTAAGATCTGAGTCAGATCTTAGCCGTGAAGAGCATTAAGCGAAATTAATAGTAGGTTCGTCTGACTCGTTAGATTTATCTTTATTATTTACTCTACTTAGGTATTGAGCACTTTTTACTTATTAGCTTATTCTCCTAGCGGTTATATGAATATATGTATATATATATATCTTATATACATATATATATATACATATAAATTGTTTTTTCTTTTGGCCAAATACTGTAACAATAGATTATTTTTGTTGGTACGACTATCTTGGTCTTTTCTTTTTTCAAAAAAATTTTTTCTCCCCGGTTGATGTTTGGTAGTATATTTTTACAATCAAACTATTTGCTGTTTTTTTTTCTCACCGCAAGGATTTGCCAACACGCTTGGTATATATATATATATATATATATATAATATATATATATATATATATATGGTTAACACACAACACCATTGTTACCTTATTCTTTACACCTGCATTGTGATAGCCTTCAAAATCAACCTCATATGTTGTATTTTAGATGGTCTCCGTATGCTTCTCTCGGTATATATATTTTAAAAAAATGTTTTTTTTAAATTGAGCGATATTATGAAGCATTAAAAATGTATAAATGAATGAACTCGATATTATGGAGTATTGGATTCACTTATTTTTTTATTATTTTTTTTGTCATAAATTTTCAGATTCGTTAGATACCCTTTGTCAAATGTTACTGTTTAACGGTTTCTTTGTCTCTGTTGTTATCGACAGTGGCAGCGTCTGTGAAATAGTTGTAATAATATATATATATATTACCAAAACAAAAACTAGCAGAGCTACCTGGTGTTGCCTGGAATTTAAAAAAACTGAAATAGGAAATGATAATAGAAACAAATTTGGTCATTTTCAATCATTTTTTCAATCAATTTAAAAAATGAATAAATAAAAATAAAATAGCATAAATAATCAAATAAATGGTTAAATTAAAATGAAAAAAAAAACTTACCACAGCCGTTCTTCTTGGTAGTGAGACGAAACTTGATTGGTTGGTTGGTTTATTGATTTTAACGGCATATCAACCCGTCCGGGGTTATATCATGCCTAACGGTTAGGAAGTAATATATGTTGTGTATTTATATTTATACTTTTTTAGTAATTGGTTAGCATTATTGGGGATTATTTTGTATGGCATTGATTTATTTCATGTCTATATTCTATGGTATAATTTTATTTCCCTCAAAAAAGAGAGAATATCCTCTATGTTGACATTTTCAAACAGATGTTTCATATTGTTTGCTTTAAAATAATGGTTTCTGATGTGAGCAAAAAATCTGCATTCTATGAATAAGTGTTTAACTGTCAAAGGTGTTTGACATGATTCACATAGTGGTTGTTGTTCTTGTTTGAGTATATAATAGTGTGTTAGTTTTGTATGACCAATGCATAATCGGGACATAATGACTTGTTCTTTTCTAGACTTCCTTAAAGTTGGTCTGCAGCCTCCCAAAGTTGGTTTGATTAGGAAGAGTTTATTGTGGATACAGTTATTCCAGTGTTGCTGCCATTTTGTATGAAGGAATCTATTAATTTTAGGTTTCAAGTCAGTATATGGTATCTGAAACTTGTCAGGGATTAAATCTAGAGCCGATTTAGCTGCAGAGTCAGCTCTTTCATTCCCCCTCACTCCTATATGGCTTGGTATCCAGCATATAATAATCTCCTTAGAGTTAGACATTGAGTCTAATCTATTCAGGAGCTTAATGATGAGAGGGTCTTCCAGTTTTTTATTTCTTAATGATAGTAGGACTGAGAGTCTGAGAAGATGATATATTTTTTGTTTATTTCAAACTTGAGTATTAAAATTAAAGCAATACATATAAGAAGAGCTCCATTGCCAATGGTTGGGGGGCGGGGTCAGGTGACCAGTGCTATAAAGCTATGGTCAACAGGAAGCGAGGTTAATGAAAGCTATTTGCTGAGGGAGAGGGTCGGGATTTGATCAGCCCCGATTGGTCCCCTGGGAGAAGAAATCCGATGTTGAAAGACCGAAATTTCCAATGATCCCAGGGTTACAGATTTTACAGGTAATTTAATTTCCTTATAAAAAGTATCACTATAAGTGAGCATATAAAATTTCATGAAATATTATAGATTTTATATTCATTTTTCATAGAAAAGATACAATCAGAAAAGACAGATATTTAAAGTGAATTTTATCTTAAACTGATAATACTACTACTTGCCTGTATGATCGTTGTCGTCGTCGGGGCGGCCTAATGTCGGTATCGGCCAAACAGCTAGGGAGTCTATCCCCTTTTCACTAGCGCTAGACCAAGGAGATTATTTTAGCATCTGTGGTGGAGCGCCACACCTACCATCAGCTCCTCACTTTACCGCACAGATCCCTGTGCTACTCATTCGCTGAGTTGGCGAGGGCCGGTATCGAACCAATAACCTTGTGATTCCTAGCCGAACACATGATAATTGGGGTAAATTTTTGAAGAAGGAAAACTATTTGTGTAAAATGAACTAAAGATCAAGTGACTGATCAGTATTGAACATTTCAGAAATGAAAAAAGAAATCTTAGGTTTGTTTTACATGACAGAGCATCAACAAAAGAGTCTGAACAGTCAATAGTTTTGGGTTAAGTAGAAGATTCAGGAAAAAAGTTTTTAGTGTATTTAGGTTTGGTTTGGTTTGTTTTGTTTTACGGCATATCAACCTCAGTGGGACATTTAATCCCAATAAAGTTTTGAAATAAATCAATTCTTAATGGATAATACAATTTTTTTATGAATACATTTTTCTATTTAACCCATAGATGGGACCCTAACAGGTACTACCACTCTGGGTCAGAATGGACCAGGGAGCAATGGTGATGAAGGGGTGCTCCACATTCCCCAAACCTCCAAAACCGGAACCTCACCATCAGATAGAGTTTAACGTCATTCCCAGGACATGTAGACCCACAGCCACCGCCTTCTAGCATCCATATGATAAAAAAGGGATTGGGGCTTGCCATAAGGGCAATAGAGTTGGGAAAATCATATAGGTGCTAGGGCTTGACGTGACCAGCCGATTGATCGGAGGGGGCCTCTCCGACCGCCCGTCTAGCCCAAGATAGGGCCAAAGTCAGCAAAATTTTAGTCTCTTTAAGCATATATTGTTGAAAACAGTCTACCTGTGCATTACACAAGCATTATTTGTTATCCTTGGCATTTCAGTCTCGGAAGACTATAATATAGTTTTTTGTGCCCCTGAAGTTACAGCGCCTCATGTGACTGTAAAGTCCAATGGGATTCTTATCATTGGTCTCACTTCACCTATGATGTATAAGACGCATGGCAATTTTTTTAGCTAAAATTTT
>CM042173.1:28460876-28490876 GCA_023376005.1 Doryteuthis pealeii | reverse complement strand
GTTACACCAGTTAAACCCCGACACCAAAATGATGTCCCGAAGATTAGAAAGGATCAACCAAAAACTTGTCTGACAAGAATTGTCTGTACAGTTCAACAAAACTTGTATATTATATATATATATATATATATATATATATATATATATATATATATATATATTTGAGAATGATATTTGCGAGAAACTGTCAGTACTCGTACCGTTGATATCATGTCCACTCTAGCCGAACATAGATATACATTCTCTATACTCGATATTGAACACTATTTACTTAAAAATATGGTAATGTATATTAACAATATATATATATATATTTTTAAATATATATTATGTATATGTATTATATATATCGACTTCAAATAAAAAAAAATGATAAACAAGGACTATTACTCGCTATTCTCCTTATTCTGTGATAAAAAAATTTTTTATCACCTTCCATATACCAACAAATGCCCTGAAGATGATCTAAATAATAGACCGAAACACTGCAGCGTCGGCCAATAAACCTACCACTCAACTCATTTAAACCTGTGTTTTTTCAATTTTTCTTAATATACTACATACCGTCGGATTCACTTCCTTTTCTTCTCATATATATATATATATATATATATATATATATATATATGTGTGTGTGTGTGTGTGTGTGTGTGTGTGTGTAGTATATTAAGAAAAATGAAAAAACACAGGTTTAAATGGGTTAAGTGGTGAGTTTATTGGCCGACACTGCAGTGTTACGATCTATTAATTAGATCATCTTCAGGGCATTTGTTGGTATATGGAAGGTAATAAGAATTTTTTATCACAGAATAACGAGAAAAGCGAGTGGTAGTCTTTGTTAATCAGTCTGTTTAAAAATTTTTTTGAGATTTGAAAAAAGGGGGTTGTTTGAAATATGACGTCAAATATTTTTTTTATTACGGTGTGAGCATGGGACGGTGTAAGTGTGTGTATCGAAAGGAAACATTGTGCATTTTTAGGTGTGTGGTTGCATGTGTGTGTGTATAAATCTTTTGCGATAAACTTTCTTCAAAATATATATATATATATATATATATATATATATATATATTTATGTGTGTGTGTGTGTGTGTGTGTGTGTGTGTATGTGTGTACCCTTGTGCAAATTAATTGAAACAACGAATAATTACGTTATTATTATAATATTTGCGGTTTGCAAGTGTTTTCATTCAGCGTTACTATTTTCTTGTTATGCTCCTTTGGATTACCATGCAGCCAATAGCCATAGTACAACTAATCAACAGTCGAGACAATAGTTTCTAGGCGTGATAAAACCTAATGCAATCACGGATGACGCAATATTTTTCAAGGCCAAACAAATTTCACCATGCACCCAGAAAATAGTTTCATATTGCTAAAGAGTTCCAACTACGACGATTGCAAGAATACCACTGACGATAACCATTATACAGGGTGCGCCTCCAAAGTATTTCATATTCAGATGATCTTATGGATTGTACCTATTGTTTATGTTGTTCGAGACAAGACACAAATATATTTCTGTGTTAAGGAAATAGGTTGGTTGGTTGGTTGGTTGGTTTATTGATTTTAACGGCATATCAACCCGTCTGGAGTTATGTCATGCCTAATGGTTAGGAAGTTATACATATCGTGTATTTATATTTATACGTTTTAGTAATTGGTTTAATTAAACTTAATGGCCCATAGATTTTTGGTTTTATTCCAGATGGAATTTGGTAAATATCTAAAAAGTTTAACAAAACATATTAGATTAAGAACACGGAGATTTGATTGTGTTTGGTGTACACATTTGTTTCCTGTAACTCAACTTCAACACACGCATGGAAGAATAGCACTGATGATAACCATTACACGTTGGACACTTTCAAAGTATTTTATATGTAGACAATCTTATGGCTTGCGTATATTGTTGATGTTTTTCGGGACAAGACACAAATATATTTTAAATCTTGATTTATATGATAGATAGTTATTTACTATTTAGATATTAGAACAACACAGTCTTCTTAAACTTAATGGACCGTCGACTTTTGGTTGTATTCCAGATGGAACTTGGTAAATATCTAAAAACGTCTGACAAGACATAATAAGTCAAGAACACGGATACTTAATTGTTTTGGTGTATATATTTGTTTCCTGTAACCCAACATCAACACACACGACGATAACCATCAAGCGACGCACGCATCCATAATATTTCATATACAGACGATCTTATGGCTTGCGCATATTGTTGATGTTGTTCTAGACAAGACACAAATATTCTACATCTTGATTTATAAGGTCATTATTTAGGTTTGGTTTGGTTTGTTTTGTTTTACGACATATCAACCTCAGTGGGTTATCTAATGCCCACAAAGTTGTGAAATATATTCATTCTTAATGCATAATACAATTTTGTTTATAAACTCATGTTTTTCTATTCAATCCATTGATGGAACCCTAACAGGTACTACCACTCCTGGTAGGAGTGGACCAGGGAGCAATGGTAATGAAGGGGTGCTCTACATTCCCCAAACCTCCAGAACTGGAACCTCACCATCAGATAGAGTTTAACGTCATTCCCAGGACATGTAGACCCTCAGTCACCGCCTTCTAGCACCCATATGATAAAAAGGGGTTGGGGCTTGCCATAAAGACAATAGGGTTGGAAAATCATATAGGTGCTAGGGCTTGACGTGACAAACCGATTGATCGGAGGGGGCCTCTCCGACCGCCCGTCTAGCCCAAGATAAAGCCAAAGTGGAGCATTGCAAGATAATTATTTACTATTTAGATATTAGAGCAACACAGTCTTCTTAAACTTAATGGCCCATTTAGATTAAGAACACGGAGATTTGATTGTGTTTTGTGTACACATTTTTTTCCTGTAAATGGAAGAATAGCACTGATGATAACCATTACACCTTGGACACTTTCAAAGTATTTTATATGTAGACAATCTTATGGTTTGTGATTATTGTTGATGTTTTTCGAGACAACACACAAATATATTTTAAATATTGATTTATATGATAGGTAGTTATTTAGTATTTAGATATTAAAGCAACACGGTCTTCTTAAACTTAATGGTCCATCAACTTTTGATTATATTCCAGATGGAACTTGGTAAATATCTAAAAAGATTATTTCATATACAGACGATCTTATGGCTTGCGTATATTGTTGATGTTTTTCGAGACAACACACAAATATATTTTAAATCTTGATTTATATGATAGGTAGTTATTTACTATTTAGATATTAAAGCAACACAGTCTTCTTAAACTTAATGGACCGTCGACTTTTGGTTTTATTCCAGATCGAACTTGGTAAATATCTGAAATGTTGACTAGAATCTGCCAGAATTATTTCGGCATCAGTTCCTGAAATCGTCTCCAAGTTTCCTTTTAAAGAATACAAAAGCCTCAAATCCAACTTCGCATCTCTAAGACCCTCGATCAGGAAAGAAACACTTCTCATAAATTGGTATTTTGGGCGGTAAATGGGCAAAAGTTGCCAAATGAGGATGCCAGTCTTGGGAATTGGCAATGTCTGGCACTGTCTTGAATAAAGGAAATGTTTTACTGGAGAGGTGCCATAATCTAACTTACCAGAATCTTCAAACTCTAACACCAATCACAGCTTCCCAGATATTGCAGGTGGTGGGTAAGAGTATAAACAACTGCTGATGGCCGGTAACAGACCGACAAACAAACAAAAGAAATATTAATTCCCTCTAGAAATTTATTTCTAATCGTATTTGCCATAAGCTAGCATTTATCGGACATACTAAAACGTTTGAACTTACTGTAGCCTTTTTTTTCTTCGATTTTTCTTCATCATTATTATTAAACACTAGCAAACCTACACACCTTCGATTACAAGTATTAAATTTTTAATGTAATAAAACGACTGACTTCTGATTTAGGTCGGAAAATTAAAACAGAAAGTTTTTCGTTGATACCCAATGACAGTTTAACTACAGTCTATGAATTAACATTTTGCGAATTGGGTTACGGTTTTAGGGGATTAAGGTTAGTATTATCTGCGTTATTCGGACTATTGTCCCCATCTTCATTGTTATTTGTACAACGTTTCGGCCGATATGCCCTCCGGCCTTCTTCAGGTATTTCTTGTCGGACTCGGGAACTTTCTCGGACTCGGGAACCTTCCCGAGTCCGACAAGAAATACCTGAAGAAGGCTGGAGGGCATATACTAATCTTCAAGCCTCATCTCAAACATTCAGAGAAAAAGGGATTAAAGTTGTTTTTAATTACGTATTGTTTAAAAAAAATAAACAACAAAAACCCAAATTACTATACATTTAATGTTGAAAAATCTTTTTTAAACTAAGTTTAATTGAAATTATACATTGCAATACTAACACATACAACTGTCTCAATAATAGATTCAATAATTAATTTCAATGGTTAATTAAATGTATAGTAATTTGGGATTTTTTTAAGCAATACATAATTAAATCTTTATTTTATTGCTGGTATTGTTCTAATCAAAGTTAACAGGAGCGTATGGTGGCGAAGAAAAAACAAACACACAAAAAACTTTTTTACCTGAATCTGACCTGCTGAAATGAGGGTGCGTCTTATATGCCCGTACGTCTTATATGCCGTCAAATACGGTATGTGATTGTCCCAACCCTATTGGTATTACGGCAACCTCAACCCTTTTCATCATATATGCTAGAAGGCGTTGGCTGAGTATTTATGTATCCTGGATATGACGTTAGACCACATCTAGTGGTGAGGTTCCAATTCTGGAGCTCTGGGGAATGTGGAATACCCCTTCATCGCCATTACCTCTGTCCACTCTGACCCTTAGTCGTAGTACTTTTTAGGGACCCATCTGTGGTTTAAATCGATCAATAATGGGCTTTAAAAATGTGTTACAAAATTGAGTTTAAAGGGGAAAAAATTAAATACCCAACAAGAATAGATTTAAAAAATCTTATGCATAACATAACCCAATAAGGTTTGAAGTAGCGATAAACTCATCTGTAATATATTGCCTGGTCAATCGTTTTGCACCTGGAGCTCGGACTGCACGCAGGAAATGCGTGGGTGCCAAGTGTGGGCCTGGAAACAAAAACAGGATATGGAACTGACCTGACCTTTTGCACCTAGAAACGCAGGTGTACATTTGATACTGTTTAGGCACAGAACATTTGTGGGCGTAGCCCATAACCAATGAAAACAGGCTGCGTGGGCGAAGAGTTGTGTCTACAGAAAAACTGCGTAGGTGTCACGATCAAAGAGGCGTTAAACCGTGAGTTGGACTATAATAAAAAAGACCATGGAAATTTAGGCAGACCGAGATCAGATTCGAGATCGCTTGCAGAGAACTCCCGAAGGTTCTATGTATGTGTAACCCCTACTAACGACTCTCAAGTCTGCACAAAACCGGGTTCATTATATCACACATCAGCGGTGTCTACCTGTGGAACCTAGGATACTGGATGCTGCGCAGGGGACCTCCTGAGAACAATGAATGATAGGGCCGGTTTGCAAGAGATTGTTGTGGATATATGTGCTACTTGTGCGACATGATGATAATCATGAGAAGCAAGAGGAAGTGGAGGGAATGAGGAGCAGGATGGTTTGATTTGTTTTGTTTTACGGCATATCAACCTCAGCGGGTCATTTAATGCCGATAAAGTTTTTAAAAGTAATCATTAAATGGATACTCAATTTTGTTTATAAACCCGTTTTTCTATTTAACCCATCGATGGGACCTTAACAGGTACTACTACTCCGAGTGGACCAGGGAGCAATGGTGAGGAAGGGGTACTCCACATTCCCCAAACCTCCAAAACTGGAACCTCACCGTCAGATAGAGTTTAACGTCATTCCCATGACATGTAGACCCGCAGCCACAGCCTTCTAGCATCCATATGATAAAAAAGGGTTGGAGCTTGCCATAAGGGCAATAGGGTCGGGACAATCATATATGTGCTATGGTCTGACGTGACGAGCCGATGGATGGGAAGGGGCCTCTCCGACCGCCTATCTAGCCTAAATAAGGATCTAAGTGGAGTGTTGCAGGTCATGGACCTCTTTTCCACCAAGATTCCACCCTTAATCATCACGGGAGGAGGATGTGGAACTGCATGAAAACGTTTAAGTAAATAGAAAATTGATCAACTACATCCTCGAGCCTAGTAAACGAAACGAGAAGAATCTATTCACGCAAAGAGAATAGCGGGTTCGCTCAGAAATTCCCAGGATATTACCAAACGTGACAGACACCTGAACAAGTTCGGGGCGTACAACGTTTAAAACAGGTAAACTATAACAACAAATACGAGTACATTAACACCTTTCAGATGAATATTCCACGAGAGCAATATCTTATTATAATGGAGTGACGTAGTTTCCGTTACAGACTAACAGACACCGAATTATAATAAGGTAATTAAAATCGTGTAGCGAAATTGAAGGGCAGAACTGAGGACGAGTAGATTCCCAGCCTCCACGAACAAAGCTCGTTCGGATATGTTTGGCCTGTTGGAGGGGGAGGAGTGTGGCGAGTGAACACAGATATTTGAATTCGCTACCTCCTCGTCGCTGAAATGCTATTCGCAGTGACCAAGCTATGGATAAATAGTAGGGCAGAATGGGCTCTTTAGCCTTGGTTAGACAGCCGGTCTAGGAGAAGGAAAACTCTGAATTCAAACCTATTGAACTCCGCTTAAGAAATTGACCTTGTGTTGCATCCTGCCTGTGCGGAGGGGTTGGTAAATATATATACGTCGGACTTGTCTGTATATATATATATATATATATATATATATATATATATATATAAAGAGAAAGAGAGAGAGAGAGAGAGAGAGAGGGGGGGGAGAGAGAGATGTGGACAGTATTGATGCGTACTCAAAATGCTGGTGAATATTGAAGTTCTAAACGGGCAATGCCAGACCAGAGTAAGAAGTCCGGATGTACATATTAAACTGTGTACTTAAGAGCCTGTCCTCCCGGACCGAGAGAGAACGATAGTAGGAGTTTTGCTGTTAAGAAGAGAGTTGTACTTTTGTGAGAGATTGTTGCAGACTGAGGACTTTGTCAGTTGGGAGAACATATACGTCGGACTTGTGGGAAGCGCGTGGTGTAATGGTTAATGTCATGGGAAATGGACTCGTCGCCCCGAGTTCAAATCCTGGACGTGGTAATTGCATTTCACTTAGCGCTAATACCCTTGGGAAAGGTATGAATCCCACTCTCCCTCCAGCTATGGATAAATAGTAGGGCAGAATGAGCTCTTTAGCCTTGGTTAGGCAACCGGTCTAGGAGAAGGAAAACTCTGAATTCAAATCTGTTTAATTCCGCTTAAGAAATTGACCTTGTGTTGCATCCTGCTTGTGTGGAGAGGTTGGTAAATATATATACGTCGGACTTGTCTGTACCCCCCACCGAGTTTACTTTCATCATGATATTTCGTTTGTTAGACATTGTTTGTATAACATCCTTCTTGTATAACATACAATATCTTCTTTCTTTCTTTCTTTCTTTATTTCCGGTGAGTTTAAGATCTTCGAATTTCACTTTAAATCTATCTGGCTCAATTGGTTCATACAGTTCATTCACTTTCTTTCTTTGTATCAATCAACATCTCTGTCTCTGTCTCTGTCTCTGTCTCCCTCTCCCTCTCTGTCTCTCTGTCTGTCTCTGTCTTTATACATATATATGATGGACTCTCCCATCGATTTCGACGTATGAGGTTCAGACAACCTCTTTCATCCAACCTTGTGTGTTAATCGCAGGTGACATTTCAATGATTTGCAAAGAAGTCCACAGATGGGACAAGAGTGTGCATTATTAGAATGTATTGCTGGGACACTAGCCAATACTCTAGTCCTTTCTCTAGCTTGACGCAGCCTGGTTACCTCCGATGCTGCAAAATTCTTGATACCATTGTAACACAAAGTCCTCCACGTTTTACGATCGAATGCTGCGCTCTCAAAAGTAGCGTGATCTATATTTGGTTATTTTTCAACTTGTCCTTAAACCTGAGTAATGATCGACCCACGTTTCTTTGACCACTGTCAAGCTGACTATACATGAAAATCTTTGGTATTCTGTCATCATGCATTCGCAAAACCTGACCAGCCCAGTGCAATTGTGATTTTATAAGGAAACTCTCCATTCTGTTAATGTTACAAATGGTGAAAAGGTCAGCATTAGACATTCTGTCTTCGAGGCTGAGTCCACAAATTGCTAGTAGGCAACCTTTGTGGAAAACGTCTAACTGCCGAGTCATTTTTCGATACAGTGTCTATGACTCCGAGCCGTACAAAAGAGTGGTAAGAACAACAGCTCTGTATACCTGTATCTTGGTTGCAAGCCTAACGCCCCGTTCATTCCAGAGTCGGTGGTGAAGCTTCCCGAAGGCACTAGAAGCTTTAGCAATATCTCTCTCTCTCTCTCTCTCTCTATATATATATATATATATATATTATATATATATATATATATATATATGAGGGTAAGTAAACAAACAAATGTGTTTATTTTTATATGGCTTTAAGCCGACAATTTTTGGAGGATATGTGCTTAATTGAAGTCATACCTAATTTTGACTAAACATTTTCTCGATTTGTTTAGCCTTACATTTGAACATATATGCCCGCCTAAATTCATTAATTATTAACTATTTAATTTTCACAATTTGGTATGACTTCAATTAAGCATATATATATATATATATATATATATATATATATATATATATATATCGTACATTCACACTATATCACTTGACCTATCACACACATAGTATATCACTTTATCTATCTATCTATCTATCGCACACTTAGAGTATCTATCTATCTATCTATCTATCGCAAACTCAGTATATCTATCTATCTATCACATACTTACAGAATATCCCGTTTATATATATATATATATATATATATATATATATATATATATATATCGCCCACTCACAGTATAGCTATCTGTCTACTACCTACATATCTCATACTTTCAGCATATCGCTTTATTTATCTATCTACCCATCTATCTATCTTTCTATCTATCTATCTATATCTACCTATATGTCAAATGCACACCCACAGTCTATCTATCTATCTATCTATCTATCTCTCCGTCCGTGTTTTTCTGTTAACATCTAAGCCTGTTCTTATCTATTTATCTCTCTTTCCTATCTCTCTCTCTCTCTCTCTCTCTCTCTCTCTCTCTCTCTCTCTCTCTCTCTATTATGGACTCTCTCGTCGATTTTCGACGTATGAGGGTTCACACACACAATGAACATCCACACAGGGATTTGTTTATAGTGGTGAAGGCTTGTGTTGGACCATCCACACTTTTTGGCACAGTCGATAGGAAAGAATTGGTACATCAAGGGTTGCCACAAACCCAAACAACGACCGACCTCAGGAATTTTGAATTCAGAGTTATCCCTCTCCTAGACTGGTTACCTACCCAAGGCTGAAGGGCCCAGTCTGCCCTACTATTTAACCCAGAGATGGAGGGAGAATATATGGATTCATACCTTTCCCAAGGGTATTAGCGCTATGTGAAATGCCAACAGCTTCGTCTAGGAAATGAACTCGAATCTTGTTCTAAGCTTGTTCTTATCTATTTATCTCTCTTCCTATCTCTCTCTCCCCCCTCTCTCTCTCTCTCTCTATATATATATATATATATATATATATAATATATATATATATACTAAAGCTGAGCGAGCCAATGTTTGATTGCCTATCTATCAATCTCAGTCTGATCATATCTATGTTAGTCTGTTCATATCTATCTATCAATCTATCTATCTATCTATTCATCCCCACCCCAATAAAAAAGTCTATTTCAAATATTAATCGACGAACCGGAAGTAAGTCTTTTGGGAAAACGTACGCAGCTGTCAGAAAAGATGTTCTCGAAATGAAAACAACGGAAGTGAGAGCGAATGATTTGTAAAGAGATGGGCGATGAAGTTAAAAACGTTGCCAGCCGATACCGGAAGGAAGTGACAAGCCGAGACAGGAGCGTGCGCAAAGACGTAGAATAGAATTGCAGCAAGAACATTTTCCACTTCTAATGCACCCGGTGAGGGCGACATCAAAGTGCAAAAAAAAATTCCGTCTCTTTCAACGGTTTTCACTCGATAAATTTCTCAAGAATATATCGCGGGAATGTATTGCTCATATTTCACAATTCTTTGTTTTTCTTTTTTGATTTTTTTGACAACAGTCTCAGTTATTTACTTGTTGAGTAACATGAGTGACCCAGAAAAAACAGAACTTAAATTATTCATTTATTTTCCCATTAAACTATCCATCCTGAAGAGAACTGAACTCCCTAGCATGCACGAAATACTTGTTCAACGCAACCTGAGATGGGCTGGCCACTTAAACAGACTTGGGGATGACAGACTACCAAAGTAGATTTTGTACTCTTAACTGAGATAGGGATCACGTGGAATCAGTAGACCAAAGCTCAGGTACAAAGACAACATCAAAAGAAACCTGAAAGACTTGAATATTCCCATAGGCAATTGGCAAGACGCAACTGGAGACCGATTAATTTGGAGGAAAAGGGTTCGCGTGGTGTCACCATCAGAGATACGATGTAAAGCAAGTAATAGTAGTAGTAGTAAAACCTAACCCTAACCCTAAACCCTAACCCTGACCCTTGTTGGACTTAAACTTTAAAAAAAAGATAAAATTAACAGTTTTATTACAAAATGTGCGGGTTCTCTATTTTCTGTGTCACCCTGTAATATTATGTTACTCAACTGGTTAATGTGACGTAAGCAGTGACGTAGTTTTTGTTACAGACAAAAACCGGAAGCGAATCTCCATTATTAGTAGATTTTGGGTGTATATAGCATAATAATATTGTGACGTAAGATGTGACGTAGAGCTATGACGTAGTTTTTGTTACAGTCAGAAATACAGACAATCTCCATTATTAATAGAAGATATCTTTATGATCAATAGATTGGATCTGAACAGGTACTACCATTCCGAGTCAGAGTGGACCTGGGAGTAATGGCAATGAAAGATCAATTCCGCATTTCGTAGATTTCCTGAACTTGAGCTTTACTATCAAAACCTCTAAATAGGGAATTCGATGGTTACCTCATAATTTTGACCTTGTGTCACATCCTACTCGTAGCAGATGGGTTGGGTAAATACCTCCTCAGAAGAAACATCTGAAATATTAATCACATCATAGAATGATTTTCTATTTTTCTGTAATTGTCGAAATGCCAAACTTTACTCGCAAAATACAACTGACACCTTTCATTTCTTAATAATTCTTAAACATATCTTTTTGTCATATACATTGGAACCAAACAGGTACTACCAATCCGGGCTAGAGTGGACCTGGGAGTAATGGCAACGAAGTGGTAATTCCACATTCCTCTGATTTCCAGAACTCGAGCCTCACCATCAAATGTGGTTT
Source organism: Doryteuthis pealeii (assembly GCA_023376005.1). Lineage (NCBI taxonomy): Eukaryota > Metazoa > Mollusca > Cephalopoda > Myopsida > Loliginidae > Doryteuthis > Doryteuthis pealeii. The sequence continues at coordinate 28,479,443 of CM042173.1, read as the reverse complement.
AATGTCTTGCGCAGAAGAAACGTCTAGTGAACGGGGAATTCGATGGGTACCCCACACTTTCGACCTTGTGTCACATCCTACCCGTACCAAATGGTTTTGGTAAATACTTCCCCAGAAGAAACATCTGAAATGTTAATCACAGCACAAAATGATTTTCTCTTTTTCTGTAATTGTCGAAATGCCAAAATTTCCTCGTAAAATACAACTGAAACCTTTCGTTTCTTTATAATTTCTAAACATATCTTTTTGTTACATATATTTACCAACTCTTCTTCACGAACAGAATGTAACACAAGGTCAATCTCTTAAGAGGAGTTTAACAGGTTTGAATAATTTCTAAACATATCTTTTTGTTACATATATTTACCAACCCCTCTACACGAACAGAATGTAACACAAGGTCAATTTCTTAGGAGGAGTTTAACAGGTTTGAATTCAGAGTTTTCCTTCTCCTAGACTGGTTACCTAGCCATGGTTAAAGAGCCCAGTCTGCCCTGCTATTTACCCATAGCTGGAGAGAGAATAGGATTCATACCTTTCCCAACGGTATTAGCGCTATGTGAAAGGCAAACAGCTTCGACCAGGAATTGAACTCGTGTCGACCAGTCCATTTCCTACGACTCTAACCATTAGACAACGCAACTCCATTTTTTTATATAGATTGGATCCAAACAGGTACTACCAATCCGAGCCAGAGTGAATCTGGGACTAATGGCCATGAACGGACAACTCCACATTCCCCGGATTTCCAGAACTAGGCCCTCACCATCAAATGCGGTTTAATGTCATGTGCAGAAGAAAACGCCTACTGAATCGGGAATTCAGTAGGTACTCCATACTTTCGACCTTGTGTCATATCCTACCCGTAGCGAATGGGTTGGGTAATTGCCTACCCAGAAGAAACATCTGAAATGTTAATCGTAACACAATATACAACTAACACATTTCGTTTCTCAATAATTAAAAGAACTAGCAACAGAAAACACCCTCCGGGCGTCGTAAAAATTAATTTTGAAAGACATTGCCTGAGAGAGTGGGAGTTAAAAATTCAATGTCAGAGGGTTTGTGTCATAAGTAAGACATATCTTTTTGTCATATACATTGGAACCAAACAGGTACTACCACTCCGGGCTACAGTAATAGCAACGAAGTGGTAATTCCACTTCCCCCTGATTTCCAGAACTCGAGCGTCACCATCGGTTTAATGTCGTTCGCAGAAGAAACGTCTAGTGAATGGGGAATTCGATGGGTACCCCACACTTTCGACCTTGTGTCACATCCTACCCGTACCAAATGGGTTGAATAAATTCCTCCCCAGAAAAAACATCTGAAATGTTAATTACAGCACCAAATGATTTTCTCTTTTTCTGTAAGTGTCGAGAGGCCAAAATTGGCTTGCGAAATAAAACCGACACCTTCCGTTTCTAAGGTAACAAGCATAAGAGAGAAAAAATGACGAATAGCTTAATATATATATTTTTTTTTTTTTTCATTCCTTTTTTTGTGTGCTAATTTTAGCCTCGATTTCATTAGAGGCGTCACCAGCCCGAACTCAAAAAGAACGAAATCGCGCTAAACAATTGAACGAAACGAAACAAAAAGAAAGAAATTAAATGAAATAAAAAAAAGCAATGATCAATTTCTTTTTGCACAATCTTTATACGAACAGAAGAAAAAACCAAAAAACAGCTTAAAATTTCTATGTATCTTAAATTTCTTGTGTTTTATCGTGTTATAGTTTGAGAAAGATTGAATCTGTTGTATCGAGCCACAAAAAAAAAAAAAAAAAAAAAAAAAAAAAAAAAAAACAGAGAAACGTCTGCAGTTAATTCTACATTCCTTGCTGATGTGAGAGGAAGGAAGGAAGAAAAAAGAAAAACATTCCGATGCCATAAAAAAAACCGCCAAAATGTTATTTCGAAAATATATATCAATAAATATTGACTTTAACACCTGTTTCATTTTTATTCCCAAATATTTTTTTTTCATTTCACACATTTTCGTTTTTCGATATGCTTTTGGTCCGACACCATTTTCATTCTATACCCCCCCCCCCATTCTTTTATATTCAATGCATGTTCACAGCAAGCGTAACTGATTGCTTTTACTAGAAATAAAGAGATAGCAAGTCTCCTTACGAATCCCGCACTCTCCTCAGTATTCTCTATTTGTGGTATTATATAAAAATCAAAGCTAAAAGCTGCCAGCCAAGAAGATAGACTGTAGAATTAAAAACAAACACTTCAATAATCTACATGAAAAGATTACAATCAAATGTAACTGATTGCTTTTAATGGAGATAAAGAGACAGCAAGTCTCTCCATAAATCTAGTACTATCGTCAGCGTTCTTTATTTTGTAGTATTATATGAAATGAAATCTACAATATGCCAGCCAGCTAACTGTAGAATTGAAGAAGACTTCAAGAATCTGTCTGGAAACGTTAAAATCCCAGATTGTTACATAATTATTAGATACCTAATATTTATGGCAATAGTGTAGAAATCAAAATGGCCGTTATAAGCTACAGCCCACGGCCTTGAAGGATGAGTGACAAGGCTTGACCTCAATCTTAACCTTCCGGTGGATACCGTGAGAACCGTTAGAGAGGACCATGTCTTCCGGTTTAAGGAGTAAGTGAGTCTCAGTTAGTTAGGAGGTAGGAGCCGAGCTCGTAGGATGTGAGTCTCACCTGCGCAGATGTCTGGGTTGGGGATTGAAAATAAAGTAACATCAAAGTAAATCGAAGTCTTGTGTTTATTACCTAAAAACTAACAATTACACAGGGCTTCTGATAAGGAGAAATCCCTAACAGAAACCAGACCCGAAGTCCCCAAGAAAGACCAGACCTTAGGAGAGAGCAGACCAAGATAGATGAAGAAATAGCAAAGCCGGCCAGAAGAAAATACGACCAGAAGTAAGAAGTAACAAGTAAGAAAGGGTATACAACAAGATGACAATATTCAAGAAATTCAATGCATGTTCACCGCATGTGTAACTGGTTCCTTTTACCGCCCTGTCGGCTGGGGCGTTAGAATGCACCGACTGCACCTCTGCAGAGGGGTAAGACTCCCCCAATGGGGCCACCTGTTGGCCGTGGGTGGCGACCCGTGATGCTTAAAGATGGAGCCCAGGTGGATGAGCAGTTCATGACATGCAATACTCCACTTTGGCCCCTATCTTGGGCTAGACGGGCGGTCGAGAGGCCCCCTCCGATCAATCGGCTGGTCACGTCAAGCCCTAGCACCTATATGATTTTCCCAACCCTATTGCCCTTATGGCAAGCCCCAACCCTTTTTTATCATATGGGTGCTAGAAGGCGGTGGCTGCGGGTCTACATGTCCTGGGAATGACGTTAAACTCTATCTGATGGTGAGGTTTCCAGTTCTGGAGGTTTGGGGAATGTGGAGCACCCCTTCATCACCATTGCTTCGTGGTCCACTCTGACCCGGAGTGGTAGTACCTGTTAGGTTCCCATCTATGGGAGAAATTGAAAAATGTATTTATAAATAAAATTGTATTATCCATTAAGAATTGATTTATTTCAAAACTTTATCGGCATTAAATGACGCACTGAGGTTGATATGCCGTAAAAAAACAAAAAAAAACAAATGATTCCTTTTACTGGAGATAAAGAGACAACAAGTATCCCCATGAATCACTCTCCTCAGTATCCTTTATTTGTAGTCTTACTACAAATGAAATGAAAGCAAAAAAAGCTGCCAGCCAAGTGTCGATTTGAAGAACGCTTCAAGAATCATCTTGGAAAACCTCTTAAAATCTTAGATGAGCATATTCAAGAAATGTATCGTTCACAGAAAGTGTAGCGGATTGCTTTTACTGGAGATAAAGAGACAGCAAGTCTCTTCACGAATCCCGCACCCTCCTCGATATTGTTTATTTTGTAGTATTATATGAAATCAAAGAAAAAAAAACTGCCAACCAAGAAGATAGACTTATGTTCTGTAGAATTGACGAACACTTCAAAAATTCTCTCGGAAAACCTCTTAAAATCCCAGATAACCATATTCAAGAAATTCATTACATGTTCACAGCAAGTGCAGCTGATTGCTTCTACTGGGGGTAAGGAGATAGCAAGTCTCCTAACGAATCCAAAAATCCCCTCAATATTTGTTATTTCTTGGTCGGATTTTACGGCATGTCAATCCTTGTTGGGTTATTTTAAGCCGGAGACGTTTTGTTTTATTCATTCTTGATGGGAATTCAATCTTTTGGGATTTTACAGCATGTCAATCCTTGTTGGGTTATTTTAAGCCGAAGGAGATTTGTTTTATTCATTCTTGATGGGTATTCAATCTTTTTGGATTCTACGGCATGTCAATCCTTGTTGGGTTATTTTATGCCGAATACGTTTTGTTTTATTCATTCTTGATGGGAATTCAATCTTTTGGGATTTTACGACATGTCAATCGTTGTTGGGTTATTTTATGCCGAAGACGTTTTGTTTTATTCATTCTTGATGGGTATTCAATCTTTTTGGATTTTACGGCATGTCAATCCTTGTTGGGTTTTTTATGCCGGAGACATTTTTTTTATTAATTCTTGATGGGTATTCAATGTTTTTGGATTTTACAGCATGTTAATCCTTGTTGGGTTATTTTAAACCGGAGACGTTTTATTTTATTCATTCTAGATGGGTATTCAATCTTTTTGGATTTTACGGCATGTTAATCCTTGTTGGGTTATTTTAAGCCGGGGACGTTTTGTTTTATTCATTCTTGATGGGTATTGAATGTTTTTGGATTTTACGGCATGTCAATCCTTGTTGGGTTATTTTATGCCGAAGACGTTTTGTTTTATTCATTCTTGATGGGTATTGAATGTTTTGGATTTTACGGCATGTCAATCCTTGTTGGGTTATTTTAAGCCGGGACGTTTTGTTTTATTCATTCTTGATGGGTATTGTTTTTGGATTTTGCATGTCAATCCTATCCGAAGACGTTTTGTTTTATTCATTCTGATGGTATTGAAACTTTTTTAAACTCAAGTTTTTTAAACACAATTATTTTTTATATTTAACTCATAGATGGGATCCTAACAGGTACTACCACTCCATATCTAAGTGTTGTATACCCTTCTTTACTTCTTTACTTACTTTTATTCTTCTTCTGACGTCTTTTATATCTTACGTCTTCTTCTAGGTCTCTTCTAACATCTCTTCTTCGTCTGGACTTCTCTTGGGGACTTCGTGTCTGGTCTTTCATTGGGGATTTCTCTTTATTAGAAGCCCTGTGTCATAGGTAGTTTTTAGATAATAACAGATCACATTTTATTTCGAAATCCCCACCAGACTACTTGCGCAGATCGAGTCGGGGCGTGTATAACACGACTCACCACCGTCGTGGTTTCTGGCCGACTGACTAAAATCTATTTCTAATCTAAACCGGAAGAGGGTCTCCTCCACCGATTCTCACAGTATCCATCGGAAGGTTAGGACTGAGGTCAAGCCTTGTCACTCAATTCCTTCAAGGCCGTGGGCTGCAACTTATAGCAGCCATTTTGATTTCTACACTATTGCACATAAATATTAGGTATCTAATAATTATGTAACATAAGTTGACCTGGAAGTAATGACACTCCATATTCCCAGAGCTTCAGGATTGGAACTTCACCATCAGATAGAGTTTAACGTCATACCCAAGACATCCAGCCACAACATTGTAGCACATATATGATAAAACGGATTGAGATTTGACATAAAAGCAATAGAGTCGGGACAATCATATAGGCGATAGGGCTTGATTGCAGGGGACCTCTCCGACCGCCAGTTCAGTAAGAACCAAAGTGGTGTGTGGCATGTCATTGACTTCTCAACCAACAGGATTCCATCCTTAAGAATCACGGGTCGCCACCCACAACCAACAGCTGACCCTATTGAGAGGGTCTTACCTCTCTACAGAGGTGCAGTCGGTGTATTTTACAGCCCCAGCTGGGCAATCTTTATTTGTAGTATTATATGAACTCAAAGCTAAATGATGCCAGCCATGAAGATAGACTAACTGCAGAATTGAAGAACACTTCAAGAATCTGCTTTGGAAACCCTCCTAACATACCAGAGGAACATACTCAAGAAATCCATGGCATGTTCACTGCAAGAGAAACTGATTGCTTTTACTGGAGATAAAGAGACAGCAAGTCACCTCTCTAATCGAGCACTCTCCTCGGTATTCTTTATTTGTAGGATCTGAAATTTTCAAACAACCGGTAATCATAGTAATTGAAATATCTTCAACTCTTTTCAGTAAATGAGTATTATTAATATTACTAGCAGGACCTGTGGATATATCACAGTATGATAAGTTAATTATTACATTTGATATATTCATTTAAGAGCTATTGTTAATACTTCAATATATAATAATGATTCGTTTAAGATGATAGATTCTAATTTCGTAAAACAGGTTTGTAGGTAACAAACACCATCAAAAGAAAACAAAACGAAATCAACTACGTTTTAGCGTTTCAGTTTTTTATCTATTGGATTTATCAACCATCATCAGAGCAATATTAGGGAGCGATGTCATGAAGCTCTTTCAATAAAAGTCATCGATAAAAGAGAAAATAAATTCGGATTCATATATATATATATATATATATGGATGGTGGTCCGAAGGCCATCCCAATATTGCTGGGCAGAGCAACACTGTGGTAGGTGGTGGAGAGACTCCTCTAGGGCACAGAGGAAGGCAGCAGCTTTGGTTGGGTCAGCTGCTTTGGCACTATCGACACGAGGGCGTCCATTTAATTTGACTCTGTGGAAATTTTTCATTTGCAGTTTCACTCTACAGCAGACGAGGGAGTGGTCCGAGTCACAGTCTGCACTGTGAAAGGTACGGGTTTGGAAGGTACTGGGCATCACCTGGAGGGACAGGATCACTAACACAGCAGTCCTAGAGAGAGCTCAACTCCCCAGCCTGTACTCTCTACTGAGACAACGTCGTCTCCGATGGTTGGTCATGTACGTCGGATGGATGATGGACGAATCCCGAAAGACATCCTGTATGGAGAGCTAACATCTGGTAAAAGACAGATTGGTCGCTCCCTACTGCGATTCAAGGATATCTGCAAAAATGATCTCAGGTGCTTTGGCATTGTCCCTTCCAGTTGGGAAAATTTGGCTCAAGACCGCCCTTGGTGGCGGCAGAATCTCCATAGAGGCCTGTACACGTCAGAATTCACCCTGATACAACATCATGAAGCTAAAAGGTCCATAAGAAAGCAACGACAACAAAGCATTGGAACATCATCATCTACAGGGACAACCTACAAATGCAAAATCTATGGTCGAGAATGTTTCTCAAACATAGGACTTCATAGTCACAGGAGGCGCTGCAACTTCAGGGGCACACAAAAACTTTTATCATAGTCTTTCGAGACTGAATTGCCAATGATATATATATATATATATATATATATATATATATATATATATATATATCAATTTTTAATTTTTCTATTTTTAAACAAAATTTTTATGTTAGTGGGATCAAGAACGGTAGAGCCAAAAAGGAGTAAAGAATACAATTGGTTTTGAATGCAAAGAGCAAGACAGAATTTGTTGCTGAGGATGGCCTCGAGTACAGCTAGTTGTAACTCGTTGGTTGAGGATACCAAGATGGTGAACATTGAGGGCTTATATGCTTATATATCATTGGAATTTTCAACTATTATTTCTCGTTTGTAAACAATCCTTTGTCCTTAGATTATCTACATTGTAAACAATTATCTATTGTTTCTAAAATATTTCTAAACTAATATTATTTCGATTATCTTTTGTTTACCTAATTCTAAACTCATGACATACAATTGTAAAACTAGTTATTTGAGAAAACTTAATTATTTTAATTTATTTAATTTCACATGCCGTAAAAATGTGGGAGCCACTCCCTATAAACCTGTAAAATACAACAGCTACAACTGATCACATTCTTCATAAAAGACGTCTTTAAAATGGCCTCTATTCTTTATCCACTCCTTTACCATTGCCCGATTTTGTATAAATCGGGTCGAGATATACAAAATCCTGAGAAGAGAAGATAGTATTGGGGCGGCTGCCCATTAGCTACACAAGACTATTTTATTATTATCTAAAAATAATATACAGGAAAGTATTTACTAGGGAAAACTGATAAGTGATCCTGGGATACTTAATCAACATAAAGTTTAGTGGTATCTTTGTATTATTGTAGTTGTTTTTTAACTGGTTGAAAAATTGTTACATTATTGTTAGTACACTAACAATTATGTACAGTTAGTGTAGAAATCAAAAATGGCTGTTAGAAATTACGGCTAGCAGTTTTTGAGTACGATATCATGGAAGATTGATGGACACTTGTTAAACTCGTGTTGATCCCTTTTCCGGTAGATACCGTGAGAATTAGTAGAGAAATGAGAAAGAAGGGCTCTCTCGGTTATGATTTGAAAGAGCTAGTTAAATCAATACTGGGCAGCCCACTTGGGTTATTTATCCAAAAACTATTAATGACCCAGGGCTTCGGATAGACGAGAATTTCACAATGGAAGACTAGACACGAAATCCCCAAGACGAAGTTCCAGACGCTAGAAGAACATTAGCTACATAAGAAAAAATGATGATCAGAATAAAATACATAGAGAATATATAACATAATTCTTAAATTATAAAGCGTCGTTGGTATTGAATTTATATATTTCTAAATCACTTTCTACTCAAAATCCATTACCTTCAAAATTGTCCTTCTTATGCAAGCCACGGCCGATTGTCTGCTCAGTGCACAAACGGTCATTTCGAAATTAACTCCTGATTAATTTAGTTTCCTATGAGAAAGAATGCCGCTGCATCATGTCTAGTTTGAAGTAAGAAATTTATTATTTTCCTATGCTTGTACACCAGACAAAAGCTAATTTAACTCGCTTACCTCCCCTTGGCAATTCTTCACCACAGTCTCCTTAATAAAATATCATAATACATCAATATTTTTCTTACACTTTATCCTCAAGGAAGTATAACAAGATTACGTCAATTCTTCAGACATTTCAACGAGGTACTCATTGTCTTTAACTATATCATTTCTTCAGTGTTTCACCGACCATGATATGGCTAACTTCCGGTATGAAACCTGAAATTAATTCTAGATAAATCTCAAAATCTCGCACTTCTCGAGAAGATGTTGAAAAACATACGTTAAAACTATATTCAACCAAGCGAAGACAATCTATAACAATTCCTACAAGTAATCTGATCAACTGTGAACCAAAGTTTCCTATAACATCATGTCTGTAAAAGTTAGGGTTTTTTACGTCAACGTCTACATATAATCGCATTTTTCATAAAAAGACGCCTTTGTAATGGCTGCCATACTTATGGAAACGTGTGTATAATGGTTAGAGTCATAGGAAATGGAATTGTCGATCCGGGTTCAAATCCTCGACGAGTCTGTATGCATTTCCCAAGGCGCTAATATTCTTGGGGAAGTTATGCATTCAACTATTCTCCCTCCTGCTATGAGTAAGTAATGGAGCTCTTTAACCTTGGGTAGCCAGTCAAGAAGAAGAAAAACCCTGAATGCAAGCGTGTTAAACTCCGCTTAAGAAATTGAACTTGTGTCACATCCTGCTCGTGCGGAATGGTTCGTATATATATATATATATATATATATATATATATATATATATATATATAATATATTGTAAACACGGTTTGTTTGGAATGGCTTTTTGCCGATAATTTTTGGGAGAATAAGTGCTTAATTGGAGTCGTACCTAATTTTGAAAATTAATTAATTAATTATGAATTAGGCGGGAATACCTATTAAATGTATGGCTAAACAAATCGAGAAAAATCAATCTCTGTATGTACATTTCAGCCTATTAGGCCTCATCAGCAGAGCTATAGATCGGAAGACCGCCCTGTGCGTGATTTGAAACCGGACTGCCAAGCTGACAGGCCGATCCCATAACCCCTACACCAAACGGACTTCTTAGATTTTACGATTTGTTTAGAGTAGGTTAATATTCCTCTTGATTTTTCTCAATTTGTTTAGCCATACATTTAATAGGTATTCCCGCCTAATTCATAATTAATTAATTAATTTTCAAAATTAGGTACGACTCCAATTAAGCACTTTATATATATATATATATATATATATATATATATATATATATATATATATATATATATTTGATAAAGGGTATCTAACGAACCCGAAAATTCATGATAAAAAATAATAATAAAAAAATAAATGAATCCAATACTCCATAACATCGAGTTCATTCATTTATTTTTAGATGCTTCATAATAACGCCCAACTTAAATATATATATATATATATTTAAGTTGGGCGTTATTACGTGTGTCACATTCTGCTCGTGCGGTGGGGTGTAAATATACATACTAGAACGATGTGTGACAGTTCAAAGACCCTTTAATATTAAACGCTTCCTCATATAATGTGAAAGAAAGGTTTATAAAATATGGTAACTAATTTTGACTTGATGTAAAAAAAAAATGAAATTTAAACTAACTCAAAATTAGCTACCATACCTTTTAAACCAGAAGCCAACTATATATATCTTGTAAACTATATATATCATGTCAAAGACGCTTTAATGTTAAACGCTTCCTCATATAATGTGAGGGAAAGGTTTATAAAATATGGTAACTAATTTTGACTTGATGTAAAATTTTTTTTTTTTTAATTTTAAGCATGAAATAATAGTGATTGGTAAATATATATAAGTTTTTTTATACAAATTAGTTTGATAGTATAAGGTTTTGTTATACAAGATAGTATAATACTATAAGGTTTCGTTATGCAAGTTAGTATAATACCAATTAGTATTATAGAAAATGTTTTGTTATACAAGTTAGTATAATACCATAAGGTTTTGTCATACAAGATAATATAATATTATAAGGTTTTCATATACAGGTTAGTATAATGCTATAAGGTATTGTCATACAAGTTAGTATAGTACTATAAGGGTTTCATATACAATTTCATTAATCGTTAAATAATGACCGGTACCCGTTGGCTATATCATAAAAGCCACCTGCTTGTGCGGAAGGGTTGGTAAATATATATTATAAAATTCATTAATTTTTAAATCAATACTGAAAATTTCATTAAAATCGGATTATTACCTGATTTTTGGTAATTTTTTTTCCATCCCAAATGTTACGTTAAAATTGTAAACAAACGCCCCAAACCATTGAAAAACAGCAAAAATTGCGAATATCGTCGAAATTGACCAAAACAGTTTTAAATCTTTTAAAAATAAACTGCATATGTAATTTTATTTTTATTTTTTTAATGATGGTTATTATGCTACTACTTATCGATTTAGACAAAGTTTAACCTTAAATAATAGATTTAATTATTCTTAATTCGCTTTTAAAACTCGTAGTATCCGATTTTTTTTTTTGCTACTCAATAATATATTATAAGGTTTTGATATACAGGTTAGTATAATACTATAAGGTACTGTCATACAATTTAGTATAGTACTATAAGGTTTTCATATACAATTTCATTAATCGTTAAATAATGGCTGGTACCCTTTGGCTATATCATAAAAGCCACAAATACGTCATCTATTCTTCGATTAGTATGACAATCAATTTCTGATATCTAGACACATCGTTGGCTTCGTTTTAGTCAAAGACAACATTTATGGTAATTTCGAAGGTCAGGGGGTCACAGAACGAAAACTTATTGCAAAAATATCTCGAAAAAAATCACTTCTAGTGACCTGAAGGTCACCGGATACAGGATTTGATATCATCCTTTTCTCTCGTCCCCGAATATCGACTGCTATCTGGGTCGGGGGTTTGGGGGGGGGGGACGAATTTACTGCCGTCATATCAACCCGTTCATATAAATATGATTTTATTACATCCATGAACTTATCCCAATATCGTAAAGAAATCTATTTCTCTTGAAGGTCGTATCGTGCCAATTACTACTCGAGGAAGAAGAAAAGAGAGACGTCTGATATCGTAGTCAAGTCAAATTGCACCAACACCGGCCCTTAAAGAGGGTTAAAAGGTTATTTTGTAATATAGTAATTTTTAGGAAGAAGGGTGCTCTTTTACCATAGTCGTCCCGGATTCCTGCCCTTATTTACGCTATGCCAGTTCCGTTTATTTTCTTTGCATGTGAATATGTAGGTCTGCATGTGTGTGTATGTGTGTGTATACGTATATGTGCATATATATCTGGAGGACTTGGGCAAATACATATATACTCATAAAACATATTTTTTCGTAGTATATGTGTATATATATTTACCAACTTCTCCGCACGAGCAGGATACGACACAAGGTCAATTTCTTAAGCGGAGTTCAACAGCTTTGAATTAAGAGTTTTCCTTCTCCTAGACTGGTTACCTATTTAATTACTGCAATGGGGCAGTGTACTGGATATGATGTTAATCTGTATCTAATGACGAGCTTCTACCTCTTCTTCTTCTTCTTCTTCTTCTTCTTCTTTGCACTTATTTGCACTTATTTGCACTTCTTCTTCTTCTTCTTATTCTTCTTCTTCTTTGCACTTCTACTTCTTCTTCTTCTTCTTCTTCTTCTTCTTTGCACTTCTTCTTTTTCTTCTTCTTCTTTCCACTTCTTCTTTTTCTTCTTCTTCTTTGCACTTCTTCTTCTTCTTTTCACTTCATCTTCTTTGCACTTCTTCTTCTTCTTTTCACTTCATCTTCTTTGCACTTCTTTGCCTTTGCACTTTTTCTTCTTCTTCTTCTTTGCACTTCGTTGTCTTCTTCTTCTTCTTCTTCTTCTTCTTCTTCTTCTTCTTCTTCTTTGCACTTCTTTGCACTTCTTGCACTTCTTCTTTGCACTTCTTCTTTGCACTTCTTTCTTGTTCTTCTTTGCACTTCTTTTTCTTCTTGTTCTTGTTCTTTGCACTTCTTTTCACTTCTTCTTCTTCTTCTGTTGCTGCTGCTGCATCTCCGCCCTGTTAATAGGGGCTGTAGTACACAACGATTGCATCTCTCTAGTGTCCTGGGTATGACGTTAAACCGTATCTAGTGGTGAGGTTCCAATTCTGGATCCCTGAGCCGTGTGGAGTACCTCTCCATCGCCATTACTGCTTGGTCAATCCTGAACCGGAGTGGTAGTACCTGTTAGGGTCGCATCTAATACTTACTAACCATTACACCACAGGGAGACAACCCACTCAACTTTTGAGTAGCATCCTGTAATAATCAAATCTCCAGAACATTGACATATTGTTTTGCAGAGAAGAATTGGAAGATTCTGGTCTGATAATTTAACGGAATAAATAAAAAAAAAAGTTTCGTCTCAGAATTGCATCTAACTAACCAGCGAGTTTAATTTTCATTCTTCGTGGAAATGAATAAATGTGTTGAGTTCCTGTTTAGCTGCGTTGTATTGTATTTAAAATTCAATTCTTTAACAATATACGAGGCATTGCACTCAGACAGATTCCCATTCAGATGCTCGAAGACTATTGTCAATCTCATCAACAAGTAATTCGTATTTTCGTCAAGATTTTTGTTTTGGCGGGGAGGGAGATTTTTGTTGTTGTTTTTTTTTGGGGGGAGGTGTTTTTTTGTTTTTTGTTTCTTGTATGTGTGTGTGTGTGTGTGTGTGTGTGTGTGTGTGTGTGTGTTTTGTTTTTTTTTTTTGAATGACAGCCATACACAAAATGAAAATGTGTTATTTTTAAAGAAAACGAGGCGTAATAGAAATTATTCTATGCCACAAAGATCATTATTATAAGTCTATATGTATTTACCCAAATCCTCCACATATATATGCACATACACATATATATGGATATAAACGTATACACACGCACACACACACACGCACACACACACACACATGCAGACCCACACAGGCACGCACTCACATGCACACAGTAAAATTCACATATACACGCACATACATGCATGCACACAAAAATGAACACGAACACATACATGTACACACATACTACGAAAAAATATATTTTATAAGTCTATATGTATTTACCCAAGTCCTCCACATATATATGCACATACACTTATACAAACGCACACACATGCACGCATTCATATGCATGCAGCAAAATGCACCTATACATGCACACAAAAGTGCACTTGAACACATGAATGTACACACATACTATGAAAAAATATTTTTATAAGTATATATGTATTTGCCCAAGTCCTCCAGATATATTTGCACATACACGTATAAAGACGCATACACACACATGCAGACCCACATATTCACATGCACACATTGACATACACACAGTAAAATGCACATATACATACACACACATGTATGCACACAAAAATGCGCACGAACACATGAATGTATACACATACTACGAAAAAATATTTTTATAAGTATATATGTATTTGCCCAAATCCTCCAGATATATATGCAAATACATGTATACACACACATACACACACATGCACACACTCACACATGCACACATTCACACATGCACACACTCGCATGCACACAGTAAAATTCCCATATACACGCACACACATGTATGCACACAAAATGCACATAAACATATGTATGTACATACATTCTACGAAAAAATATTTTTCATAAGTATATATGTATTTACCCAAATCCTCCACATATATATGCACATGGCAATCTTTACAGATCATTGCCGTCCCTCAAAATCCCACAACTCCACCACCAGAACTTCGGCCTCTGGACCATTGATATAATTAACGGCGTCGATCCCAGGGGGCCATCCCCCCAGGCAACACCTGCCCCCTTGATTTAAAGGGGCAGGGCTGGGTTTATTGCCCAGTGCCTGAGGCTCCCCCCTTGAGGGGGAATGCCGACGGGATCGACGCAAATTTTCACCCGCCACCCCATGAGCTTCGGTTTGTGGGTGGTCCCGCGTTAATAGGGCCTTGTGCCTGACCCGTACAAGTGGGGTACGTGGAAAATATCATGTAGATATGGTCAACAGTGGCTTCGGCCTCTGGACCATTGCTATAATTAACGGCGTCGATCCCAGGGGGCCATCCCCCCAGTCAACACATGCCCCCTTGATTTAAAGGGACAGGGCTGGGTTTATTGCCCAGCGCCTGAGGCGACCCCATGAGGGGGAATGCCGACGGGATCGACGCAATTTTTCACCCGCCACCCATGAGCTTCGGTTTGTGGGTGGTCCCACATAAATAGGGCCTTGTGCCTGACCCGTACAAGTGGGGTACGTGGAAAATATCATGTATATATGGTTAACAGTATTAATAATGTAAAATAATTTTATTAATAATTAAGGTTAAAATAAAAATGAAATCATTGAGAGTGTGATGTCAATAATTAAGAGAATTGTGAGTTAAGTAGTAATATGGTTTCGTTTACAGACAGAAAACACACTATCTCCATTATAATAAGATTATTATTATTATTTTTATTAAACAAGAAAGATTCTTGCTACAGACGCTAGATTTGTAACCTTTTTTTCAAAATTTCCATGCCCACATTACGTAGATAACGAACTATGACAGACGACGGTCGTTTCACGTAGAGAACATTCTCATTCGATTTAGTTTAATAAACTGTTCTCATCAATAAGACATAATGAACGATGAGCAGGGCCGCCATTTAACATTTAACGACACTAACCCACACCTGGATTCTATCAGCAACATTCTCAACTGTCTACAAGGGTCACATGTAAGCCAAACAGGTTATTCTTTTTGACCTGGCTGTTGTCAGTGGTTGGCGTCGTTTGGTTTACGCATCAGACGTCCAGCGAACAGTTCACGCCTCAAAATCGACAGGCACAACAGAAGTCAATCCTAATTTAACCAGAATCACATAAAAAGTTGCAATAAAAGTTTCCAAATAAAAAGTTAACTTCTCAGCAGGTAAGAGAATCTGAGTTCTGTCCGACATTTTAGGCGTTTCGATCTTCTGTTGGTAAATTCAAGTCGATATTGGTTGGTTGAATGGTTGGGCTTTATGGCATAATACTAGACTATATAAACTTTAAATAAGTGTACCAATTATTCTAAGTAGAATAAAGCTTTCCAAAGTCTATCGGTGTTATCCTCCCATATTTTATTGATTACCTCTCCTTTGGAGACTTCTCTAGTGAATACTAGACTATATAAACTCTCAGTAAGTGTACCAATTATTCTAAGTAGAATAAAGCTTTCCAAAGTCTAGCGGTTTTATCGATTGTCATTACAATCTGATTAATAAATAATTTTATCTCAGTAAAATAATTTGGAAATTTACCTCCCCTTTGGAGAACACTCTAAGGAATAATAGACTATATAGACACTGAATAAGCGTACCAATTATTCTAAATAGAATAAAGCTTTCCATAGTCTAGCGGTTTTATCGTTTGTCATCAAAAACGTCTTGTCAAAATCGTCTCCTAATTTTATTTGTATGTTTGATTTGGTCATTTTTTAATAGCATGTCAACCTTTATGGGTTATTTAATGCTAAATCTTGGCTGGTTGGCTGGCTAGCTGGTTGGTTGGTTGGTTGGATTTTACACCATGTTAACCCTTGATGGTTATTGTTATAGGTGATATACCCTATAGACTAATGGAATGCGACGACGGTAACAGGGACAATTATGGCTTATAGAGTAAGCCAATGCGAGTCAGCTCATAACTCTATTGTCGGACGTAATTCCCACTTCTCTGTACTGTAATTGTCTACTCTTTTGTTAATACATTTTTCTACATTTGTTATCGTCGTTTTGTTTTTATTGACTAAACACAATGAATGTACTTTGAGATTCAGCATCAAATGGCGATCCTATATCACTGATAAAACTTCTGGAAAAATGTTTTTAACGCAAGCAACAGCGTTATCAATATATCTGTACGTAGTGGATTTGTGGAATACCACGTATGTAAAATTTAACTCAATCTACAGACATTTGATTAAATATATTCAAATGGCCTATAAATTTAACATAATATGAAAGGAAAGTCGGTTGAAAAACTAAATGTACTTACATTGAAGGCCATAGATGATAAGTGTAAAAAATATCAAAGTAGATTTATGCAATATTCGGAAGATCCTTACTCCTTTCATCGGAGGAAGAAAAAAAATAATTTCTTTTTTATAGATTCTGGGATACTGTATTGTTCCATGCATTATTGTTTTAAGAGCACACGAAACTCTCAGGAATATTAAAAAAGAAATGAATGGTTACTTTTTTTTCTTTAGGATATAGCGACAACCAGATATCACCAAGTCAATATCATCCAGAAAAAAAAGTAAAATTGTTACCCACCCCACTGTCAATTTTTCTGAATTTTTTCTCAGTATGAAACTATCTTAACAATAGACGATCCCCAAAATTTGAGTTCCAATTCCAAAAATTGACAGTTATGTAGGATTTCAGCTCCCAAATTTTTGTGGAGTTGGCGAAAAAATTGCGACTCTTTTGTAACCTAATTCTTTGTACTGTTAAAATGAGTTCTAGACTCAATCCCTACTACTACCAAATTGGTTTATGAAAACATTTTTGCCCATGAAATCGATAATGCTATAAAAATTTTAAAGTCAAACCCAATTTTAAGTTATCTGATGATTTCCCGATGGGCATTGCATCTTGACACAAATGTATTTTCGATTATTATATCAGATATATTGAACATTATTTGTACCAAAAAGATAGTTTGATATTATTGCATATTTTCGTGATTTTTACGTAACTCTTTAAGGTAATGTATAAAGAGACTTTTGCCCATCCGCTAGGAAAATAATATATAATATATAATATATATATATATGTAAATAGATATGTATAAACACATGTTGTATATATATATCTATAATATATATACACAGTACACCCACACGTACATGTACAGCACTACACACACATACACGCTTCTAAGACACATAAAAATAACTATATATACATGCACATATACAGCGTATAATATATATAAATATACTATATATTAATTATATATATATAGTATATAGAGAGAGAGAAGAAAGAGAGAGAATTACAAACTGGCATAATATAAATATATATTATATATATATATACTATTACAAACACCATATACTGGCACTACTTTTATAATATATATATTACACACAACACATACATATATATACAATACAAGTTACACACACACACACACACATATATATAGAGCAGAGACATACACACGCACGTGTGAGATAGATAAGGAGAGAATAGATAGATTGAGAGAGAGGGATGAGAGAGAGAGAGAGAGACTTAAACCAAACATGGACCCGACAAAACTTATTTCAGTTGGCCAAATTCAATAGAAAATTACATTAGTAATTATTTACAATCATGGGGTCAAACAGATTTGCTTAAAAAAAATCTTACTATTCGATTTAGGACCTGTGTGCAAAAGAATGTCCTACAGATGTACAATTACAACCAAAATAAATAAGTCTTGGAATGATGCGAATTTTTGATGGGCTATAGTTATATGAAACAAAAGAAAAAAATATAGAGTCGATAAGATTTTGAATAATATCGATCTACCGAAATACTTACATGATTAAAATGATTTATTAATTTATACCGTCGTTATGTGATCTCCTT
>CM042173.1:28444949-28460776 GCA_023376005.1 Doryteuthis pealeii | reverse complement strand
GTGATTTTGCTATGGTTTTGTTTGACTAGTTTACATTTCCCAGTTCATTTCTTTCTTCTTCTTCTTTCTTCTTCTTCTTCATCTTCTTCGTTTCGTTCTTCTTCTTCTTCTTCTTCCTTCGTTCTTCTTCTTCTTCTTCTTCTTCTTTCTTCTTTCTTCTTCTTCTTCTTTCTCTTCCTTCCTTCCTTCCTTCTCCTTCCTTTGTGTTGTTCTTCTTTCCTTCTTCTTCTTCTCTTCTTCTTCTCTTCCTTCGTTCTCGTCTTCTTCTCCCTTCGTTATTCTTCTTCCTCTTCTTTCCTTCCTTCCTTCCTTCTTCTTCCTCATATCTTCTTCTTCTTCCTTCGTTCTTCTTCTTCTTCTTCTGCCCTTCTTCTTCTTCTTCTTCTTCTTCTTCTCTTCCTTCTTCCTTCCTTCCTTCTTCTTCTTCTCTTCTTTTCTTCTTCCTTCTTCTTTTCTTTCTTCCTTCCTCTTCTTCTTCTTCTTCTTCTTCTTTTTCTTCTCTTCTTCTCTTCTTCTTCTTCTTCTTCTTCTTCTTTTGTTCGTTTCTTCTTCTTCTTCTTTGCCTTCTTTCTTTTCTTCTTCTTCTTCTTCTTCTTCTTCTTCTTCTTCTCCTTCCTTCCTTCCTTCCTTCTTCTTCTTCTTCTTCTTCCTTCGTTCTTCTTCTTCTTCTTCTGCCTTCTTTCTTTCTTCTTCTCTTCTCTTCTTCTTCTTTCTTCTTCTTCTTCTTTTTCTTTCCTTCCTTTCTTCTTCTTCTCCTTCTTCTTCTTTCCTTCTTTTCTCATCTTCTCTTCGCAGTTATTTCTTCTTCTTCTTCTTCCTTCTTCTCTTCTTCTTCCTTCATCTTTCTACTTCTTCTTTCCTTCTCTTCCTTCTTCCTTTTTCTTCTCCTCATCCTCCTCTCCTCCTCCTTCTTCTTCTTCTTCTAATAGTTTTAGGTCTTTCGTAATTTGATGCTGACTGGCCGATAAAGGTTGTTCTCCAAAAAAAATGGCGCTGCTTTCATCTACAGTTGTCATCGGCAAATAGAACATTATGATGACTACCCCCCCGTCTCTCTCTCTCTCTCTCTCTCTCTCTCTTCTCTCTCTCTCTCTCTTTCTCTCTCTTCTCTCTCTTTCTTTCTCTCTCTCTCTTTTGATTTTATAATATATATATATATTATCTTTCATTTTTTATTTTTTTATTCACCGTTTTATCTTTTGTTTCTTTGTATCATCCCTCCTCCCTCTCTCTCTCTCTCTCTTTCTCTCTCTCTCTCTCTCTCTCTCTCTCTCTCTCTCTCTCTCTTCTCTTACTCTTCTCACTCTCTCTATCTCTCTCTTTCTTGCTCATTTTCTCTCTCTACCTATCTATAATCACTCTCTCCCATCATACTCTCTCTCCTTCTCTCTCTTCTCTCTCTCTCTCCTCTTCTCTCTCTCTCTCTCTTTCTCTCTCCTCTTTCTCTTCTCTCTCTTTCTCTCTCTCTCTCTCTCTCTTCTCACTAACCTTTGTCTTCATCTCTCACTCACCCACTCACATCCCACTCTCTGCTTTCTATATGTATCTCAAAATTATTTCTCTCTCTCTTCTCTCTCTCTCTCTCCTCTCTCCTCTTCTTCTCACTCCCCTTTTTCCCCCTCGCTCACTCCTCTACATATCCCTCTCTGCTTTCTATATGCATCTCTGAATTCTCTGCCAGCCATGACCACAAATCGGTTGTCAGTGCCAAGGAAATTTAATGTAGCTGAATTACAATAAAGTTGATATAACATTAGCCCCCCCTCCAACTCTTCCTTCTCCCCCTTCTTCCCCTCCCCTCCTCCCCCTCCAACAACAACAACAACAACAACAACAACATAGCAATGGGGCCAGAGGGAACATTAAAGGAACAGATAAAATATTCGCCTTTATGAATTATTATGAGACTGAAAAACACTGGCCTTGATCGTTTTTCGTTCCTTTATGTTGCGCATGAAATATAATGATAAACATTCAGCCTTTTTGGGAAAAAAAACACTTCAAATAAATATTTATGCGTGAAATGAACATCTAAACTAAATACGTTTGTGCACGCAAGAAATTTTGTATATCTTATTATAATGGAGATTGTGTGTTTTTCTGTCTGTAACCGAAACTATATTCCTACTCAAGTCACAATTCTCTTAGTTATTGACATCACATTCTCCATGATTTTATTTTTATCTAAACCTCAATTATTAATAAAATTGTCTTACATTATTAATACTGTTAACTATGTCTACATACTGACAACATGCAATTATATTTATATATACAACAAAATAGTGGTTTACAGTGTGAACGGGAAGGTTAATTTGCATATTGATATTAAAAATGTGATTTTAATAAATATGTGCTTAGTATTATTGATTTCTAACTGTTTGGTTTTATTTTAATGAATATAAGCAAAAAATCTCTTCAATGAATCTTAAATGAAATCCATTACAAGATAAAATAACTGTCATTTTATTCTTTACTTCCTCTTATAACTAAATACTTAAATTAGAAAAAATAACAATGAAAGACGAGAGTGATGGAAGAGTAAGTTTCAGTTGTTCCATTTTTTATTTATACTCCTCTGTTTCAAATCTTTTATTATACTCCCTCTGTTTCAAATCTTTTTATCTGTATTCTTATTTAGTTTCATTAGCCTTTCTAATTTAATACAATATTTTATTACATTAAAACTTAAATACTTGCAACCGGAGGGTGCATATATTTGCTAGATATATATATATAATATATATATATATATATATATATATATATAATATGTGTGTGTGTGTGTGTGTGTGTTTTTTCATAAGACAAATGTGTAAATAAATGGAATAAATCCGACAGAATGAATTTAACATTTTGAAAAAACAAATTAGTTAATAAATCTGCTGACAGAAATCTGTTTCGACCGCCTTAGTAGAAGGGTCTTCATCACGAGCAAAACATATGAAAGGGAAAGAAGGGATAAAAAAAACCGTTGGAAGAAATAAGGGGTACAAACACACGCTGGAATGCTTGATTTTTTAAAATGCGCATTCTGTATCAAAAAATAAAATAAATTATATTCTTAAAAAACCAGAAGCATTTTTAATCCAAAAATAAAACTGAAAAAGAGTTTGGTGTAAATATATAAAAAAGTGTAAGAGATTATCAAAAATGTTCAAAATATAATCCAGCAATTAAAAGTTATTTACAAATCCACAGCACAATTAAAGGAAGATGTTAAGTTTCAAAAAGTTTGTGGTGTTGGTAATTTTTTTCTTTTTTTTCTGTAGTGTTCGTAGATAATCTTCGGAGGTGTAAGCATTCCAGCGTGTGTTTGTACCCCCTATTTCTTCTGGGGGTGGTGCCCACATAAAACGGCCTTGTGCCATATCGTGTGAAAGTAGGACACATGTAAAGAAAAGCCATGGAAACATTTCCTACATTGAAGTCTGACCTGTGTGGCAGGGCCTGTATGTCGAGGGTTTCATATGTGTGACAGGGTATATAGAAACAAGCTGGATCCGTGGGCCACCTGCGTACTCACAACTGAACTACTTGTAGAAATGGCTTTATTCTGTCAAGAAGCGACAATCACCATATAAAGCAAGGAAGTAGTTTACAAGACAACTATGACAAGCCTTCTTGTCACAGTTAGTGCCTTTAAAGGAGGAATTAGATCACAAAAAAAAACTATATTCAAATGCAGCACATAACGCCGCTAGATGTCACGAGTTGACACTATTTTGAGTCAGTCTGCCATGTGACATGTTTCTGAGAATTGTCTGAGTTGTTTCTGCAGGCTTTTACTTCCTCAAAAACAAGAGAGCGTATTTGATTTTTTTAGGAGGTAGGAGGATAAATGAAGCTGAAGCATTATTTTCAAAAGATTTTTAAAAAGAGCGTTTAAGTTAAACAAATTTAACACTTCTTAATAAACCTCCCCCAATATAGGAGAATGATTTCGTTCGTTGGTTGGTTGGTTGGTTGGTTTTTACGTATAGTCAATCCTTGTTGGGTTATCTTATGCCGATCACGTCTTGGTTTATTCATTCTTGATGGGCATTTAAAGTCAATTTTAAGACCCATATTTTCTATTTAACCAATAAATTGGATCCTAACTGTTACTACCAATCCGGATAAGAGTAGACCTGGGAGTAATTGTCTTTTTCCCTAACGAATATTCTGTGTTAGGTTACCTTATTTTGGTTATCCGAATGTTTTATAAGTTTTTATTTTATTGTAATTTTTTATTTAGTTGTTATTTTTATTTTATTTTCTTTCTTTCTTTCTTTCTTTCTTTCTTTCTTCTTTTTTCTTTTTCTTCTTTTTCTTTTTTTCTTTTCTTTTCTTTCTTTCTTTTTTTCTTTCTTTCTTTCTTTTTCTTTTTCTTTTTCTTTTTTTTTTCTTTCTTTTTCTTTTTTTTCTTTCTTTTCTTTCTTTCTATTTCTTTCTTTTTTCTTTCTTTCTTTCTTTCTTTCTTTCTTTTCTTTCTTTCTTTCTTTTCTTTCTTTTTTCTTTCTTTCTTCTTTCTTCTTTCTTTTTCTTTCTTTCTTTTTTTTTTTCTTTCTTCTTTTTCTTTTTTTTTCTTTCTTTTTCTTTTTCTTTCTTCTTTCTTTCTTTCTTTCTTTTTCTTTTTTCTTTCTTTTTTCTTTTTCTTTTTCTTTCTTTCTTCTTTCTTTTCTTTTTTCTTTTTTCTTTTTTCTTTCTTTTCTTTCTTTCTTCTTTTTTTCTTTCTTTTCTTTCTTTTTCTTTCTTTCTTTTTTCTTTCTTTTCTTTCATTCTTTTCTTTCTTCTTTCTTTTTTCTTTTCTTCTTTTCTTTCTTTTTCTTTCTTTTTTTTCTTTCTTCTTTCTTTTTTCTTTCTTCTTTTTCTTTTTTTTTCTTTCTTTCTTCTTCTTTTTCTTTTTTTCTTTTCTTTTTCTTTTTCTTTCTTTCTTCTTTTCTTTCTTTTCTTTCTTTTCTTTTCTTTTTTTCTATGTTTAGTTCCATGCCATGCAACACTCTACTTTGGAGGTTTTAGGGAATTTGGAGCAACCCTTCATCACCATTGCTCACGTGTCTACTCTAACCCAGAGTGTAGTACATGTTAGGGTCTCATCTAGGGGTTGAATAAACATGATATTACAGGGTGACCCAGAAAAAACAGAACCCAAATTATTTATTTATTTTCCCATTAAACTAACCCTAAACCTCAACCACAAACTTAACCCTAATCCTAACCCTGAACCCAACCCTAACCCTCGTTGGACTTAAATTTAAAAAAAATTAAAATTAACAGTTTTATTACAAAATTTGTGCATTCTGTTTTTTTTTCTGGGTCCCCCTGTAATATTATTTTACTCAACTAGGCGGGGGTTAGGGTTAGGGTTAGGGTTAGGTTTAGTTTAATGGGAAAATAAATAAATCATTTGGGTTCTGTTTTTTCTGGGTCCCCCAGTGATATCATGTTACTCAACTAGTAAATAACTGAAAAACGAGTTTATAAAAAAAATGAGTATCCATTAAGAATGAATTCATTTCAAAACTTTGTCGGCAAAGACTGATATGTCTCAAAACCAAACAAAACCAAACCAAACGGATGTTAACTACAAACCTACACCACGCAAATTCATATTAAAGAAACTATAACACAACAATGGGTGCAAGCATGTGTGTGTGCATATAAATGCATAGTTAGTTATATTGAATACATAAGTAGTAAGTCCAAACCACATATATGTGTGTGTATGTGTGTAGATTGAATATGTAGTAGCAAGACCAGTAGTAAATAGTAACTAGTGTGGATAATGTGTGTAATACTACCCTTGTGCCAGACTTATCTGTCAGTTGCTATGATAATTCCCAGGAATTGGTCGAAGTCACCTGCCAAATTGTTATTCTTAACTAAATCAACATCTTTAAGATTTAATCTTTAAACCGTTTTTGTTCGAGTAAATTTTCTTATCTTGTGCAGTCTTCACAAGAATGACAATATATAACATATGTATAAAACAGCCATTCGTTTTATATCAACCGACTTTTAGCCATTAGAATTACTTTTGTTCGAGTAATTTCTTCTTATCTTGTGTTGACTTTACCCCTACCACTGACTTGTACTCTGATATCGTCACCTGTACGACTCTAGACACCACTGTTATTTTCATATCCAAAAATTAAACCAAAATTATTTTTTCAACTATCTAATGAGATATCGCCAGTCAATCCATAACACCACTACGGTGTTATATGTGTGTGCATACATATATACATGTGTGTGTTCTACATATATTGTATGTGTAAAGTAGGTAATGATAAGTTAAAGAAATCATAAAACTAAGAAAAAGATTAGGCTAGATAAAAAGGAGTGATAGTGAACCATTAATGTTAGAAGCAGACAGCATGTCTGCTCCTTTGTGCAAATAATAGTTGACCACGGTCAGAAGGGTCATAAAACTCATCATGAGGGTGGTCTTCTAAAAAAGGAACATTTCAAATCACGCGGGGGATAGGCACAAATCTCGTGGACGAGATTTTTGGAAGTTAAGTCAGTTAGTTTTCGGGGCCCCGGAGAAGTGAGTTGAGTTCTGGAGACCGAGGAAGTAATATGTTAGTTGTCCACAATCCCTAGCAGAGTTTCCCCGAAGAAAGGGGGGGGGGGGCTGTCCCGATCGACAAGCGATGGGAGCAGATGGAACTGTAGCCGATAGGAAGAATGAATGCAAACTATATACCTCATCTCTGACCATTTTGATGTTCACCTGAGATTGTCTTGTCTTGTTTTTATTCTCTTTTTGTTGTTGATTGTAAACCCCCCTGGATGAGCCCTGAGGCAGTTACAGTTTTCCACTCTCTGTCCCTCTCTCTCTATCTCTCCACGCCTTTCATTCTCTCCCCCCCCCCACGACTTTCATTATGGTGCCGGGTCTTTAGGCTTAAGTAAACCCGCCCTCGTGGTGGGGGTCCAGTGGCTTTGGCCCTGGATCTTTACAAGTTAACAGCATCGATCCCAGGGGGCGACCCCCCCAGGCAATACCTGCCCCCTTGATTTAAAGGGGCAGGACTGGGTTTATTGCCCAGTGCCTGAGGCGCCCCCTTTAGGGGGAATGCCGACGAGATCGACGCAATTTTTTCACCCGCCACCCATGAGCTTCGGTTTGTGGGTGGTCCCACGTTAATAGGGCCTTTGTGCCTAACCCGTACAAGTGGGTACGAGGAAAATATCGTGTCTTTAGGCTTAAGTAGATATGATGAACATTACTTTTCTTTTTGTGTTCTTCATAAAAGATTTCAATCCCTGGTGGAACGAGGGGGGTGTCTTATTTAAAATTTTCTGATTTGCAATTTTTCTATTTGCCGTTTCTATTCTGAGGTCATTCTGAAGATGACCTGTTTTTTTAATCATCCGAGTAAAGTGTGTGTCTTTCCAAGACTGTATATTTGTGTCTCATTGTGCCCATCATGGTGTAATGATTAGCACGCTAGTCTCGCACATCTATTACTACTGAAGAATGACTTCATCCTCGC
The DNA here is from genome assembly GCA_023376005.1 of Doryteuthis pealeii. Taxonomy (NCBI): domain Eukaryota; kingdom Metazoa; phylum Mollusca; class Cephalopoda; order Myopsida; family Loliginidae; genus Doryteuthis; species Doryteuthis pealeii. The sequence goes on along the minus strand of CM042173.1, from coordinate 28,453,292 downwards.
TTGTGCTCGATGCAACCTTGGTGAATGGGTTGGGCATGATGGTGTCATATCCTATTCATGGTGAATAGGTTGTGAAACAAGGGTGTCCTATCATGGAGCAATAGTTAACAAACTAGTCTCGCAGTTCTATTACTACTGAATAGCTAGTACATTCTCACTTGTTGCTTCCTACTTGCAACCTTGTGTCACATCCCAGTTAGCCCTACAATTTACCCATAGCTGGAGGGAGAATAGTTGGATTCCTACCTTTCCCAACAGTATTAGCCCAATGTGAAAGGTAAACAGTCTCATCCATGATCTAAACTTTTTCACCATGTCTATTATAATTACAATAATAACCATTACACCATACATTCATATATATATATATATATATATATATAATATATTATTATATTTTTGCTTGAAGGCAATTATAAATGCAGTATCGCATAAAATTCGATAATTATAGAAAATAATCTTGACAAGTAAATCTCGCAAAGGATGGCTCGCTATGCAGAACACCGTACAGACTGTTTCGACTTTATTAAGTCTCTTCAGCGATGTATACTAACGACTCCCCTCCGACAGGAATCGAAACCGGGACTTCACAGGCATAGTCAGAGACCATATCCGTTCGGCCGCCGGTACATAGCGAACAATCCCAGCGAAATTAACCTTGTCAATGATACTATTACACGCCCCTGCCATAGTAGGCAAGTGGACGTTTATTTAGTAAACAAACCCGGCCGTAAGCTCTTCGGCGAAGTGAATAAGATTTTTGGATGTTTGTTTTTATAGAAGCAATGTTGAATAAATTATTATTTATAGTGTGTGTGTGTGGAAGAAAGGAAGTGAATCCGACGGTATGTAGTATATTAGGAGATACTTTTCTCGTTATTCTGTGATAAATAATTTCTTATCACCTTCCATATACCAACAAATGCCCTGAAGATGATCTAATTAATAGATCGAAACACTGCAGCGTAGGCCAATAGACTTACCACTTAACCCATTTAAACCTGTGTTTTTTCATTTTTCCTAATATACTATATATATATATATATATATATATAATATATATATATATATATATATATATATATATATTTGTGAATTAAAAAGGCTTTAAATACCATGGGTATTTACCATGATTATGGACCATTTCCACTCTGGGCCCACCGAGCTTCGTCAGACCACTTTTCTTTCTTTTTTTTTTTTTTTGTTCTTCCGACTTCTTCCTTTGGAGTGGCGGTGTTTATGCCTGTCTGTTAATGTCTAGTGTTAATTTTTTAATCAAAATTCCTTATTTATAACCCACTGAGTTCTACTCTTTAATCCTAAGTTTCGTCTATTAATAGCTTTTATATTTTACTAGCAAATATATGCACCCTCCGGGTGCAAGTATTTAAGTTTTAATGTAATGAAATATTGTATTAAATTAGAAAGTCTAATAAGAAGGCAGATAAAGATTTGAAACAGAGTGGGGGTATAATAGAAAAATAGAAATGAAACTTACTCTTCTATCACTCCCGTCTTTCATTGCTGAATTTTACTTATTTAACTATTTAGTTAAATTAGGAAATAAAGAATAAAATGACAGTTATTTTTACTTGTTAATGGATTTCATTTAAGATTCATTGAAGAGATTTTTGCTTATATTCATTAAAATAAAACCAAACAATTAGAAATCAATAATACTAAACACATATCTAATAAAATCACATTTTTAATATCAATATGCAAATTAGCCTTCCCATTCACACTGCAAACCGCTATTTTTTGTATATATAAATACAATTGCATGTTATTTGTATGTTGATATGGACAACACTAATAAAAAGGTGAAGCAATTTTATTTATAATTGAGGTTTAAATATAAATAAAATCATGGAGAATGTGATGTAAATAACGAAGCGAATTGTGACTTGAGTAGTAATATAGTTTCGGTTACAGACAGAAAAACACACAATCTCCATTATAATAAGATTTATTTATTTATCTATTTATTATCTGCCACAGCTATGGGTAAATAGTAGGGCTAATTGTGCTGAACTGATTAGATAAATACCTACTTGTGTATTATGTAATATTTTCATTTTGTGCTGCCACTACGGGTTACAAGTGGAGGTCCTATCTATTGTGTTAAATATGGGGGAGGGGATAAATTTTACAAGGCAAATTGGAGGTACTTAGAGGTCAATCAATAAAAGCAGATGTGACGTCAAGGCTGCCAGTTTCCGCCAAAGCGACGCCTGTGGTCAACTGAAGTTGACAACAGATGGCGCTAGTGGGTACGGTTTTACGTCACGTGATCCGTTCAGATTAGCAAGATTTTCATGACGTTGTCAGTGCAAGGCCAGAGTCGTGTAGTAAATCTCAAAGGGTTTTTTTTTTTTTGGGGGGGGGGGGCTGATACTTTGTAGACATCACTAGATTAGAAGCCCCGGCTTCTGAACCGGTGAGTGAGTTGAAGTAACGGGCGTGGTCTAGGGAGAAGGGGTGGGCGGGGCGGAGCCGTCCTTCCGGGCAGTGCCTACCCCCCCTTGCCTATATGCTGTTTGCATGACATGATGATGATGAGAATTAATCAAATACTGGTATCTTTCGTTTGGAAGATTACGTTTTAAGGGTATTTAATTAAATTAGAACAAGTTACGACTAGAGGCTTTTTTTTTAATTCTTTGAAAAATCAGTTAATGGTCCGATTTTCACGAAAATTTCCATAATTACTTACTTTTTGATGAAAATATGTAGCAGATGATAATGACCAGTAAAGTTGCAAACAATGGAGTAAGATGCACAGCAAAGAGACAACAGGTGCTCACGGCGCCGAGGGAGGTTTACAAATCCAAATTTAACAAAACAAAATGTGATACATAATCTATGCGGTTGCATAAGATTATTGTCAATCCCCTGTAATTCTAAAGAGATGGCCCTTTTCATATCATGGGCGGGACTTTCCATGGAATAGTACAGAAAACCCGCCAAATTACGCGAAGTCACATGGGACCTGGTTTGGTCCTCTGTTTTCAGTTAGACGTCGGGCAGATAAGGTCTTTCTGCCTTAGCTGAAGCTCACTGCATACGCGCGCTATGTTAGTGGGATATTTAGTTACATGAAATGTTTAGTTAAGGAAATAAAAGCTTAAGAAAAAACAACACGGTCTTGAGATTAATGAGTGTCTTGGTAACAGGATTGATTGGAAGAAGAAATGAGCCAAGCGCGACCGATCACCAAGACGCTAGAAGAGATGTTAGAAGAGACCTAGAAGAACTTAAGATGTCAGAACAACAGAAGAAGAATAGAAGAAGTAAGAGGTGAGTACAGTAGACGGGTATGCAACAAATGTTGTTTCTACTATTTCACCTGTTAGTGAATAAAGTCTTTTCTCTCTTTCAAATTGGTAGATAAAGATACAAATTGATTTAAGCTTTTGGCTCCAAGAAAAAGATCAGTCGGAAGAAAACCGGAGAACGCTGAAAGACACGAGACGAAAGTTCCTTCCAATTGTTTGCGTAAGAGATGCGTTTGGTGCCAGGAATTCAACTCTTTTGGCAAACAAAACTTCGATTTACTCGAAGACGATTCCAAATCCCAAGACACAGGAACTAGAGAATTGCCTCTTCACTGTATCTTCCACGTACCACGTACCACAATCCATATGGCTTTTGGGGGACATACACTCCCTAGACGAAAACATTATCTATGTCTGTCTCTGTCTGTCTGTCTGTCTGTCTCTCTCTCTCTATTTATATATATATATATATATATATATATAATATATATATATATATTACGGCTGTAAACAGACCTCTTAAAGATTCATTGTAAGGAGAAAAATAACAAGAAACAAATATTTTTTCTTTGTTATACTATAGAGGGGGGGGGGTAAAGGGAAAATAAAAAGTTGTTAGCTAACTTGTTTCGTTCCTCACTCAACAGAGCTAAATATCGAGGAAAATAAAAAATAGAATATTATGTAAATGGGACTAGTACAAAAAAAAAAAAAAAGACAATTTATTTTCCTTCTTCTTTTCTTTTTTCGCCTTTTCTATACCTCAAAATAGGGGGGGAGAAGATCTAAATATTAATGATATTCAAACCAAGTAAGCCCTCTCTTTGTTTGCGAAAAGAGAAGGCTTACTGGTTAGAATATACAATGTCTCCAATATTTTGAGGTGATAAAAAAGAGTGTGACTTGCTCTCAACTGAGAACCAGTCAGAACTAAATACGTTGGCAGAATTGGAATTATTTATTAGATGCTCGCCTATAGAGGAACCATACGTGGTTCTCAGTGCATCATTGGGACCGACGGTTCCATTCCTAATCTTGGTGGGGACGTGTTGTGTAATGCGGGCATTTTTTTTTGTACTAGTCCCATTTACTGGTTATTTTATTTTTATTATCCTCGATATTTCGCTCTGTTGAGCGAGGAACGAAACATGTTAGCCAACAACTCGTTTTTATTTTCCCTTTACCCCCCTTCTATAATATAACAAAGAAAAAATATTTGTTTCTTGTATTTTTCTCCTTATAATGAATCTTTTAAGAGATCTGTTTACAGCAGTAATAAAATTCTGTACCCACAAAAAATTATGTATATATTATATATATTATATATATATATATATATATATATATATATATATATCAATAAAGGAAGAACTCAATACAGTAATCCCATAATAAATTTATTTCGACAAAAATTGGGGCCCATATAAATCTAAGTTGATTTAAACCGGCTCCCCAAAAATCTCTTATATATATATATATATATATATTAAAAGTCCCATTCCAACGGGCATGTTTATAACACCAAAGATTAATCGTAAACTCGATTAATTTAAAAGTAACCCTGAAGAATCTATCGATGAAACTCGAGTGGGTTACTCATTTCCATTCTTAAAATAAATTTATGCTCTACATTGTATTGAGCACTTTGTATTTGTTTTTTCTCAACCTTGGCCTCTAGATATTGTGCGCTTCCAGCGATCGTTCTTATACCCAACGGTAAGTTAATACTTATACATATACAAATATATATATATATATATATATATATATATATATATATATATATTATATAATGTGTGTGTGTGTGTGTGTGTGTGTGTGTGTGTGTGTGTGTGTGAATAAAATGTGGAATCAATCCGACAGTATGTGAAGAAATGTAGACAAACATGGGTGGGCTGCTCACGTTGTCAGAATGAATGAGAACAGGCTTCCAAAGAAGATATTATACGGACAATTACCAAATACTAAGCGTTCTGTTGGACGTCCACTCTTACGCTATGAAGACAAATTAAAGGACAATTTGAAACGCCTTGAAAATATTAACCTGAGTGCTTGGGAAAATCTAGCATCAAATTGGAAAGAATGGCCTAAGACATGTTTCGCTAGATTAAAGAGCTTTGAAGAAAATAGACTGAAGCATCGAGATCAGCTCCGCCTAACTTTAAAAGAAAAACATTTAACTCCCGCCTTATAACATTTCATTTGTTAGTGTGGCTTCATAAATCACAGCAAGGCTGGGCGGCTATCACACTCGAGGAAACATAAAATGTCTTCTTGATAGCATGCACAATATAGGTGGAAACAAATCACTCACTGCTGACCCTCATCTATCGTCCACGATAGAAGAGTCCACCACCATATGTGTGTGTGTGTGTGTATGTGTGTGTGTGTGTGTGTGTGTGGGTGTGTGTATGAGAGTAAAATGATTCGGCATATCAAAATAAAGTTTTGAAATAAATCAATTCTTAATGGATAATACAATTTTTTTATAAATACATTTTTCTATTTAACCCATAGATGGGACCCAAACAGGTACTACCACTCCGGGTCAGAGTGGACCAGGGAACAATGGTGATGAAGGGGTGCTCCACATTCCCCAAACCTCCAAAACTGGAACCTCACCATCAGATAGAGTTTAACGTCATTCCCAGGATATGTAGACCCGCAGCCACCGCCTTCTAGCACCCATATGATAAAAAGGGGTTGGGGCTTACCATAAGGGCAATAGGGTTGGGAAAATCATATAGGTGCTAGGGCTTGACATGACCAGCCGATTGATCGCAGGGGGCCTCTCCGACCGCCCGTCTAGCCCAAGATAGGGCCAAAGTGGAGTATTGCATGTCATGAACTGCTCATCCACCTGGGCTCTATCCTTAAGCATCACGGGTCGCCACCCACAGCCAACAGGTGGCCCCATTGGGGGGGGGGTCTTAGCTCTCTGCAGAAGTGCAGTTGGTTCATTCTAACGCCCCAGCCGACAGGGCGGAGAGTAAAATGAGGAAATCAACAGTATGTGAAGAAATGTAGACAAACACGACATGTTACAATGGGTAGAAGTTCGATGTTCGAACGTTTCGCTTTATATAGAAACCTTCTTCAGGAAAATATGAAACACACACACACACACACACACACACACACACACACACACACACATTAACTCACAAAATTTGGAATGATATTTGTTCCGACAGTATAAAAAAAAAATCCCGGCTTTATAGTTTGTAATTAAACAATACTTCGATATGAAAGGAGAGAAATAATTTTACATTTCTGTAATTATGGAGGAAAGAGAGAAGAGAATTTAATATTGATGGAGGGAAAGGAGCAGAGAAACTTAATGAAAGAGGAAAAAGAGAAAAAAAGTTTAAATCTGAAGGATGGAAGTAAGAGGAGAACTGTAATGTTGAATGAGGGAAGGGAGCAGAGAAGTTTAATGAAGGGGGAAAGAGAAAAGAAGTGAAATGTTGAAGGAAGGCAGAGATAAGAGAAGTGTCATTTTCAAAGAGGGAAGAGAGGAGAAAAGCGTATTGTTAAATGGGGGAAAATAAAGAAGTGTAATGAAGAAGAGAAGAGGAAGTAGTAGCGTAATATTTGCCTGGAGGAAAAAAATATTTAAAAAAGAAAAGACCAAATCATCTGCAACTCTTGAAAAAAATCAGATGGTTTTATAAAAATGTCCAAAAGAAAAAAATACTATAAGAGTTGCCTAAGTTAAATATCCTAAATTCCTCAATACAAACACACAATTACCCTGATGATACCTTAGGAGAAACATAGGTAGATACTCTCTAACTCATTAGGCTTACGTTATATATATATATTATATATATATATATATATATATATTAAGTCGTCGGGGCGGCCTAAAGTCGTTATCAGCCAGTCAGCGAGGGAGTCTATCCCTTTTCAATAGCGCTAGACCAAGGAGATTGTTTTTAGCGTCTGGGGTGGAGCGCCACACCTACCATCAGCTCCTTACTTTACCGCACAGATCCCTGTGCTACTCATACGCTGAGTTGGCGAGGACCGGTATCGAACGCTCTACCGACTGAGCTAACCCGGCCCCATATATATATATATATATATATATAATATATATATAATATATATATATAATTATATATATATATATATATAATAATATAATATATATATATATATATATATATATATATAATATAATATAATATAATAAATATATAAAGATTTGACATATCTATTTATTTGTTGACAAAGGAACATTCACGATCATATTGGTTTCATGCGAGGCAACCGTCAGGTGAAGATGTTACAAATGCAAGGAAAATGGAATATATATATATATATATATATATATATATATATATATATATATATATATCCTACTATTTAGCCATATCCGAATGGAGAAGAGAATGATCTAGGCCTATCTTAAGGGGCATAGGGGAAATGAAACACTAACAACCTCGTCCAGGATTTGAGCTCAGATCGCCGAGTCCATTTCTTGCGACAAAAAACATTACTCCACCCACGCGTCTGCACCCACTCTAGCCATGCCAAAAATCGGCATCGTCTCTCAGGATACGCCTCCTTTTATTTGCCGTCAGTGTATTATTCGGAATCTAATGAATTGTAGATATTTAGCAATCGTATTATCTACGAATATATACTCCATTGAAATCTATAGATCTTTGATGACAACGGGCTGCTTTATTCTCATCATACAAATGTCTTTCTGAATATTGTGTTATTTATAATCCTATTTATAAATTATGATATTTCGGATAGACCTGTGGCGACCGGAAGTTCTCACTTCAACAAACAAAAATCAAATGACAAAAATGAATAGTTTGCACATGGGGATTGCGCACCCGATTAAAAGAGAAAAATAAAAATAAAAATTTGTACATTTTCAACCAATGGGAGACGTTCGCGCCTAAAAGGAAATTTATCAAATAGACCCCTTTTTGGAGCCTATCCTGGACTATTAAAAAGCCAACTTTTCGGATCCCAACTAGAAAGATCTCACTTGTCTAAGGGAATTCACGTCACCCTTTTTAAGAACATTTCTCACACATGCTGA
>CM042173.1:28432449-28439949 GCA_023376005.1 Doryteuthis pealeii | reverse complement strand
AGTTAAGAGTTCAATGCGTTTGGTTGGTAAATAATATTAAGGAGAATTAGCTGAAATCCTCGAATTCTGTTTCTCGTAACGTGTTGAGCCCAGCAGAATGGGTTAGGTGTTCGTTTGTCGCTCCAGCTTCTAACGAGGTGAGGGTTCCGATTCGTCGCCGTCTAGGGGCTTTTAACGATTTAGCGAGTCAAGAGTATCTATCAGTTGAAAGTTGTTTTTTGACGTAAATAAATAGCTTAGGATTGTTTTGGAGGAGTTATTCTTTTTTTTTTAAATTTAGTTTCTTGATTCTTTGTTGAGAATAAGCAAACAATGTTGTCTGTGAGTTGTTAGTCTTGATTAAGTCATCGGCTGTTTTATCTGAGGATCAAGTCCTGTGGCAACGCTATCTGTAAAATCACAATAAGTATTATCTGCTCTCGTCAAAATCTCGTCGACGCTTGGAGGAGATTTGCTTTCTTTCCATTCGCGATTTAAAAGCCAACATAATTATTTAAACTACAACAACAATCAAACAAACAAACAAAAGACAGAAAAGAAAAAACAATAAACCGCTAATGAATTCTTCGTCTTCTTCTTCTTCTTCTTCTTCTTCTTATTATTATTATTATTATTATTATTATTATTATTATTATTATTATTATTATTATTTCTTCTTCGCTTCTTCTACTTGTTGTTGTTGTTCTTCTTCTTTTTTATCTTCTTCTTCTTCTTCTTTTTATTATTATTATTATTATTATTATTATGATTATTATCTTCTCGTTCTTTTCTTCTTCTTCTTTTCTTCTTCTTTCTTCTTCTTCTTCTTCTTCTTCTTCTTCTTCTTCTTATTATTATTATTATTATTATTATGATTATTATTATTATATGTTTTCACACCTGCCGTACCCGGTGGTTCACTGGAGCCTGAGTGACAGCAAGTCTACTCAGGTCTTCAGGACTCTTCTGAGTATTCTGGCAGATTGCAGCTGTGCAGTGTTCTGTATAGTATCAATCCTTTCTCTGATTTCCAGACTTTCCAAACCCTTTTTCAATTCTTTTGGGACTGTTCCAAGTGCACCAACTACAATTGGTATCACTTTAACTTTCATATTCCATAACTTTTTCAGTTCTCTGACAAGGTCCAGGTATTTTCCATTTTTTCATTTTTCTTTAGCTTCACCCTGTGATTTGCTGGAACTACAAAATCCACCAGTTGACAAGTTCTTTCTTTTTTGTTAATCAATTATTATTATTATTATTATTATTATTATTATTTCTTCTTTTTTAGTTTTGACATCAGCATTAGCTGATGATCTTTCACTGGAGTCTGAGTGACAGCAAATCTCCTCAGGTCTCCAGGACTCTTCTGAGTATTCTGGTAGATTGCAGCAGTTCAGTGTTCTGGATGGTATCAATCCTTCCTCTGATTTCCAGACTTTCCAAACCCTTTTTCAATCCTTTTGTGACCGTTCCAAGTGCACCAACTACAATTGGTACCACTTTGACTTTCATATTCCATAACTTTTTTAGTTCTCTGGCAAGGTCCAGATTTCTGTTCATTTTTTCATTTTCCTTTAGCTTCACCCGGTGATCTGCTGCAAAATCCACCAGTTGACAAGTTCTTTCTTTGTTGTTAATCAACACTAAATATTATTATTATTATTATTATTATTACTAGAAAATATATGCACCCTCCGGGTGCAAGTATTTAAGTTTTGATATAATAAAATATTATATTAAATTAGAAAGGCTAAAGAAACTGAATAAGAATACAGATAAAATGATTTGGAACAGAGGGGGTATGATTGAAAAATAGAACAACTTTGAAACTTACTCTTCCATCATTTTCCATTACTCCCGTCTGTCTTTGGTAAATTTTCCTAATTTAACTATTTAGTTAAAATAGGAAGTAAAGAATAATAGTACAGTTATTTCTTCTTGTTAATGGATTTCATTTAAGATTCATTGAAAATATTTTTTTCAATTAGAAATGAATAACACTGGGCACATATTTATTAAATTCGATTTTTTAGTATCAATATGCAAATTAGCCTTCCCGTTCACATTGTAAACCGCTATTTTATTGTATATATAAATACAATTGCATGTTATTAGTATGTAGATATGGTCAACAGTCTTAATGATGTAAGACAATTTTATTAATAATTGAGGTTTAAATAAAAATAGAATCATGGAGAATGTGATGTAAATAACTAAGGAATTGTGACTTAAGTAGTGATATAGTTACAGACAGACAGACAAACCCACAATCTCCATTATAATAAGGTTATTATCTGAGTTTTTTATACCCGCTTAAGCTGTTAGGTTCAGTGTAGGCTGTGACAGCAAGTATTCTCATGTTTCCAGGGGTCTTCTAGGTATTCATTCTTTCTCATATATGTGCTAGAATGCGATGGTTGAGGGTCCTCGAGTCCTGTGTGTGACGTTAAAATGCATTTACTGTTGAAGTTCTAATTTTGGAGCTTTGGGAAGTGTGGAGTACCCTTTCAGCACCATTACTCCCATGTCCACTCTGATCTGTAGTTGCAGTACCTGTATAGGGTCATTAGGTTAAATAAAAAATGATTTTTTAAAAATTGTTCTAAAACTGAGCTTGAATTTTTTTTAAATTAAATACCTATCAGTATATCTAAAACAAAACGTTTCTGGTATAAGATACCTAGCAAGGGTTGACATGCCGTAAATTCTAACCAACCAACCAACGATTTTAATGAAAGTGTTGAAGGTTACATGTTCCGTAATGTGCTCCTTATGTTAAAATATTATATATATATATATATATATATTATATAATATTTCATACACGAAATGTATCAAATATTCTGAGACAGATATAGTAATTCTATTTTCATATTAAACACGCAAACACACATGCACTCACACACACACACATACATACACACACACCTCGCACACACCGCACAACACACACGCCACATACACAAGCCACAAACACAACACACACGCACACGAACCAATGCCACACATCATAACACGCCACACATACGATCACACGACGCACGGCGCAATACACAATCACACAACACACAATCACACCACACATAACACACGCACCAACACACACACGCACACACACGCACACCGCAACCACACACACACAACACTACGCAACTACGACACACACGACAACACACATGCACACGACACACACATATACACACATATACACATACATCACACACAACATAACGCCAACAACGACACACACGCATCAAAAACACACATGGACACACACCACACACTAACACACATCACCACAACGCGACCCATCGCACACACACCACAACTGATCATAACAACACCCAACACTAGCACACACACACACACGCACGATATACACACAGCACGCGACAACCCGCACAAACACACAGCACAACACAAACATACACACACCAAACTACGACACACACATCACCATACCACAATTTCCATAACCATGCCGACACACCACATGCACAACACATCACGCTACAACACGCCCACACCGAAAATGACACCACCTACACAACGCAACACAATGCACACAATCCACCACACCATACACACCACGACGCGACAATAAAAACACACACCACAAACAATCACACACTACAATACACCCACGGCTAGAAACAACAATATATTATATATTATATTATACTATATATATGTATATATCAAGAAGAAAATGAAAAACACAGGTTTTAAATGAGTTTAAGTGGTGAGGTTTTATTTGGCCGACGCTGCAGTGTTTGATCTATTAAATGATCATCTTTCAGGCATAAGATAAGAATTATATATCACAGAATGAAGAGAAAAAGTGAGTGTAATCTTGTTATTCAAGTCTTTAAAATTTCTGAAGTTTGAAAAAGAGGAAGACCGGTATTGAAATATGACATCAAATATTCTAATTTTAAGGTGTGAGTATTTGTAGCGCTGTTTAGTGTGTGTATTGAGGAAACATTGTGCTTTTTTTAGGTTGTGGTAGTGGTGTGTGTGTGTGTGTATAAATTTTTTTTCTGTAGCGATAAACGACAGCGGAAGTGAAAACTAAAAGGTTGTGTATATATATATATATATATATTATTATATATAGTATTAATTATTTTATTCACGTTACTCATAAACATCGTTTCACATTAAACGATGCCAATCCCCCCGAAAATCTTGTTGTTTTAATAGAACTTTCGGTTTTTTAAGTTCTTTGGCCTTCCGGGCAAAATTTGCAGTCTGGTTAGCATTAGACGCGGTTTAGTATTTTAACTTTTACCATTTCCTCTACAATAAAATTAGATGTTAAACCTTCCCATATCAAATGGCCATACTTGAAGCCTTTATTTACACGTTGTCGCAAATGTTTTATATCTGGTCAAAGAAGATATCGATATCAGAAACGCGTCAGTTCTCTGAGGGAATCGCAACGAAAAAGGGTATTATCAGCTTAATTATATATATACCAACAAAATAAAGACACCCCCGGGCGGTGTAAAATTCGATATCACAGAGAGTTTGTACCATAAGTAAGTAAGATTATAAAATGTATTAAAGGAGTATTAAATAAGATTAAAACAATTTGAAATGGAAACTTAGTTCTGTTCTCCTCAAATAAATTTTTTGCACATATGTTTGACGTTTAAGGTGTGGTGTAATGGTTAAAGTCATGGGAAATGGACTCGTCCTCCGAGTTCAAATCCTGGACGTAGTAATTGCCATTTCCTTAGCGCTAATACCCTTGGGAAGGTATGTCCTATTCTCTCCTCCAGCTTGGGTAAATAGTAGGGCAGACTGGGCTCTTTTACATTGTTTAGGCAACCGGTCTAGGAGAAGGAAAACTCTGAATTCAAACATGTTGAACTTATAATTGAGCACATGGCTCAAATTACACCTACACAGTGCGCACCAAACCGAATCTTCACATTAGGATATATTGAAGCATTAGAATGTGCATTTGCATTAATAATTTACGAATTTACTAATTCTTTTCTTGTATGAATAGTATTACACACTGCTGAATTAATTATGTTTTGTAATTTAATATTCAATTAATTTATTTTAGGAGATATGGAAATTGAATTTCCATTCTCCTACAATTGACTTGTGTCCCATCCTGCTCGTGCGGAGGGGTTTTTGGTAAATTATTAACGTGTATGACATATGTAAAAGATGTTACTCTGGCTGTGAATAGAAGATCCTTCCCTTTTCTCACCTGATACACATATGCCATTTTAATTACTGTTCACAGATGTATATATCCCAAACTGAAAAGCATAACAATAACAGGTATCATTAATTCTAAATGACTTTACAAAAAGATGTAAAAGACAGTGTTGAACATTTCTCAATCCGGATGCCATTAAGAGTACCTACTACCGTGTTTCCCCGAAAATAAGACAGAGTTTAAATTAATTTTCACAGCGAAATATAACACTAAGGAATGTAGAGTGTTTGCATCGTATGATATGATTGTGAAAAATGATTATTTCTTCCGTCTGTTTGCCGCTCTCAACTAGAGCTTATTTTAAAGGGAACGAGTTTATATCAAAATTTATTTTTAAGAACAGTAACGGTACTATTGAACCCATATCTGGGGAATAAGGAGTTCATACCTTTCCCAATTTTTTTTTTCTCCTCAGGTAATGTTTGGTAGTATATTTTTACAATCAAACTATTTGCCGCGTTTTTTTTTACCGCAAGGATTTACCAACAAGTTTCGTATATTAAATTATATATATATTATATTAAATATATTTCTCTTTTAACAGCATTGTGTGATGTTTTCAATCCACCTTTTCATATATATATATATATATATATATATATATATATATATATTTGGGAGAATATGTGCTTAATTGGAGTCGTACCTAATTTTGAAAATTAATTAATTAATAATGAATTAGGCGGGAATGCCTATTTAAATGTATGGCTAAACAAATCGAGAAAAATCAATCTCTGTATGTACATTTCGGCCTATTAGGCCTCATCAGCAGAGCTATAGAAATGTACATACAGAGATTGATTTTTCTCGATTTGTTTAGCCATACATTTAAATAGGCATTCCCGCCTAATTCATTATTAATTAATTAATTTTCAAAATTAGGTACATATTCTCCCAAAAATTGTCGGCAAAAAAGCCATTCCAAACATACCGTGTTTACAACTTATCATATATATATATATATAATCAATGGTGATATTATGGTTTCACACTCATAACTTAAAGTTTCATGGTAATCCAATCATCAGATGAGATCAATGGTTGAGATGTCAAAAACCAGTCGTGAAATGGTTGAGATGTTAAAAACCAAATCTTTTAGCGTTTATATGAAGCGTTTTTCACGCGATGGGAAATGTAAAGCTAAAAATTGTTTTTTTTAACTGTGGCTTGTTTAACGTTTATGTGACGTGGATCGTGTTCACGTGATGTAATGTCCTGACGTTAAATTTGTATTTAAAAAACATTATAATCAAACAAATTTGCATTGGTGTTAATGCACGCGGTATTCAGAAAATCTTTTTTTTTTAAATAAATAAAAGGAGAGCGAAATTCAGTGATCAATTAGGGTCAGGTGGTAAGTGACACAGTAAAACTTTGTTCAAATGCCTACATTTCGAAACGAGTTCACTTCTCTTATTTAATAAGTTATTGCTTGCATTTTGTAATATACACAACAAAAAAAATTTGATTTTTAATATCTCAACCATTTCACGACTGGTTTTTGACATCTCAACCATTGATCTCATCTGATGATTGGATTACCAAGAAACTTCAAGTTATGAGTGTGAAACCATAATATTACCATTGATTATAAATCTGCTCTGCTTTATTAGCATTGAGCACCTTTCCATGCAAATACTTTTCTCATTTTTTCATTCACTATTCATTATATATATAATATATATATATATATATATATATATATATATATATATAATATATATGGGGGTGGAAAGAGAGAGAGAGAGGGGGAGAGAGAGACTATATCATCCGAAACACGTTTGCAATTTCAATAGTTAATTAGTTCTCGAAACGTATAACCTTTAAACTAGTAACTGCAATGAGGAAACCGGTGTCCTGACACCACAAACACATTGACCCCGCGATTTTTACACATTTCGTATATTTTTTGTTAATTTTCTTTTTAATCATAGAAAAATCAATAAAATTGAAAGGAGGAAAAAAAAATCACTTCCTCTCTTGTTTAACCAGTGACATTTCGGTGTCAGCTATGTAGATCTTACAGATTTTTACATCTTCGAATAAAAAATACGATAATAACCGACTTTTAATGACAGATAGATATTGTACCAAAATGGCGGACAGGTAATGAGGTAAATGGTTTATAATATATATATAATATATATTATATATATAATATATTATATATATCCACCCATATAAATTATGAAAAGGAAAAAAAACATGTTTGTAATTCTATTTTCAGTTCAAGCCTAATTATATTAATTTTCTCACATTATCTGTCGCCCTCCTCCTCT
>CM042173.1:28417449-28427449 GCA_023376005.1 Doryteuthis pealeii | reverse complement strand
TATGCCAATTATTTTTAATCAATACTTGAGCTGGTCTCTTAACTGGTATTTTGTGATCCGTCTGTATCTCAGTCCCAGATAATTTTATGCGTTTCATTCTCAAGAACAGATTCTGGTTTTTGTTGTATGGTCAAAATTTAATTTTTTGCATAATTCCCAGTGGATCACCTTCCCAACCCAGTCGTGCCTAGCTCTCAAGAACAGATTCTGGTTTTTGTTGTATGGTAAAAATTTAATTTTTTGCATAATTCCCAGTGGATCACCTTCCCAACCAGTCGTGCCCAGCTCTCAAAAACAGATTCTGGTTTTTGTTGTATGGTAAAAATTTAATTTTTTGCATAATTCCCAGTGGATCACCTTCCCAACCCAGTCGTGTCTAGTTTTGTATTCTCGTTGTGCTAGTTTGCTACATTCGCAGAGTATATGGTTTACAGTCTCATCTCTATTACAGCAAAGTCTACATTTACTATTTTGTTGGGTCTTATCAATTTTCGCTCTGATATAGTTTGTCCTTATGGCATTATTTTGTGCAGCAATTATAAGTGATTCAGTTACTCTTTTGAGGTTTCCCTTTCTTAACCATGTCCAAGTCTTTTCATGTGCAACCTCTTCTATTTGTCGTTTGAAGCGTCCATATAATTGTTTCTTCCCATTTTTGTTTTTTAGTCTTTGTTGTTTTTCTGTTTGTCCATCTGTCGCTTCTACTATTGTTGGCCGCCATAAGTAGTTTGTCTTTGCTCTTTCTTGTGTAATACTCAAGTTGTTGGATTGTGGTTTCTACGCATTCCTCTATGTTGGCAAGACCTCTTCCCCCTTCCTTTCTTGACACATACAATCTATCTCTATCGTCTCTATGGTAAAGAGCCTTGTGCATGGTCATTAACTTTCTCGTTCTTTGGTAAATCTGTCTGAGTTTTTTTTCATTCTAAGAATGGTCCTGAGTATCTTATAATGGGGACAGCCCAGGTATTGATTCCTTTGATCAGATTTCTTCTGTTAAGTTTGGTTTCTAGAAGTTTTCTAGTTCTCCTGAGATATTCTTTTTTAACTTTTCCTTTCATTTCTGTTTGCTTGATATTGTCCGCTTATTATTATTATTATTATTATTATTATTATTATTATTATCATTATTATAACTAAGTAATTTATACAAAATCTTTTTTTCTCCTCCGTAGTTCCATTTTCTTCCACATTTTGGTTTCTTTGATCTGTCGGCAGTAATCCAAGATATTTATTGTGCTTTTTTGTATGTGTGTGTTAATACAAACCAATTGATACATTTTCCAAGAATTCTTTGTGGCTATTCCAATAAATTTTAAATGAACTTCTAGGATTCTTTACTCTCCAGATATTATTTTTTCTTTACTTAATTCTTCATTATCCGTAGGTAAACAATAAGGATATAAAGACATGTGATGCATGCCGGGAAATGCTAGTTACTAAGGATACCGAGTTCGATACTCAGTATAACCCCTTATTTCTCTATCTATATCTTCTTATTATAATGGAGATTGTGTGTTTTTCTGTCTGTAACCGAAACTAAATCACTACTCAAGTCACAATTCCCTTAGTTATTGACATCACATTCCCAATGATTTTATTTTTATTTAAACCTCAATTATTAATAAAATTGTTTCACATTATTAATACTGTTAACCATATCTACATACTAACAACATGCAATTGTATTTATATATACAACAAAATAGCGGTTTACAGAGTGACGGGAAGGCTAATTTGCATATTGATATTAAAAATGTAATTTTAATAAATATATGCTTAGTATTATTGGTTTCTAACTGTTTGGTTTTATTTTAATGAATATAAGCAAACATCTCTTCAATGAATCTTAAATGAAATCCATTAACAAGACAGAATATGTCATTTTATTCTTTACTTCGTATTTTAACTAAATACTTAAATTAGAAAAAATAACAATGAAAGACGAGAGTGATGGAAGAGTAAGTTTCAGTTGTTCTATTTTTCGATTATACCCCCCTCTGTTTCAAATCTTTTTATCTGCATTCTTATTTAGTTTCATTAGCGTTTCTAATCTAATACGATATTTCATTACATTAAAACTTAAATACTTGTACCCGGAGGGTGCATATATTTGCTAGTAAACATAATGCGCGTATTTCGTTTACAGACAGACAGACATCGAATCTCCATTATAAGATTATTAAATGTGTACTTTTTATGGTTGATACGTGTGTTTGCGCACGCTATCTAATAGCTGTGTGTGTGTGTGTGAGAGAGAGAGAGAGAGAGAGAGAGAGAGAAAGAGAGCGAGAGAAAGAGAGAGACGGAGCGTGTTTGAGTGTCCGCGCGCACGTGTGTGAGCGCATCTTCGTAGTGATAGATAATTCTGTTATATATATTTATGATTTTGAATATAAATTAAATGCTTATTGTTCATTGCCAGAGGAATTATGACGTAGTTTCAGTTACAGACAGAGAGAGAGAGAGACACCGAATCTCCATTATTAGATGTGTATTTTTATGGTTTATACGTGTGTGTCTGCTCGCTAGCGAGTAGCTGTGTGTGTGTGTGTGTGTGTGTACGTGAGAGAAACAGAGCGTGTGTGAGTGGTCGCACCCATCTGCGTAGTGATAGATTAAGAAGAATATAGAATTATTATACTATATATATGAGACTATAAATTAAATACTCGTTGATAATTCCTGAGGGTATTATGACGTAAGCAGTGACGTAGTTTCGTTTACAGACAGACAGACAGACACCGAATCTCCATAATAAGATTATTACATGTGTACTTTTTATGGTTGATACGTGTGTTTGCGCACGCTATCTAATAGCTGTGTGTGTGTGTGTGTGTGTGTGTGAGTGAGAGAGAGAGAGAGAGAGAGAGAGAGAGAGAGAGGGAGAGAGAGAGAGAGAGAGAGAGACGGAGCGTGTTTGAGTGTCCGCGCGCACGGTGTGTGAGCGCATCTTCGTAGTGATAGATAATTCTATATATTTATGATTTGATAATTTATGAGTTATATATATTTATGATTTTGAATATAAATTAAATGCTTATTGTTCATGTTATATATATATTTACCAACTCCCCCGCACGAGCAGGATACGACACAAGGTCAATTTCTTAAGCGGAGTTCAACAGGTTTGAATTCAGAGTTTTCCTTCTCCTAGACTGGTTACCTAGCCATGGTTAAAGAACCCAGTCTGCCCTGCTATTTACCCATAGCTGGAGAGAGAGTAGGATTCATACCTTTCCCAAGGGTATTAGCGCAAAGTGAAATGCAATTACCACGTCCAGGATTTGAACCCGGGGCGACGAGTCCATTTCCCATGACTTTAACCATTACACCACGCGCTTCCTACATGTTGTTCATGTTATATAGCGGCTTTAAATTCACGGCCCTAAATCGCGTATCTGTATACGTTGCGGGTATGTATGGTCATGTAGCGAAGTATGTAGTAGTCGTACTTAGAAAATCACAACACATGGGTATGGTAGGAACTTTGTATCTCTTTCTCGACTGGTGGGTGGCGAGCCTGACAATAGGAATGCCCAAGGGTGACGATGACTACTACTACTGTTGGGATGACTGGCAATGGTGAGGTGGAAGGGGTGGACGAACCACACTGCCCGTTGGCAGCGATGGACTGTAGCGACGGTCGTTCACTTGTTCTCCGTCCGCAGTCTCCCGTCTGACTGACCTCTGGCTGACTTCCTTTCATATATATCAAACGCCTACGCGTTTTTTTTGTTTTTTGTTTGTTATCCTTATCAGCGGACACATCTATTTCCGTTTTTAACTGCTTTGTTCGCTTTTACCGGAAAAAGGTCCTTTGTTTTGTTTTTTTCGTTTTTTCTTTGTTTCGGCTTAAACGAAAAACACTACTTCCGCTCGTACAATATACAACACATTGCTGGGGGTATTATGACTTAGTTTCGGTTACAGAGAGAGAGAAAAAGACACTGAATCTCCATTATTAGATGTGTGCTTTTTTATGGTTGATACGTGTGTGTCTGCTCGCTAGCGAGTAGCTGTGTGTGTGTGTGAGTGTGTCTGTGTCTGTGTCTGTGTATGTGTGTGTGTACGCGGGGAAACAGAGAGCGTGCGTGAGAGTGCGCGCTTACGTGTGTGAGCGCATCTGCGTAGGCATAGATAGAGAAAGATACGGTACGTTTTATGCCGTCTTTTTCGAAGTAGGTAAAAATCGCTGAAGCCTTTGAACGACAAAAATCGAATTATTTTTCATGAGATATGTGAAAATTCTTCCGCGCACCCTTTTTGGTAAAAGAGGGGGGGAGAGGGGTTGAGGTGGGTGGGGGTGGGCTTTGGTAATTAGGATACACTTGACTCCACCTGCGCACAGTCACCAATTTTCTGTATTATTACCAAAAGAGAGAAGAAGAAAAAAAATAAAAGAAATGAATATCTATCGTCGAGTTTTTCAAAGCATGAAAAGGAAGAACTGTAGCCTAAAATGGCAAATGCTGATAACTGACAGCTGCTCATATTATTATATAAGAAAAGATTCAAATAACTGAAGTAAGTCACTGAATATTGCTTGGTTGGCTGGCTGGCTGGTTGGTTGGTTGGTTTTTCGGCATGTCAACATATTGCTGTATTCTTTCTTGTTTGGTATTCAATTTTTTAAACCTATTTTCAAAGCAATTTTTTTATCTATTGAACCCATAGTAAAGTAATTAAAGTCGTCAGAGGGCCTAAAGTCGGTATCAGCCAATCAGCAAGGGAAGCTATCCCCCTTTCACTAGCGAAAAAAAAACAAGGAAATTGTTTTAGCCTCAGAGGTGGAGCGCCACGCCTACCATCAGCTCCTTACTTTACCGAACATATCCCTGTGCTACTCATACGCTGAGTTGGCGAGGGCCGTTTATCGAACAAGGAACCGACTGAGCTATCCCGGCTCATAAAGTAGATGAGACTCTAACAGGTATTATCTCTTTAGTTCGGAGTTGACCTGGGAGTAATTATATAAGAATAGAATCAGTATCTGGAGTAAGTCACTGAATATTGCTCGGTTGGTTGGTTGGTTGGTTGGTTGGCTGGTTGGTTGGATTTTACGGCATTTCAACATATTGCTGCATTTTTTCTTGTTGGGTATTCAATTTTTTAAACCTATTTTCAAAGTAATTTTTAAATCTATTTAACCCATAGAGGAGACCCTAACAGGTACTACCCTTTTAGTTCGAAGTGGACCTGGGAGTAATCATATAAGAATAAAATCAGAAACTGGAGTAAGTCACTGAATATTGCTCGGTTGCTTGGTTGGTTGGTTGGTTTTAACGGCATGCCAGCATATTTTTGCATTATCGCTTGTTGGGTATTCAATTTTTTAAAACTCAATTTTAACACATTTTTTTAAAACTCATCAGAGTGAACCTGGGAGTAATTATATAAAAATACAATGACAGAACATTGGTTGGTTTGTTGCTTGCTTGATTTCTGAGGCATGCCAACACATTTGATTCATTCCTGTTGGTTATTAAGGTTTTCTTTAAAACTCAAATTCTAACATATTTTTTTAAACTCATCAAGGTGGACCTGAGAGTAATAATATAAGAATAGAACCAGTAACTGAGGTAATCACTGACTATTGCTTGGTTGGTTGGTTGGTTCGTTGGTTTTACGGCATGTCATCATATTGCTTTATTCTTTCTTGTAGAGAATTCCATTTTTTAAACCCATTTTCAAAATATTTTTTTATCTATTTAGATAAGACCCTAACAGGTACTACCTCTATGTAATTATCCATCCAAGGTCTAGACTAGCCAAGTTAGTGGATTAGTTCGTGTGTTAGATTTTACAACATGTCAATATATTGTTTGATTCATTCTTATTTCGGAGTGGACCTGGGAGTAATTATATAAGAATAGAATAAGTAACTGAAGTAAGTCACTAAATATTGCTTGGTTGGTTGGTTGGTTGGTTGGTTGGTTGGATTTTATGGCATGTAATCATATATTTGCCTTCATTCTTGGTTGGTAATAAATTGTTTAAACCTATTTTCAAAATAATTGTTATCTATTTAACCCATAATAAAGTAATTAAAGTCGTCAGGGGGCCTAAAGTCGGTATCAGCCAATCAGCGAGGGAAGCTATCCCCCTTTCACTAGCGCAAAAAATAAGGAAATTGTTTTAGCCTCAGAGGTGGAGCGCCGCGCCTACCATCAGCTCCTAACTTTACCGCACATATCCCTGTGATACTCATACGCTGAGTTGGCGAGGGCCGTTTATCGAACAAGGAACTGACTGAGCTATCCCGGTCCTTAGAGTAATGAGGCTCTAACAGGTATTATCTCTTTAGTTCGGAGTGGACCTGGGAGTAATTATATAAGAAAAGATTCAAGTAACTGAAGTAAGTCACTGAATATTGCTTGGTTGGCTGGTTGGTTGGTTGGTTGGTTGGATTTTACGTCATCATATCTTTGCCTTCATCCTTGTTTGGTATTAAAATTTTTAAACCTATTTTCAAATTTTTAATTCTATTTAACTTATAGATGAGACCCTAGCAGGTACTATCTTTTTAGTTCGGAGTGGACCTGGAGTAATTATATAAGAATAGAATCAGTAACTGAATATTGCTTGGTTGGTTGGTTGGTTGGTTTTTACGGCATGTCCTTATATCTTTGCTTTCATTTTTGTTTGGTATTAAAATCTTTAAACCTATTTTCAATTTTTTAAAATTCTATTTAACCCATAGATGAGACCCTAACAGGTACTACCTCTTTAGTTCAGAGTGAACCTGGGAGTAATTATATAAGAATAGAATCAGTAACTGAAGTAAGTCACTGAATATTGCTTGCTTGGTAGGTTGGTTGGTTGGTTGGTTCCTCAGCACGTCAATATATTGTTTGATTTATTTTGCTGGGTATCTAATTTTTAACTCAATTTTTTAAACACATTTTCAAAGTAATTTTGATCTCATCTGTGGGTTAAATAATACATAGAAGGGACCTTAATAGGTACTACCTCTCCGGCCTAGAATGGACATGGGAGTAATTATATAAAAATACATTCATAGACCCCTAGCTTAATGTCTAGTTCGTCATTTGTTATTTTTTGTATGCATTTCAAAACAAAAGCGACATCTCAACCATCGACGGCAAACTCCTAAACTCTGGAGAACAATTTAGATACTTAGGCAGTAACATCTCCTCCACAGAAAATGACGTTAATGCACGTATAGGAAAAGCATGGGCCGCTATAAATAAACTATCGATCATGTGGAAATCCAACCTCACAGACAAGCTAAAGAGACGGTTCTTCCAGGCCGTTGTCATATCAGTACTGCTGTATGGCTGCACCACCTGGACCCTAACTAAGCGACTAGAGAATAAACTAGATGGGAGCTGCACCAGAATGCTGCGGGTGATCTTGAACAAGACGTGGAAACAGTACCCCACGTGAAAACAGTTGTACGGCCACCTACCACATATCACACAAACCATCAGAGTAAGACGGACAAGACACGCGGGACACTGCTGGAGAAGCAAGGACGAACTCATAAGCGACGTCCTCCAGTGGAAGCCAGCACATGGACAAGCCAGTGTGGGCCGACCAGCAAAAACGTACATTGATCAGCTCTGTGCGGATGCAGGATGCTGCATAGAGGACCTCCCGAGAATGATGAGTGATAGGGACGAATGGAGAGAGATTGTCATGGATTTCCGCGCTGAAAGCGCGACATGATGATGATGATGATGATATTCACAGACTATTGGTTGGCTGGTTGGTTGGGTGGTTGCTTGCTTGCCTTCTAATACATACCAACACATTTGATTCATTCTTGTTGGGAATTAAGGGTTTCTTAAAACTCAAATTATAACACATTTTTAAAAACTCATAAGAGTGGACCTGGGAGTAATAATATAAAAATAGAACCAGTAACTGGAGTAAGTCACTGAATATTGGTTGGCTGGTTGGTTGGTTGGTTGGCTGGTTGTCCTCATATCTTTGACTTCATTCTTGTTTGGAATTAAAATTTTAAACCACTCAATCCACTAACTAGGCTAGGGTTAAATAGATAAAAAGTTATTTTGAATTTTCAAAATAACTTTTTATCTATTTAACCCATACATGAGACCCTAACAGGTACTACCTCTATGTAATTATCCGTCCAAGGTCAAGACTAGCCTAGTTAGTGGTTGGGTGGTTGGATTTTACAACATGTCAATATATTATTTGATTCATTCTTGTTTGGCATTCAATTTGTCAATCTCGGCACTTTTATGACACACCTTGTATTCTGAAAAGAATTAACGTTCCATTTATAGTTCATTTCTATCTTGGTAAATACAGCTTCAATCTCGGCACTTTTATGACACACCTTGTATTCTTAAAAAAATGTACGTTCCATTTATAGTTCATTTCTATCTCGGTAAATACAGCTTCAATCTTGATACTTTTATGACACACCTTGTATTCTGAAAAAAAATTAACGTTCCATTCATTGTTCATTTCTATCTTGGTAAATACAGCTTCAATTTCGATAGTCTTATGACACACCTTGTATTCTGAAAAAAAAATTAACGTTCCATTCATTGTTCATTTCTATCTTGGTAAATACAGCTTCAATTTCGATAGTCTTATGACACACCTTGTATTCTGAAAAAAAAATTAACGTTCCATTCATTGTTCATTTCTATCTTGGTAAATACAGCTTCAATCTTGATACTTTTATGACACACCTTGTATTCTGAAAAAAAATTAACGTTCCATTCATTGTTCATTTCTATCTTGGTAAATACATCTTCAATCTCGATACTCTTATGAAACACCTTGTATTTTTGCATTCCATCTTGGACGG
The DNA here is from genome assembly GCA_023376005.1 of Doryteuthis pealeii. Classification (NCBI taxonomy): domain Eukaryota; kingdom Metazoa; phylum Mollusca; class Cephalopoda; order Myopsida; family Loliginidae; genus Doryteuthis; species Doryteuthis pealeii. The sequence goes on along the minus strand of CM042173.1, from coordinate 28,418,640 downwards.
TCTCATTTTTTAATCAGAGACTGTTGCAAGATGATAACGGTCGTACAGTTAAGGAACACGAGTATCAATATGTTGATTTCGTTTGATCATATTCTGACATGTATCACATGAATGCGCATTTGATAAATTCCAGTTATCAGATTAAGAATTCTGGAAGGTGTTACAAATTGTTTGAATAAATGTTGTTGATTTTTTAATAATGATATATTGGCGGTTGTATTTCTTCAACATGTTGAAGTAAAGGCTCCAGATTGTTAATAAAGATTATTCAATAACCGAAATATAAAAATGTGTTAAAACGATCGGGAATTGAATAGATTGTGTGATAAACAAAAACTGATGGTGACACTGATTTCTCTGACATTGTAGCTGGAGTCCTACAAGGACCTATATTAGCACCATCAATTTATAATATGCCTAGACTACGTATTCGAACGTCACTGGATCAAATTAAAGAAAAAGGGCTTCACACTAAAAGATGAGCAATCCATGACATGCAGCACTCTACTCTGGCCTTTACTTAAGCGATATATATATATATATATATATATATATATATATATATATATAATTTAATATACCAAGCGTGTTGGTAGATCCTTGCGGAGAGAAAAAACCCGGCAGAGAGTTTGATTGTAAAAATATACTACTAAACATCAACCAGGAAGAAAAAAAATTTTGAAAAAAAGAAAAGACCAAGATATTCATACCAACAAAAAATAATCTATTGGTATAGTATTTGGCCAAAAGAAAAAACAATTTATATGTATATATATGTATATAAGATATATATATATTCATATAACCGCTAGGAGAAGCTAATTTGTAAAAAGTGCTCGATACCTAAGTAGAGCCAAGTAATAAAGATAATCTACTCTGAGTCAGATTTTAGCCCTGAAGAGCTTTATGCGAAACTAATAGTAGGTTCGTCTGATTCAGTAGATTATCTTTATATATATATATATATATATATATTTAAAAAATGTTGTTGTTTTTTAATTGGGCGTTATTATGAAGCATTAAAAATGTATAAATGAATGAACTCGATATTATGGAGTATTGGATTCACTTATCTTTTAATTATTTTTTGTCATAAATTTTCAGGTTCGTTAGATACCCTTTGTCAAATGTTATTACTGTTTAACGTTTTCTTTGTCTCTGTTGTTATCGACAGAGGCAGCGTCTGTGAAA
>CM042173.1:28406314-28411314 GCA_023376005.1 Doryteuthis pealeii | reverse complement strand
CTTGTTAACTCCACTCGAATGTTCAATATCTGCTCTGGGTCAAAAAATCATGCTATTATCATTCCCTTTGTGTGATGGTGCTTTCTTAATAATTTTCCATTTCACTTTGGGATATCTTATTCTTCGTATATCGAAATACGACATTACGAAACAGAAAATTATGAAATTTCTAAAACAGAAATTACAAAAAAACTACAATGATTTACTATTAACATGTTCTTTCATTCAAAAATAATCATATCGTCATCCTCTGGAATGTTATTGCTCTCAACTAGGTTTCATTTCAAGAGGGGGGGAGGTATATTCAAGTCATCCTGAAAAAAACACGCTAGATGTTATTTTGTTGGTAGGTCTTATTTTCGGGGGAAACAACGTAGCAAAAATGTTTCTTTGAAATTTAAAGGAGTTTTCCACCTCATAATAAAAAAGTCTCTGTAACCAAGTTTAACGCAAAATGTATATATCTGTTATTTAGTAGATAAGTTTCTGTCTAAAAGATTATTGGGATACTTCAAAATCTGGGGTTTTTTGTCTTTCAGTAATTCTTAGTATGGCATTTCTTTATCTTTTTATCTGATAGTCCAAATAAATATTTCTGCTTATTATAATATTCAATAATACATCATGCCCAGAATTTCTGAGCCCCATGTAAGTGCTTGTATGCTTGTGGTTTTCTTTCAATGATCACACCTGTTTTGCAAGTGTTGTTGTCTCACAATATTTTGTCCCTGAATGAGAACGTGTGTTGCGTAATTCTGTTTTTAATTGTTGTTGTGTAGCACCAATATAAATTTTAGTCTTATTCATCTATACATATATAAAGGGAAGTTGTATGTATATGTATTTCCGGGGAAACTTTTAAAATAAAACAATTAACGACAAAATAAATATATATATACACATTAAATATCACCAAGGCTTGGTTTTTGAGAAAAAATAATAGAGATGTGATTCATATTCGTGAATATAATAAAAAAAAATAAGATTTAAATGATAACACCATGGATTTCTTTTTCATTTGATATTTTAGATAGTAGACATTAACATTTCTTTTTAGTGTAACTGGATCAATATAAAATCTATTTATTTTTTACATGGGTATTTAAATAGGGCATCCCACGAGGATTCAACAGCCGATTCAGTAATAATGGATCTGCGGGATTAACTTTTTAAAAATCCCCCTCTACCCAGGCGACGCCGGGTAGCCGCTGCTAGTTTAATATCTATTAATGATAGAGATTCGTTTCGGGTTTTGTCTGTTACAAAAACTACGTCACTGCTTACGTCACATTACCAAAATCGTCATAACATAGAATAAATACACTCAAAATTTGAACATGCAACATTAGACATCCTCATTGTTTTTTAAAACAAGTTTTAATGAATACATGACTGGTATTATATATCTATATATAGTTTGTTTTATTTTAATACATATTTAAAGTTTACATTTAAAATTGTTTTATTTTTTAACCCTTTAATGAATTTGATAATTTTACTTACTTGGGGTAACAACATGCTTGACATTGAATTTTTAACTCCCACCCCTCAGGCAATATGTTTCAAAAATCTATTTTTACATCGGTTTTTATTTTGCTAATATATATTAAGTGAGTTTGCTCCTCGTTGGGTAATTTATGAGGAAGTGCGACCCGGTCTCCTGCCTCAAAATTATTACCCGGTGAATATTAAAATAACGACACAGCTCAGTCTATTCTAAACTATCCCTCTTCATATCTATCTATCTATCTATCTCAATTTGTTCATATTTATCTATATTACTTTAAATACTAAGATTTTTTTTATTCATGTTTGTTTAATGTCTTGTTTTTAGTTTAAATAAACAAGAATTACGACAAAGAAAAGAAGCGACCCCCCCCCCAAAATACATTAACATTTGTTTATATCTATCTATATTATTTTGTTTGTTTATCTATCTATCTATCTCAGTCTATTCCAAACTATATATCCATCTTCATATCTAAACAAGAATTATGACAAATTACGATAAATAAACAAGAATTACAACGAGCTGGGGTCGTTATTTTGATATTCACCGGGTAGCAATTTATGAGGCAGGAGACCGAGACACACTTCCTCATAAATTACCCCTCGTTGTAACAGTTATCATGTAATAGTCGAGAGTTTGAGTTTCTAGCATGCAATCAGAACTGTATTTATTAGATATCTCTACTGTGCACAGTTTAACAAAGATGTTCATTGGCTGGATATTATTTTTTTCCTTTAATGCAAGTCACCGATCAGCTGATCCTTCTGCTAATAGACCGGACACTTAAATGTGCAGACCAGACATGTATTCATTAAGATTGAATATGTGATGTAAGGGGAAAAATGGATGTCTGTCTGTCGATGGGAGACAAGAAGAAAGAAGAAGAAGAAAAAGAAGAAGAAGAAGAAAGAAAGAATAATAATAATAATAATAACAATAAGAAGAAGAAGAAGAAGAAGAAGAAGAAGAAGAAGAAGAAGAAGAAGAAGAAGAAGAAGAAGAAGAAGAAGAAGAAAGAATAATAATAATAATAATAACAATAAGAAGAAGAAGAAGAAGAAAAGAAAGAAAATAATAATAATAATAATAACAAGAAGAAGAAGAAGAAGAAGAAGAAGAAGAAGAAGAAGAAGAAGAAGAAGAAGATAATAATAATAACAATAAGAAGAAGAAGAAGAAGAAGAAGAAGAAGAAGAAGAAGAAGAAGAAGAAGAAGAAGAAGAAGAAGAAGAAGAAGAAGAAGAAGATCAAATTAAATTCAACGCAGGTAATTACTGTTATTAGATTTCAGATTGAAATTGACATTAGAAGCAAAATTGGCCATTTGTGCTATAACCTTGCCATTGCAATGATTTGAGAAGGATGTTGGATAGATAGATAGATAGATCGATATATAGGTAAATAGATAGATATGAACAGACAGAGAAAGAAAGAAAGAAAGTAATAAACAGACTGAGATAGATTGATACAGAGATAGATACATAGATAGATATATAGATATGAACAGAGATTGATAGAAAGAAGAAAGAAAGAAAGAAAGAAAGAAAGAAAGTAATGAACAGACTGAGATAGATTGATACAGATAGATAGATAGATAGATAGATAGATATGAACAGACAGGGATTGATAGAAAGAAGAAAGAAAGAAAGAAAGAAAAAAGAAAGAAAGTAATGAATAGACTGAGATAGATTGATACAGAGATAGACAGATAGATAGATAGATAGATAGATAGATAGATAGATAGATGTGAACATAGATAGATAGATAGATAGATAGATAGATATGAACAGACTGAGATTGATAGAAAGAAGAAAGAAAGAAAGAAAGAAAGACAGAAAGAAAGAAAGAAAGAATGTAATGAACAGACTGAGATAGATAGATAGATAGATAGATATGAACAGACAGAGATTGATAGAAAGAAGAAAGGAAGAAAGAAAGAAAGAAAGTAATGAACAGATTGAGATAGATCGATACAGAGATAGATAGATAGATAGATAGATATGAACAGACAGATATTCATAGAAAAAAAGAAAGAAAGAAAGAAAGAAAGAAAGTAATGAATAGAGTGATACAGAGATAGAGATAGATAGATAGATAGATAGATAGATAGATAGATAGATAGATGAACAGACTAAGACAGATATGAATAATCTAAAAGATAGATAGATAGATAGATAGATAGATATGAACAGACTTAGATTGATAGAAAGAACGAATGAAAGAAAGAACATCAGATGTGGAAAGGAAAGAAAGATAGAAAGAAAAAAGAATACAAGGAAAAGAAAGAAAAAAGAAAGAAAAAAAAGAAAGAAAGGAATAAGAAATATAAATAGAGATAGTAATGAATAGTATGGTATAGATAGATATATAGATATATACGCTATAGTGAGATAGATAGATAGATAGATAGATAGATAGATAGATAGATATGAACAGAATGATGTAGATAGATAGATAGATAGATAGATATAAATAGAATGAGATATATAGGAAGACATAGATATGAACTGACTGGGATAGATAGATAGATAGATAGATAGATAGATAATGAACATAGATATTTAGATATGAACTGACTGGGATATATATATATGTGTGTGTGTGTGTGTGTGTGTGTGTGTGTGTGTGTGTGTGTGTGTTCAATTCCTGGACGAATCTGTTGGCATTTCACATAGCGCTAATATCCTTGGGAAAGGTATGAATCCAATTTTCCCTCCAGATATGGTTGAATAGTAGGGCAGACTGGACTCATTAACCATGGCTAGGTAACCTGTCTAGGAGAAAGAAAACTCTGAATTCAAACCTGTTGAAACCCGCTTTAAGAAATTTAATTGTGCCATATCCTACTCGGGCGGAGGGGTTGGTATATATATATATATATATATATATATATATATATATATATATATATATATATATATATACCTTTTCCAAAAAAATATATATAGCTTTCAAAGAAAATGTATTTAATCTGAATTATTGATTATTATACATTGAGCTCTCTCAAAGGATTTATAAAAATACCTGCATGAATATATGTTTACACCCACAAGAGTATGCAATATGATTATGCAGTGATATTTTGAAGATCCCAAGAAGAATCATCCCTTTTGGATATCTTACATTTATATATATATATATATATATATATATATATATATATATATATATAGAGAGAGAGAGAGAGAGAGAGAGAGAGAGAGAGGAGAGACAGACAGACAGACAGACAGAGAGTAGTTATAGACAGATATACAGATATAGAAATATTGATGTATATAGAGATATATAGACATAAATACACACACACACACACACACACACAGCCTTAAGGTTTATTTCCGCTGTCATTTATCGTAAAAGATTTATACACACACACACATACACACAACCACACACCTAAAAAAAATGCACAATGTTTCCTTTCGATACACACGCTTACACTGTCCCATACTCACGCCATAAAATAGAATATTTGACGTCATATTTCAAA
>CM042173.1:28396314-28401314 GCA_023376005.1 Doryteuthis pealeii | reverse complement strand
ACGACAAGTAATACCAAAAATCAATGAAGATCTATTTGTAATTCATGAGCACCAATCGGTGCGTTTATTTTCTCGCAGCGCCGCCCTGGTGGCGAGCCGAGGCGGTTGGGTGGTTGAAGATCCGGACTATTCGATCACAAAGGAAACCATTTTTATGATGATTCTTTCAGTTCAGGTTTGTCTACGAGGAAAATTTATGCCCTTCCATAAACACCATTTGAAATCAACTAACAATCGTCAGTATCATTCAAAATGTCCGTTTACAACTGAATAAAAGAATAATAAAAAATAATCTCTCCCTCCACCTATGGGTAAATAGTAGGGCAGACTGAGCTCTTTAACCTTGGCTAGGCAACCGGTCTTGGAGAAGGAAAACTGAATTCAAAACTGTCAAACTCTGCCTAAAAAAATGACCTTGTGTCACATCCTGCTCATACGGAGGGGTTGGTCAAAATGTACTGAAGGTTGGTTTAGTTTCTTTGATTAATGGCATATTAATCTTCCGGGGTTATTTAATGCCAACCATTATATTTATTTACTTATTCATTTCATTTGAATAATATTCTAAGTTTCAAAGATTCTGTTTTTTTTTTACTACAGTGAACAACACAAAGATCATTTAATGTTTTCTTTTCAACTTTCATTTAATCGTTAAATTTCTCTCAGCACTTCTATTTACCATATATTAAATTTTACTTATCTGGATTATTCAGGCCATTGTCCTCATCTTTATTGTTAACTTCACAACATTTCAGCCAATGTGCCCTCCAGCCTTCTTCAGACTTGGGAACCTTCTCAAACTCAGAAACTCCCTTCTTGAACTTGAAAACCTTCTTGTCATAATCAAGAGCCTTCATGTAACTTCAAACCTAACCCTTTATGCAATCCACAAGGATAGACTATTCTCGTTCCATTAACCATGACTGGGTACAAGTGTTAAGCTGTGTTAATTATTCTATGTTACTGTTGCCCATGACCAGTATTGAACCTGCAGTCTAGAGATAACTGTCACTTAGAATTGTATTAACTCAATCTGTATATTCACTACGCCGTGTGTCAAATTGTACTGATTATGACAAAATTCGAGCAAGGAACTAGAATTGTTGGTCTTCGTGAATAAAACTCTCAGTTGCCCTATCGACTGTGGCTGTAAAATAACGCCGACTGCACCTCTAAAAAAAGCCCCTCAATGGTGCCATCTGTTGGCCGGGGGTTGCTGAGCAGTCCATGACATGCAACAGTCCCCTTTGGCCCTTAATTAGGATAGACGGGTGGTCGATGTAACACTATTGTGTTATGGGTTGATTGGCAATCTATTAATTAATTACCAATTAATTAAAACTACCCTAATTATTAATTATGGTGGTTTGTTAAAATTAAAAGTAATAATAATAATAATAATAATAATTATATAATAATAATAATGTTTATATTGGAGGTATATATTTATCTAAACGAAAAATCCTCACGTAAGCATAAATTCTTTAGATTATGGAATTTAATATATATCATCGGAATTTCAAATTTTGCCAAAATAAAATGATAATTTAATGAATAAGATTCCAGTTTTTGAAAAGTTCGTCAACAATTTCAAAAACTTAGATAAATAAAACAATGGTTGGCCTTGACTCCAAATGGAAAGATACAAGCTAGGCTGGCACAAGGCAATTTAGACACGTAGGCAATGTTATCGAGTGGCTGGCCAATCAGAGACATATGTTAGGGGTGGGGAGGTCTGGATCCCATAAATAACAGACCCTCAAACCGTCAGAGACGAATATAAGCGTTAGGAGAAAAGAGAAGACCGGGACAGACCGAAGAAGAGAGAGGCGGAGTCGGACACTCCGAAACCAGGGGCCCTTGATACAACTTTACCGATACACTCTGATGCCTTGCCACTCGATACAGAATTGATAACTTAGCTAAAAACTAGCTGTAGATCGCCAATCAGCTGACAAGAAATCACCTCGCTCCTTTGTAAAATAAATGTATATAAGTTGTACATAAGCATAAAAAAGGCGTTGTGTTCAATTGTTTCGTTGATCCGTTGACAGCTTTTGGTTATTTAATCTTATTTCAGCCGAGTTGGTAAAAGGAAAGAAACCAGCTCTTTTTCAGCCTTCCTGTAAATCAACAGACAACATAAGAACGGGACGTTGGAACGGGCGGTTTCGACAACTGTAATACTGAGCCGGAGCATCGTTCTCATACATAACATACATACATTGAGACGCTGCCCCATCACATGTGTTATACGAAGAGCACCCCACCGATCTAAATAATCCCCTCAATAGTGTCACCTGTTGACTGTGGGTGGCGTCCCGTGAGGAATGAATCCTGAGGTCTGAGCAGTCCATGACATTCAACACTCCCTTTTGGCCCTTAATTAAGCTAGACGGGTGGTCAGTGACCCCCCCCTACCACCACTGATCAATCGTATGGTCACGTTAATCCCTAATACCTATATGATTGTCTCAACCTTATGACAACCCTCCAACTCTTTTTATCATACGTGTGCTTGAAACCGGTAGTTGGGGTCTTAATATCCTAGGTGTGATGTTAAAATCTGATGGAGGTTCCAATTCTAGAAGTCTGGGGAATATGAAGCTCCCTTTATCACCATTGCTCGCAGGTTCACTCTGATCCGGAGTGGTAGTACCTGCTAGGGTCTCATCTGTGGGCTAAATAGAAAAAATGTTAAAACAAATTAAGTACCCATTAAGAATGAATAACACAGAGACATCTTCGATATAGAATGACCCAATGAGGATTGACATGCCATAAAAACCAATCTACCAACCAACAGTCGTCAATATCATCTAAAGTGTTCCTTTGCAACTAAAGAAAAGAATAATAAAAACAAGAGAAAAACAAACAACTTTGTAGAACTTATTTCTACAAAGAATTGAGCATAATTATTGTTATAATTTTTAAATTAAATAATAATAATAATAATAATAATAATAATAATAATAATAATAATAAATCAATTACTTATACATAATTGTTATATCAATAAATATTAATCGTCACATAATCAGTTACAACAATAAAACAACAATATTTAAAACTTTAACTACACAACTCTTACTATAATTCTTTTATCCCCCCCCCACAAACACCCGCCTTCTTTCTCTTCACTTACTATAAAAAATAAAAATTTAATTTGACGCGTAAATGCCATCTTTCTCCTACCTCTTACATATTAAACGTACACGGCAACTCAAAAGTTAAAATAATATTCTCTTGACACCTGAAACAAACATCGTTTCTCAATGGTAACCATGCTCACACACACACACACACACACACACACACACACACGCACACACACACACACAACCTTGAGGTTTGTTTGCTGTCGTTTATCGCAAAAAATTTATACACACACGCGCAACCACACACCAAAAAATGCACAATCCTTTTTTCGATACACACACTTACACAGTCCTATACTCACACCGTAAAAGAAAATATTTGACGTCATATTTTTCGGCGTTCATTTTTCAAACTTCAAATTTTAAACAGACTGATAAACAAGGACTATCACTCGCTTTTCTCGTTATTCTGTGATTAAAAATTCTTATTACCTTCCATATACCAACAAATGCCCTGAAGATGATCTAATTAATAGATCGAAACACTGCAGCGTCAGCCAATAAACTCACCACTTAAACTCATTTAAACCTGTGTTTTTTTTCAATCTTTCTTAATATACTACATACCGTCGGATTCACTTCCTTTTCTTCACACACACACACACACAAACACACACACACACACATATATATATATATATATATATAGGTATATGTAAAAACAAAATTTTTTTGCGATGAAACAAAGAAAATACAGTGCTCAATCACAGTTTGTAAGAGCTAATATTTATTTATTTTACAATGTTTTCACAGATCAATGTTCATTATTAACAGCGACCACGGTTTCATGCTAAATAGCAATCATCAGGCTGTCGAGCAAGATCCTATGGTGTTAGAAAACACCATAGGATCTTGCTCGACAGCCTGATGATTGCTATTTAGCATGAAACCGTGGTCGCTGTTAATAATGAACATTGATCTGTGAAAACATTGTAAAATAAATAATATATATATATATATATATATATATATATATATATATATATATATATATTGTTAGTGGTACTTTTTTGCATTATGCGAATAAATATTCATAATTTCTATTAGAATTATTATTTCATTGATTAAGGTTGTTCTTTTGTCTTTATTCCACAGGAGAAAAGAGTTGTAGTATAAGAAATTATCAATCAGACTTATCACCCTTAGGTCTTCCGCCATTACGAGTCATTAAAATCAATATTGATTTGGTCTCAATTAATATATCTCAAATATTCAAAAACAAAGAAGAAGAAGAAGAAGAAGAAGAAGAAGAAGAAGAAGAAGAAGAAAGCAGAGAACTTCTTAGATGAGAGAAGATATTCATCCTCTGGTCTTTTTCTCGAATAAATGTAATCAATTCACCTCCAGCAAAGGAATGGTTCTCTTGGTTCTCTGCTTCTCGTCTACATCTAACAAATATGAAATGAATGATAATTTAATAGACGTCCGTTTGTTACAGGAAATCATATTCTGGTCTTGGTACAAATGTATAATAACGCGCAAGAGATAATATCATTAGGTTACTATAAAAAGTATTGGTACTAATGTAGAATAGAGCGCAAGAGATAATATCATTATATTACGTAAAAAGAATTGGTACTAATGTATAATAGGGCGCAAGAGATAATATCATTAGATTACGTATAAAAAGCATTGGTACTAATGCAGAATAGCGCGCAAGAGATAATATCATTAGATTACGTATAAAAAGCATTGGTACTAATGTAGAATAGAGTGCAAGAGATAACATCATTATATTACGTATAAAAAGCATTGGTACCAATGCAGAATAGCGCGCAAGAGATAATCATTAGATTACGTATAAAAAGCATTGGTACTAATGTAGAATAGAGTGCAAGAGAT
>CM042173.1:28364966-28391214 GCA_023376005.1 Doryteuthis pealeii | reverse complement strand
AAGAGAGAGATACGGTATGTTTGGAATGGCTTTTTGCCGACAATTTTAGGAGATATGTGTGCTTATTGGAGTCGTACCTAATTTTGAAAATTAATTAATTAATAATGAACTAGGCGGGAATGCCTATTTAAATGTATGGCTAAACAAATCGAGAAAAATCAATCTCTGTATGTACATTTCGGCCTATTAGGCCTCATCAGCAGAGCTATAGATAGGAAGGCCGCCCTGTGCGTGATTTGAAACCGGACTGCCAAGCTGACAGGCCGATAACATAACCCCTACACCAAACGGATTTCTTAGATTTTACGATTTGTTTAGAGTAGGTTAATATTCCTCTTCTAGTGACTTTTATTACACGACGATGTGATAAGTTGTAACAAGGTATGTTTGGAATGGCTTTTTTGCCGACACACACACACACACAAATATATATATATATATATATATATATATATATATATATATATATATATATATATTTTGTGTGGGGGGGGGATGTGTTAACTAGCTGGTATTTCATTAAAAAATTAATTCCATCACAAAAACGATTTTCTAAAAGATTTAGCAATCAGAACATTAACAGATGCGCACCTTGTTCGGCTAATTGCAATATAATTTTATAATAATGTTTTGGTTTTAACTTTCATGGCTTTTAACTTCAAAAGCCTGCATCAGAAACATATAGTAGTAGAATATATATATATATATATATATATATATATATATATATATTATATAGAGAAGTAAATACACAAACGATGTGTTTTGATATGGCTTTTTTTAGCCGACAATTTTGGGAGAATATGTGCTTAATTGAAGTCGTACGTAATTTTGAAAGTTAATTAATTAATAATTAATTAATTAGGCGGGAATACCTATTTAAATGTAAGGCTAAACAAATCGAGAAAAATCAATCTCTGTATGTATATTTCGGCCTATTAAGCCTCGATTTGTTTAGCTTACATTTGAATAGGTATATATATATATATATATATAATATTATATATATATATATATATATATGGTTGTGGTTTTATATATATATATATAATATATATATATATATATATATGTATATATATATATATATATATATATATATGGTTGTGGTTTATATATATATATATATATATATATATATATATCGGTATATATATATATATATATATATATATATATATATATATGGTTATGGTTTATATATATATATATATATATATATATATATATATATTATATATTATATATATATATATAATATATTATATGGTTGTGGTTTTATTATATATATATTATATATATATAAATATATATATATATATTATATATATATATATATATATATATATATATATATATTATGAAAGTAAAGTCGTCGGGGTGGCCTCAAGTCGGTATCAGCCATCAGCGAGGGAGTCTATCCCTTTTCACTAGCGGTAGACGAAGGAATTTTCTTGCGTCTGAGGTAGAGCGCTACACCAACCATCGGCTCCTTATTTTACCACACAGATCCCTGTGCTACTCAAATGCTGAATTGGCGAGGACTGGTATCGAACTAGGAACCTTGTGGTTTCTAGCCGAACCGTATATATATATATATATATATATATATTATATATATATATATATATATATATATATATATAATATATATAACGGTATATATATAACATATATATATGTAACGGTATATATATATATAAAATATAATATACGGTACAATAATATATATTATAGAGAGAGAGAGGAGATAGAGAGAGACATATATATATATAAATAGATATATACATATATATGTACAATATATGTTATGTGTATGTACAATATATGTATATATATATATATGTGTGTGTGTGTGTGTGCATATAATATATATGTGTATTTGTGTTTGTGTATTTGTGTGTGCTATATATATTATATATTATAATATATATACATATATATATATATGTGTGTGTGTGTGTGTGTTTGTATGTTGTGTGCTATATATATATATATATATATATTATATATATATAAATATATATATATATATGTGTGTGTATTGTGTGTGTAAATATGTATATATATATATATGTGTGTGTGTGTGTGTGTTGCAGTATAATATATATAATATATGTGGGGGGGTGTTTAATATATATACATATATAGATATATATGTGTGTGGTGTGTGCAATATAAATATATATATATTGTGTGTGTGTTTTGTGTGTGTGTGTGTGTGTGGTGTGTGTGTGTGTGTGTTGTGTGTTAGTCTTGTTTTATTCCCTTTGAAGTTTTCATCCGAGTAGTTTTACATCACCGTAAGTATTTATAAAATCCTTTTCATCTACATGATATCATCTTAATATCAACCTCCCCCCCCTCCAAATACAAAGATGCTGACGTTGGAGGATGAGGAGAGTCTTTACATTGAAATGAGCCATTTCGTCTTCCGTGTGTACGTCTCTCTAGTTTTTTTCTTCTTCTTTCTACTCGTAAAGCCTTTCATGTGAAATTTGTTTGTCACACACGAGTAATCATTTCTAATTAGGCGATCAATATGTTATTAGTACAATTCCCGCGCGACACTCCCGAGATTGTCACTACAAGGTTATTGAATGTTGGCAGAAAATAAGAACTAATGTAATTATAGTTTTCTTATATATACTAGCAAGAATATGCACCCTCCGGGCGCAAGTATTTAAGTATTACTGCAATGAAATATATTAAATTAGGAAGTCTAATGAAACTACATAAGAATGAAGATAAAATTATTTGAGACAAAATGGGGTATATTTGAAAAATAGCACAACTTTGAAACTAACTCTTCCATCATTTTCCATCACTCCTGTCTTTCATTGCTAAATTTTCCTAATTTAACTATTTAGTTAATTTAGGAACTAAAGAATAAAATCAAAGTTATTCTTTCTTGTTAACAGATTTCTTTTAAGATTTCTTGAAGAGATTTTTGGTCATATTCATTAAGATAAAACAAGATAATTAGAAAATCAATAATACTAAGCACATATTATTAAGATCAAACTTTTAAATCAATATGCAAATTAGCCTACCCATTCAGCATGTAAACTGCTATTTTGTTGTATATATAAATACAATTGCATGTTATTTGTATGTAGATATGGTCTACAGTGGCTTCGGCCTCTGGACCATTGATATAATTAAACGGCGTCGATCCAGGGGCCATCCCCCAGGCAACACCTGCCCCCTCGATTTAAAGGGGCAGGGCTGGTTTATTGCCAGTGCCTGAGGCGCCCCTTTTGAGGGGGAATGCCGACGGGATCGACGCAATTTTTCACCTGCCACCCCATGAGTCTCGGCTTGTGGGTGGTCCCACGTTAATAGGGACTTTGTGCCTGACCCGTACAAGTGGGGTACGCGGTAAATATCATGTAGATATGGTCAACAGTATTATAATGGAAAACAATTTTATTAATAATTGAGGTTTAAATTTTTTAAAAATCATAGAGAATTTGGCGTAAATAACTAATGGAATATTGACTTGAGTAGCAATATAGTTTCGGTTACAGACCGAGAGACACACAATCTCCAATATAATAAGATATATATATATATATATATATATATTTAATTTATATATACTTTATATATACTATATAATTTATATATACTAGCATATATAATTTATATATACTAGCAAATATATGCACTCTCCGGGTGCAAGTATTTAAGTTTTAATGTAATGAAATATCGTATTAAATTAGAAAGTCTAATAAGAAGGCAGATAAAAAGATATGTAACAGAGTGGGAGTATAATAGAAAAATAGAAATGAAACTTACTCTTCCATCACTCCCGTCTTTCATTGCTGAATTTTACTTATTTAACTATTTAGTTAAATTAGGAAATAAAGAATAAAATGACAGTTATTTTTTTTGTTAATGGATTTCATTTAAGATTCATTGAAGAGATTTTTGCTTATATTCATTAAAATGAAACCAAACAATTAGAAATCAATAATACTAAGCACATATTTAATAAATCACATTTTTAATATCAATATGCAAATTAGCCTTCCCATTCACACTGTAAACCGCTATTTTTTGTATATATATAATACAATTGCATGTTATTTGTATGTAGATCCGGCCAACGCCGGGGTCCAGTGGCTTCGGCCCTGGATCTTTACGAGTTAATAGCGTCGATCCCAGGGGGCCATCCCCCCAGGCAACACCTGCCCCCTTGATTTAAAGGTGCAGGGCTGCGTTTATTGCCCAGCGCCTGAGGCGCCCCCCTTGAGGGGGAATGCCGACGGGATCGACGCAATTTTTTCACCTGCCACTCCATGAGCTTCGGCTTGTGGGTGGTCCCACGTTAATAGGGACTTTGTGCCTGACCCGTACAAGTGGGGTACGCGGTAAATACTATGTAGATATGGACAACACTAATAAAAAGGTGAAGCAATTTTATTAATAATTGAGGTTTAAATATAAATAAAATCATGGAAAATGTGATGTAAATAACGAAGGGAATTGTGACTTGAGTAGTAATATAGTTTTCGGTTACAGACAGAAAACACACATCTCCATTATATAAGAATATAATATACATATATATATATATATATTATATATATATATAATATATATATATATAATGGACTCTCTCGTCGATTTTCGACGTATGAGGGTTCATATACACACTGAATTCCCACTCATGGATTTGTTTATAGTGGTGAAGGCTTGTGTTGGACAATCCACACTTTTTGTCACAGTCGATAGGAAAGAATTGGTGCATCAATGGTTGCCACAAACCCAATCAACGACCGACCTCAGGAATTTTGAATTCAGAATTATCCCTCTCTTAGACTGGTTACCTACCCAAGGCTGAAGGGTTTAGTCTGGTCTACTAACTAACCCATAGCTGGAGGGAGAATGTATGGATTCATACCTTTACACAAGGGTATTAGCGCTATGTGAAATGCCAACAGCTTCGTCTAGGAATTGAACTCGAATCGACGGTTCCATTTTCCACGACTATAACCACTAACCCACACGCCTCCACAATATATATATATATATTATATATATATATATATATATTCACCAACCCCTCCACACGAGCAGGATGTGACACAAGGTCAAAAAGCGGAGTTATTAATTTATATCAGAAATACAAATACAAGGTACATAATAGATATATAAGTAACTGTTTATAGGTGATATAACCTATGTACATAAATGGAATGCGCCGACAACTACTATAAGTAGCAGGAACAATTGTGGCTTGGGTCGAAGCACGCGCGTCAGCTCGCAACTGTATGGTCGGACGCAATCTCCACTTTCTTTTCTGTAATTTCTACTCCTTTTTGTTCAATACATTTGTATCCATTTTTACCAGTCGTTTGTCTTATTTTTTACCCTTAAAAACCCCACAACAGTAACACATAAGGGAGACATGCAAAAGATACGAAAAGTTCATGAGGCAAAGTCACTTACTGACTTAGTCTGTGTGGGGGTGAAAACCCCAACACAAGATGGGTGTCGACCAAAGTGTCTAACCCATGTGTTCGTTGAGTTGCCGAGATGAAAAAGAATTCAAACTGGGCGCTTGCTTGCTCAAATAGCCAAGACGCCTGGTGAGGAAAAACAGAAACACGAGGGAAGATAACTCTTCCAGTCAAACAAGGGCAGATAATCCCACACCAATATTAATAATACAGAATTGTTCCCCATGAACTTACTTATATACTCTTATATATTTGTATAGACTCTCTCTCTCTCTCTCTCTGTGTGTGTGTGTGTGTGTGTGTGTGTGAGCGTCCTATGTAAGAATATTATTCTTATGCTAATCTCTACATTATTTGTTGAATGTTAAGAGAAAATAAAAAATATGGTTTTCCAATACACATATGCAATCTCAGATCTTAGCCATGAAGAGCATTAAGCGAAACTTTTAGTAGGTTCGTCTGACTCATTAGATTTATCTTTATATATATATATATATATATATATATATATATATAGGGAGAGAGAGAGAGAGAGAGAGAGAGAGAGAGAAAGAGAGAGAGAGAGAGGTAGATAGATAGATATGAACATTATATTTGTACAGCTCTCTCTCTCTCTCTCTCTCTCTCTCTCTCTCTCTCTCTCTCTCTCTCTCTCTCTCTCTGTGTGTGTGTGTGTGTGAGCGTGCTTATGTATATACGAAATGTATTCAAAAAGTATTGAGAATGAATCTGTTTTCATCAAGAGAGAAATGAACAACAAATAAAATGTTAGTACAGTGGTATCTTGACTTACGAGTGTTCCGAGTTACGAGTGTTCCGAGTTACGAGTTTTCCGAGTTACGAGCGGTCACTCGGTCGATTTTTTGCTTTATATTGCGAACTAAAATCTGGGGTGCGAGCCAGCTTCACATACACTTATGTTAATAAGCCCACTAAAACAATTAAGTTTCCAAATGTATTACGCCAAAGAACAATATAAAAAATAAACATTAAAACATGTACCGTTGCAGCGTCCATCTGTCGTTCCGTTGTCGCGCATGAGAGGGGTGGGCCATTTTATGACCCTCGGTAATTCGAATATGTGAGCCTCTAGCTCAATAAAAAGCGAACTATTTTGAAAAGAAGGCAGTGAGACTTTGCTAGAGGCGAGTCGAACGCCAGACTTTGTGCGGTTATGATACCTGCGTGTACATTCAATTAAGCAAAGTTTTTCCATTGAATTTTGGACTACTTTTAAAGTCGTCGGGGTGGCCTAAAGTCAGCTAATCAGCGAGGGAGTCTATCCCTGTTTCACTAGCACTAGACCAAGGAGATTGTTTTTGGCGTCTGGGGTGGAGCGCCAAACCTACCATCAGCTCCTTATTTTACCGCACACTGTGCTACTCGTACACTGAGTTGGCGGAGGCCGGTATCGAACTAGGAACCTTGTGGTTTCTATCTACCCTCCTCTCTCTCTCTCTCTCTCTCTATATATATAATATATATATATATATATATATATATATCTGTTAGTCTGTCTGTCAGTCTGTTTCAGTCTGTTCATATCTATCTGAATCCATTCGTATCTAAGTCTATTCATATCTATTCATGCCAGTAATGTTTATCAATCTATCTATCTATCTATCTATTTCTATATCTTTATCTATCTATCTATCTATCTATCTATATGTAAATATGTTCATATCTATCTATTGATTTACCGACATCTATTCATATTCATCTATCTATTAATCTATCTCAATCTGTGCATATCTATCTATCTATCTATCTCCATCTGTTCATATACATCTATCTGTTTATCTTATCTATCTATCAATCTCACTCTGTTAATATCTCTCTACCTATCGATCGATCGATAAATAGATAGATAGATAGATAGATAGATCTACCTATCTCAATCTATCTATCTATCTATCTATCTATCTATCCAAAGTACATAGTGGGAAAATAGTGCTCCTGAAAATATGAACTGCCCAACGTACGAGGCTCTGGCATCAGGTGATACAATGTTTCTATGATTAATGAAATTGTTGCTGAGTTTATTGGTAAAAATGAAACCCTTAGAAAAATTAGGGACACTATAACAAACAAACAAAAAAAACGTGCCATCGAAAAGGATTTTATTTCTTGCCCCCTTGGCCCCAATGTTTTGGCCCCTTTTAGACCCCAATTTAGAGTTTCATTTGTCTATTCGTTTGTTTGTTTGTTTTTTTTTGTTTGTTTTTTACGGTATACCAACCACGGTGGGTTATTTAATGCCGGCAAAGTTTTGAAAGATTCGTAGCGTTAGTTTAGAAGAAAATTTTGTTAAACTTATTTTAAGAATTTTTCTATTTAACCCGTAAATGGCATCCTAACAGGTACTACTAGAGTGAACCTGGGAGCAATGGTGATTAAGGGGTGCTCTACATTCCCCAAACCTACAGGACAATCAGCTACCGTCTTCTAGCACCTATATGATAAAAAGGTTTGGGGCTTGCCATAAGGGCAATAAGGTCGGGACAATCATATATATATATTTACCAACCCCTCCGCACGAGCAGGATACGACACAAGGTCAATTTCTTAAGCGGAGTTCAACAGGTTTGAATTCAGAGTTTTTCCTTCTCCTAGACTGGTTACCTAGCCATGGTTAAAGAACCCAGTCTGCCCTGCTATTTACCCATAGCTGGAGGGAGAGTAGGATTCGTACCTTTCCCAAGTGTATTAGCGCTAAGTGAAATGCAATTACCACGTCCAGGATTTGAACTCGGGGCGACGAGTCCATTTCCCATGACTTTAACCATTACACCACGCGCTTCCTACTATCGATCGGGACAATCATATAGGTGCTAGGGCTTGACATCATCAGCCGTTTGATCAGAGGGGGTCTCTCCAACAAACCATCCAGCCCAAGTAAGGGCCAAAGTGGAGTGTTGTATATCATGGACTGCTCATCTACCAGGATTCTGTCCTCAAGCATCACAGGTCACCACCCACGGCCAACAGGTGGCCCCATTTTAGGGGGGGTCTTAGCCTCTGAAGAGGTGCAGTCGGTGTTTTCTAAAGCCCTACCCGACAGGACTATCGAGTTTGAATTTTATGTTGCTAGGCAACAGGTTTAACACATGACGACGCCGAATTTTTCAGGTGTCATGTGACTTCCGTGCTATTGTAGCGTTAGTTTCGTATTTGCCTGGAGAGTTGTCTGTCCGGTTTAGTTTGCTGGTGCCCGCTAGGGGAATTAGTATTTAAGCGGCTGGTTCAAAAGGCTTCTCCCTCTTGTCCTGTTCCAGTAACCACGAGACACATGGGCTAGACACGGTCTATCCCTTCTCGTTGGGGCTTTTGGCCCCACTTACATTACTGTAAGTTCTTCACAGCATGGACTATCCCTAGTCTCATGTCTGTGGCTTTTATATGTTATCTTGTACCATTCATGAATGTGTGTTTATCGTTCTATATGTAACTTTGTTTTACCATGTACTTTGTATCTCGTCATATTAAATTATTATATTAAATGTTTTGTCTGTTAACCTTCGTCGGAGTCATGTATATCAAGTATATATAATTTTGAACCTTTCTTACACTATTTACAAATAAGGAAATCTTTTTCAACAATGCATATATTAATACGCGTGTTCATTAAAAGCACGACCGTTATCATCTTGCAACAATTTCTTGTTAAAAATAAAACCGTCCAAGATGAAATGCAAAAATGTAAATCTGATTATTTTGTGTTGCTTATCCGCCGATTTCTTATTTCTTATATGAGTGTCGTCACCTCGGCTAAATAATGGACCATTCCGTTTTTATTATAAAGAAAGGGAGGAGACATGACATGCTACAAAGAAAAATATAATAAGAAAGGAAGGAAGAAAGAAAGAAGGAAAGAAAGTAGGAGAAAGATATCGAGTGTGAACACGCGGAGGCGATAACGCTAATATGTTTCAATCGAACTTAATGAAAAGATGAAAAAAGTCTCTCCCGGGTGACTTAGACATGTGCCAGTTCGGTTGTTTTTGATTGTGGAGGTGGGACCGGCACTTACATTCTCTCCGGGAATAAACAGTATTGAAAAGTCGAAGTTAAGTCAATACAAGCTAGAGACCATCTCCTTGGTCTAGCTCTAATGAAAAGGGGATAGACTTCTGCGTTGTCTGACTTACACGAGCCATCCCGACGAGTTTACATAATAATAGTGGTGTTTCTAAAAAAATACGACAGTTATCATCTTGCAACACCCTCTGGTTAAAAATAAAACCGTCCAATACATCGAAGATGGAATGCTAAAAATTTAACCTGATTATCTGGGGTTGCTTATCTGCCGAATTCTTATTTCTTATGCGTGTCGTCACTCAGCTAAATAATGGACCATTCTGTTTTTATTATAAAGAAAGAAATAGAAGATAAAGGACATTCTACGCAAAAAATATAACAAGAAAAAGACAGAAATAAATTAGGGGAAATATAAAGGGAGGGGGTGAGCGCATACGAGGCTCTGGCATCAGGTGGTACAATGTTCCTACGATTAATGAAATTGTTGCTGTGTTTATTGATGGAAATGAAACCCCTGGAAAAATATAACAAAACAGAGAAAGAAATGCGCCATCGAAAATGCCTCTTGACCCCAATGCCTTGACCTTTTTGACACCCTAATTTCGAGTTTGAATGTCATATTGATATGCAAAATGTTCAACACACGATTAACCTTTTTTGTGTATTAGTTCTTAGTTAATGTCCCTTTGTCAGCCAATGAATCCGAGTGAGAAAATATTCTTTAACATTTATTTTTAAAAAATAAGTAATACTGAGAAGTTGTAATTGAATAACGTGTCAGCAGAGTAATTATATATGATTAAATGTCCCAGGTGCGTTTATAAACGCTACCTAAATTGATTGTAGAAAAGGTACTCGGACAGTAGAGATACAATATTGGAAGAACCAATGATGATGTTATATGATTTTTTTTGACGTACCTATACCAGACATACCTAGGTAGTAATATCTCATCCACAGAAAGCGATGTTAACACTCGAATAGGAAAGGCATGGTTGGCCACCAACAAATTATCAGTCATATCGAAATCCGATCTCCCCGACAAGCTAAAGAGACGATTCTTCCAGGCTGTGGTTGTATCGGTGCTGCTGTATGGCTGTACCATTTGGACCCCAACAACGCCTTGAGAATAAGCTAGATGGGAGCTGCACCAGAATGCTGCGAGCGGTCTGAAATAGTCGTGGAAGCAGCACCCCACAAAAAAGCAACTGTATGGCCACCTACCCCCCATCTCACAAACCATACGAGTAAGACAGACTAGGCATGCAGGACACTGCTGGAGAAGCAAGGACGAGATCGTAGCGACGTACTCCTGTGGAAGCCAGCACATGGACATGCTAATGTGGGCCGCCCAGTCAGGACCTACATTGACCAACTATGTATGGATGCTGGCTGCTGCGCGGAGGAACTCTCAGAGTCGATGAATGATAGGGAAGGTTGGCGAGAGATTGTCATGGATATACGTGCAAACTGCGCGACATGATGATGATGATGCCAGGAAAATACCAACCAACCAACGAAATATTTAACCAGCTATTAATCCTTTAACACATTCAACTTTTTAAATCAAAACTATTCCAGGCTACGTCGGTTGGGTCTGTGGAATACATCAACTGCACCTCTGCAGATGGATGGGGACACAATGGGGACACAATTTTGTTTATATTTTTAAAATAATGCACCCGCCCTGTCAGTTGGGGCGTTAGAATGCACCGACTGCACCTCTGCAGGGGGGTAAGACGCCCCCAATGGGGCCACCTGTTGGCCGTGGTGGCGACCCGTGATGCTTAAGGATAGGGCCCAGGTGGATGAGCAGTTCATGACATGCAATACTCCACTTTGGCCCTATCTCGGGCTAGACGGCGGTCGGAGAGGCCCCCCTCCGATCAATCGGCTGGTTACGTCAAGCCTAGCACCTATATGATTGTCCCAACCCTATTGTCCTTATGGCAAGCCTCAACCCCTTTTTATCATATGGGTGCTAGAAGGCCGTGACTGAGGGTCTACATGTCCTGGGAATGACGTTAAACTCTATCTGATGGTGAGGTTCCAGTTTTGGAGGTTTGAGGAATGTGGAGCACCCCTTCATCACCATTGCTCCCTGGTCCACTCTGACCCGGAGTGGTAGTTACTGTTAGGGTCCCATCTATGGGTTAAATAGAAAAATGTATTTATAAAAAAATTGTATTATTCATTAAAAATTTATTTATTTTAATACTTTATCGGCATTAAATGACCCATTGAGGTTGATATGCCGTAAAACAAAACAAACCAAACCAAATAGTGGGTTCCAGCATAGATACATAAAATTTGAGTGTAGAATCAGAAAGAATATATACTGAGCAGCTACGACATACATAACTCTACTTTGGTTCTTAATAAGGCTGGACGAACGATCAGAGAGGCCATATAAATAGTAGGTTATTGCACAACGATCGCCTCCTGTGAAACATATTGCGGCGTTCCAAAAGGAGTGTTTAATCTTAAAAGTCAGTAAGGTATTATTTAGCTTCCATCTGAGTAATGGAGATGAAGGGTATACTGTAAAGAAAGTAACACTAGTGGCAATATTCCTAGGTTTGAATGGAGTTAACCGCGAGTGTGGCAGACAGGTTAAGAGTTAAAGAAGTAAAACGAACGACATGATATGAATATGAATAAAAGACTTGTAATATAAAGGACTTGCAAACTTTAGTTTCGTTTGCACAAATAAATATATTTGTCACTGGGATAGGGTATTATCGAAGCCCTTCGCTACGGCCTTCTGTTCCTTTCGGATATGATGGACTTCTTTCTGCTTGCGTCCGACTCCGATTCTGGTTGTCTGTTGAAGTATAGTAGGAGCGACCTTTTGTTCGGTCTATCTCCGGTGAGTGTTGATTCAGAAGAGCATGAGTTTCACACTTTGGATATGCCGCCAAAGTATGCTGGCTAATGATTGGTTGGTTTGAAACAGAGGCTCGCAGACAAGGGACGATAACCCCATACCCCAGAATTTTTAATAATACTCCACACTCCCCAGAGCTCCAGAATTGGAACCTCACCACTAGATACAGTTTTAAGCATTTTGGATTACAGTCGGGTCTATCATAATTTGCTAGTATGATTTTAGCATTTTGAAAGTGCGGATTCATAGCATGGGAATATATAATAAATAAAAGGAGGACTTCTAATTGGCATTCTCTGTTCTAAGAACTGGTTTTCTCTTTTAGTGAATTGTATTCTTCAGTTTGCACCTGAGACTAATTGTTTCTTCCAAACTGTAAACGGCTGCCTTTAACCTTAATGCATGCATCAACTAAATATTGTTGAAAAAGCTTTTCTTATATGTCAATGGTGCTCAAGTCACATCTGTAAGAAGACACCAGTATTATTAGTTAATTGTTTCGTTGGACGAGTCCATTTTACTTTTTACCAGATTCATAGGCTGAGTAAGAGACATGAATTAATTGAATATTCTTGAAAAAAGTTTTCCTTATTTGTGAATGCTACTGAAGCCAACTTTTAAAGATAATATCAGAAGTATGTTTCATTGGACGAGTCCAACGTTCTTGTTGGGGAAATAAATTCTCTTAAAATACCTCCCCTTTTGGGATTTTACTTCCTCTGGAAGCCATACCTCTTTCTTTTCTAATCGATATCCAGGGTCTCTGATGGATTTCTTTTCCTTTTACTAGTTCCTCTAGTAATTTTCTCTGGTATAGGTACGTTGAACAAATCGTATAACACCATCCGATTGATATATTCCAGCTACAAAAAGTAAGTTAAAAGTCCACAGCACAATTGAAGAAAGATGTAAAGTTTCAAAAGAATTTGTAGTGTTGACAAATCCGTAGTGTTGTAGATCATATTAGCGTACGGAGATGTGAAAATCCAGATATTTTGTTTTTTTCAATAGACAGTATGAAGTAAATGGAAGTTAATCCGACAGTATGAATTTAACATTTTTTGAAAAAATGTGTATGTAAGCATCTGAGCATATATATATATATATATATATATATATATGCTCAGATGCTTACACACACATTCCTCATATATATATATATATTATATATATATATATATATATATATATGTGTGTGTGTGTGTGTGTGTGTGTGTGTGCGTTGAAAAAAGAAAGAAAGGAAAGAAAGTATAGAATAGATAAAATAGGATATTTTAATCAATTTTACTTACACTTGTTTCGGTCAGGAGTTTTCTCGCCCGCGTTTGAACACTCTTTTCACGTTCTTTTTTCGAACATTTAAAAAATTCTCCGCTTTACAGCGAATTTCATTTCAAATAAGGATTTACTCTGATGAAGGTCAAATTTTCTTTGCGTGCGGAACATTTCTACATTTTTTTCTATTATTATTATTTCATTTGGTTATTTAAAGATAATAATAGTTTGAATAATGTACACATAGATAAACTCCTGACCGAAACACGTGTAAATAAAATTGATTAAAATATCCTTTTTTATCCACTATATACTTTCTTTCCTTTATTTCTTTTTTCAACATACCCTCGGATTCACTTCCATTTTCATTTTACACACCCACACACACACACACACACACAACACATATATATATATATATATATATATATATATATGTATATATATATATATATGAGAGAATGTGTATGTAAGTATCTGTATATATATATCTTTATGAATATAGCAGTGTTATTCCCGCAACAAAATGAATTTGATTGTAGAATATTTTTGACAATGATAAGTTGAGGACTGGATCATTTTTCCCTTTTGAATTAATTTCAAGTTTAATAAAAACATTATGGATTCTTGACCTTCCTCTTATCACGAGTTATGGATCTTTCGCTTAAATTCGTCGTAATTCAACAAAATTATTAATTAATAAAATTTCGTATCAAACTTATTATTTAATTTTATTGCTTTCCTACCTCCCTAGGCGTTGAAGTGTTAAGAAATGTTATTTTTAGTTTTAATTTTTTGAGATTGTTGCTGTCGTGTAACATAAGCGTTAAGAAAGATTAATTTTTATCGTTACGAGCTTCCTTACAATTTAAATCGAGTAGAACAAAAGATAAAAGTTAATTAATTACAGAAAAGGGAGATTCATTGAATGTACGGATATAAAGAAAGATAAAAAGAATATATTTTTAAATTAAAGACAAAAGGCACAAAGCGGATGTGGAAATACAAAAGAAAGGAAGGAATATGTAAAAGGATTAGAAAATAGATTAAAACGGGATTCTTTTCTCAAAGAATCTTTGATTAGAATGAATATCTATATTATTCCTTCAATAAATATTATCTGTACAGGTATTTTTAATTTTCATTTTGAATACTAGCAAACATATGCAACCTCCGCCGGGTGCAAATATTTAAATTTTAATGTAATTGAATATCTTATTATAATGGAGATTGTGTGTTTGTCTGTCTGTAACCGAAACTATATTACTACTCAAGTGACAATTCCCTTAGTTATTAACATTACATTCTCAATGATGTTATTGTTATTTAAACCTCAATTATTAACAAAATCATTCTACATTATTAATACTGTTAACCATATCTACATATTAACAACATGCAATTATATTTATATATACAACAAAATAGCGGTTTACAGTGTGAACGGGAAGGCTAATTTGCATATGGATATTAAAAAATCGAATTTAATAAATATGTGCTCAGTGTTATTGATTTCTAACTGTTAGGTTTTATTTTAATGAATATAAGCAAAAATCTCTTCAATAAATCTTAAATGAAATCCATTAACAAGAAAAAAAAATGTCATTTTATTCTTTACTTCTTCTTTTAACTAAATACTTAAATTAGAAAAATAACAATGAAAGACGAGAGTGATGGAAGAGTAAGTTTCAGTTGTTCTATTTTTCGATTATACTCCCTTTGTTTCGAATCTTTTTACCTGCATTCTTATTTAGTTTCATTAGCTTTTCTAATTTAATACAATATTTTATTACATAAACTTAAATACTTGCACCCGGAGGGTGAATATATTTACTAGTAATATTAAATTAGAAAGAAACGCTCCTACCCCAGCTATGGTTAGAGGAATGAGAACAGGGTACCCCAGTGGACTGAATAAAGGGTTAGGTTCAAAGTTCTGTGATGGCTCCCGATTACGACAAGAAGGTTCCCGATTACGACTAAAAAGTTCCCGTGTCCGAAAAGAAGGTTACCGAGTCCGAAAAGAAGGTTCCCGAGTCAGACAAGAAATACCTGAAAAAGGCCGGAGGGTATATCGGCCGAAACGTTGTACAATTAACAATGAAGATGAGGACAATAGTCCGAATAATGCAATTAACGATAAAACAATTAACGACAAAGTAAATATATATAGACATTAAATATCATCAGGGCTTGTTTTTTGAAAAAAATGATAAAGATTTGATTTGTATTTGTGAAGATAATTAGAAAATAAAATTTGAATGAAAAAAGCATGGATTTTTAAAAAAAATTTTTAGATAGTAGACATTAAGATTTCTTTTCAGAGTAGCTGGATCAATGCAAGGTCTATTTGTTTTTTACATAGGGATTTAAATTGGGCATCCCACGAGGATTTAACTCACGATTCAGTAATAATGGATCTGCGGGACTAACTTTAAAAAATCCTTCTCTACCCAGGCGACGCCGGGTAGCCGCTGCTAGTATATAAATAAGTTACAGTAATGAAGACATATATATATTATTGTATACCTTTTCTTACTTCTTACTTCTGGTCGTATTTTCTATTCTGACCGGCTGCTATTCTGATCGTCTAACATCTTGTCTGGTCTCTTCTAAGGTCTGGACTTTCTTGGGGACTTCGGGTCTGGTCTTCTATTGGGGATTTCTCTTTATCAGAAGCCCTGTGTCATTGTTAGTTTTTAGAGGTAATAACACAAGACTTCGATTTACTTTGATGTTACTTTATTTGTAAATCCCCAAACCAGACATCTGCGCACATCCTACGAGCTCGGCTCCTACTCGCTAACTGACTCTTACTTACTATCCTTAAACCGGAAGACAGGGTCTTCTATGCCTTCCGGTTCTCACGATTTATCCCCGGAAGGCAAGGTGAGAGTGAGGTCAAGCGCCGTCACTCATCCTTCAAGGCCGTGGGCTCTAGCTTATAACGGCCATTTTGATTTCTACACTATGGCCATAAATATTAGGTTTCTAATAATTATGTAACAATATATATTCAAAAGTGCTTGGTAACTGTCAGTTTCTTGCCTATGTAATTTTCAAATCAAGTTGTGCAATGTTTTACCTGCACGTGCGTACTCTTATTTTCGTTGCTGTAGATGTTTTGTTGTGTTTTTTTTAGAGTCGCTGATTTTCGTAATTTTTCTTCTATTTTAGCCAGAGTAATTGTAATTATTATTCGTCAACTTATATCAACAACGTGATAATTAAATTATAATTATAAGAAAATAAGGAAGATTATTTTTCTTTAAAAAAAAAGTCTCTCCGTTCAGTATCTGGTTATGTTATGATTCAATTTACAAGATTCCACAAAAAAAAATTTCTTGTTTGTATTCGTATAATTCAATAAATAATAAATTTAAGCAATTTAAAACACTATCACATTATATGATTATAAAACAGAAAAATAACTTAAATATTTAACAATATTAGAATCAAATTTAGCCACAGATGTAATGATTGATCATAACGGGATTTCAAACCGTCTAGGGTTATGTTAGGTTTAGTTCCTTTGTTTAATGGTGTTGTAGGTGACTCACCTATGACACGAACATTGACTTACCTAAAGGGTATATATTTAACAGAGTAAAGCTACTCAAACGAGTAATTGCAGATACATGTTCTTCGTGTACGCTGTAACAAAGAACCCTTCCATTGTACGTTGATATATATTGCTGAATACAATCTGTTCCCTACATTTTATACCCCTGTTGAGTTATTATTTATTGACCCTTAAACAGGTCATAATAAATGGCATATCCACTTTCGTGCGCAACTTAATTCTAAACCCACCCCTATAGAAATTATCGGGTTATATATAATTCAATTTAAAGGATTTCGCAAAAAAAACAACAATTTTCTTGTTTGTATTCGTATAATTCAATAAATAATAAATTTAAGCAATTTAAAACACTATCACATTATATGATTATAAAACTGAAAAGAAAACTTAAATATTTAACAATATTAGAATCAAATTTAGCCACAGATGTAATGATTGATCATAACGGGATTTCAAACCGTTTAGGGTTATGTTAGGTTTAGTTCCTTTGTTTAATGGTGTTGTAGGTGACTCACCTATGACACGAACGTGGACTTACCCAAAGGGTATATATTTAACAGAGTAAAGCTATCCAACGAGTAGTCCCACCCACACCTGTCCTTCGGGACGGGTGTCTGGTGAACTGCTAAATTAATAGCGTCGATCCCAGATGCTTGCCTCATTGCACTTAGAGGCTAAGCTCGGATCGACGCAATTTTTCTACTACCACCCCATGAGTCTCGGCTTGTGGGTGGTGCCCACATAAAACGGCCTTGTGCCATATCATGTACATGTGGGGTATATGTAAATACCAGTAGTCCCACCCACACCTGTCCTTCGGGACGGGTGTCTGGTGAACTGCTAAAATTAATAGCGTCGATCCCAGATGCTTGCCTCATTGCACTTAGAGGCTAAGCTCGGATCGACGCAATTTTTCTCCTACCACCCCATGAGTCTCGGCTTGTGAGTGGTGCCCACATAAAACGGCCTTGTGCCATATCGTGTACATGTGGGGTACATGTAAATACCAGTAGTCCCACCCACACCTGTCCTTCGGGACGGGTGTCTGGTGAACTGCTAAATTAATAGCGTCGATCCCAGATGCTTGCCTCATTGCACTTAGAGGCTGAGCTCGGATCGACGCAATTTTTTCTCCTACCACCCCATGAGTCTCGGCTTGTGGGTGGTGCCCACATAAAACGGCCTTGTGCCATATCGTGTACATGTGGGGTACATGTAAATACCAGTAGTCCCAGCTACTCGTCCTTCGGGACGGGTGGGATGCTAAATTAATGGCGTCGATCCCAGTGCCTGCCTCATTGCACTTAAAGGGACAATTTTTCTACCTACCACCCCATGAGTCTCGGCTTGTGGGTGGTGCCCACATAAAACGGCCTTGTGCCATATCATGTGAAAGTGGGACACATGTAAATACCAGTAGTACCAGATACAGTTCTTCGTGTAAGCTGTAACAAGGAAACCCTTTCATTGTACGTTGATATATATTGCTGAATACAATCTGTTCCCTACATTTTATACCCGTGTTGAGTTATTATTTATTGACCCTTAAAAGGTTATACAAATAGCATATCCACTTTCGTGGGCAACTCAATTCTAAATCCACCCCTATAGAAATTACCTGGTTATATTATAATTCAATTTAAAGGATTTCGCAAAAAAAAAAAAAACCAACAATTTTCTTGTTTGTATTCGTATAATAAAAGTAATCAATTTAAAAGACTATCACATTATATTACGATAGAACTGAAAAAATAATTTGTGACAGAGAACACGAGGTGAGTGGCGAACGTCAAGGCCTGCCGTATTCTCGAAGGAAGCGGGCTAGGCTTTGCTTGACATGTCGGACTGTAGAATCGAACCCGCTTCCTTCAGAATGCTAACATTGTCACCGAAGTCGAGAAGCTACAGTCCCGGATATAAGCGCCTGGGTGCCCGGATGATAGCTATGAGGATTCCGGCGGTCGGGTTTGGCTCGAGAATCTCGTGTGTGGGGCGCAGACACCCGGATGTTGAGGGAGAAAATTAGTATAAGTAGAAGTGGGGTGACGACAGTAGTAGTCGCCGTTAGTAGTAGTAATAGTCGTTATTTCAGAAACAACATACACGCAAGTTGTATAGTCATCATGGGCTGTGTATTTATTTCTAGGCTCCTGGGTTCGTTTTCAGAAAGAAGGAAAGACAGAGAGAAAGAGAGAGAGGCTACTGTCAAATTATTCTATCTTAACAAATATTAACTAACATGGAGGCGCGTGTCTAATGGTTAGAATCATAGGAAGTGGACTCGTCAACCCGAGTTCAATTCCTGGACGAAGCTGTTTGAATTTCATATAGTGCTAATACCCTTGGGAAAGATATGAATCCAATTCTCCCTCCAGCTATGGGTAAATAGCAGAGCAGACTGGGCTCTTTAACCTTGGCTAGGTATTCAGTCTAGAAGGAAAACTCTGAATTCAAACCTGTTAAACTCCGCTTAAGAAATTGACCTTGTGTCGCATCCTGCTCGTGCGGAGGGGTTGGTAAATATATATATTAACTAACATCAAATAATCAGGATTTACATTTTTGCATTTCATCTTGGACGGTCTTATTTTTAACCAGAAGATATTGCAAGATGATTACGGTCGTACAATTAAGGAACACGATATACAAATAAAAAAAAATGAAGAACAATTTTTTAAAAAGTCTCTCCGTTCAACATCTAGTTGTATTATAATTCAATTTTCAAGATTTCGTAAAAAAACACAATTTTCTTGTTTGTATTCGTATAATTCAATAAATAATAATTTTAATCAATTTAAAACACTATCACATTATATTATTATAAAACTGAAAAAATAACTTGAATTTTTAACAATATTAGAATTAAATTTAGCCACAGATGTAGTGATTGAGAATAATGGCATGTCAAACCGTCATGGGTTATGTTTGGTTTGGTTTCTTTATTTTTTATACATACTAGCAATGTTGTATACCCTTTTCTTACTTCTTACTGGCATCTATATCTTGGACATCTATTCTTCTGGTCGGCTGCTATTCTGATCGTCTTTGGCTTGGTTTGGAACTTTCTTGGGGACTTCGGGTCTGGTCTTCTATGGGTGGAGATTTCTCCTTATCAGAAGCCCTGTGTCATTGTTAGTTTTTAGGTAATAAACACAAGACTTCGATTTTCTTTGATGTTACTTTATTTGTAAATCCCCAAACCAGACATCTGCGCACATCCTACGAGCTCGGCTTCTACATACTAACTGCTCGGCTTCTAACTTCTAACTGACTTAAACTTACTATCCTTAAACCGGAAGACATGGTCTTCCGTGACTTCCGGTTCTCACGATTTATCCCCGGAAGGCAAGGTGAGAATGAGGTCAAGCGCCGTCACTCATTCTCAAGGCCATCAGCTGCACTAATCGCCATTAGGATTTCTACAATATTGCCATAAATATTAGGTATCTAATAATTATGTAACAGCAAGATATTCAAAAATGATCTCAGGTGCTTTGGCATTGTCCCTTCCAGCTGGGAAAATTTGGCTCAAGACCGCCCTCGGTGGCGGCAGAATCTCTATAGAGGACTGTACATGTCAGAAGTCACCCTGATGGAACATCATGAAGCTAAGAGGTCCATAAGAAAGCAACGGCAACAAAGCATCGGAATTTATTTCAAAACTTTATCGGCATTAAATGACCCACTGAGGTTGATATGCCGTACAACAAAACAAACCAAACCAAAATAATGGGTGCAAGAAAAATGAAACATTTATTGCAAAAACACGAACATAAAATGAGGGTTCAGTATATTTTATGGTAGGAATTTACGAAGAAAAAGTTAAGGATTACCTATAACTCTACGTGTCAGCTAGCGAACTTATATCAAACACTGGTATATATCATCATAATTGACTCCGTGTTCGAGTCGCCTGGATAAATCGATGGGGGAGTGGTTCCCAAAAGAGCAATTCTTTACGCCTTATTTTCAACTAATATCTGCCGTGATTTCAATTTTGTTTGCTTCCCAATTCCTGTTGGGTTTTGACGTCGCGACATGGCCAAGTTTACCGTTGGGAAATTCAGTCTCGTAAACGTTGCAAGTTTCTTATGATAAGGTAATTGCGACGACTTCCCCTGACCCCCAACGCTTTTTACTCTATTGAACAAGTCAGAAACATATTTGATGGGTAATTCTTATGCATTCAACTATTTGCCACTGTCGTCAAGTTTCCCCGGTTTATTGGGTTTAATTAGTCTCTGTT
This sequence comes from Doryteuthis pealeii, assembly GCA_023376005.1. Lineage (NCBI taxonomy): Eukaryota > Metazoa > Mollusca > Cephalopoda > Myopsida > Loliginidae > Doryteuthis > Doryteuthis pealeii. The sequence goes on along the minus strand of CM042173.1, from coordinate 28,369,717 downwards.
CGGATTTTTAGTAAAAGGGTTAATCTCCCGGACGCCATTTAAAGAAATAAGAATCAAAACAATCATCTTATAGACTCCATACGATTAATAACTTTCCTAAAATTTGGAACAGAGATCAATTCTATGTACTAGCAATGATATTCGCCCCCCGCCAGGCGTAAATGTATATGGTTTATAATTCCATCAAACAGAGGCTAAAATGCGTTTTTGACAAAATGACTTTAGCACCCCCTACAGAAAATAATTTACCAAAAATCAGGGAATTATCGGATTTTAATGAAATTTTCAGTGTTTATTTATCAATGAATGATCTTTATAATGCATTATTTATTTTATTTCAAAACTTTCTCATTTTTTTCAGGTCACTTAATTCTGACCCCCTTTATGTTCGGGGCGTAAAATGTTTTGCAAGTTGATCATTTTCGATACTAATTACAGTATAAATAATGAGATAAAAGACCGATGTTATGAATAGAAACAAAAAAAATTTACGGTGGGTTTTCTATGAGAAAATAAGTACCCAAAATTGAAAAATAAAATGTAAAAAAATAATAAATAATTAATTTTTTGGAGATTTCTTTTTTACTCATTTCGATAATTATTTAATTGGTTATTATTTTATAAAAGAAAAAATTATACATCGATGTTTTTTTTCTGCTTAAAAAGGGGAAGGGGTACATTTTCAATCGAGTTTTTCTTCAAAACTTATTACTTTTGGAACCTAAAATAAGGTTTGCATTAAGTAGATATTTATTTTTAAAATCTAAAAATATAACATTTTAAACTTAATATCAGGATTTTCATATTTTAAATGAATTTTATATATTAATTTTTCATAGCAAAAATACTAAATTAAAGTTTTAAAATAAAATAACTGATGCATTATAAAATTCATTAATTGTTAAATCAATACTGAAAATTTCATTAAAATCGGATAATTACCTGATTTTTGGTAATTTTTTTCATCCCAAATGTTACGTTAAAATTGTAAACAAGCGTCTAAAACCATTGAAAAACAGCCAAAATGGTGGATCGCGTCGAAATTGACCAAAACAAATAGTTTTAAATCTTTTAAAAATAAACTGCATATGTAATTATATTTTTCTTTTTTTAATTATGCTACTACTTATCGATTGCTTATTTAGTCTTAAATCTTCCTTTCGGATGACATGAGAAAATAGATAAATATATTTTTGATTAATTAATCAAATTTGTTTAATTGTACATCCGTTAAAAACTAGAAGGAAAAAATGAATGTATAATGGTTTATAACTTTCTTTACATTAGAAACAGAAATTACTTCTATGTATAAGTGTACATCATAAATATCTGGGCATATCTTATTATAATTGAGCTTGTGTGTCTGTCCGTCTGTAAACTTAACTTCCACTCTCACGCCGGGGTCAACTAAAGGTCATTAATCCCTAGAATTTCAACGAATTCTAATTCAAAATCGAACTACACTTACAGACGTAATTCAGATTGCTTCATAATACAGATTGTTTAGACGGCAAATGCCCCTCGGGGCCAGTTCCAGAGTGCTTCGGCCTCTGGAGCGGCTAAGTAAAATTAACAACGTTGATCTCAGGCAAGACTTGCCCCCTTGATTTAAAGGGGAAGGGCTGGGTTTATTGCCCAGTGCCGGAAGCGCACCTCTTGAGGGGGAATGCCGACGGGATCAACGCATTTTTGTGCTTACCACCCATGAGCTTCGGCTTGTGGGTGGGCCCACATAAAAATGACCTTGTCTGACGCCCTCATATGGGGAATGAGAGGCAAATACTATTAAAGAAATAATTCGTAGGCTACCTACAAATTATGTAATACTCCTAGTTTTGAATAGATAACATGAAACAATAATTTATGAAGAAAAGACTGACTTCGGCACTAAATAAACCAACTGCGATTGACGGGTTATAAAATTAAGAAGCCAACCAACAACCAACCAACCAACCATTGAACCAACCAACCAACCAACCAACCATTGAACCAACCACCAACCATCGAACCAACCAACCAACCAACCAGCCAACAAACAACACCAAGGATCGAACCAACCAACAAAACTAACTAACCGTCCGACCATCGCACTAACCAACCAACCAACCAACAAACCCTCCGACCAGCCGACCACCGAACCAACCAGCCATTGAACCAACCAACCACCAACCAACCAACCACCAACCATTGACCAACCAAACACAACGCAACATTGAACCAACCAACCAAAACCATCGACCCAACCAACCAAAACCATCGAACCAACCAACCAACCATCGAACAACCAACAACAAACGCAACCACACCACGAACCACCACCAAGCAACCATTGAAATAACCACCAAGCAACCATCGAACCAACTAACCATCGAAGCCAACCATTTGACCAACCAACCAGCCATCGCACCAACCACCAACCAACAAACCCAACCAAGCATCGAACCACCAACCACTAACTAACCGTCCGACCATCGCACTAACCAACCAACCAACCAACCAACCAAACCCTCCGACCAGCCGACCACCAGAACCAACCATTGAAACCAACCAACCAGCCAACCAAACCAACCAGCCAACCATTGAACCAACCAACCAACCAACCAACCATTGAACCAACCAACAACCATCGACCACCAACCAACCAACCATCGAACCAACCAACCAATCGAACCAAAACAAACCAACCAACCAACCAATCGACCACCAACCAAGCAACCATTGAAATAACCAACCAAGCAACCATCGAACCAACTAACCATCGAACCAACCAAATTGAACCAACCACCAGCCATCGCACCAACACCAACCAACAAAACCAACCAAGCATCGAACCAACCAACCAACTAACTAACCGTCCGACCATCGCAACTAACCAACCAACCAACGCAACCACAAACCCTCCGACCAACCGAACCACCGACCAACCAGCCACCGAACCAACCAACCAACCCAACCAAACCCGCACAAATCTCGCAAAATGTTTGCAAATTGATGTCTTAACTGATATAACTTAATAAAAGTCATTTCCATAAATTGTACAAACGGAACATTCTGTACGTGTTGGACTAAAAGTCCAACAATTCTCTCTCTATCTCTCTCTCTCTCTCTCTCTCTCTCTGTCTCTCTCGTTGTAGGTGGCACTGTGTGTTTTAACACCAAAGTATTAGACGAAATGTCTCTCTATTTTTTTTTTCTTTAATCTCTCTCTCTTCTCTCTCTCTCGTCTCTCTCTTCTCTCTCTTCATTTTTTATTTCTCTTTCTCTCACTCTCTCTTTCTTTCCTCTCTTCTCTCTCTTTCTTTTCTCTTTCTCTTAACTCTCTATCCTCTCTATATATTCTTTTCTTTTCCGCCTCTCTCTTCTTTATCTCTCTCTCCCAATCTCTTTCTTTCTATCTCTCTTTTTCTAATCTTTCTTCTTACTCCTCTCTCCCTCTATATCTTTCTTTCTATCCTCTTTTTTCTTTCTTTCCTTCTTTCTCTCTCCCCTCCCCCATCTCTCTCTCTCTCTCCTCTCTCTCTCTCTCTCTCTCTCTCTCTCTCATTGTAAGTGGTACTGTTGTGTTTGAGTACTAAGCTGTTAGACGAAATGTCCGTTAATAGACACACACAACACACACTCTCTCTTCTCATTCTTTCTCTCTCTCTCTCTTTCTGTCTCTCTTCCTTGCTCTCTTTCTTTCTTTCTTTTTTTTCTCTCTCCTCAGTTTTTCTTCTCTTTCTTTCTGTCTCTCTTCCTTGCTCTCTTTCTTTCTTTCTTTTTTCTCTCTCATCTTGTCTTTCTTTCTTTCTTCTTATCTTTCTTCGCTCTCACGACGAGAGAGAGAAGAGAAAGAGAAGGAGAAAGGCTCATCTCTTTCTCTCTTTCTTCTCTCTCATTGTAAGGCGAGATAGCGTGTGTGTTTGGCGCACCAAAGTTTAGAGGAAAATGTCCAAATAAATAGTCTCTCACATAAGCATCTCTCTTCCCTCTTTCCCAGTCCCCTCTCCTCTCTCCTCTACTTTCTTCTCTCACTTTCTTTCTTTCTTATCTATATTTCTTTCTTTATTTCTCTCTGCCGCTTCTTAAGCTCTTCTACTTCCCCCTTTCTCTCTTTATCTCTCTCTGGCTGCTATCCTTTCTCGCCCATTGTAGAGTGGTGATATGTGTGGTTTTGAGCACACATGTGCGTTAGAGACGAAATTCCAATTAATAGTCCTCGTCCTTTCTTCTCCTCTCTCTCTCTTCTCGTCGATCCTCCCTCTCTCGGTCTCTCTCCCTTGCCTCCTGTCTCTCTCTCTCTTTTCTTTTCTTCTACGTATCCTTATCTTTCTTTCTGTTCTTCTTTTTTTCTCTCTCCATCTTTTATTCTTAAATCTTTTTTCTCCCTCTCTTCCCTTCTCTGTCTCTCTCTTTTCTTTCTTTCTTTTTTCCTCTCCCTCTCTTCTTTTCTTTTCTTAGTTTCGCTCCTCTCTTCTTCCTTTCTCTCTCTCTCTACTCTCTTCTTTCTCTCTCTCTATCTTCTCCTCTCTCCTGTCTCTCTCATTGTAGGCGGCGAGACATGTGTGTTTTTGAAGCCCCAAGGTGTTAGATGAAATGTGTCCCCGATAATAGTCTTGTATCATCCTCTCGCCCCTCTCCCCCCCCCGTCCCTCTACGCTTCGTCCTCATACTCCTCCCTCATCGTTGTATCGTCTCTCTTCGTACTGTTCTGTGTTCTCTCTCTCGCGCTCTCAGCTCAGCGCTCCTCATCCCTCTCACCCTCTCCCCTC
>CM042173.1:28361337-28364866 GCA_023376005.1 Doryteuthis pealeii | reverse complement strand
AGAGACGAGTAGTCTTTTCTGTCTCTTTCTTTCCTTCTTTCTTTCTCACAAGTTCTTCTTTCTTTGCAACTACACCCTCACATTTTTCACATTGCTTTGTTATCGCCTTTCCTCCATAAGTAACCGCAAGAACAAAATGACAATGTTTGCGATCTTTCCTAGACAAAATGCTCGATTTTCTGACGATCGTTTAAATTGACAGTCGAAATATGATTAATTTTTATCACTACTCAAACCGTAGCAGTATATGCACTCTCCGGTGCCAGGTATTTACAGTTATAATATAATAAATGATCACTAGTTAAATTAGAATGGCTAATGGAACTGAAGAAGAATACGATAAGATTTGGAACAGAGGCGGGTATGATTGAAAATAAGAACGAACTTTGGAAACTAACTCTTTCATCATTTTCCAATTACTCCGTCTATTCATTGGTAAAGTTTTTCTTAATTTAACTATTTAGTTAAGATAGGACATAAGAATAAAATACAGTTAGTTTCCTTCATGTTAATGGATTTCTTTGTAGATTTTCAGATGCGAGATTTTTGCTCACATATTCAATAGCATTAAAACAACACTTAGAAATCATAATATAGCATATATTTTATTAAAAGTCGAACATCTTTTAGGATCAATAGCAATTAGCCTTTCCTTCATACTGTAACCGCTATTGTTCTTGTATTTAATATAATACAATTGCAATGTTGTATTACTATGTAGACATATGGTCCAGATCTTAATGAGTAGAAATTTTTATTAATCAATTGAGGTTAAATAAAATAAAGAGTCCAGGGAGAATCGTGATGTATAATAACAGAAGGGAATTGTTGGCGTTGTGATAGTAAATATAGTTTGGTTACAGACAGACAAACCCCAATCTCCCATTATAATAAGATATTCTAATGGACAAACGTTTTAATATGAGAGCAACGAGGCAGTTGTACGTGGATGTGACTTTCTAAGAAATTGAGATAGGTATCTCATATTGAGATAGGTAGATAAACTAGATATACTAGTTGATAGAGAGAGAGAGAGGAGAGGAGAGAGGGAGAGAGAGGGGGGGCATGTTGGAGATTCTATTGACGAATAGAATAAATTGATTCTAAAGAGACTGAAGTAGATAGATTTAGATAGAAATATGATATGTATGATATATATATATATATATTATATATATGTATATATGTAGTATACTTAATAATTTATTTAGTGTTTACAGAGTTTTCACAGGATCACAGTAAACGGACGTTATTTTGCAATACAAAATGTGACATTGGCAGCTAACAGAACTCGAACAACACCATAGGATCTTGCTGCGGACAGGCTGATGATTGCTATTAGCATGAAACCTGGGTCGCGTTAATAATGACATTGATCTGTGGAAACTTTGTAAAATAAATAAATATTAGCTCTTACATTTGTGATTGAGCACTGTTTTTCTTTCTGTTTCATTCACAAACAAAAAATTTTGTTTTTACATATACTATATATATATATAAGTATATATATATATTATAAGTAATATATATGACTATCATACATAACATATATATATATACATCAATACATATATATATATTGTATATAGATAATACATACATCATATATATATATATATTATATATGGTATATATATATATATAGATCCGCAGAGAGAGGAGAGAAGAAAGGGACATTTTTAAGATAGGATAGATGAGGAATATGAACAGACGTGTGCACGGATAGACGATATGGAAGATAGAATAGTTAGCAGATATAATGTTTTTTTTCATATATATTATTTTTTTCATATATACTCACTGTATATATATATATATAGTATATGATAACATCAAGGAATTGAAAGCACAGGTTTAAATGGGTTAAGTTCGGTGAGTGTTATTGGCCGACGGGCTGCGTGTTTTTCGATCGTATTAAAATAGATCATCTTCAGGGCAGTAGATAGAAATTATATATCACTAGAATGATGAGAAAAGTGAGTGGGTAATCCGTTCTTATCGTCCTGGTTATAAAAAAATTATGTTCTGCAAGTTTGACAAAGGAGGACGGTTTTGAAAGTATTATGACATCACATATTCTATTCTTTAAGGTGTTGAGTATGGCTAGCGCTGTTAGTGGTGTGTATTGAAGGAGAACATTGTGCACTTTTTTTAGGTATTGGTGTTGTGTGTGTGTATGTAGTCACTTTTCTCAATCGATTCTGTGATATATAGATGTTCTTAGATCTTTGCCCTGAAGGATGATCCTATTTAGATAGATCGAGAACACTCGCAGGCGTCGGGCCAATAAACTCAGTCGCCCACTTAACCCGACTTAAGAACCTGTGTTTTTTCACATTTTCTTGATATTATTAACATAGCGGTCGGATTTACTTCCTTCTTCAGCATATTATATATATATATTTGATTATCAAAGAAAGTGAATCGGCTTTTCTGATAATGTGCAATCACTCAAAGTAGATGTCATCGTGAAACTAGTGGTGAAACGGACTTGTTAAATGTATTATTACTATGAATATATATATATATATATATATATATATATTGATGGAGAGAGAGAGAGACGAGAGAGAGAGAGATAGAGAGACAGAGACAGAGACAGAGAGAGACAGGAGCAAGAGAGAGAGAGAGAGAAGAGATTTTCAAATGGAGAAACTTGTTAATATGAGACTAGCTGATGGCGTTACTCTGTAAATTTTATTAGAAGTCTGCGAGACTTTTCTGGGGCATGATTTAAATTGACATCGAAATATGACAAATGTCCATACTCTTTTCCAGGTATTTATTGACAGCAGGCTCATTTTTCACTCTTTAAGCTTGAGAATTTTTTCCAAGGGACAACTCTTTTGATATAACGTAAGCACGAAGGCAGTCACTGGTTGTGATTTTTCCTAACAAAAGTGCTAGTATTTCGACGATGATTTAAATTGGACATCGAAATATCGCACAAAAGTCAACACTTTTCGGGTTTTGTTATGTATTTATCGACAGTAGGCTCATTTTTACTCTTTATGGCTTGAAGAGTTTGTCTAATGGACAAATGTTTTTAATATGAGAGCAACGATGCAGTTACTGGGTGTGATTTTCTCCAGGCTTCGCGTTGTAAAATTCCTCGCCAAACGTTTATGGAATTGGTAATAGAAAGTTCCAAGACAACCGCGAAATAATTTGATTATTCGTCTGTATATCCTGTCGGTCATTGATTCTTTCTTGAATATTTTCTTGGAGGTTTCTTCATTTTGAAAAGTACAGAATATGAAAAGGCCGCGGAAATGAATCCTGTAAAGTGGTCTTTGGAATTGTGTTGCTCGATTCAATGCTTTCTAATGGTAATATGCTTCTGAGAATGTCTGCGACGGCCTTCATTCTTCCTGTCTTCTGGCACGGGGGAGTGATGGCTGGAAATGAATGGAGGAGGAGGGGAAGGAAAATAGAAAAGAAAAGAAAGAAAGACAAGGCTTAAGGATTTAAAATAAGAAAGAAGAAAACGATAGGGATATTTAAGAAAATAAAGTGATAGGACGAAAGG
>CM042173.1:28291337-28358837 GCA_023376005.1 Doryteuthis pealeii | reverse complement strand
ATAGAGAGATATGAACAGAATGAGATAGATAGATAGATAGATAGATAGATAGATTTAACTCTAGGTAGCGTATTCTTTATATTAGAGACAGCATTGTCCAGGATTTGAACTCGAGTCGACGAGTCCATTTCCTCCGACTCCTACCATAGAATATATATTATATAAATAAATATAATGTATTAGATGGAGAGTGCCGCTCTGTATCTGTAACCTAATATGGTCCAGGTTCTAGAATACAAACGTAGATAACATACGGAACTTTGAACCCAATCCTTTATTAGGTCCACGGGGGTATCCTGTTCTCATTCCACTAACCATAGCTGGGGTACAGGTGTTAAGCTGTGTTAATTATTATTCTATGTTACTGCTGCCCCTGACCAGGAATGAACCTGCAGTCTAGAGATGACTGGCATTTAGAACTGTCTTAATCTAACTCCTTTATCTACTAGGATATGTGTTCAATTGGACAATTCAGTGTGAATTTTTTCAATTGCAAAAGTTACAATTTATTTTGTAAAAACGGATTTTAAGTAGCCTCTTGGCAGGCATCTTGATCAAAATTGACGAAAAAAACGTTTTAAATATATCAAAAATAAATTACATGTGTAATATTATTTTGCTTTTTTACTTATGCTCATTATGTTACTACTTTTCGACTTAGACAAAAATTTGACGTTAAATAATCAATTTGAAGTTTGAAGAAAGAAGATTTTAAACAGACTGATAAACAAGGACTATCACTCGCTTTTCTCGTTATTCTGTGATAAAAACATTTCTTATTACCTTCCATATACCAACAAATGCCCTGAAGATGATCTAATTAATAGATCGAAACACTGCAGCTTCAGCCAATAAACTCACCGCTTAACTCATTTAAACCTGTGTTTTTTTTCAATTTTTCTTAATATACTAGATACCGTCGGATTCACTTCCTTTTCTTCACACACACTTCACACAAACACACACACACACACACACCAACACACACATACACACACACACACACAACACAATAATTATATATTATATATATATATATATCAAACACACACATATATATATTATATACAACCAACACACACACACACATATATATATATATATATATGTTCTTAGTAAAGTCTGGCATCAAATGATAAAAGACTAATAAATAACGTTGTACATTAATAATTCACAAGTGCGCGTTTTAATTGCGTTGTTTAATTTACAAGGAAGGGAACTGTCACATAAATTCATTTTAAAGTCGATTTTACTTTATAGAGTTTAACTTGGCCAACTTCTTTTGTGGTTGAATATGTTTGGTAATAGGTAACTATCTACTGGGGCTTTAGAATACACCGACTGCGCCTCTGCAGAGGGGTAATCCTCCCCTCAATGGAGCAACCTGATGGAAAGGAAGAAAGAAAATAGAAAGAAAGAAAGAAAGAAAGAAAGAAAGAAAGAACAACAGTGCAAGAAAGAAAGAAAGAAGAAATAAAGAAAGAAAGGAAAGAAGAAAGAAAGAAGAAAGAAAGATGTTCCCTTGGAGAGGTTCAAGAATAAAAGTGAGAAAAAAAAAAAGAAGAAGAAAGAAAGAAAATAGAAAGAAAGAAAGAAAGAAAGAAAGAAAGAAAGAAAGAAAAAGAAAGAAAGAAGAAGAAAGAAAGAAAGAATGTTCCCTTGGAATGGTTCAAGAAAGAAAGAAGAAAGAAAGAAAGAAAGAAAGAAAGAAAGAATGTTCCATCGAAACGTTCAAGAATAAAGTGGAAAGAAAGAAAGAAAGAAAGAAGAAAAAAGAAGAAAGAAATGGACAAGAAGAAAGAAGAAGAAAGAAAGAAAGAAAGAAAGATAACGTGCGAGAAAGAAAGAAACCAGAAAGAAAGAAAGAAAGAATATTCCCTTGGAGACTGTTCAGAATAAAGTTAGAAATAAATAAATAAAGAAGAAAAGAAAAACGGCGCTAGAAAGAAAAAGAAAGAAAGAAAGAATAACAGTGCGAGAAAGAAAGAAAATAGAAGAAAGAAAGAAATGTTCCCTTGGAGAAGAATAAAAGAGCAAGAAAGAAAAGAAAGAAAAGGAAAGAAAGAAAGAAAGAAACAGTACAAGAAAGAAAGAAAAAAGAAAGAAAGAAAAGAAAGAAGAAAGAAAAAGAATGTTCCCTTCGAGCGGTTCAAGAATAAAAGTGAGAAGAAAGAAAGAAATGAAAGAAAGAAAGAAAGAAAGAAAGAAATGAAGAAAAGAAGAAAGAACAACCGTAAAGAAAGAAAGAAAAGAACGAAAGAAAAAAGAGAAAGAAAGAAAGAAAGAAAGAAAGAAAGAACGAAAGAAAAAGAAAGAAAGAAAGAACGAAAGAAAAAGAAAGAAAGAAAGAAAGAAAGAGAAAGACAGAAAGAAATAAAGAAAGAACGTGGATAGCGAAAAAGGTACAAGGATGATGAAGGGTTACTTCCCATTCCCCAGCGCTCCAGAATTGGAATTTTACCCTCTGATAGAGTTTAACAACCTACCCAGTGCACTAAGATCTGCAGTCACCTCCTTCTAGCACATATATAATAAATATATAGGTGCTGGGGCGTGGCATGACCAGCTAGTCTGAAGACGAAAAGAAGGAAAGAAAGGGAAAAAAGGAGTTAGAGAGTCAAATTAAGATTATCGTACTTCTTAAATATTGAACTAAATCGCAATAGCTCTTAAACATATCAAACGCAGTAATAATTAGATTATCATACTGTGCTATATCCACAGGTCCTGTTAGTCAAGATTATAATAATATTTACATATTGAACTATTTTGCCATAGCCCTTAAGTAAATATATCGAACGTTGTACTAATTAGATTATCATACTGTGGTATATCCACAGGTCCTGCTAGTATAGAGAGTTAAATGAAGATTATTATACTTTTTACACATTGAACTATTTAGCAATAGCTCTTAATTAAATATATCAAACATTGTAATAATTAAATCATCATACTGTGGTATATCCACAGGTCCTGCTAGTATAGAGAGTTAAATCAAGATTATTATACGTTTTACACATTGAACTATTTAGTAATAGCTCTTAAGTAAATATATCAAACATTGTAATAATTAAATCATCATACTCTGGTATATACACAGGTCCTGCTAGTATAGAGAGTTAAATCAAGATTATTATACTTTTTACGCATTGAACTATTTAGTAATAGCTCTTAATTAAATATATCAAACATTGTAATAATTAAATCATCATACTGTGGTATATACACAGGTCCTGCTAGTATAGAGAGTTAAATCAAGATTATTATACTTTTTACATATTGAACTATTTAGCAATAGCTCTTAAGTAAATATACCAAACATTGTAATAATTAAATCATCATATTGTGGTATATCCACAGGTCCTGCTAGTATAGAGAGTTAAATCAAGATTATTATACTTTTTACACATTGAACTATTTAGTAATAGCTCTTAAGTAAATATATCAAACATTGTAATAATTAAATCATCATACTGTGGTATATCCACAGGTCCTGCTAGTATAGAGAGTTAAATCAAGATTATTATACTTTTTACACATTGAACTATTTAGTAATAGCTCTTAAGTAAATAGATCAAACATTGTAATAATTAAATCATCATACTGTGGTATATCCACAGGTCCTGCTAGTATAGAGAGTTAAATCTAGATTATTATACTTTTTACATATTGAACTATTTAGTAATAGCTCTTAAGTAAATATATCAAACACTGTAATAATTAAATCAGCATACTGTGGTATATACACAGGTCCTGCTAGTATAGAGAGTTAAATCAAGATTATTATACTTTTTACACATTGAACTTTTTAGCAATAGCTCTTAAGTAAATATATCAAACACTGTAATAATTAAATCAGCATACTGTGGTATATACACAGGTCCTGCTAGTATAGAGAGTTAAATCAAGATTATTATACTTTTTACACATTGAACTATTTAGTAATAGCTCTTAAGTAAATAGATCAAACATTGTAATAATTAAATCATCATACTGTGGTATATACACAGGTCCTGCTAGATATCTTTATTTCTTTAGATCACCCTCTTCTTTTTCTTCTTTCTTATGTTTAACTCTTAAGTCTCTTTCTTTCTTTTTCTCCTTTTCTTTTCTCTGTCTGTCTGTCTGTCTGCCCCTCTCTCTCTCTCTCTCTCTCTCTCTCTCTCTCTCTCTCTCTCTCTCTCTCTCTCCTTTTAATTTTTAGCCATCAGTCTTCTAGACAGAAATGGGAAGAATGAGGCCGACACAGTCGTTCTCAGAAGTATTTATTACCATTAAAATGCATTTAGTATAAGTCGTCGGGGCGGCCTAAAGTCGATATCAGCCAATCAGCGAAGGAGTCTATCCCGTTTTCACTAGCGCTAGACGAAGGAGATTATTTTTGAGTCTGAGGTGGAGCGCCACAGCTACCATCAGCTCCTTACTTTACCGCACAGATCCCTGTGCTACTCATACGCTGAGTTGGCGAGGGTCGATATCGAACTAGGAACCTTGTCGTTTCTAGCCGAATGCTCTACCGACTGAGCTAAACCAGCCCTTTAGTATAAAGTACTCCCATAAATGTGGCCTTGTGTCTGTCTAAGTTTGGTAAACATCGAAAGCAAGATTTTTTGGTTTCTTATCTATCTATATATCTATTTTTTAATAATGTAGATTCGATTCCGGTTTTTGTCTGTAATAAAAACTACGTCACTGCTTACGTCACATTACCCAAAATCGTCATAACATAGAATAGATACACTCAAAATTTGAACATGCAACATTAGACAGTCCTCATTGTTTTTTAAACAAGTTTTAATAAATACATGACTGGTATTATATATCTATATATAGTTTGTTTTATTTTAATACATATTTAAAGTTTACATTTCAAATTGTTTTATTTTTTAATCCTTTAATGAATTTGATGATTTTACTAATTAAGGGTACAAACTCGCTGACATTGAATTTTTGACTGCCACCCTCAGGCAATATGTTTCAAAAATCTATTTTTACATCGCCCGGTGGGTGTTTTTTTATTTTGTAGTTGTTTATAAAGGAGAATTATGGATGGCGAGGAGTCTGAGTGACAATCAGAATTTAGTATTATATGCGTTATTCGGACTATTGTCCCCATCTTCATTGTTATTTGTACAACGTTTCGGCCGATATGCCCTCCGGCCTTCTTCAGGTATTTCTTGTTAGACTCGTGAACCTTCTCGGACTCGGGAACCTTCTTTTCGAACTCGGGTTCAAAGTTCCGTGATGGCTCCCGAATACGACAAGAAAGTTCCCGAGTGTGAAAAGAAGGTTCCCGAGTCCGACAAGAAATACCTGAAGAAGGCCGCAGGGTATATCGGCCGAAACGTTGTACAAATAACAATGAAGATGGGGACAATAGTCCGAATAACGCAGATAATACTAATCTTCAAGCCTCATCTCAAACATTCAGAGAAATAATCAGAATTGATTTCAAGAATTTCTATGCCTGGGGCACGCAGAGAAGAATTTCCTACGACGATAGCAATTATACAACGTGTTTTCTCTAAATACAACTATTACTAGTTGTGAAGTAAAAGTGGATAAAACACAAACAACTTCATTCAATTAATATTTCACTTTCGTTAATACACAGAGGCGAAATATTTTGTTTGTTGTTAGTTTTGTTTTACGGTATATCAACCTCAGTGGGTCATTTAATGCCGATAAAGTTTTTAAAATAAATCAATTCTTAATGGATAATACAACTTTTTTATAAATACATTTTTCTATTTAACCCATAAGTGGGACCCTAACAGGTACTACCACTCCGGGTCAGAGTGGACCAGGGAGCAATGGTGATGAAGGGGTGCTCCACATTCCCTAAACCTCCCAAACTGGAAGCTCACCATCAGATAGAGTTTAACGTCATTCCCAGGACATGTAGACCCTCAGTCACCGCCTTCTAGTACCCATATGATAAAAGGGGTTGGGGCTTGCCATAAGGGCAATAGGGTTGGGAAAATCATATAGGTGCTAGGGCTTGATGTGACCAGCTGATTGATCGGAGGGGGCCTCTCAGACCGCCCGTCTAGCCTAAGATAGGGCCAAAGTGGAGTATTGCATGTCATGAACTGCTCATCCACCTGGGCTCTATCTTTAAGCATCAAGGGTTGCCACTCACGGCCAATAGGTGACCCCATTGGGGGAGTCTTACCCCTCTGCAGAGGTGCAGTCGGTGCATTCTAACGCCCCAGCCGACAGGGCGGGAGGCGAAATATGAAGTTCTTTGTATTTAATCCACTTTTATTCCTCAACTTTTCATTACATTTTGTTGGTTTTAACTTAGTTTAGTAAACATCCATACTTAATAGGATTTTTTGTTTGTTGCTTTTGGGTTTTTTGGGGGGTTTTTTGGGGGTTTTTTCTTCTGTTTCTATAACTGTGACCTTGTGCCAGACTAAGTTTAGTAACATCGATAGTAAACAGGGTTTTTTTTATTTGTTTGTTATTGTTTTTTTGGTTTGTTTTCTGTTTCTAAGTTTGCGTGGTATCAGATGAGAATTTTTATACGAAATCAAATTCTACCAAACGTTTACCAAATAATTGTCAGACCTGAACGACTCTTACACTTAAAGCAAACAAACAAAATGTTTGACTGCATGAACGCAGCAGCAGCAACAGCAGTTTCCATTATTGGTACAAACACTTCCATTAGTACAGGTGTGTCTACCGAAAAGCCGATCCGAGATGTTCAGAACGCTGACACTTTAGCGCAAAGTATTCAATCTAAGAAGCGAATACAAAGCCGGCCATTGTACAATGGCTGCTGCCACAGTAATGGCTGCCTTTTAGACGAGATTTGCAACGTAGCGTTTAGGAAATGCTACTTGGAAAGTGAATAGGCCACTATCCATGTTGATGTTATTGTCTGCATTTGAGTGAATGTCCAGGTTTTTCCCCGCCGATGCCACCCGCCTTACTCCTTGTCACGTTTGACAACGCGGGATCTGCTGAAAATTCGATTAATGTCTTTGTGCACGGACTGTGAAGAATATAAAATGTCTGCCAGGTATTTGACTAATGTTATTGAGAGCAAATATTGAATTTGTTGAGAGAGAGAGAGAGAGAGAGAGAGAGAGAGAGAGAGAGAGAGAGAGAGAATAACGCGAGTAATGACGGTCTTGGGAGTTTTTGAAAAAAAAAATCTCAGCACACACTAAAAATAAAAAAAAAGATACGTCTCTACCTGTACAGTTACATTAGTAAATATACGTAAGAGTTTCGTGTGAGAGGTGACAAATGGACTACAGGCTATTGTTAAAATTTCGGGTATCTGGAAAAAGATTTTCAACAAATAGCCAGGCCCGGTTAAGTCACTCAGTATTGTGACTGAGAACGAGAAAGGAAAAAGAGCAAGACATTATCTCGCCAGCCGGGATCGAACTCGCGTCCTTCCGCATTCAAAAACAAATGCATTTTGTGCACTGGACGGACGCGAGGTTCGACTGATGTGCCCGGATGTTTGGCTAATATGCCCATAAAATAACAAGTGAGTCGAGCGCTGGGCAGTCAGCAGCAGCAGAAGCAGTCGACGACGAAGCGCTTTTCAATAAAGAAATGGATTTTAGTCCAACAGAAACAAAACTAAATAGGAAATGTGATTTTGAACTGCTAAAAATTATTTCAACTACGACGACGGATTTTCCAGCTGCTAGACGAAGAATGTGTTGGCCAACAGAGGGTCTGGCTTGTAAGAAGACGGAGAACTCGCTTGTTTTTGGTTCCCCCTCGGCGGGAGCTTGTTGATTCGAAGGTCTATCTCGCCCCATATATTCCCCCCCTTCTATAAGGATATTTTAGCATATTTCATATCTTTGAGATTTAAATATCAGGCTAAATAAACAACTGTTTTTTTCTGGGTCACTCATGTTACTCAACTAGGAAATAACCCCGTTCTGAAAGGTGTGCATTGATTATACAATATTGGACAAGAAACAAACAAAGTGAAAAAAAAAAAGGTTGCTAATGAGTTTGTGCTTGTTTCATTGGTAGTTTTTAGATAATAACCCAAGACTTCGATTTGCTTTAGATCATATTTTATTCCGAAATCCCCAACAGACAACAGCGCAGAGTGTGAGTATGACAACACACCTTCGAATTAGAGCATGTATCCCTGTCCCCGTAAAATTCTGTTGAATGTTCTTTTAGCCACTCCTTTACTACAGATTTCCCTTCCCTATCACTGGATAATTGGGGACTTTGTGTCTGGTCTTCTGTTGGGGATTTCTCATCTGTCATAAGCCTTGGGTCATTGGTAGTTTTTAGATAATAAAGTAAAAAGTCGTCGGGGCGGCCTAAAGTCGGTATTAGCCAAATCAGCGAGGGAGTCTATCCCCTTGTCACTTGCACTAGACCAAGGAGAATATTTTAGCGTCTGAGGTGGAGTGCCACACCTACCATCAGCTCCTTACTTTACCGCACAGATCCCTGTGCTACTCATACGCTGAGTTGGCGAGGACCAGTATCGAACTAGGAACCTTGTGGTTTCTAACCGAACGCTCTACCGACTGAGCTAACCCGGCCCCTCCAAGACTTCGATATGCTTTAGATCATACTTTATTCCGAAATCCCCCCCAGACAACAGCGCAGAGTGTGAGTATGCCAACGCACCTAAGCGCGACATGCACCCTTCGCGGTTTTGGCCGATATTGAACTAAACTCTTTCTAATCTAAACCGGAAGACGGTCTTCTCCACCGGAAGGAGGACCAGGATGTAACAATTATAAGAATGCCTACCACATTTCTCATCGGTGGCATTTGTGAGTTCGAGGGGGGGGGCTTTTCAGATTTAAAGAGTGGGGAGGAAAGAAGGAGTGAGAAGAGAAAAGGTTGTTGGTTAGTTTTACGGCATGTCAACCTTTTCTGGGTTATTTTATAGAGAAGTCAATCTTTTACAGTACCTGTTGGTCTAGCGTAATGACCCATTTAAGTATTGAACAGGCTCATTGCTGCTTAACTTCGGTGATCTGATGGGAACCGAACTGGTGCTTTCAGTATAACTTGACTGTAAGTCGATTAGATAATGGACGAGAGAGAGGAGGAGGGAAGGAAGGAGAGGAAGAGAGGAGGAGGGGAGGAAGAGAGGAGGAGGGAGGAAGAGAGGAGGAGGAGGAAGGAGGAGGGAAGAGAGGAGAGGGAAGGAAGGAGAGAGAGAGGGGTGAGGAGCAGCAAGAAGGGGTGGGTGAGAAAGAGAGAGAGAAATCAAGAAGAAGGGTGGGAGTGGACGAGAGAGACAGAGAGAGAAGAATTACAGCTCTTTCATGGTTTCCCTGAAATGGTGAACCATAATGACCGACACGTCCATATCATCAGATACTACAACTGCCGGACTTTCTACATATATATATATATATATACCCGATTCAGTAAGTGAGTATGCAACTATTACGTTCCCTTTCGAACAGATACTCTTGGGAAAGGTATGAAACTCCTCATCTCACAGTTATTGGTACCACTACTGTTCTTCTACAAGGATGACTTTCGCAGAGAGAAAGTCACTGTGGGATAGTGGCTCCGGTCTATACTATTACTTTCACTTTCACACAAATATAAAGTGAAAGAAATGAGCACTAAATATTCATAGGCCTTATTTATTAATTGTCAGTATATTCAAAGCCTCGCCGACATTGTTAACCTTCTTGTTGAGATTGTTTGTGTATATAAGGTGTGTGCTAGATCCTCGCCCATACTTATAGACTAGGTGAGATCCATTCCTTGGCCAATCACTGGCTGATACAATACTTAACCCACCCTACTGGTTATTGAAGTCAGTCAGTCAGTCAGTCAACAATTGGTTTGAACAATGTGACTGGCCAAGCACAACTGAACCAGTGTCAAGACAACTGGTACTTATGGGAATTCAGAACAGTCCACTCATGCATTTGGGTGATTCCATTCCCTGAGTCCTGATTGGCTGCTTGGTTTGTAGGATCCTCTGAGGCTCCATAAATCCTGCCACTTTGCAGTGGTCTTTACAGCATACCAGAATCGTATTGGGTTACGACTGCTTGCTGTCTTGTCTTGCCAATTCGACGGTAATTGGACTTAGTATGATTATTCTACACTGGTCATAATTACTACAGCGTTCCTTGATGACGGACATAGGATTAAATCATTGGACCTTTACCAATACGTAGGATAGGACTTATACGATTACCAAAGGATCACCGAAGGATTCCATAACATAGGACTTTCTTTAAGCCCTATTTTCAACTGGCCAAGGATGGCATTTAAAAACTTTACACATTCTACGAGGTAATTAAAGACCGAGGTATTTTACAAACAACTCAAATAATTCAGAAATATTCACACCTTGTGTTGACAGGCTAAACATCTCATTTATTCGACGCACATTAAAATTTCTGAATGCCACAAAGAAGCATTTTTATTGGACGCGTGTTTGATGCATGCTGGGAAAGAATTCTCCAATTCCGTCAACCATTTCCACAAACACCCGGATGTACACTTGACTCAATCCCTCTTGCGGTGAGTACCCGTGGAGTGTGTGTGTGTGTGTGTTGTTTTTAACTCTTATCTTATTATAATGGAGATTGTGGGTTTGTCTGTCTGTAACCGAAACTATATTACTACTCAAGTCACAATGCCCTTAGTTATTTACGTCACATCCTCCATGATTTTATTTTTATTCAAACCCCAATTATTAATAAATTGTTTTACATTATTAATACTGTTGACCATATCTACCTACTATTAACATGCAATTGTATTTATATATACAACAAAATAGTGGATTACAGTGTGACGGGAAGGCTAATTTGCATATTGATATTAAAAAATTGATTTTAATAAATATATGCTTGGTATTATTGATTTCTAATTGTTTGGTTTTATCTTATTGAATATGAGCAAAAATCTCTTCAATAAATCTTAAAAGAAATCCCTTAACAAGAAGAAATAACTGTAATATTATTCTTTACTTCCTATTTTAACTAAACAGTTTAATTAGGAAAATTTACCAATGAAAGACGGGAGTAACGGAAAATGATGGAAGAGTTAGTTTCAAAGTTGTTCTATTTTTCAATCATACCCCCTCTGTTCAAAATCTTTTTATCTACATTCTTATTCAGTTTCATTAGCCTTTCTAATTTAATATGATATTTTATTATAAAATTTAACTAAAATACTTGCACCCGGAGAATGAAATCCTAAAGATAAGAGTGCTGAATCGATGCGCACTTGAATTTTAGTTGAACGAAACTCAATACCGTGAAACTCAGAGTCACACCCAGTCTGAGTAAATATATCAACCAAACGCTGTTGACTTTTTTGGGAGGACTAGACTAATGGAATATTCCCATTAAATCCGTCTCAAACACTCGATTGTTAGATTTATACGTGAATTACGTTCGACCTTTGTAAAATGTCACTGCCTTGTTCGGGATTTGAACCCAGGTCACCGATTCCATTTCCTTTGACGATAACCTGTAGAACACTTGAAACCAACCAGCTTCGCGTTCAGGAAGCCTTCAAGAAACCCTGAATTCCTTATATATAATACTTACTTCACCAAAATACAAAAAATTAAATTAAATAATCACCCCAAAATGGTATTTCTAGTTAATATTATTATTAAGTATTATTTTCTTTCTTTCTTTCTTTCTTTCTTTTATTCTTTCTTTCTTTCTTTCTTCTTCTTTCTTTTATTCTTTCTTTTTCTTTTATTTTTTTATTTCTTCCTTTCTTTCTTTATTCTTTCATTCTTTTATTCTTCCTTTCTTTCTTTCTTTCTTTCTTTCTTTCTTCTTCTTCTTCTTTTTCTTTCTTTCTTTCTTTTTTCTTTCTTTCTTTTTTCTTTTATTCTTTCATTCTTTTATTCTTTATTCTTTCTTTTATTCTTTCTTTCTTTTATTTTTTTCTTTCTTTTATTTTTTTTTCTTTCTTTTTATTCTTTCATTCTTTTATTCTTTCATTCTGTTATTCTTCTTTTATTCTTTCTTTCTTTCTTTCTTTTTGTTCTTTCTTCCTTTCTTTTATTCTTTCTTTCATTCTTTTATTTTTCTTTCTTTCTTTCTTTTACTCTTTCTTTCTTTTATTCTTTCTTTCTTTCTTTCTTTCTTTCTTTTATTCTTCCTTCTTTCTTTCTTTTCTTTTTCTTTCTTTCTTTCTTTTATCCTTTCTTTCTTTCTTTTATTCTTTCTTTCTTTCTTTTATTCTTTCATTATTTTATTCTTTCTTTCTTTTCTTTTTTCTTTTATTCTTTATTCTTCTTTTATTCTTTCTTCTTTCTTTATTCTTTTCTTTCTTCCTTTCTTTATTCTTTCTTCTTTTATTCTTTCTTTTCTTTCTTCCTTTCTTTTATTCTTTCTTTTTTTTTTTCTTTCTTTATTCTTTCATCCTGTTATTCTTTCTTTTATTCTTTCTTTCTTTCTTTCTTTTATTCTTCTTTCTTTCTTTTATCTTTCTTTTATTATTTCTTTTATTCTTTCTTCTTTTCTTTTTTCTTTTTTCTTTTATTCTTTCATTCTTTTATTCTTTCTTTTTATTCTTTCTTTCTTTTGTTCTTTCTTTCATTCTTTCTTTCCTTTATTTTTTCTTTCTTTCTTTTATTCTTTCATTCTTTTCTTCTTTTTTTCTTCTTTCTTTTGTTCATTCTTTCTTTTTTTCTTTTATTCTTTCTTTCTTTCTTTCTTTCGTTAAAACTGCATTTAGTGGCGAATTTTCATTTCTGGATCTCTGTGGAATGTGGAGTACCCCTTCATCAATATTATTCTCAAGTTCACTCTTACCCGGAGTGGTAGTACCTGTTAGTGTATCATCTATGGGTTAAATAGAAAACAAAATGAGTAAAAATTGAGAAAAAATAAATACCCTCAAGAACAAATAAAATAAAACGCCTTCGGCATAAAATAACCCAACGAGGGTAAACATGCCGTAAAATCCAACATCATATCCCAGATTTACTTCACAAAAATTTTTTTTAAAATAAAATTCAATTATATTTCTCTGAATGTTTGAGATGAGGCTTGATGATTAGTATTATCTGCGTTATTCGGACTATTGTCCTCATCTTTATTGTTATATATACAACGTTTCAAACGATGTGCCCATCCGGCCTTCTTCAGGTATTTATTGTCGGATTCTGGGACCTTCACGGACTCAATACAACTGCATGCTTTAACACAAAAATATCATAAAATATGTTCTTAATAACAATTAAGTTCATTTCAGATAATTTTATGCTAGGAATTTAGCCAACTGACTTTCACTTTGAAACAAGACGGTATCCATTTTGAATGTGTCCGTGCGAAATAAACAAATCTTAGAAACTTTTGGAAAGCAATTCAACTGCATGCTTTAACACAAAAATATCATAAAATATGTTCTTAATAACAATTAAGTTAATTTCAGATAATGCGCACGCACAATTTTATGCTAGGAATTTTAACAACTAAAGGTGAAAAATTCCCGACAATAAATACCTGAAGAAGGCCGGAGGGCACATCGGCCGAAACGTTGTACAGATAACAATGAAGATGAGGACAATAGTCCAAATAATACAAATAATACTAAGAGTATTAATATATAGATTATTTTCTTTCTTTCTTTCTTTCCTTTCTTTCTTTTTTTTCTTTCTGTCTTTGTTTTCTTTTTTATCAATACTAGCAAATATATGCACCCTCCAGGTGCAACTATGTAAGTTTTAATGTAATGAAATATCGTATTAAATTAGAAACGCTAATGAAACTAAATAAGAATACAGATAACAAGATTTGAAACAGAGGAGGGTATAATCGAAAAATAGAACAACTGAAACTTACTCTTCCATCACTCTCGTCTTTCATTGTTATTTTTTCTAATTTAAGTATTTAGTTAAAATAGGAAGTAAAGAATAAAATGACACTTATCTTTTCTTGTTAATGGATTTCATTTAAGATTAATTGAAGAGATTTTTGCTCATATTCATTAAAATAAAATCAAACAGTTAGAAACATATTTATCAAAATTACATTTCTAATATCAATATGCAAATTAGCCTTCCCGTTCACACTGTAAACCGCTATTTTGTTGTATATATAAATACAATTGCATGTTGTTAGTATGTAGATATGGTTAACAGTATAAATAATGTCAAACTATTTTATCAATAATTGAGGTTAAAATAAGGATAAATTCATGGTGAATGTGACGTCAATTACTAAGGGAATTGTGACTTGAGTAGTGATTTAGTTTCGGTTACAGACAGAAAAACACACAATCTCCATTATAATAAGATTTCAACGAACAACTGACAGTTAACAAAAATTGCCTGAACATTTAGAGAAAACAATAACTAGATGATTCTAATGATGACATTGATTGAAAGAATACATGGTCTGCCATGACAGCCGTTGTCGATTTTTGCCCGGGGGTTGACATTGGTAAATTAAGACGTCATCCCTTATATGTAAAGCAGGCCCTGTAGATGACACTTGGTCTGACTGAGAATCATGGGGGGGGGGTGAAAGAGTTGATATTATAGAGAGAGGAAGAAAGAAAGAGAGAGAGAGAGAATGTGTGTGTGTGTGTTGTGTGTGAAAGGAGAAAATATATGACTGAAGATTTGAAGAGGTGATGAATAACCGTTGAAAAACAGATATGAAAACATTATATATACTAGCAAATATATGCACCCTCCGTAGGGTACAAGTATTTAAGTTTTAATGTAATGAAATATTGTATTAAATTAGAAAGACTAATAAGAAGGCAGATAAAAAGATATGTAACAGAGTGGGGGTATAATAGAAAAATAGAAATTAAACTTACTCTTCCATCACTCCCGTCTTTCCTTGCTGAATTTTACTTATTTAACTATTTAGTTAAATTAGGAAATAAAGAATAAAATGATAGTTATTTTTTCTTATCAATGGATTTCATTTAAGATTCATTGAAGAGATTTTTGCTTATATTCATTAAAATAAAACCAAACAGTTAGAAATCAATAATACTAAGCACATATTTAATAAAATCACATTTTTAATATCAATATGCAAATTGGCCTTCCCATTCACAATGCAAACCGCTATTTTTTGTATATATAAATACAATTGCATGTTATTTGTATGTAGATATGGACAATACTAATAAAAAGCTAAAGCAATTTTATTAATAATTGAGGTTTAAATTTAAATATAAATAAAATCATGGAGAATGTGATGTAAATACCTATGTTAATTGTGACTCGATTAGTAATATAGTTTCGGTTACAGACAGAAAAACACACAATCTCCATTATAATAATATATATATATATATATATATATAAAGTTAAGTAAACAAACAAATGTGTTTTTTTTTATATGGCTTTAAGCCGACAATGGTTGATGAAAGTTTCACAATGATAAGACAGCGATATAACAAATATAAAGTGCTCAATACGTGAGTAGAGCAAATTTATTATGATAATCGTATACAGTAATAACCTACTCGAGTTTCACCATAAAGATCTACAGTGTTAAATCCACTGGATTATTCAAGATATTTATTAATTGCAGTCCCTGTAGATGACACTTGGTCTGACTGAGAATCATGGGGAGGAGAAAAGAGTTGATATTATAGAGAGAGGGAGAAAGAGAGAGAGAGAGAGAATGTGTGTGTGTGTGTGTGTGTGTGTGTGTGTGTGTGTGTGTGTGAAAAGAGAAAATATATGACTATTTAGATTTGAAGAGGTGATGAATAACCGTTGAAAAATAGATATGAAAACATTATATATACTAGCAAATATATGCACCCTCCATAGGGTGCAAGTATTTAAGTTTGAATGTAATAAAATATTATATTAAATTAGAAAGGCTAATGAAACTAAATAAGAATGCAGATAAAAGATTTGAAACATAGAACAACTGAAACTTACTCCTCCATCACTCTCGTCTTTCATTGCTATTTTTTCTAATGTAAGTATTTAGTTAAAAGAGGAAGTAAGAATAAACTTACAGTTATTTTTTCTTGTTAATGGATTTCATTTAAGATTTATTGAAGAGATTTTTGCTTATATTCATTAAAATAAAACCAAACAGTTAGAAATCAATAAAACTGAGCACATATTTATTAAATTCTATTTTTTTAATATCAATATGCAAATTAGCCTTCCCGTTCGCACTGTAAACCGATATTTTGTTGTATATACAAATATAATTGCATGTTATTCGTATGTAGATATGGTTAACAGTATTAATAATGTAAAACAATTTTATTAATTATTAAAAACGTTAAAATAAAATCATGGAGAATGTGATGTCAATAACTAAGGGAATTGTGACTTGAGTAGTAATATAGTTTCGGTTACAGACAGAAAAACACACAATCTCCATTATAATAATATATATATATATATATATATATATATATGAAGTTAAGTAAACAAACAAATGTGTTGTTTTTTTATATGGCTTTAAGCCGACAATTTTTGGAGTATATGTGCTTAATTGAAGTCATACCTAATTTTGAAAATGAATTAGTTAATAATTAAGGAATTTAGGCGGGCATATATGTTCAAATGTAAGGCTAAACGACATTTTCTCGATTCGTTTAGCCTTACATTTGAACATATATGCCCGCCTAAATTCATTAATTGTTAACTAATTAATATTCAAAATTAGGTATGACTTCAATTAAGCACATATCCTCCAAAATATATATATATATATTATATATATATATATATATATATATATATATATATATATATTTGTATTTGTGGAAAAGGTGACTTACCGGTGAAAATGGTCACAATGCTTAGTTGATGAAATGGTAAGAAAACCATATAACAAATATAAAGTGCTCAATACGTGAGTAGAGCAAATTTATTATGATAATGGTATACGGTAATAAGCTACTCGAGTTTCACCATAAAGATCTTCAGTGTTAAATCCACTGGATTATTCAAGATATTTTTTATTGCAGTCGATTGCACGTAAACAAAATACACACATACAATCGACTGCAATTAATAAATATCTTGAATAATCCATTGGATTTAACCCTGAAGATCCTTATGGTGAAACTAGAGTAGGTTATTACTGAGTGCCATTATTATAATATATGTGTGTGTGTGTGTGTGTGTGTAAGGTATCCAAAACTGGTAGTAAGGGATGATTCTACATGGGATCTTCAAAATCACACTGTATAATTATTGCATGTTTTAGTAGGTGCAAATACAAGGATTTTTATAAATCCCTAGAGAGAGCTCAATGTATAATAATCTATTTTAGATTAAATACAGAGCAACATTTACCTTGCAAAGGAAGGAAAAACTCTCCTTTCGAGAACGATAGATGGGGGTCAGCAGTGAGTGATTTGATTCCTCCCATGTTGTGCATGCTGCCAAGAAGACATTTTATGTTTCCTCGAGTGTGACAGCAGCCCAGCCCTGCTGCGAGCCATAAAGCCACACTGACAAACGAAATGATCCAAGGCAGGAGTTAAATGTTTTTCTTTTAAAGTTTTGCGGAGCCGATCTCTATGCTTCAGTCTATTTTGTTCAAAGCTCTTTAGTTTAGCGAAACAGGTCTTACGCCATTCCTTCCGATCCGATGCTAGATCTTCCCAAGATCTTCTAAGCAAAACGAAAGATCTAAGAAGGTCCGGTTGGTGTAGGGGTAAGACGTTCGCCTGTCAGCTTGACAGTCGGGTTTCGAATCACGCACAAGGCGGTCTTTCTATCTATAGCTCTGCTGATGAGGCCTAATAGGCCGAAATGTACATACAGAGATTGATTTTTCTCGATTTGTTTAGCCTTACATTTAAATAGGTATGCCCGCCTAATTAATTAATTAATTAATTATTAATTAATTAACTTTCAAAATTAGGTACGACTTCAATTAAGCACATATTCTCCCAAAAATTGTCGGCTAAAAAAAAGCCATATCATAAACACATCGCTTGTGCATATACTTCTCATATATATATATATATATATATATATTGAGGGTTATCATAGTGATCACCACTTCAATTGATGGAATGAAAGGAATAAAAAATGTATATTAGTAAAACAAGGACCCTTTCGTCCGGTGCTTTTCAAGTTTCAATATTTTTTCCAATATATATATATATATATATATATATATATATGTGAAAATAAAATGGAAATTAATCCGACAGTATGAATAAGATATAATGAAAAAACAAACGATGTTTACAACTGAAATAGGCTCATCAGAAGAGAAAGTGTGCAAACCGTTTCGGGGCCTAATTCTCTTGACGGTTTAAAATTTGAGGATGGCCGAGTGTTGCTTTTTAAACCGTCAAGAGAATTAGGCCCGAAACGGTTTGCACACTTTCTCTTCTGATGAGCCTATTTCAGTTGTAAACATCGTTTGTTTTTTCATTATATCTTATTCATATATATATATATATATATATATATATATATATATTAAATAATTAAACAATTAATATTTCTCTTGTTTTTTAAACATTGGTATCTACAGGGAATACGTCACACCTTTTCAACATCTCCTCGTGAATCAATCACGTTCTTGTCTTTCGACTTCACGCGTTCCTATCACATTTCGATCTCGCTTTCGCATGCACGTCATTAACATTCAATTGTCTAACTTTATCATAATCCACACTTGGACGAAATTTCAGAAAAATTGAAGGGGTTGGGTAACATGGCATGGGTGATTTGACATGGAATTACCGTTGGATTAAAAAGTACCAGTATTGTATTTATAAACAGAAAGCTTTACCATTAGATAACTGTAACGTGGTGGTGGCGTTTGTCAAACGCGTAAACTTTGGTTGTTTACTATATCAAGAGGATTCCAGCAGTTCTTGGTCGCTAGTAGCAGATCAAGGAAGTATCACCTTACACACGCCGCAGGCTCTTAGTCACGATCAATTGATTATCTCGGGTGTCTAGTGGTCGTCCCATTCACAATACGGTCGTAGTATCTTTCGTCGTAATAAAGAAAACTATGATACCGAGTCTATTTTCATGAGTTTATTGGAGTAATTCAATTTCAGCTTCTTAACTTCGAGAGAGAGAGTGTCAGTTTAATTGATATCTTCCTATGGTCCTTAGAGTTTCAGTTCTTGTGGGTGACAAACTTTCGTCAGTTGGTAAATATTAAGGCCAGCCCCTTTTCCGTCCTCAGCGACAACAGATCATTCACGGATCTCGACCGTCCAACTCCGCCCAGCCAATTGCCTTGACTGTTGCTGACTCTTCTGACTGGGTTGCTAGTCGGGTTCCTTATATACTATCTCAAAGGAACAATCCAGAAGTATATTTCCATCTAGAACAATCCATTCCTTTCCAGAAGGAAAAGAATATTCGATTCGTTCCAATGATCCGATCAAAGTGAGTCCACAGCCCTCTAGATCAAAAGGACAAATAGCCGTCAAGAATACTGGGCTTTCGTTAAACATAGACCCCACGTCGCCGAAATCTCGTTAAGGTTTTTTATTTCTTTTCGAGCCGATTCTTCAAAGACCACCCAGTAATATCAGAGAACCAGTACTACATTTTTTAAAGGTTTCTCTGTGTGTCTGGCACAAGGCCACAAATATAGGTGTTCCCGGGTAGGGACCGTCCATTATGCTACATAACCCAGGAAGGTTAATATGCCATTAAAATGAAGGTACCAGAAGCCAAACCTAAAATGCAATGATTAACCGTTCGCCATTCCACACACGCCAGACTTTGCTGGACAATATGTCCGATTTTGTGATGGTCACTCTACATAGAAAATGTATTGTATTACAAGATAAAGATGCTGGTCTAGCGTTTCGTGGTGTCAGTGACGTTTGTGTGTGTGTGAAACGTCATCACATAAAACCTAGAGGTGTTGATCTTTAACTGTCAGAGAAAAAATGAGTCGATAATCAAACTTGATGGACGATGGATATAGAAATTGTAAATAGTTGGACTACGGAGATATCTCGACAACTTCTCACGGATAGGCTGGTTGGTTGGATTTTACGACATGTCAAACCTTGTTGGGTTATTTTATGACAAAGACGATTTGTTTTATTCAATTTTTAATACATTTAATACGGGATAAATAAACTCTTTGGTATACATTATAACAATTGTTGCTGCTGTTGTTGTTGTTGCTGCTGTTCATTGTATTTTGTTAGTTGACTGTTGGTTGGATTTTACGACATGTCAACCCTTGTTGAGTTATTTTATGCCGATATTCGATACATATCCTCTAATTCGTAGTTTCTATTGAGTCCTTTAGAAATAACATTGGCTTACAGAGAAGAAGAAGAAGAAGAAGAAGAAGAAGAAGAAGAAGAAGAAGAAGAATAGACATTTGATAAACATTGTAAAGGCATAAAATCACTTCTCCCTGGGCTCTTTCTCCGGTATCTGATTTTTTTTTTAAATTGATAGAGACGTCCTCCCGTTCCAAAGAAAAAGAAGAAAAAGTCATGTTAAAAGAAATTTTACATCGGGGAGAGAGCCCATGGAGAAGGAAGTTGACCAAATGTCTATTCTTCTTCTTCTTCTTCTTCTTCTTCTTCTTCTTCTTCTTTCTCTTTTTTTTTTCATTCTTCTTCTTCTTCTTCTTCTTCTTCTTCTTCTTCTTCTTCTTCTTCTTCTTCACGTTCCAAAGAAGAAGTTGACCAAATGTCTATTCTCCTTCTTTTTCTTCATCTTCTTCTTCTTTTTTCTTCTTTTTCTCTTCTTCTTCTTCTTCTCTCCTTCTTCTTTTTTTCTCCTCCTTCTTCTTCTTCTTCTTCTTCTTCTTCTTCTTCACGTTCCAAAGAAGAAGAAGAAGAAGAAGAACTAACTCATAAAGAAGAAGAAGAATAGACATTTGATAAACATTGAAAAGGCATGAAGTCACTTCTCCCTGGGCTCTTTCTCTGTATTGTTACCACATATCCAGATACTTGACAATAAAAGAGAAACACAGATAGAGACATCTTAGAGACGAAGGAGAAGAAAAAAAAATTGGAAAAGAAAGAATAGACAATTGATGAGACCGACCACCATCCCCCACCCCAATCCAACCCCCCCACTCCCCAACCCCCCACTCCACCCCATCGGCAAAATCCGGTTCTTTCAAACCCATCATTAATCAATGAAGTGACTTTGATTATATAATCAGTGTCATTTGTCATTCTTCGACCAGAAGAAGACGTGTCCGCCATTTTGAAATGGTGGAACCTGTCCGGAATGAAACACGTTCGTTATCAGAAAAATCAGAACTCTATTGTCGGTTGACTCGACACGATATTTTTTTTTTATGATTATTCTCGTCGAAAAAAAAAAGCCAAACAGACCGGTTGTCGACCTTTCATTCATTGCTTGTTTTTTGTTTTTTGTTTTTTTTTGTTTGTTTTTTTTTTTGGTTTGGTTTAGTTTGTTTTGTTTTACGGCATATCAACCTCAGTGGGTCATTTAATGCCGATAAAGTTTTGAAATAAATCAATTCTTCCCCCAATGGGGCCACCTGTTTGATTTATTTCAAAACTTTATCTGCATTAAATGACCCACTGAGGTTGATATGCCGTAAAACAAAACAAAACAAACAAACAAATCAATTCTTAATGGATAATACAATTTTTTTATAAATACATTTTTCTATTTAACCCATAGATGGGACCCTAACAGGTACTACCACTCCGGGTCAGAGTGGACCAGGGAGCATTGGTGATGAAAGGGTGCTCCACATTCCCCAAACCTCCCAAACTGGAACCTCACCATCAGATAGAGTTTAATGTAATTCCCAGGACATGTAGACCCGCAGCCACTGCCTTCTAGCACCCATATGATAAAAAGGGGTTGGGGATTGCCATAAGGGCAATAGGGTTGGGAAAATCATATAGGTGCTAGGGCTTGACGTGACCAGCCGATTGATCGGAGGGAGCCTCTCCGACCGCCCGTCTAGCCCAAGATAGGGCCAAAGTGGAGTATTGCATGTCATGAACTGCTCATCCACCAGGGCTCTATCCTTAAGCATCACGGGTCGCCACCCACGGCCAACAGGTGGCCCCATTGGGGGAGTCTTACCCCTCTGCAGAGGTGCAGTCGGTGCATTTTAACGCCCCAGACGACAGGGCGGTCTTTGCTTGTCCTTTCATATATCAGCCATATAAATAACTAGCAGAGCTACGCGGCATTGCCCGGGACTTAAAAAGCAAATTTCTTACTTATATCTATCTATACAAGACAGTCTGTATGTTGCATAGCCCTTCTTTGTTCGGCACTAAATCGTATATGTTATATACTGGGATCTTCAAATTCACGTAAATCGCGTACGTATCGTAACGGTTATCGGCCCCTACCCCAGACGATATCTGTAGTGGTCGCTTAAATGAAATGACAAGATATGCTCTATGTTGTAAGAGATTGACTTTTTATTTAATTCCCTCGTGGTGCGGTGTGAGTGGCAAGCGTTGACAATGGGAACTACTACTGCTGGGATGAATAGCGTTGGGGAGGCGGGAGGTAGCTACGTGGCTGTTCACAGCCCATCGGCTCTGACAGTGAGTCGGTCACTGCGTTCGTCGTCTCCTCCTGACTCTGACTGTCCCTACTGACCGCTGACTGTTTAACCCTCTCGCTTTTGTATTGACGACACGCCTACGAATTTTATCTTTCTCTTTGTCCCTCAGCCGGAAGTTCCATTTTCCGGGCAAGGACAATACAACATGTCTACATTCCTCTGAATAAGGGGAATCAATTCTCCGAAATATTAGAATGAAATAAAACGAAACTTAACGTCCCACAAACTGAGTTTCTCATATATTTCACACCCCATGCTTCACACTAAATTAAAAAAAATGTCATATACATTTAAGAATTTGTTTACAACTTGACTTTTAATCGATTGCGGGTGTATAACTTGACAAGCACCGGACGAAAGGGCCCTTGTTTTACTAATAAACTTTTTTTTAAATTCCTGTATTCCATCCATGGAAGTGATAATCACTATGATAACCCTCAATATATATATATATATATATATATATATATATATATATATATATATATATATATATGTCGGTTTAGCTCAGTCGGTAGAACACTTACCTATTATTATAATAACAATTATTATCATATTATTATTATTATTATTAATTTTTCACACCTGTCGTAGCCGGTGGTTCACTGGAGGCTGAGTGACAGCAAGTCTCCTCAGGTCTCCAGGTCTATTCTGAGTATTCTTGTCGTTCCCAGCAGTGCTGTAGTTTGGATGATCTAGATTCTTCTTCTGATTTCCAATTCACCCAAATTCTTTTCCAGAGCTTTGGGGATCGTTCCAAGGTCACTAATTACAATTGGTACGACCTTCACCTTCATGCTCTAAAGTTCACGCTGTCTCTGGCAAGGTCTAGGTATTTGTTTATCTTTTTGCTTTCTTTCATTTCACTTGGTGAACGGCCGGGACAGCAAAATCCAAGGGATGACAAGTTCTCTTCTTGTTGATCAACACCAAGTCTGGTCTCCTGGCCGGGAATAGGCGATCCGTCAGTATCTCAAAGTCCCAGATAATTTTATGCGTCTCATTCTCCAGGACAGATTCCGGTTTGTGCATATACCATTTAGTTGAATGGTGAAAATTGAATTTCTTGCACAGTTCCCAGTGACTCACCTTTCCCACTCAATTGTGCCGAGTCTTGTGCTATTCGCTTATTATGTGATTGACCGCTTCGTCTTTCCCCCACATATTCTGCACTTTCTATTCTGATGTGTTTTATCTATTTTTCTTTTATATCATTTGTCCTAATGGTGGTATCTTGTGCTGCTATTATAAGAGCTGTACTTATTATTATTATTATTATTATTATTATTATTATTATTATTATTATTATTATTTGCTCCTTTTGAGTTTTCACATCAGCATTAGCTGATGGTCTTTCACTGGAGTCTGAGTGACAGCAAGTCTTCCCAGGTCTCCAGGACACTTCTGAGTATTCTGGCAGATTGCAGCAGTGCAGTGTTCTGAATGGTTTCAATCCTTCCTCTGATTTCCAAACTTTCCAAACCCTTTTCTAATCCTTTTGGGACTGTTCCAAGTGCACCAACGACAATTGGTATCACTTTGACTTTCATATTCCATAACTTTTTCAGTTCTCTGGCAAGGTCCAGATATTTGTCCATTTTTTTCATTTTCCTTCAGCTTCACCCTGTGATCTGCTGGCACTGCAAAATCCACCAGTTGACAAGTTCTTTCTTTTTTGTTAATCAGCACTAGGTCTGGTCTTCTTGCTGGGATAAGGTAATTCGTTTTTATTTCAAAGTCCCAGATAATTTTATGTGTTTCGTTCTCAAGAACAGATTCTGGTTTACTTTATTATTATTATTATTATTATTATTATTATTATTATTATTATTATTATTATTTTCACTTCTTTTTTAGTTTTTCCCATCAGCGTTAGCTGATGGTATTTCACTGGAGTCTGGGTGACAACAAGTCTCCTCAGGTCTCCAGGACACTTCTGAGTATTCTAGCCGATTGCAGCAGTGCAGTAGTCTGGATGGTCTCTATTCTTCCTCTGATTTCCAGAACCTCCAGTCTTTTTTTTTTTTTCAAATTTATTGGGACCTTTCCAAGTGCACCTACTACAATTGGTATCACTTTCACTCTCATATTCCACAGCTTTTTCAATTCTCTGGCAAGGTCCAAGTATTTATCCATTTTTTCATTTTCCTTTAACTTCACCCTGTGATCCGCGGGAACTGCAAAATCCACCAGTTGGCAAGTTCTTTCTTTTTTGTCAATCAACACTATTATTATTATTATTATTATTATTATATTATTATTATTATTATTATTATTATTAAATTGTAATGATTTGTATAGAATGTCATTTTTTAGGTTTTACGATAATTCTTATTCAGATAATTCCGATCAATCCTCTTCGAAGATGGTAATTATGTTACAAGCGTAAATATATACGTTGAAACTGGATAAAGAAAAATCAACTAGTTGGTATGGCTACAAATATAGCTATGAAAAGTATTTTTGTCAGTTATTCTAAGACTTCTTGTTTTTGTTAAGCGCACGAACGGTTTCCTTGGAGTAGGCGAAGGGAACTTCCTTGGGAGAACAGGAAAAACATCGTTAGACTTTGGTTACCGATGGATATCGAAGTGACTATTAAAATTTCAAGATAGGCAGATGGATAATAGGGAATAAAGGATAATAAAATAAATATTGAGACGAAGAACTAAGTATATATGTATATATATATATATATATATATATATATCTTATTATAATGGAGATTGTGTGTTTTTCTGTCTGTAACCGAAACTATATTCCTACTCAAGTCACAATTCCCTTTGTTATTTACATCACATTCTCCATGATTTTATTTTTATCTAAACCTCAATTATTAATAAAATTGTCTTACATTATTAATACTGTTAACTATGTCTACATACTGACAACATGCAATTATATTTATATATACAACAAAATAGCGGTTTACAGTGTGAACGGGAAGGCTAATTTGCATATTAGTATTAAAAAATCGAATTTAATAAATATGTGCTTAGTATTATTGATTTCTAACTGTTTGGTTTTATTTTAATGAATATAAGCAAAAATCTCTTCAATGAATCTTAAATGAAATCCATTAACAAGATAAAATAACTCATTTTATTCTTTACTTACTCTTTTAACTAAATACTTAAATTAGAAAAAATATCAATCAAAGACGAGAGTGATGGAAGAGTAAGTTTCAGTTGTTCCATTTTTTATTATACTCCCTCTGTTTCAAATCTTTTATTATACTCCCTCTGTTTCAAATCTTTTTATCTGTATTCTTATTTAGTTTCATTAGCCTTTCTAATTTAATACAATATTTTATTACATTAAAACTTAAATACTTGCACACGGAGGGTGCATATATTTGCTAGTTATTATAATGGAGATTGTGTGTTTTTCTGTCTGTAACCGAAACTATATTCCTACTCAAGTCACAATTCTCTTAGTTATTGACATCACATTTTCCATGATTTTATTTTTATCTAAACCTCAATTATTAATAAAATTGTCTTACATTATTAATACTGTTAACTATGTCTACATACTGACAACATGCAATTATATTTATATATACAACAAAATAGCGGTTTACAGTGTGAACGGGAAGGCTAATTTGCATATTGATATTAAAAAATCGAATTTAATAAATATGTGCTTAGTATTATTGATTTCTAACTGTTTGGTTTTATTTTAATGAATATAAGCAAAAATCTCTTCAATGAATCTTAAATGAAATCCATTAACAAGATAAAATAACTGTCATTTTATTTTTTACTTCCTCTTATATCTAAATACTTAAATTAGAAAAAATAACAATGAAAGACGAGAGTGATGGAAGAGTAAGTTTCAGTTGTTCCATTTTTTATTATACTCCCTCTGTTTCAAATCTTTTATTATACTCCCTCTGTTTCAAATCTTTTTATCTGTAAAAGTTAAATACTTGCACCCGGAGGGTGCATATATTTGCTAGTATATATATATATATATATATATATATATATATATATATATATATTGCTGAAAGCCCTCGTTTTGAAACCTTTGGTGGACTGTTATACCAGTTACACCCCGACACTAGAAAGATGGCCCGAAAATTGGAACGGATCAACCAAAAACTTGTCCGACAGGAATTGTCTGTACAGTTCAACGAAACTTGTATAAAAGAAAAAATGCTGCCAAAATACACTTATATATATATATATATATATATATATATATATATATATATCACTGTCATGTCGTTATTATAACACCATTTCTCACCCGTATCTCTCTCGCAATATATATATATATATATATATATATATATATGGGGGAATATGTGCTTAATTGAAGTCGTACCTAACTTTGAAAGTTAATTAATTAATTAATAATTAATTAATTAGGTGTGCATACCTATTTAAATGTAATGCTAAACAAATCGAGAAAAATCAATCTCTGCATGTACATTTCGGCCTATTAGGCCTCATCAGCCGAGCACAAGGTGGTCTTTCTATCTATAGCTCTGCTGATGTGGCCTAATAGGCCGAAATGTACATACAGAGATTGATTTTTTCTCGATTTGTTTATCCTTACATTTAAATAGGTATGCCCGCCCGCCTAATTAATTAATTATTAATTAATTAACTTTCAAAATTAGGTACGACTTCAATTAAGCACATATTCTCCCATATATATATATATATATATATATATATATTATATATATATATATATATATATAAATATATATATATATATATAATTATATATATATATATATATATATATATAATTATATATATAATATATAATTATATATATACATATATTAATATATATATTATATATTATATATACATATATTATATATATTATATAATATATATATATATATATATATATATATATATACATTAACGACGATATATATATATATATATATATATATATATATATATATATCATGTCGCGCTTTCAGCGCGGATATCCATGACAATCTCACTCCATCCGTCCCTATCGCTCATCATTCTCGGGGGGTCCTCTATGCAGCATCCTGCATCCGCACAGAGCTGATCAATGTACGTTTTTGCTGGTCGGCCCACACTGGCGTGTCCCATGTGCTGGCTTCCACAGAAGGACGTCGCTTATGAGTTCGTCCTTGCTTCTCCAGCAGTGTCCCGCGTGTCTTGTCCGTCTTACTCGGATAGTTTGGGTGATATGTGGTAGGTGGCCGTACAGCGGTTTTCTGGTAGGGTGTTGTTTCCATGTCTTGTTCAGGATCACCCGAAGTGTTCTTGTGCAGCTCCCATCTAGTTTATTCTCTAGTCGCTTAGTTAGGGTCCAGGTGGTGTAGCCATACAGCAGTACTGACATGACAACGGCCTGGAATAACCGTCTCTTTAACTTGTCTGTGAGGTTGGATTTCTATATGATCGATAGTTTATCTATAGCGGCCCATGCTTTTCCTATACGTGCACTAACGGCATTTTCTGTGGAAGAGATGCTACTGCCTAAGTATATAAATTGTTCTACAGAGTTTAGGAGTTTGCCGTCGATGGTTGAGATGTCGCTTTTGTTTTATATATATATATATATATATATATATATATATATATAGTTATATATTGCGAGAAAGATATGGGTGAGAAATGGTGTTATAATAACGACATGACAGTGATACAAGCCAAAATGTACGTTAACAAATTCAACCTTGTTCGTAACAATAACACGAGTCTTCTCTTCATGCATCTGTTTCTTGGAAAACAATAACACAATAGTTTTGTGGACCGTTGTTGGCCAATCTATTGTAAAGAGGACAATAGAATCGGATCAATAAATGTAAATATCTCTAGAGGTAAATAAGAAAATCAACACAAACACTTCGAACAATGACGATAACGTAACAGCATTACATTTGCATTCATAATCGTTTTTGTTTGTTGTTTGTTTGGTTGGTTTTTTTGCTGTTTTTAGTAGGGGGTGGGTGTCGGTTCTTTTCTGAAACCCCGGGAAAATAGAGAGGCGTTGAAAATGGGAATCAGTTTTTAATGGACTATTGTACTATTGTTATAGTTATAAGTTATATTCACAGAGTTTTTCAAGCATGTTGTAAGTTGGCTGAGGATCGTGACGGTAATTTTTATCAATGCACCCGCACTTTACTCAGTATTCAAGCTGCTTCTCTTTGCTTCTCCTACAATATCAGTCCAAATTTTGCAAATCAGAAATCATTAATAACTTAGAATTGATAATGATTAAACACTGAAGTAAACTTGAAAATTTGATTCAAGATATAAGACTCGTTTTAAAAGATTTTGTTTTGGTTTGTTTTGTTTTACGGCATATCAACCTCAGTGGGTCATTTAATGCCGATAAAGTTTTGAAATAAATCAATTCTTAATGGATAATACAATTTTTTTATAAATACATTTTTCTATTTAACCCATAGATGGGACCCTAACAGGTACTACCACTCCGGGTCAGAGTGGACCCGGGAGCAATGGTGATGAAGGGGTGCTCCACATTCCCAAAACCTCCAAAACTGGAATCTCACCATCAGATAGAGTTTAACGTCATTCCCAGGACATGTAGACCCGCAGCCACCGCCTTCTAGCACCCATATGATAAAAAGGGGTTGGGGCTTGCCATAAGGGCAATAGGGTTGGGGAAATCATATAGGTGCTAGGGCTTGACGTGACCAGCCGATTGATCGGAGGGGGCCTCTCCGACCGCCCGTCTAGCTCAAGATAGGGCCAAAGTGGAGTATTGCATGTCATGAACTGCTCATCCACCTGGGCTCTATCCTTAAGCATCACGGGTCGCCACCCACGGCCCACAGGTGGCCCCATTGGGGGAGTCTTACCCCTCTGCAGTCGGTGCATTTTAACGCCCCAGCCGACAGGACGGCGTTTTAAAAGAGGCCCGAAAGACGACTGATACAATTGAATCGTAAAATAAGGAAGCCTTAGCACCTATATGATTGTCCCGACCCTATTGTACTTGGTTCAGGGCCACCTTCGGTGGTGGCAATCTGTATGTAGAGGACTGTTCATGCCTGGGGTCACCCTGGATCAACACGATGAACCTAAGAGGTCTAGAAGAAAGCAGCGGCAACAAGACACCGGCACATCAACATCTTCAGGGACAGCCTTTAAGAGGCGCTGTAACTTCAGGGGCACAAAAACTATATTATAGTCTTCCGAGACTGAATTCATAACGGTGATAAAGGAGTACTCCACACCCTTTAGAGCTGCAGAATGGTAGTAAAAATAATCCATTCAGAATGATACGGAGGTTATTTGAGAGAGAGAGAGAGAGAGAGAGAGAGAGAGAGAGAGAGAGAGAGAGAGAGAAAGAAAGAGAGAGAGAGAGAGAGAGAGAGAGAGAGAGATTACGGCATGCCAAACGTCGCTGGTTTATTTTATAACGAAGACATTTTGTTTTATTCATTCTCCATGGATATTTAACAATTTTAAACTTAGTTTCTTTAAACATTTTTTAAAACTCATTTTTTCTCCGCCCCGTCGGCTGTGGCGTTAGAATGCACCGACTGCACCTCTGCAGAGGGGTAAGACTCCCCCAATGGGGTCACCCGTTGGCCGTGGGTGGCGACCCGTGATGCTTAAGGATAGAGCCCAGGTGGATGAGCAGTTCATGACATGCAATACTCCACTTTGGCTCTACCTTGGGCTAGATGGGCGGTCGGAGAGGACCCCTCCAATCAATCGGCTGGTCACTTCAAATCCTAGCACCTATATGATTTCCCCAACCCTATGGCCTTTATGGCAAGCCCAAACCCCTTTTTTATCATATGGGTGCTAGAAGGCGGTGGCTGCGGGTCTACATGTCCTGGGAATGACGTTAAACTCTATCTGATGGTGAGGTTCCAGTTCTGGAGGTTTGGGGAATGTGGAGCACCCCATTCATCACCATTGCTCCCTGGTCCACTCTGACCCGGAGTGGTAGTACCTGTTAGGGTCCCATCTATGGGTTAAATAGAAAAATATATTTATAAAAAAATTGTATTATCTATTAAGAATGAATTTATTTCAAAACTTTATCGGCATTAAATGACCCACTGAGGTTGATATGCCGTAAAACAAACAAACCAAACCAAATCATTTTTTCTAGTTAACCTATACATGGAAGCCTAATAGGTACTACCACTCCGTAAAGAACTGTGTACTGTCCTATGTACCCATAGCTGGAGGGTGGAGTGGAGTCCTGCTTTTCTCGAGAAAATTATAAATTGCATATATTGTAATTTAATTTGAAAACAAACTGAAATACACGGATAAAAAATAATTCTCTTATTGTTGATTATTTTTTCGTCCAGACGGGCTAATTAAATAATTAATTAAATCGTTTGTGATTTGATGTAAAAAAAACAAACTTCATCGTGAAAAGTTATCACCGATTTTTTTTTTTCCGGTGACAGTCTTCATTATTTTGTGATTTAATCGAACAATTGTGTCAGTCGTCTTTCGCACCTATTTTAAAACGTGTCGTATATCTTGAAACCAATTTACAAGTTTACTTCTAGCCATTCTATAGATTTTCTAACCTCATGGTTTAATCATGATATTTTTTATTATTAATAACTGATTGAAAATCCCCAGCCTTACCAAGGTTATATAGTATCTGACTAAATTTAATTTAAAATACTACCTGATATCGGTGTTGTATAGCCTGCTGCTGGAAACGTGTATATAAATAAAAGTAATTGGTAATTTGCTTGAAGCATTGTTAAGTATGTTATAAAATATTAAATTCGAAGGCAATACAATGCGTATAAAAATAAAGACAAAAAGATGTTTTTTATGTCTTATCGATTTCGAAGCAAGAGCTTCATCATCATAGTTTATTTTCAGAAATGACGTGCTTATGTTTTTATCTGTGTGGTTATAATTTCTCTTCTTATTTCCTTTTCCTCTCCTTTTTTTTCCTCTCTTTCTTCTTCTCCTCCTTTATGAATGGAATGGGCGAATAATTGTAATTTCTTATTTCTCTCTTTTTCTTTTTCTTTTTCTTTTTTTTTTTAAAGTTTGTGGGTAACGAATATTCTTAATATCGGCTGTCATTCGGTCAAATGTTGCAACTATGTTGCCAATATGCTGCCACTGTGTAGACATGTCAAAATTTAAAAAAAAAATGAACGAATAAATAAAAACCGTTAATAGAAAAATTTACATACTTAGCTTTGTTTTACTTTTACCTTTCCTTTCTTTTTCCTTCTCCCTCTCTTCTTTTTTTTTTTTTTTTTTTGATGTTATTTCTCTCTTTTTTTTCTCCTTCCCCCCCCCTCTTGTCCTCAATTTAAAAATATTTTTTTATAGTAAATTTTGGCAACATTGTTGCAACATTTGACCGAATGACAGCCGATATTAAGAATATTCGTTACCCACAAACTTAAAAAAAAAAAAAAAAAAAAAAAAAAAAAAAGAAAAAGAAAGAGAGAAATAAGAAATTACAATTATTCGCCCATTTCATTCATAAAGGAGGAGAAGAAGAAAGAGAGGAAAAAAAGGAGAGGAAAAGAAAATAAGAAGAGAATTTGTAACCACACAGATAAAAACATAAGCACGTCATTTCTGAAAATTAACTCTGATGATGAAGCTCTAGCTTCGAAATCGATAAGACATAAAACATCTTTTTGTCTTTATTTTTATACGCATTTTATTGCCTTCGAATTTAATATTTTATGTGTATATAAATATATAACCCGTCTTTATTTTTTCGGTTTGTCGGTGGTGAATGTTCACAATGAAAATGCCCGAGGCATTTGGTGACGGGAAGCGACGAGGTGATGCTCACGGCTGACTCGCTGCGGTCTGAATGCCCTTCGAAATCCACTAACCTTTATATACGATAAATATGCCCACGCATCTTTTTACTCTTTTGATCTGATAACGGAGAGATTTCTTTTATATATATATATATATATATATATATATATATATATATATATAATATATATTTCTTTATCTTTCTCTTTGTTTCTTCACCGGAAGATTTTTCTCCCGTTGCATGATATGCAACATCGGTCTGCCCATGTCAACTTTGAACCACTGTTAACTTTGAAGAGCGTATCTTTGAGACATAACACACATTCTCAAAGATACGTGGTATAAAGTTAGTTGACCTGAAAAAATGAAAAAAATTCATTATATCTTTTATTCATTAATATATCAACACTGAAAATTTTAACAGGTACGAATGGGTAATGTGGGTGTGCCCAATACGCAATCTGGCGAGTATTACTTCTTCTCTTACTGCCAGAAAATGTTATTATGGATTTCAATCTTCTTATCTCCATAAAACTGGAGATATTCGGTTATGTTCTGTTATATCTTGTTGAAAAAGTTGCTTTAAAAAAAAAAATTAAAATGCTTTCGGGGTTTGTATTCTTAAAGATGTCCCTCAGGTTTCTTGCTTGATAGTAATTAGTGCGGATATATTTAAGGCTGCTAAAATTTAGAAGGATATGTTTGGTTGTAAGTTGTACTTTGTATGTTCACAGAAGTATTAGAAGAGAAGAAGTAATACTCGCTAGATTGCGTATTGGGCACACCCACATTACCCATTCGTACCTGTTAAAAGCGGAGGATGCCTCATGTTTTAATCATGATAATTTTTTAATATTATTAACTGATTGAAAATTCCCAGCCCTTCCAAGGTTATATAGTATCTGACTAAATTTAATATGAAATAAATACTACCTGTGTGTGGGGGGGGGGGGTATGTGTGTGTATGTGTGGAGGACTTTCCTATCGTGAATGATAGATGATGGTCAGCAGAGAGTGATTTGTTTCCTCCCATGTTGTGTGTGCAATCAAGAAGACATTTTGTGTTTCCTCGAGTGTGATACCAACCCAATCTTACTGCGAGCTACGGAGCTACATTGACAGATGATATTTTGTAAAGCGAGAGTCAGATTCTTTTGTTTTAAAGTTAGACGGAACTGGTCACAAGGTTTCAATCTATCTTCTTCTAAGTTCTTTAATCTAGCAAAACATGTCTTACGCCATTCTTTCTGATATTATGCTAGATTTTCCCAGGCACTTAGGTCAATATTGAGGCGTTTCAAATTGTCCTTTAATTTGTTTTATAGCGTAACTAGAGCGTATACCGTATACATATATATATATATATATATTATATATATATATATATATATTATATATATGTAAAAATGGAAAAGGAATTGAATCCGACAATATGAGGAAAAATGAGTAAAGAAAAGAAAAGTAAATGGATAAAATGAATTTAATCAATCACTTACACATGTGTTTCGGTCATTTTCACACACATAAACTGACCGAAACACATGTGTAAGTGATTGATTAAATTCATTTTATCCATTTACTTTTCTTTTCTTTACTCATTTTTCCTCATATATATATATATATATATAATATCTTATTATAATGGAGATTGTGTGTTTTTCTGTCTGTAACCGAACTATATTACTACTCAAGTCACAATTCCCTTAGTTATTTACGTCACATTCTCCATGATTCTATTTCTATTTAAACCTCAATTAATAATAAAACTGTTTGACATTATTAATACTGTTGGCCTTACCTAATAACATGCAATTGTATTTATATATAAACAATACCAGTTTTTCAGAGTAAACGTAAAGCTAATTTGCATATTGATATTAAAAAAAACTGATTTTAATAAAAATGTGCTTGGTATTATTGATTTCTAATTGTTTGGTTTTTATCTTAATGAATATGAGTAAAAATCTCTTCAATAAATCCTAAAAGAAATTCATTAACAAGAAGAAATAACTGTAATTTTATTATTTACTTCCTATTTTTAACTAAATAGTTAAATTAGCAAAATTTAGCATTGAAAAACGGAAGTGATGAAAGAGTAAATTTCAGTTGTTCTATTTTCCGATTATACCCCCTCCGTTTCAAATCTTTTTATCTGAATTCTTAATTAGTTTCATTAGCCTTTCTGATTTAATCTAATATTTTATTATATTTAAACTTAAATACTTGCACCCGGAGGGTGCATATATTTGCTAGTATATATATATGGACTCGTCGATTCGAGTTCAGTTCCTAGACGAAGCTGTTGGCATTTCACATAGCGCTAATACCATTTGGGAAAGGTATGAATCCATATATTCTCCCTCCAGCTATGGGTTAAATAGTAGGGCAGACTGGGCCCTTCAGCCTTGGGTAGGTAACCAGTCTAGGAGAGGGATAACTCTGAATTCAAAATTCCTGAGGCCGGTCGTTGATTGAGTTTGTGGCAACCCTTGATGCACCAATTCTCTCCTATCGACTGTGCCAAAAAGTGTGGATAGTCCAACACAAGCCTTCACCACTATAAACAAATCCCTGGGTGGGAGTTCATTGTGTGTATGAACCCTCATACGTCGAAAAATCGTCGGGAGAGTCCATTTATATATATATATATATATATATATATATATATATATATATATATATATATATATACTGAACGAAGTGTCAGTCGATCTATTCTATCTCCTTCGTTAGTCGTGTGTTCTTGAGTGGCTTAGGCAATGACTCTCCGAGGAAAAACAAGTATTTCCAGGGGAAAATATGATATATTTTCTAACATTTTTTAAAGAAAAAAAAAATCAGCCAATTGGATAATTTACAAACAATGAATAATCATTTTATTTAAAAAAATAATTATTATTTCCCTTTATTTTATTTTAGAAAAAGAAAAAACATGCAATAATAATAAAGTTAATAAACAAGTCGCATGTACAAATAAATAGCTTTCTTTTCTATTACTTTTTAGTTCCGTTACAAATTTCCCATAGCTGGAGGGAGAATAGTTGGATTCATACCTTTCCACAAGGAAATCTGAAATGCCTAATGCTTCTTCCATGATTAAAACCTGGTTTGCTGTAGATGGGAAGCACTTGTGGTGTAATATTTATTGTCATAGGAAATAGATTCGGCAACCAGAGTTCAAATCATGGGTGAGGTCATTTTCATTTTACATTCAATTATTCAACCTCCAGCTATGGGTAAATAGTAGGGCAGACTGGGCTCTTTAACATTGGTATGGCAAATGGTCTAGGAGAATGGAAAACTCTGAATTCAAATTCATGCCTTTCCTAAGGGCATTAGTGCAAAAGGAAATGCAAATACCTAATTCCTTACTTCTTTTTTTTTTTTTTTTTTTTCATTTTCAATAATTTCTTTCTTTGCTCCGTTTTTCCAAATAAACTCTTTCTTTTTTCTTTCCTTTTTATAAACTTTCTTTTTCTATTCAGTCCCGTTTTTCTAAAAAACTCTTTCTTTTTCTTCCTTTTTATAAACTTTCTTTTTCTATTCAGTCCCGTTTTTCCAAATAAACTCTTTCTTTTTCTTCCTTTTATAAACTTCTTTTTCTATTCAGTCCCGTTTTTCCAAATAACTCTTCTTTTTTCTTTTTATAAACTTTCTTT
Organism: Doryteuthis pealeii; assembly: GCA_023376005.1. Taxonomy (NCBI): domain Eukaryota; kingdom Metazoa; phylum Mollusca; class Cephalopoda; order Myopsida; family Loliginidae; genus Doryteuthis; species Doryteuthis pealeii. Next base: position 28,322,936 of record CM042173.1, on the reverse strand, counting down.
TTCTATTCAGTCCCGTTTTTCCAAATAAACTCTTTCTTTTTTCTTCCTTTTTATAAACTTTCTTTTTCTATTCAGTCCCGTTTTTCCAAATAAACTCTTTCTTTTCTTCCTTTTTATAAACTTTCTTTTTCTATTCAGTCCCGTTTTTCCAAATAAACTCTTTCTTTTTTCTTCCTTTTATAAACTTTCTTTTTCTATTCAGTCCCGTTTTTCCAAATAAACTCTTTCTTTTTCTTCCTTTTTATAAACTTTCTTTTTCTATTCAGTCCCGTTTTTCCAAATAAACTCTTTCTTTTTTCTTCCTTTTTATAAACTTTCTTTTTCTATTCAGTCCGTTTTTCCAAATAAACTCTTTCTTTTTTCTTCCTTTTTTATAAACTTTCTTTTTCTATTCAGTCCCGTTTTTCCAAATAAACTCTTTTCTTTTTTCTTCCTTTTTATAACTTTCTTTTTCTATTCATTTCCAAATAAACTCTTCTTTTTCTTCCTTTTATAAACTTTCTTTTCTATTCAGTCCCGTTTTTCCAAATAAACTCTTTCTTTTTTCTTCCTTTTTATAAACTTTCTTTTTCTATTCAGTCCCGTTTTTTCCAAATAAACTCTTTCTTTTTTCTTCCTTTTTATAAACTTTCTTTTTCTATTCAGTCCGTTTTTCTAAATAAACTCTTTTTTTCTTCCTTTTTATAAACTTCTTTTTCTATTCAGTCCCGTCTTTCCAAATAAACTCTTTCTTTTTTCTTCCTTTTTATAAACTTTCTTTTTTCTATCAGTCCGTTTTTCAAATAAACTCTTTCTTTTTTTCTTCCTTTTTATAAACTTTCTTTTCTATTCAGTCCCGTTTTCCAAATAAACTCTTTCTTTTTTTTCTTCCTTTTTATAAACTTTCTTTTTCTATTCAGTCCCGTTTTCCAATAAACTCTTTCTTTTTTCTTCCTTTTTTATAAACTTCTTTTTCTATTCAGTCCGTTTTTCCAATAAACTCTTTCTTTTTTCTTAATTTTTAAAACTTCTTTTTCTATTCATCCGTTTTCCCCCAAATAAATCTTCTTTTTTCTTCCTTTTTATAAACTTTCTTTTCTATTCAGTCCCGTTTTTCCAAATAAACTCTTTCTTTTTCTTCCTTTTTATAAACTTTCTCTTTTTTATTCAGTCCCAGTTTTTTTTCCTTTTGCAATCTCAGCCATCTGATTCTAACTAACTTTTCTTCATCTTCTACATCCAAACCGCCCTTATTTCTCTGGCTGTATTTTTTTACACATCCTTCAACTTAACGTCTACTTTTTCACCTTTTCGCGCCTAAGCTGTTGGGTTACAATTTTTAAATTGCGCGTCCTAAGGGAGGTAACTCTTGTTCACCTTTGTTCAAATGAACAGCATCAGATGAGCAATTATAACATGNCTCCTTCCTATCTGTCTTCCCTCCTCTCTGTCTCACTCTTCTCTTCTCTCTTCTCCCCTTCTCTCTTCTCTCACTCTTCTCTCTCTCTCTCTCCCTTCTCTCTGCTCTCTCCCTTCTCTCTCTCTCTCCCCTTCCTCTCTCTCTCCCCCTTCTCTCTGCTCTTCTCCCCTTCTCTCTCTCTCTTCTCCTTCTCTCTCTCTCTCTTCCTCCTCTCTCTCTCTCTTCTCTTCCTCCTCTCTCTCTCTCTCTCTTCCTTCCTCTCTCTCTCTCTTCTTCTTCTCCCTCTCTCTCTCGCCTTTCCCTCATCTCTATCTTTTCCCTCTCTCTCTCCCCCCTCCTCTGTCTCTCTCTCCTCTCTCCCTCTCTCCTCTCTCCTCCTGTCTCTCTCTCTCTCTCTGTTCCTCTCTCTCTCTCTGTCTCTCTCTCATCTCTGTCCCTCTCTCCTGTCTCTGTCTCATCTCTATCTCTGCTCCCTCTCCATGTCTAATCACAAATATCCGGCCAATTAACCTTATGGTTAGCATAACACCCAACTAAATAACTTATGCAATTTTTTTTAGTCTCTGTTTTAGTATATAGTATTCATTTTATATCAATGATTAGCTTTCAAACTTTTCCCATATTCAAATTCAGTCTCGACTCTTTGAATGCTGAACGGAACAAGTTTGGTTTTTTATCAAGAACATTTTTTTCATTTTTTATTTCTGATGTACTCGTGTAAAAAAACCAACATTTTCAGTTGCGTTTAAGATCAAACAGTGAATCAATCCCCATTTCCAGAACACCTTATTCATGATTGAAAAGTAAGGAGAGTTAAGTAAGTTGGTAGGAGTGGCCCTATTGTCCGTATCAGCAGACATCGAGGAAGTCTTATCCCCTTTTCACTAGTGCTAACTGGGGAGATGGTGATTTTTTGTTGAGTTGGAGTGCAGCACCTACTGTAGCTCCACACTTCAACTACACAAATCAAGATTTATCAGTTGATGGGACTGGTATGTAGGGATGTCTATCCCTTTTCACTAGTGCTAGACTGGGGAGATTGTATTTTTTTGTTGAGTGGCGTTGCCACCCTACTGTCAGCTCCACCTCACTACACAAGATCAGATTATCAGTTTTTGCCCCCACTGGTGATTGAGGGAGTCTAATCCCCTTTTCACTAGTTGCTAGACCGGGGGATTGTATTTTTTCTAGTTGGAGCACAACACCTACTATCAGCTCCCACTTCACTGCACAAATCAGATATCAGTTGATGGACTGGTATCGAGGGAGTCTATCTCCTTTTCGCTAGTGCTAGACCATGAGAGATTGTTTTCTTAAGAGGGAGTACCAATCCTACTGTCAGCCCTACTTAACCGACAGATCAGATTACCCAATCTGTGCTACTCATGTGTGAGAATAGTAGGGACTATATGATTATATAGTTATATGGCGTCACCTAGTTAGGGGTGGGGTGAATTGTTACTTTTGAGATTTTATAACTGCTGGCCATTTGGAAGTAGAATTTCAAGCTATTTCCCTATGTATATTTTATATATTTTTTAATATCTTTGAATTATAAATCAAATCTTCATGAATTTTTGTAGCAAATAGCAATATTTATTCTAATATTTCATCGTGGCCATACATACATACGATGGACACACACCAACTGCCCTTTATTAGGTTGTATCCATTTATGTAAAGGTAATATTGTTAGTTAATTGAATATTCCTATTTTTAATTTATGGAGTTAGAATAGTAGTACTAGCTAGAAACATCATTACCAGTTGGATGATCCATTGAGCTCTGGGTAGATAATTGGTATTAGGGGAAAAGTTTGAGTTTACAAAGTGAATTAATTTTTTAAAGAAAAAATGCAGACGAGAATTAAAAATATCATTAAATCATTTTGTAAATTTCTAAGAAAGGGAACATTTGACCTAGTTTAAATTGAAATGGACCTGATTCTTGGAATTTTATTAAGAGGCTCAAGATGTTAAGAATCTATGGCTGCTGCTGTTTAAAACTGAACATACAAATAAAGTGGGAAGTTAAATGTCTCTACTTTTAGTAAACCAACCATCCACCAACCAACTTGCTATTCACTCATCCTGTAAAAGTGTAAATTTTCTCAATACAAGACGTTTCTGTTTAATTCTCCTCAACAAGGAAACCAAGTTTCCCATTGATATCAATGCATTAACTCTAAACCTATTTTCCTCTTAAAGAAAGCCTCATTGTATTCCTCAAAATTCCATTGGCTATTCATTGATAGAATACACTAGTATGTAAAAGTCATTTTACTTTTTCTAAAGAAAGCGATGGTAATGATTAAAGATGGTAGTTATAATGGGGTTTTACATAAAATTAAAAAGTGTAAAATTGCCGTAAAAATATATGTACATTCTAATTTATTGTCTATCAATACCTATAATAGGTTAAAAACTAGTTTTATAATCGCGCAAATTTACTATCAATGCTGAAACCTGCCAAGAACATCTTCAAGATACAAACCCTGAAAACATTTTAAATTTTATTAAAAAAAGCAACCTTTTCACAAAATATAACAGAACATAACAAATTATCTCCATAGAACCACTACCTTAAATCTGAAATCCCAAAATAACCTTTTGGCATTAAATGACCCACAGAGGTTGATATGCCGTTAAACAAAACTCAAAAACTCAAAAACTCAAACTTAATAATTGACAGTTTAAAATAACTAACGTTTGCTAATATCTATTTACCTACCGTCGGTAAAGGGGGTAAAAAGTTTTCTTTAGCAGTAAGAGAATCATGATTAAAAAAAAAAAAAAATCTCCTCCCAACATTTCTTGGTCAAGAGACACGAAATAGATTTTATTACTGTTTAGCCAGTCAGTAGATCACCACTTTGGAACTAGTGAGTTCGGGGTTTTGATACAGTCCCACCATAATTTCGAATGGAAGTGCGTGGGTGTAATGGTTAAATCATGGGAACTGACTCGGTCAACCCCGAGTTCAAATCCTGGATGAGTAATGATGCATTCACTTAGCGCTAATACCCTTGCGGAAATGTATGAATCCTATTCTCCCTCCAGCTTAATGAGATAAATAGTAGGGCAGACTGGGCTCTTTAACCTTGATTAGGCAAACAGTCTAAGCAGAAGGAAAACCCTGAATTCAAACCTTTTGAATCTGCTTAAGAAATTGACTGATGTCACGTCCTGCTACATTGGAGAAGGTCGGTAAATATATATATATATATATTATAAAGAAAATTTGAAAAAACAAGTTATTCCGAAATGGGATGAATTTAATAATCGATGTTTTAAAACATTTTGGTTACATTAACCTTCATCAGGATGTGTCCTCTTGGGGTGAAGAAAATGATGGAGTTTTTAATATTGACAGAGATGAAAATCTTTTTAGTTATGTAACTGTAATTGTAATAGCGGTTTAATTTTGAAGCAAGTCGCCGATCTTACTCACGCGAAGGTGTCATGACGCGTGACGCACTCGAAGAAAGATGCAAAAAGAACGAGAAAAAGTATTAATGGACTGATTATTTTTAGAGAACCAATAGGAAACAAAGTGGTGAAGATACTAATAAATAATTAAATGAAGGCCTGGTAATTTATAAAATTATTTAACACTATTTAACTAGAAACGGAGATATAATAAATAATACATGTTGGTTATTAAGGGAACAAAGTTGGGAATGATAACTAAATAAGATAATTAAATGAAGCCTGGTATTTTGTAATTGTTTAACACATTTAGCCTAAAAACGGAGATCATATGAAAAAACCATGTCGTTATTAAGAGAGGGCAAATTAAATAAATTATATATATATATATTTATGATTTGTATCATGTTTATGATACTAAATATCAGATGTCTTGATTATTTATTTGATTATAAATTATTAGTAAATTTTTAACACAAATTTTCAGTGATAAAATAAATTTTTTAAACTAAAATAAATTTATAATATGTATTGATAAAATTTCTCTAATATTTACTATAAATAATTTTACTCTATGAACTCAATGTCGGGTGTCACCAGATGCCAACAGGCTGCTGGATTTGGGGCCCTAACCAGCTTTAAGAGGGATGCCAGCAGCACAGATTACCAGTCGGGGGCGCAAGGGTGGGGCAATATGAGACAGACTTATATCTATCACTGAGGAATGTCACAGATGCCACCAGGCTGCCAGATTGGGGCCTTAACCCCGGCTTTTAGAGGGAAGCCAGCAGCACAGATTACAGTCTGGGCCACCTGTTGGTCATGGTGGCGACCTGTTGATGTTTGAGGATGGAAGTCCTGATGGACGAGCAGTCCATGACATGCAACACTCCACTTAGATCTCTTACTTAGGCTAGACAGGCGGTCGGAGAGGCCCCTCCGATCCAATCCGCTGGGCATGTCAACCCAACACATAAATCGATTGCCAAATCCTATTGTCCTATTGCAAGCCCCAACCTTTTTCATCAATGCGTTGCTAGAAGGCGTGAATGAGGGTTTTCAGTGTCCTGCGGAATGACGTTAAACCATATCTGATGGTGAGGCTCCAGTTTTGGAGGTTTGGGGAATGTGGAGCACCCCTCATCACCATTGCTCCTTGTCCACTCTGACCCGAGTGTAGTTAACCAAACTAAACAGTATAATATATGTACTCTAATAATTTACTCTAAGTATTTAAGCAAAAGGAATTTTCAACAAATTTTCAATTAATAAAAATAATTCATTTATTCAATGATAAAAAAAAAATGTCCAGAGTATATAGTGTCGGGGCACCAATGGGGTTTTTTGTAATTAAAAAAACTGTTTAAAGCGCCAGTCAGTAAGAGCATCAACTCAGACTTCAAGGTCTGAGTTCGAATACCTGTCCCCTCCAACTTCAGTGTATGATGAGCACAGCTTGGTAATCTAATCTATGTGGTGAAGGGTTGGAAGGCTGGAAGGAGGAGAATTTGGTAGGAAAGTGTACCAGTTCGCCTCCTTCCAGCCTCCACACCTTTTAATATAATTTCTACGAGTTCGCCTCCTTAATTAACTTTCACTACTACTACTTTGAAAAAACTGGAACACAACACATCACTTCCTGATGAATGGCACTTTGAAGTGGCCAAAAGTACTTGGGTGGACTAATCACTGGAATTCCATCCAAATGTAAAAAAAAAAAATTGGCAGAAAGCTTGAAAAGATCATAAATAAAATTGTTAAACAGGAACATGCCTTTTGTTTAATTCTACATGTATGATGAAAGAATGCTGCCCAAATATCACATATATAACTGTGGTATATCCACGGTTCTGCTAGTATACAAATAACTTATGCGTAATCCGAAAAAAAGGAAATTGGTGAAATAAAATAAACCTTTTGTGTGGGTGTGCTTACTTTTTTAAAAACTATTTATAAGGGATGCGCTTTAATATGAATACATTATGATATATGGACTGTTGTCCTTCATCTTATTTGTGTATAAGCACAACACTGTACTCTATAAGTTGGGCTCAGTTTTAGGTGTTCTTTATTTATCAATTTTAATTGTTTAATCTTCCAGACGATTCCCTTGAATGTTCAACGAATTTTGGAGTTCAATGGTTACTGCCTCACTCAGGGCACTCCAGTTAGCATAAAATGCCACTGGACTATTGATAAAAATTTCGAATTAGATATGGAAAAAAAATCAAATGATGAACAGAATGGAGTTTATGTAAATAATAGATAAAAAAAAACACTCTAAACATAAGCCGAGGTCACAGTGGCTGCGCTGTTTGTTGTTCTTTATACACATAAAGATGAGGACAACAGTCTGATGTATATAATAATTATTTATTCATAGGGTTTTTTTTTTATATTACTTGCCACTATTTTTCTGTGCATTGTCAGTATTGTCGTCACTTTATTTTATTCTGCAGTAAGGCCCGGGGTAAAGATTAACATGAAGGTAATGTGATATAGATAATATAGGTTTTGTTTTTTTCATATTTCTTATAACTGGTTGGTTTTAAAAAAATATTTATATTTTTTAACCATTGTAAAAAAAATTCTTTTTTTTTTTTTTTTTTCATTTATTCTTATTTTAAAAAAAAAAGAATTGCTCTGAAATTTTGAGATGTGACTGAATAATTAGTATTATTTGTATTATTCGCGACTATTGTCCTCATTTCAATGTTATCTGTACAAACGTTTCAGGCTTGAGTTGCCTTCCGGCGTTTCTTCAGGTATTTCTGTGTCGACTCGGTATCCCCATCTCAGTCCGAAAAGGTTCCTGAGGGTCCGACAAGAAATACCTGAAATGAAATCTGGAAGGCCACATCAGCTGAAAATGTTGTACAGTAACAATGAAGATGAGGATAATAGTCCGAATAATACAAAATTAATATTAAAAAATTAAGTTTTCAACATTTTTTTTCTCTCCTCCTTTGAGTGCCTATGTCAGTTTGTGTTTTTTTCTTCCTTTTTGGAGCATTGAACATTTAAAATGGAGATTTTAATATTTTTTCTTTTTTACCTATGTAAAGTAAATTAAAATTTTAATAGGGGGGTAATTACCGTGTCAAATCATCCAGGCCCAGTCACCCACCTCCTTAAAAAAAATTGACATAACTCTGGCCAATTTTTTTGAATGTGGAGCTCAATTTTGGGATTGTCTAACTTTAACATTTGTCCAGTACCTGTACAAACTATTTCAGAGAAAATGAAGAGGTGTCGGCTGACAATTTACTTTTTTCTGGATGATTTGACATAGAATTACCTATAGTTTGTGGCAAAAATTTCCAGACAAAGAATACTTGGGCCAAAAATAAAGAAAATATATTTTGTTGGAATTCCAAACCACCTGGTATACTGGAATGACAGGGCAGATTCAGAAGCAAAGAAACATGCAAAAGACAGCAATTAACAAAAATATAAATACCCAATACTGATTATCAAAACAGTTTAAAAAAAAAAAATATCATTAAAAAAATGGCAAAATCATTGGAAATGGCACTCATATAATAACAAACTATCAAAAACATTAAAAGCTACCATTGGAAAATGGAAACGTTAAAATATAACAAAAATAGAAGAGAACAGGTTGTGCTGACCCACTTCACCTACCATCACCCATCACATTTACTAGAGGCCACAGAATCCCCAATATGCACTTACATTCCCAAGAGAGATTTACAGTGAAACATTTACAGTTTGTAGACTTTGATCCTAATACAAACAAAAATACTACCAAGCAAATAATTTGAAAAAACCTTTGTATGAAAATAAGACCATCCAGGATTTTACATTTCCTAACAAGAAAATGGGATTCTCTAACTCAAAAATTAGATAATGAAGAATAGTTAAAATCTATAAATATACTGTTTTTTTTTTTTTCTTCTATAAACATACGCTATGAATCCAAAACTTATTGGCATTAACTGACCCACCGAGGTTGATATCCTTAAAACAGAAACCAAACCAGAAAAAAAAAAAAAAAAAAATCAAAATCTGAGTTTAAAAAGAAAGAAAGAAAAAACTGCTGAGAATTTGTTGCACTATGCCTTTTTTTTTTTTTGCCATTCTAATTCCTAACCAGAACTTACCTTGAATGTTCTAATCCGATAACCTATCCTCCTAAAGTTTCCATTTATATATTATATATATATATAAGTATAATATAATAATATAATATAATGAAAATTAATGCTGAAAGAAGTATTAGCATATGAAGCGCCTCAATGCTAAAATAGTATAGCAGGCAGCTTTAAGAACAAGGTTTAAATATTATGATATAATATCACCGTAACACAGTTTCATGCATTGCTATACAAACGATCATATGGTCAAAAATTGTTAATATTTTAAAAAAAACAAACATTGGCTTGTTTAATCTTTTTATACGTGAAGCGTTTGAATTAGGCTGATGGAAAGTTATAACGCTAACTTATATAAAAATAAAAAACCAAACATGCCTAGGTCTTAATGGCATGCGGTGGTCCAAGGAAATTGTTTTTTCTTTTCTTTTTTTTTAGCATAGATAAATAAGGGTGAAAAGTAAGGATACTTAGGGTCGAGTGGTAAATGGACATAATAAAAATTTGTTTAAAATATCTACATTTGGAAATGAGTTCGCCTTCTCTTGTTCAATAAATTGCTTTTGAGCTTTTGTAAATATACACCTTTTCTTTGACTGCAAAAATCCCAGTTGCACTGCTCCTTTGTAAGCCTGGGCCTTTTTAATAATTTCCTATTTTATCTACCCTTGTCGGCTGGTCACGTCAACCCTAGCACCTTATAATTATTTTCCCACCCTATTGCCCTTATGGCAGCCCCAATCCCTTTTTATCATATGGTTGCTAGAAGGTCGGTAGCTGCGGTCTACATGTCTGGGAATGACATTAAACTCTATCTGATTGTGAGGTCCAGTTCTGGAGGTTTGAGGGAATGTGGAGCACCCCTTCATCACCATTTGTTCCTGGTCCACTCTGACCAGGAGTGGTAGTACCTGTTAGGGTCCCATCTATGGATTAAATAGAAAAACATGAGTTTAATAAACAAAATTGTATTATCCTTTAAGAATTGATTTATTTCAAAACTTTATCGGCATTAAATAACCCACTGAGGTTGATATGCCGTAAACCAAACCAACCAAACCCATTTTTTCATGTGATCATGCTCACTGTAATATTAAACCGCCGTAAACAAGCCCACTGTTTTTAAAAATCTTAACATTTTGGACCGTTACTGATCGCAAGTATGCCATGAAACTGTAGTTACAGGATTATAAATCCGTATATTTAATATATGAATTTATATATATATTATATATATAATATATTATATATGATATATAGATATTAGGTTGTAATATGAAATAACCTTACTCAAGTTTCACCTTAGATCTTCAGGGTTAATTCAATGAAGTTAATCAAGATATGATTAATTACAGCCAATTTTGGAAATGATATTAAACTGGAATAAGTCAGTGTTATAGCAAATATAAAGTGCTCAATACTGTTAGTAGAGCGGATTTGAGTATTAGATCAAAAAATGCCGTAATCCAAATATCTGTATTAATTCATTGAAATTAACCCTGAACGATCCTTATGGTGAAAAATTGAGTAGGTTTATTTCTATATACACTCTTAATACTAAATTCACTTCTACTAATGTACTGAGCACTTTATATTTTTATAACACTGACTTATCGTGTTAATACTAGTACGACCATCAATATTCGTGATTAACTCAATATATTTCTCCTCGGTAAGCTTCTTATTTATCATTTCATATATATATTATATATTATATATATATATATCATATATGATAACTCCTCTGCATGAGCAAATGTGGCCAAGGTCAATTTCTTAAGTTTAAACAGGTTTGATTATGTAGTGTGCCTTCTCTTAGACCTAGTTGCCATACCCAGGTTAAAGAGTCCAGTTTAGTCTATTCACCCATAATCTGAATAGAGTGTAGTTGAATGCAACTTTCCAGAATTGAGTGCTATGTGAAATGCAAAACAGTCTCATCCAGGATTTGAACTCAGATTGCTAATTCTATTTTATTTATGACAGTACCATTATTGCCATGTGCCCCAAAATTACATTGGATCTGCTGGTGGCCCAAGTCAGTTGTTTCTTTCCATTTGTATCAGTTTAAAAAAAAAAAGTATTTTGGAATGCATATTGTGAAAGCAGGTAAACATGTTGTTAAAGGTTGGAAGGGGACAATTGTGTCCCCCCCCCTCCTTACTTTGTGCTGGACAAGTAAGCTGAGTGAATATCTCTTTTTTTATTCTCTATTCTTGTACTGGTACAAGACAAAGAGGGACATGGGGGGTACAAACAGACAAAGTTGTCTGACCCCACCGCCCCTCTTTGTCTGTACCCCTCTTTGTCTGTACCCCCCATGCCCCTCTTCTCTTCCTCTCTCCTCCTCTCTCCTCCACCCTTGGTCCTCCCCTTTCCTTTCTTCCTCCTCCTCCCCCTCTCTCTCTCCTCTCTCCTCTCTTCTCTCTCTTTTCTCCTCTCTCTTCCCTCTCTTCTTCTTTCCTCTCCTCTCTCCTCTCCTCTCTCCTTCTCTCTCTCCTCTCCTCGTCCCTCTATTCTCTCTCCTCTCTCTTCGCTCTCTCTCTATCCTCTCTCTCACTGCTCTCACCTCTCTCCTATCTCACCCCCTCTCTATATATATATAAAGATATTAGTTCAATAATTTGTAAAAAACCCCAAACACCTCTTAACCGACAAAACCATTCATAAATAAATGCATCCTCTGAATATTTTTTTTTTATATCTCATACTTACACACACACACACCATCACGAACACGATGTGTATTTAATATATATATATAAACAAGCATAAATTAGATATTTTTGCTAACGCTCCCCAAAAATATGATTTCATTTTGACCTAAAATTAGCTAATTGAAAAAATAAAACTTAATAATCGCTGTAATTAATTCTCTTTTATACACCACACATATGTAATGGTGTATAATCAGTATGTGTGTGTATATATATGTTTGTTTAGATGTGTATGTGTATATATATGTCTCTCTCTCTCTCTCTCTCTCTCTTTCTTTATGTTTGTATATATATTATATATATGATATATATATATATATATACTATATGTTGTGTATATTATATGTCTCTCTCTCTCTGTATGTTATTGTGTTGATAGTATATATGCAATATATGTCTCTCTCTCTCTCTCTCTCTTCTTCTGTAAGTATGGTATATATATATTATATATATAGTGATGTGTGTTATGTATCTCTCTCCTCTTGCTCTCTCTCTCCCTCTCTCTCTCTCCTCTCTTCTCTCCTCTCTATATATATATATATATATTATATATATATATATATATATATATATATATAGATGTGTGTTATATTGTCTCTCTCTCTCTCTCTCTAGTATGTGTATATATATATATATGCAGATATATGTCTCTCTCTCTCTCTATGTAGTATATATATAATACTCAGATATGTATATAGATGTGTGGTATATATATATAAATAGTATGTCTCTCTCTCTCTCTCTCTCTCTGTGTATATATACCATATATATATACATATGTCTCTGTGTATATCTGCGTGTGTGTAATGTAATTATATATATACATGTGTGTGTGTTTATCTATCAGTTTTTTAATGCTAGGTAGTGGAACAAGTTAAGCAACCTAATGAAACATTATCTAGAAAGACTTGTCAAAGTTTATACACCAATTAAAGTAGGATTAGTAATTTTAGATTTTTTTTTCTTTCGCACCTTTAAAAAAAAGAGGAAAAAAAAGAAAAAAAAAAAAAGAAACCTGTTTCTTAAGTTACTTTTTTTTCTTCAGTTTTTCCCTCGTGTTTCTACGAGTAACACTATAAATAAATTTTTTAATTCTGCCAAAAAATCTTAGAATTGACGGCAGCAGTAGCAACAGCAGTAGCTTTTTTTTTTTTTTTTTTTTTTTTTTTTTGTTTTTTTTACCCTTGGCTGTCTGTCTACATTTCTTGGCAACCTTTGAGACTATCTCGTCTGCCTACAGCTATATCAAAACTGAAAGCAAGACTACAAGATTGGCACTCTTGAACTATCCCGGCCATAGTAGTGGTTCTTAGTAAATTCTTATACCTTAAAAAAAATAAGACTGTAGAATAATCATACTAGTTCCAATTACCGTCGAATTGGTAAGACAAGGCAGCAAGCAGTCATAATTCAATACGAACTCTTCTCTTTTTCTCTCTCTTTCTCTCTCTTTTTCTCTCTTTTTCTCTCTCTTTTTCTCTTTCTCTCTCTCTCTTTTCTCTCTCTTTTTCTCTTTCTCTCTCTCTCTCTCTTTTTCTCTTTTTTCTCTCTCTCTTTTTCTCTTTTTCTCTCTCTTTCTCTCTCTTTTCTCTCTCTTTTCTCTCTTTCTCTCTCTCTCTTTTCTCCTCTCTCTCTCTCTCTCTCTTCTCTCTCTCTCTCTTCTCTCCTCTCTCTCTTCTCTCTCTCTCTCTCTCTCTTCTCTCTCTCTCTCTCTCTCTCTTTTTCTCTCTCCTTTTCTCTCTCTCTTTTTCTCTCTCTCTCTTCTTTCTCTCTCTCTTTCTTTCTCTTCTCTTTCTTCTCTTTTCTTTCTCCCCCCCCCTCTCTCTCTCTCTCTCTACTCTGATTAAGATTGGACATTAATAACTTTGTTCTATTCTGTTTTTTTTTTTTTTAACTGCCTGGCATTTCTGCATGAGTTCACATGCACACTCACACACTGACCTTCCCTAGGTAACCAAAAAGGCCAGTCATGATTTAGAATAGCCAATTGGATATCAAATATCTTGTAAAATCAGAATATCTCACCTTGAACTATAGGTAAGTGCATACACACTCAAAGTCAAAGAAAGATTATCCACAGATTACCATTTATTGTACTGGGCTGTTGTCTGGGGTGTGAGAATACATCGACTGCACCTCTGCAGATGGGTAAAACCTCCTCCCTCTCCCCAATGCGGCCACATGTTGGACGTGGGTTGTGACCCATGACGCTTAAAGCCCTGTTGTTATTAGACATAGACTTCACCTCTGCAGAGGCGTAAGATCCCCCCCCTCGCTTTCTCATTGGGGCCACCTGTGGCTCTAGGTGGCAAACTGTGATGCTTAAGGATGGAACTTAGGTGGCTGATCTGTCCATGACATGCAACACTGTATTATGGTCCTTACTTAGGTTAGATGGGCCGTCGGAGAAGCCCCCTCTAATCAATCGGTTAGTGACGTCAAGCCCTAGCACCTATATGATTGTCCCAATCATATTGCCCTTATGGCAAGCCCCAACCCTTTTTTTGGGGTACGAAAAATCTAAATAATACAATCTGAAATGCTTATGAAATGCACTTAACATCTCAATGTTAGTTAACATTTTTCTTTTTTTTTTTTAAATATTTCAATCACAAATAAATGTTGTTTCCCATTCCACGTCATGATACGAAGAGGTGTTACCTGAAAAATGATAGAAGATTAAACAAAATAATAGATTTGTTGCTTGATAAAGTTGCACCCCCCATCAAAAAAAAAACCCAAGAAAAAACAAACTAAAAAGACCCCTTGTGCTCCCCCCAAAAAAATACACCCCCCCAAAAAAATAAAAACAAGAAAAACAGACAAAACAAACCAAACCAAGAAAACAACAAAACTACAAAGCCCCTCCCCCAAAAAAAAACAAAAACACCAAAACAAAACAAAAACTAAAACCCCCAAAAAAAAAAACAAACCAAGAAAACTACAACCCCCCCAAAAAAAAATACAAAACACAAAGAAAACTAAGACCCCCCAAAAAAAACAAAAACAAAAAACCCATAAATCTCTTATTTTTACTTAAATGAGCTGAACTTTTTGTCCAGCCCAATAACATACATCAAATAAATAATTAGCTAATACCATAAAAGTACTTTGCAGTATATCCACCACCACCACCACCATCTGGGAAACAGAATTGAGATTTATTCATAGAAGCATAATACACATTGAGACATATGTATCACTTATACAAAGATCTGTATCTCATATTATCAAAGATGGATGCTAGATGATCATTGAATATCTGCCAAATTTTATGCATCTTTTAGAATCAAACTAAACAATTATCTTCTATTATAAATATGGTGATTAAATCTCGGTTCTTTGCTTTGACCATTGATGTATGTTGGCAAGTACTTTCAGCTAATAATATTCTATAATAAATATAATGGTATAAAAAGCGAAGAGACTAAACCTCAATTCTTTGCTCTGACCATTGAGATATATCTGGAAATTCTCAAAGATAATAATTCTATAAGATATAATGTTATAAAAGGGTAAGAGACTAAACCTCAATTCTTTGCTCTGACCATTTAGATATATCTGGAAATTCTCAAAGATAATAATGTTCTATAAGATATAATGTTATAAAAGGGAAGGGATTAAACCTCATTTCTTTGCGCTGACCATTGAGATATACTTGGAAATTCTCAAAGATAATAATGTTCTATAAGATATAATGTTATAAAAGGGAAGGGATTAAACCTCATTTCTTTGCGCTGACCATTGAGATATACTTGGAAATTCTCAAAGATAATAATGTTCTATAAGATATAATGTTATAAAAGGGAAGGGATTAAACCTCAATTCTTTGCTCTGACCATTGAGATATACCTGGAAATGCTCAAAGATAATAATGTTCTATAAGATATAATGTTATGAAATGGGAAGAGACCAAACCTCAATTCTATTCTCTAACCATTGAGATATACTGGGAAATACTTGAAGCTAATAATATTATTAGCTTCAAGTATTTCCAAGTATATTCTGTAACCATTAAGATATACTGGCAAGTGTTTAAAATGGGCAGAGACTCAAACTCAATTCATTGCTCTAACCATTGAGATATACTGACAAGTGCTTGAAGCTAATAATATTCATGTTTTAAAAGTGAAGAGACTAAACCTCAATTCTATTCTCTAACCATTAAGATATACTGGGAAATGCTCAAAGTTAATAATGTTGTATGAGATATGATATTAGAAGAGGCAAGAGACTAAACCTCGATCTTTGCTCTGACCATTGAGCTATGCAGGCAAGTGCTCAAAGCCAAGAATGTTGTATGAGATATGATGTTATAAAAAGCAAGCGACAAAACCTCAATTCTATTCTCTAACCACTGAGATATACTGGCAAGTGTTTATAGCTAATAATGTTCTGGGAAGAGTCTAGACTTCAATTCTATTCTCTAACCACTGAGATATACTGGCAAGTGTTTATAGCTAATAATGTTCTGGGAAGAGACTAGACTTCAATTCTATTCTCTAACCACTGAGATATACTGGCAAGTGTTTATAGCTAATAATGTTCTAGGAAGAGACTAGACTTCAATTCTATTCTCTGACCACTGAGATATACTGGTAAGTGATTGTAGCTAATAATGTTCTGGGAAGAGACTAGACTTCAATTCTATTCTCTAACCATTGAGATATACTGGCAAGTGTTTGTAGCTAATAATGTTCTGGGAAGAGACTAGACTTCAATTCTATTCTCTGACCACTGAGATATACTGGCAAGTGTTTATAGCTAATAATGTTCTGGGAAGAGACTAGACTTCAATTCTATTCTCTAACCATTGAGATATACTGGCAAGCTAATAATGGAAGAGACTAGACTTCAATTCTATTCTCTAACCATTGAGATATACTGGCAAGTGTTTGTAGCTAATAATGTTCTGGGAAGAGACTAGACTTCAATTCTATTCTCTAACCATTGAGATATACTGGCAAGTGTTTATAGCTAATAATGTTCTGGGAAGAGACTAGACTTCAATTCTATTCTCTAACCATTGAGATATACTGGCAAGTATTTGTAGCTAATAATGTTCTGGGAAGAGACTAGACTTCAATTCTATTCTCTAACCATTGAGATATACTGGCAAGTGTTATAGCTAATAATGTTCTGGGAAGAGACTAGACTTCAATTCTATTCTCTAACCATTGAGATATACTGGCAAGTGTTTGTAGCTAATAATGTTCTGGGAAGAGACTAGACTTCAATTCTATTCTCTAACCATTGAGATATACTGGCAAGTGTTTATAGCTAATAATGTTCTGGGAAGAGACTAGACTTTAATTCTATTCTCTAACCATTGAGATATACTGGCAAGCTAATCTTATTATAATGGAGATTGTGTGCTTTTCTGTCTGTAACCAAAACTAAATCACTACTCAAGTCACAATTCCCTTTGTTATTGAGGTCAAATTGACCATGAATTAAGTTTTATTTAAATTTCACTCATTAATAAAATTGTTTTGCATCATTAATACTGTTAACCATATCTACATACTAAAAACATGCAATTATATTTATATATACAACGAAATAGCGGTTTACAGTGTGAACGGGAAAGCTAATTTGCATATTGATATTAAAAATGTGATTTTAATAAATATGTGCTTAGTATTATTGATTTCTAACTGTTTGGTTTTATTTTAATGAATATAAGCAAAAATCTCATCAATGAATCTTAAATGAAATCCATTAACAAGAAAAAATAACTGTCATTTTATTCTTTACTTCCTCTTTTAACTAAATACTTAAATTAGAAAAAATAACAATGAAAGACGGGAGTGATGGAAGAGTAAATTTCAATTGTTCCATTTTTCGATTATACTCTCCTCTGTTTCAAATCTTTTTATCTGCATTCTTATTTAGTTTCATTAGACTTTCTAATTTAATACGATATTTTATTACATTAAAACTTAAATACTTGTGCCCGGAGGGTGCATATATTTGCTAGTATAGCTAATAATGTTCTGGGAAGAGACTAGACTTCAATTCTATTCTCTAACCATTGAGATATACTGGCAAGTGTTTATAGCTAATAATGTTCTGGGAAGAGACTAAACCTCAATTTTTTTCTCTAACCATTGAGCTATGCAAGCAAGTGCTCAAAGCTAATAATGTTCTCCGAGATATGATATTATAAAAGAGGAAGAGACAAGAGAGCATAAATTGTTTTTGATACTTATGTATTTGTAGAGATAAAAAAAATATCTTTTGATGATCACATAAATATTCATTTTTGTGGCTGTTTATTTAAATGAATCAGAAGAAATAAAGTGTTTGACTTTCAAGTTGTCTCATAAAAAATGATCAGTTTTTATGTATTTTTCTGATGCGTTCGCTTTTGCCAATTAGTTAGAGCATTGAACCGGTGACTGTAAGGTTTAGTGTTATTTTTTTTTGAATAAAGATTTGATGAGTTTAAGTAGAAACATTAACGTTTTATGTTTTAAATAATTGAACTCTTCCTTTTTGTTGTTCATATTGTTATCACGTTTTAGGTGATTCATTTCCTTCAAGGAAAAATATTCGTTAGGAAATAGTACCCCCCACACACACGCAACACAAGATACAAAATAATTACTTTAGGCTTTGAATAATTGGATACAAAACAAATAGTGTATTATTTGGATTGTTCAGACTATTGTCCTCATCTTTATTATTATTATATCTGCCCTGTTGGCTGGGGTCTTAGAATACACTGACTGCACCCTTGCAGAGTGGTAAGGCTCCCCCAATGGGGCCACCTGGTGGTCATGGGTGGCAGCCCATAATGCTTAAGGGTGGAACCCAGGTGGCGAGCAGGCCATGACATGCAACACTCCACTTAGGCCCTTACCTAGTCTAGATGGGCGGTCGGAGAGGGTCCCCATCCGATCAATCGTCTGGCCATGTCAACCCCTAGCACCTATATGATTGCCCCAACCCTATTACTCTCATGGCAAGCCCCAACACTTTTTATCATATAGGTGCTAGAAGGTGGTGGCTGAGGGTCTATATGTCCTCGGAATGACGTTAAACCCTATTTGATGGTGAGGTTCCAGTTTTGGCAGTTTGGGGATGTGGAGCACCACTTCGTCACCATTTCTCTCGGGTCCACTCTGACCTGGTAGTACTGTTAGGGTCCCATCTATGGGTTAAATAGTAAAACGTGTTAATAAAAAAGATTGAGTATCCATTAAGAATGACTTTATTTCAAACTGGGTCAGCATTAAATGACCCGCCATGGTTGATATGCCGTAAAACAAAACAAACTTTATTATTATATACATGTTTCATCCGATGTTCCTCTGGCCTTCTTCAAGTTTTTCTTGTTGAACTAAGAAGCCTTCATGTTGTAATTGGGAGCCTTTATAGAACTTTGAACTCAACCCTTTATTCAATACACAGGGGATAGACCGTTCTCATTCTGTTAACCATAACTGGGTACAAGTGTTAAGTTATGTTAAGTATAAGTATTCTATGATAGTATTGCCCTTGGCCAGGATTGAACTTGTAACCAATGCTTAGAACTTATTAACTCATCCCTTATATCCGTTGTACCATGTGTCCAATGTGTATGGGCACATCGGCTGAAACATTGTGTATATAACAATACAGATGATGACAATAGTCTGAATAATATAAATTATCAAGCCTCATCTCAAAAATTCAGAGAAATAGTGTAGATAACAATAAAGATGAGGACAATAGTCCGAATAATCCAAATAATACTAATTATTGAGCCACATTTCAAAAATTCAGAGAAATAGTGTAGATAAGAATAAAGATGAGGACAATATTTCAAATAATCCAAATAATACTAATTATTGAGCCTCATTTAAAAAATTCAGAGAAATAGTGTTTTTAACAATAAAGATGAGGACAATAGTCCGAATAATCCAAATAATACAAATTATCAAGCCTTATCTCAAAAATTCAGAGAAATAGTGTAGATAACAATAAAGATGAGGACAATAGTCCAAATAATCCAAATAATACTAATTATCAAGCCTCATCTCAAAAATTCAGAGAAATGGTGTAAATAACAATAAAGATGAGGACAATAGTCCAAATAATCCAAATAGTATTAATTATTGAGCCTCATCTCAAAAATTCAGAGAAATAGTGTAGATAAGAATATAGATGAGGACAATAGTCCGAATAATCCAAATAATCGAGCCTCATTTCAAAAATTCAGAGAAATAGTGTAGATAACAATAAAGATGAGGACAATAGTCCGAATAATTAAAATAATACTAATTATTGAGCCTCATTTAAAAAATTCAGAGAAATAGTGTAGATAACAATAAAGATGAGGACAATAGTCCGAATAATCCAAATAATCAAGCCTCATCTCAAAAATCCTGACAAATAATTGCACTCTTGTGTTGTTGATATTGTTATCATGTTTTATATGATTCATTTCCCTCAAGGGAAAAATCCATTAGGAAAGAGTAAACCCCCCCTCCCCCCCACACACTCATAACACGAGATAAGAAATAGTTACAAATATATCTTTAGGCTGTGACTGTTCATGTCAGAAATCACCCTGACACAACACCATGAATCTAAGAGGTCCAGAAAAAACAGCGGCAACAAAGCATCGGCACATCAACATCTTCAGGGACAGCCTTCAAATGTGACATCTGCGGTCGAGAATGTTTTTCATACAACGGACTTCACAGTCACAGGAGGCGCTGTAACTTCAGGGGCACATAAAAACTTGATCATAGTCTTCCGAGACTGAAATGCCAATGAATGACCTTCAGGCTTTGACTAGTTGTCTCAAATTTGACACATAAGAATAAAAGTGTTTCCTAGTACCTGGAGATCCATCTGTTGTACAGCACCTCTCCATTGCATTAATGAGTTGACCTAGCATCTCTTTACCCTGTTCTGCCCTGTCGGCTGGGGTGTTAGAATGCACCGACTGCACCTCTGCAGAGGGGTAAGACTCCCCAATGAGGCCACCTGTTGGACGTGGGTGGCGACCCGTGATGCTTAAGGATAGAACCCAGGTGGATGAGCAGTTCATGACATGCAATACTCCACTTTGGCCCTATCTTGGGCTAGACGGGCGGTCTGAGAGGCCCTCTCTAATCAATCGGCTGGTCACGTCAAGCCCTAGCACCTATATGATTTTCCCAACTCTATTGCCCTTATGGCAAGCCCTAATCCCTTTTTATCATATGGGTGCTAGAAGGCAGTGACTGAGGGTTTACATGTCCTGGGAATGACATTAAACTCTATCTGATGGTGAGGTTCCAGTTTTGGAGGATTGGGGAATGTGGAGCACCCCTTCATCACCATTGCTCCCTGGTCCACTCTAACCCGGAGTGGTAGTACCTGTTAGGGTCCCATCTATGGGTTAAATAGAAAAATGTATTTATAAAAAAATTGTATTATCCATTAAGAATTGATTTATTTCAAAACTTTATCGGCATTAAATGACCCACTGAGGTTGATATGCCGTAAAACAAAACAAAACAAAAACAAAATCTTTACCCTGTTGCCAGGACTTAGAATATGCTGACTGTATTCTTTGCAGCAGGGTAAGACTCTAAAATTAAAAAAAAAATTTTTTTTTAAATACCCAACAAAAAAATGAACAAAACAAAATGAATTTGGCATAAATTTTCCCGCCAATTCTCCTCCCACCATTCCCCATACATTCTTATAAACTTGTGAGCCCCCCCCCCCGCTACTAATCCTACTGCTACTGTTTGTTTAAAACAATGGAAACCTCTCACCAGTTCCACACCTGATGATGGCACTAGGTTGTGCAGAAAGCGCTCATGGTAAAACCTTTGGGGGATTCATATACCAATTCCACCTGGATGTTAAAAAGATGGCTAGACAGTTAGAAAGAATCGAACAAAAACTCATCCGACAAGAATTGTCCCTTGAGTTCAACAAAACATGTTTAAATATATATATATATATATATATATATATATATTTATATTTTTGCTTGAAGGCAATTATAATGCACGTATCGCATAAAATTCGATAATTATAGAAAATAATCTTGACAAGTTAATCCCGGAGTAAATGAAGAAAAACTCTAAACTTGCTTCATTACAATAATTTATTTCAACCGTATTAATACGGCATCTTCAGGTAATCACAAGAACATGACTCTTACTCTAACTTACTGTAAGAGTCATGTTCTTGTGATTACCTGAAGATGCCGTATTAATACGGTTGAAATAAATTATTGTAATGAAGCAAGTTTAGAGTTTTTCTCATTTACTAAATTTCTTGCTCTGTCCTTTTACTCACTGGTATTAGCACATTGAGCTCTCCTTATGGTCTACCTGCATCAGCTTGGTTAAAACACCATGGAAAGACCCTAACTACGGAAAAAACTATATATATATATATTATATATATATATATATAAATTGAAAATGGAAGTGAATTCGACGGTATGTTGAAAAGAGAAATAAAGGAAAGAAAGTATAGAATGGATAAAATAGGATATTTTAATTAATTTAACTTACACTTGTTTTGGCCTGGAGTTTATCCATGTGTACATTATTCTATCTATTATTATTTCTAAATAACAAAATGAAATAAATATAATAATAGAAAAAATATAGAAATGTTCAGCACACAAAGAAATATCGACCTTCCTCAGAGTAATCCTTATTTTTTTAAATGAAATTCATTGGAACATGGAGAATTTTTGAAATGTTCGAAAAAAAAAAATAAAATATATATATATATATATATATATAAATATATATATGTATTATGTTTGCATTTTAGATGAAAGAGAAAAGAATTATATCTTATTATAATGGAGATTGTGTGTTTTTCTGTCTGTAACCGAAACTAAATCACTACTCAAGTCACAATTCCCTTAGTTATTCACATCACATTCTCCATGATTTTATTTTTATTTAAACCTCAATTATAATAAAATTGTTTTACATATTAATACTGTTAACCATATCTACCTATTAACAACATGCAATTATATTTATATATACAACAAAATAGCGGTTTACAGTGTGAACGGGAAGGCTAATTTGCATAATTGATATTAAAAAATGTGATTTTAATAAATATGTGCTTGTATTATTGATTTCTAACTGTTGGTTTTTATTTAATGAATATAAGCAAAAATCTCTTCAATGAATCTTTAATGAAATCCATTTAATAAGGAAAAAATATCTGTCATTTTATTCTTTACTTCCTCTTTAACTAAATTACTTAAATTAGAAAAAAATACAATGAAAGACGGGAGTGATGGAAGAGTAAGTTTCAGTTGTTTGATTTTTTCGATTATATCCCCCTCTGTTTCAAATCATTTTATCTGCATTCTTATTTAGTTTCATTAGCCTTTCTAATTTAATACAATATTTTATTTCATTAAAACTTAAATACTTGCACCTGGAGGGTGCATATATTTGCTAGTATATATAATTCTTTCTCTTGAATCTTAAAATGTAAACATAAAAACCTTAAGATGCTTGTGGTATAACAGTTATGGCCAAAGGAAATGAACATGGTGACTAGAGTTCAAATCCTGGACAAGGCAGTTTGCATTTCATATAGCGCTAATATACTAGGGAAAAGTATGCATCCAACTATTCTCCTCCCAGCTATGGGTAAACAGTAGGGTACACTTGAAGAATAAGTTCCAATTACCGTCGAACTGGGAAGACAAGGCAGCAAGCGATTGTAACTTAAATACAAACTCGAATGCTACAAAGTCCACTGCAAAATGACCCAGATTCATGAATGGATCATTCTTGATTCCTATTTATACCCGCTGTCTTGTACACTGCTCGAGTTGCACTTAGCTGCTGTTATTAAAACCAACAGTAGACTAACTGACTTCAATGCTATTTAACCTTGGTATGGCAACCAGTTTAGGAGAAGGAAAACTCTGAATTAAGAAATTTACCTTTTATCACATCTTGCTTGTGCGGAGGGGTTGGGCAAATACATATTCTGATTAAAAATTGACCTTGTGTTGCATCCTGCTCATGCAGAGGTGGGAGGTGTAAATGGTATTACTTAAAAATTGACCTTGTGCTGCATCTTGCTCATGCAGAGGTGGGGGTGTAAATGTATACTTTACTTAAAAATTGGCCTTGTGCTGCATCCTGCTTCTGTGGAGGGGTTGCGTTATATACAGAGAGAATAAAATTTGACTATAAAAAAACTTGGTTGTTATTAAATATATTTTTTCTGAAAGTAGCAATTTCATTTTCTTAAAAAACAAACAAAAAAAAAAACCCAAAAAACTAAACACATTGATTTAATTTCATCTAGTTATTTACTCAGCTTAATTATGTCTGGCACAAGGCTACTAGTATGGAGCACCCAACGAGTATCAAACTCTGTTCACAGTTAATTGAAAGCAGGCCTTTGAGATTAATTCACTCATGTAAATTCATTGAAGGTAAATTCATTGTGATTTAATTCAGAAGTACTTTTAATAATTTAATTAAAAAAGTGCTCAAGGGTTAGGAAACCCTATTTTATAAAAGCAATTAACCTGATACAATAAATAATGGGATGAATTTACTGATGATAAATTTATCACACATTGAATCTACCACATAATAAATTTACTATAAGATGAAATTTACCGAGGATAAATTTACCACATGAAGAAAATTTACTTGTAAATTTACCACATTATGAATTGTAAATTTATCACATGATGAATCTACCAAGATAAATTTACCACATGACAAATTTACTTGTAAATTTATCACATGATGAATCTACTGAGGATATATTTACACATGATGAATTTACTTGTAAATTTACCACATTATGAATTGTAAATTTATCACATGATGAATCTACCAAGGATAAATTTACCACATGACAAATTTACTTGTAAATTTATCACATGATGAATCTACTGAGGATATATTTACCACATGATGAATTTACTTGTAAATTTATCACATGATGAATTTACTTGTAAATTTACCACATGATGAATCTACCAAGGATAAATTTACCACATGACAAATTTACTTGTAAATTTATCACATGATAAATTTACCACATGATAAATTTACTTGTAAATTTATCACATGATAAATCTACCAAGGATAAATTTACCACACAATGAATTTACTTGTAAATTTATCACATGATGAATTTATCACATGATAAATCTACCAAGGATAAATTTACCTCAAGATTAATTTACCAAGGAAAAATTTAACACAAGATGAATTTACCGACGATAGATTTATCACATTTAACATATGAGAATTTACTGCGTGATGAATTTACCAACGATAAATTTACCACATGGTGGAATTTACTTGTATTTTACTACATGATAAAACTACCAAGGATAAATTACCCCATGATAAATATATATGATAAATTACCACATGATGAATTTACTTGTAAATTTATCACATGATAAAATCTACCAAGGATAAATTTACCCCATGATAAATATATATGATAAATTTACCACATGATGAATTTACTTGTATTTTTTACTACATGATAAAACTACAAGGATAAATTTACCCCATGATAAAATATTATGATAAAATTTACCACATGAGGAATTTACCAAGGATAAATTTACCAACACTAAATTTACCACATGGTGAATTTACCATACAATGATTTTGCCAAAAATAATTTACCACATGATCAATTTACCACATGTCACTGTCAAGTTATAAACATTTTCACCCATCTTTTATGCGTGTTTGTATGCGTGCATGGCCATTTTTTTTTTTTTTTCCAGATCTTTTTGCATGTAGCAAAGCATCTTGATAAGCATTTGCTGCGGATACCTGGATTTGGTAGAATAGAATTATTTTCATATCTTAATCAATAGAAATGGAATGGAAATGTAGAAAGAGTTTCTTTGGATTTGACAGCATTTTTAATTAATATATATTTCTTTTTAAAAAGTTTTTTATTCTTTTTATATATACAGGTAAAAACCTTTATCTATCTATACTGACACACACACACACACACACTATGTATATATTTATATATATATATATATATATTATATGTGTGAAATTTAACATTTTGAATAAACATATGATGTTTGTTATGTAATTGCTGACAGATCTGTTTGACCAAATCGATAAATTGGTCTTCATCAACGAGCGACATAGACGGGAAGAAAGATATCCGTTAAAAAGACTGTTTACAAAAACGAACGCTGAATTCAACTGCTGAAATTTTGAAAAATGCATGTTGTTTTAAAAATAAAATAAATTTTATTTTTAATTTTTAAAAATCAGAAGCATTATAGTTTATAGTAAAACTCAAAAGAGTTTGTTGTAAAAATTATATAAAAAATGTAAAGTGGGTATCAAAATAGTTTAGGATATATTTCAGCTGTTAAAAATATACAAGTCCACAGTGTAATTTGAAGAAAGATGTTAGAGTACCAAAATTTACTTGTGGTGTTGATAAGTCCGTAGAGTTTTAGATGAAAGTCTTCAAGGTGTAAAATTCCAGAACATGCATTTTTCAAAATTTCAGCGGTTAAATTCAGCGTTTGTTTTTGTAAACAGTCTTTTAACGGATATCTTTCTTCCCGTCTATGTTGCTCTTTGATGAAGACCAACTTATCGATTTGGTCGAAACAGATCTATCAGCAATTACATAACAAACATCATATGTTTTTTCAAAATGTTAAATTTCATACTGTCGGATTAATTTCCATCTATTTTTCATATATATATATATATATATATGAGAGAGAGAGAGAGAGAGAGAGAGATGCTGATAGGTATGCGTCACTGATGTATAAAATTCTAAAAGGACGCGTAAAATTCATATCCATGTGTCCCAGTGTTTTTTTTTTTTTCTTTTCTTCACCCAACGTTTACAGCTAACTGTAAATACATTTAAATATTTTCTTGGAAATTAATTATACTGTATGGGGTATAAGGTAGGAGTTAGATGACTTTAATTGTTAATATATAAAAACTCTGCAATTTATTAAGAAACTTTAGTTGGGACCCGTCAAATTAAAGTTTCTTAATAAATTGAAGGGTTTTTATTTATGATTTTGAGAAACAATTAAAGCTGTCTAACTCCTACCTTGTAACCTATCCTGTGCAATTCATTTCTAAGAAACTATTGAAATGTACTTACAGTTAGCTTGAAATAGTGGAGAAGAAAAAAGAAAGACACTGGGATGCATGGATATAATTTTACTGTGTCCTTTTAGATATTTGTGCATCAGAGATGCAGGGTGTGTACCTATCAGCATCTGTGTGTGTGTGTGTGTGTATATATATATATATATATATATATATCTATGAGAGTACGTAAATAAACACTGTGTTTATTTGATATGGCTTTTAGCCGACAATTTTTGGAGGATATGTGCTTAATTGAAGTCATACCTAATTTTTGAAAATTAATTAGTTAATAATTAATGAATTTAGGCGGGCATATATGTTCAAATGTAAGGCTAAACAAATCAAGAAAATGTCAATCTCTGAATGTACATTTCGACCTATTAGGTCTCATCAGCAAGGTTACAGACACGGAGCAGTCTCCCATGTCTATAACCTTGCTGATGAGACCTAAATTCATTAATTATTAACTAATTAATTTTCAAAAATTAGGTATGACTTCAATTAAGCACATATGGAATGGAACTGTAGAAAGAGTATTTTTGGATTTTTCATGAGGGAATCTTTTTACTCCTCCTCATAAAGTGATTTGAGGAGGGCTGGTCTTATTTGCTTGTTTGAATGCCGATCACTTAAAGGTCATCGTTGTTTTGATTTGGATTTTGCTTATATTTATTTTCAATTTAATTCTTTTCTCATATTAGAAATTTCTTTCTTTGCATTGAATTATATTGACATTTGATTAAATAATTTATTCTTTAATTGATATATATATATATTTCTTTTTTAAAAGTTTTTATTCTTTTTTATATATACAGGTAAAAATCTTTGTCACTATTTATACAGACACCCACTATATATATATATATATATATATATATATATATATAGGCAATGCAGTTTGGCAGTTGTAGTGTCGATATACATTTATTAAATAATATCACCACATCACTTTATTCAACATTTCATTATTTAATTTCAATTCATTATTTAACACAATATTTCCTTACTTGACCCATTAGCTCATTTTGAGGGGTTAACTCTTTTTGGTTTTCACCGATTTCTTTCTTCTTTCCTTTTTTCTTACCCCAAACAATAACAATGAAAACACATTTCATTCAAACATCAACAAGTTTTAAGATTATTAATAACATTTCAATCTTTGCAATACAAATTATACCCTTCCACCAAAACTTTCAAAATTTTTAACTGTCCCTAACGGCCTCTGCGTTCATAACGATTTAAAAAATATTCTTTTTTCGAACATTTGAAATTCTATTCTCGTCTCCAACTCAAAAAATAAAAATACCACTCTGATGAAGGTCGGCAAAATCTCTCTGTGTATGAAACATTTTATACATTTTTCCTATTATTATTATCATCATCATTTCAACTCCATCTGATTATTTTAATAATAATAATAACGTAAATCCGTATACATTTTGATAAACAGACCGAAACACATGTTATGATTAAAAGTGATATCGATAAAATTCATTTTTATCCATCTACATTTCTTTTCTTTACTCATTTTTTCCTCATATAGGCAATGCAGTTTGGCAGTGGTAGTGTCGATATATAGCGACACTACTACTACTAATAAAGCACTATATGATAGTGGGTATACTAGAAATAAAATTAAATTTAACAAAAAGCAACAAAATGATAAACTAAATAGGAAAAAAAAAAATAGAAATAGAAAGATTTTGTGGTATAACCCACCATTTAACCTAAAAGTGATAACAAAAATAGTAAAGATTTTATAAATTTAATAAACATTTTCCAGTTAACCACACTCTACACAAAATCTTTAATAGGAACAAATTGAAGATCAGCTTCTCCTGTATGGACAGTATATACAGAATAATTAAAAAAACATAACTACAAAAAATACCTCCTCAAAAAAGAAGCAGCCCCATATTGCATACCATGCCAAAAACCCTACACAATCAAACACATATTAACAGAATGTAGCGACCTAAAACAAATACGAAAAAAATACTACCAAACAACAAATCTAAAACAGATATTCTACCAAATAAACCCAGAAAAACTACTCGGATACATAAAAGAAGTACACATCTACACAAAATCTAAAAATCTTCCAAAAAAAAAGAAATGAAAACACAAAAATTATGTTAAAAAAAATCATCTAAAAGTTTCATTCACAAAAATATGTCAAAAAAAAAAAAAAAAAAAAAAAAAATTTTAGAAAATTAAACATTATCACCAATTCATTTCAAAAACGTAGTCGGCATTAAATGACCAATTGAGGTTGATATGCTGTAAAACAAGAACAAATCAAATCATATCAAAATAATTAACAATCATGCAAATAATAGAAATATGGAAAAAACAGATAAATTGCAATTGCCGAGACCCAGGTATGTGTCTGGTAAAAGGAAAGTGTTTTTATCAAGAGTGTAATCTACCTTGCATTGTAACGTACACGGAAACCAGACATTACTAAATTTTATGTGGGTTGTACAAAATCAGATTTTAAAACTTGATTTACAAACCATAAACCCTTTTTTTCTAATATTAAACTAAAAAAAACAACCTTTGCTAGCTATATTTGGAATTTAACTCTTAACATCCTGTTAAGAATTTTCTAAGTCCAGAGCCCCAATTCCTATAACCATTTATCAAAAAATAACTAAAAGTGTCCTTTTCATTTAAAGTTACCTGTTATTTCCCTTAAATCAAAGACTTCTAAATATGTTTAATATTACATTTAAACAAAGGCTATCGTTTGGGGTAGATTAGAAAAATGAATGTGACTTCCGGCCGGGTGGAATGAGGTGGTATAGGACATTAAGAGTTAAAGCATCAAAATATAACACCTATTATTAAATGGGAAATATTAAAGAGATCAAATATTTGCCAAAGTTTAACTGATCCATGTTTCTTGTGTTTACAAGAAAAGAGAGATAGATTCCTGAATAAGAAAAATTTATTGAATAAAAAGGATGAATTTCTGGGTAAATGCAGGCATAGATTGTGTAACACATTAATGTGTTATTAAGATTAATATCGATATATATATATACATGCACTAATTATTAAAAAAAAAAAACTAGCCTTAATAGATTTATAGAAGACTTGAATTTCAGAAGTACAAACAAGTAAGATGTAAATAAAATGCATAATAAAAAAATTATTGAATAAAAGGATAAATTTCTGGGAAATGCAGGCATAGATTGTGTAACACATTAATGTGTTATTAAGATTAATATAGATATAATATAATACATGCACTAATTATTAAAAAAAAAAAAACTAGCCTAATAGATTTATTAGAAGACTTGTATTTCAGAAGTACAAACAAGTAAGATGTAAATAAAATGAATAATAAAAAAATTATTGAATAAAAAGGATAAATTTCTGGGGAAATGCAGGCATAGATTGTGTAACACATTAATGTTATTAAGATTAATATAGATATAATATAATACATGCACTAATTATTAAAAAACCCAAAAAACTAGCCTAATAGATTTATTAGAAGACTTGTATTTCAGAAGTAAAAACAAGTAAGATGTAAATAAAAGGAATAATAAAAAGAAAAAAGAGGATAGTTATTGGCACGGCGAATAGATAGAATTACAAATTACTTTTGCCGGTGAACATATGGTAAACTAATCATTAATTTCAAAGGAAAAGGCTTTAGTTTTAGAGACAAAAGTTTATTTTTAGGAGACATAGATAAAAATAATCTTAAACCAGACGAGTATATATGATATTAGCTACCTAAATTTTTCTAGTTCTCCTGAGGAAGGTGTACATTGAACACCGTGTGGTTTTTAACTATTAATGCTCTATTTTATGAGATATATTGCCCTTTTGGATGCTACTTGTATATATATATATATATATATATATATATATAGTACCAAGTGTGTTGGTAGATCCTTGCGGAGAGAAAAACCCACCAGAAGTTTGATTGTAAAAAATATACTACCAAACATTTTTTGAAAAAAGAAAGGACCAAGTAATCTATAGTATTGATTATAGACTCATAGATTATTATATATATATATATATATGAGTAAAGAAATAACAAGACTTAGAGATTTAGCTTTATAGTCTATTTCAGGGAGATAGACTATAATGCTAAATCTCTAAGTCTTTTGTTATTTCTTTACTCATATATTTGCTCTGTGACTCTAACATTAAGAGCACACATTGAGCTCTTAAACTGCGAATTGATTTTGTTTAAATAAAACTCTTGTGTCGTAAGGAAGATTTCTTCTCTGGACTTTTGGATTTATATATATATATATATATATATATATATATATTTATATATTTAATATAAATTTATATAAATTATTTATGGATTAACTACTTATGCTACTACAATGAAAATGTGGTAGTAACTTTTTGATGAATTACATATATATATATATGACACTACCACTGCCAAACTGCATTGGTTCCTTACCTTTCCTTTGGATCACAGTGGCAGTGTGGTGATGGGGGATTTGCTGCTTGGGCAATAGCTCATCCTCCATATGAACCTGCCCAGGCTATGTAGTTAAAAAAAAAAGAAGAATTTGAACACTACTCCATCATCTCTCGTAGACGAAAGGATACTAACAACAACAATAATATATATATATATATATATATTTTTAACATTTCACCGATTTTTTTTTCAAAACATAAACTAGGCTCCGAATAAAATTTTCAACATGTTAAGATGAATAATAACACTTTATCTTTGAATACAAAATTATTTTTCCTACATAACTAAAATAATATTAAATTTCTAAACGTTATTAGTCAATTGTGATTAAAAAAAATTTATTCATCTTTTTTTTT
>CM042173.1:28228156-28291237 GCA_023376005.1 Doryteuthis pealeii | reverse complement strand
GTACCCCTTCATCCCCATTACTCCCAGGTCCCCTCCTAACTGGGAGTGGTAGTACCTGTTAGGTTCCATTAATGGGTTAGATTAAAAAATTGTGTAAAAAAAAAGAAAAAAAAGAGTTTTAAAAATGTTTAAAAACAATTGTGTACCGTCAAAAAGAATGTATAAAACAAAAAATCTTCAACATAAAATAACCCAACAAGAGTTGACATGCCAATAAATCCAACCAACACCAACCCAGCCATCAAAATGAATAAAACAAAATGTCTTTGGCCTAAAATAACCCAACAAGAGTTGACATGCCATAAAATCCAACCAACCAACCAACCAGCCATCAAGAATGAATAAAACAAAATGTCTTTGGCCTAAAATAACCCAACATGGTTGACATGCCATAAAAATCCAACCAACCAACCATCAAGAATGAATAAAACAAAATGTCTTTGGCCTAAAATAACCCAACATGGGTTGACATGCCATAAAATCCAACCAACCAACCATCAAGAATGAATAAAACAAAAATCTTCACCATAAAATAACCCAACATGGGTTGACATGCCGTAAAAACCAACCAACTAACAACCAATCATACTTCAGCTTAGTAAGTAAATCTATTCTGTACAGCTATCAGTACAGTGTATTGTATAGATACTTTCTCAATGCTGTAAAAGAGAGAGAGAAAGAGAGGGTACCCCTAGAGGTTTCAACTATATTTCCATTGTAGTCAACACCACTAAATCCCTGTGATGGTACTTAGTTCTTGTTGAATAAGTCTTAAAATAATAAAAAGGTTGTTTACAGAAACAACTTCTCATCCTTGTCGGTATTTCCTCATGTCCATTGTATTTACCATCATTCCTCCTCTTCTTCATCTTCTCTTGAGTGGTTTTTACATACTTGACATACCATCAACAAGCTACTAGTGTTATTCGTGATTGACTTTTCCTCTTTATTCTTACATTGTTTTTTTTCCTTTGCAATTTTATAATTATCTTCTGATCTATAAATTTTGTGCACCATGATATTACCCATAGCTGAAGGGAGAATAGTTGGATGCATACCTTTTCCAAGGGTATATTTAATAAAATATAGTAGTACCTTGACATACATAATCTTATATATATATATATATAAAAATGAAAATGGAAGTGAATCCGACTGTATGTTGAAAAGAGAAATAAAGGAAAGAAAGTATTGAATGGATAAGATAGGATTATTCGAATTAATTTAATGGAGAAACACATGTAAGTTAATTAAAATAATCCTATTTTATCCATTCAATACTTTCTTTCCTTTATTTCTCTTTTCAACACACACATATATATACATATATATTTGGGAGAATATGTGATTAATTGAAGTCGAACCTAATTTTTGAAAGTTAATTCGTTAATAATTAATTAATTAGGTGGGATTACCTATTTAAATGTAAGGCTAAACAAATCGAGAAAAATCAATCTCTGTATGTACATTTCGGCCTATTAGGCCTCATCAGCAGAGCTATAGATACGAAGATCGCCCCGTGTGTGATTCGAAACCTGTGTGTCAAACTAACAGGCAAGCGTCTTACCTCCACACCAAACGGACTTAGCAAGATTTCTTCGTTTTGTTAAGGAGTAGGTATTTATATTTCTCTTAAGTGACCTCTACACAAACTTACGAGAAGTAAACAAACAGACGATGTTTGTGATATGGCTATTTTCAGCCGACAATATTCTCCCAAATATTGTCGGCTGAAAATAGCCATATCACAAACATCGTCTGTTTGTTTACTTCTCATATATATATATATATATATATATTAGATATTACTATTAGTTTCATGCTTATTGCAATCATCAGATGAGATGGTCAAAATGTTAAGATTTAAAAAAACGGTTTGTTTAGCGTTGATGTAATATATGCCAATACTTTTCTCATTCATTCTCTATCCATTCTATATTGCATATTATTTATATATATATATATATAAAGGTAGCGTGGACATGGAGTCAACAACTGGTTACTGACAGTTTTTGGCAACCTAAATATAAATGCTCTATCATTTATATTGAGCACTGTTTACTTATAAATATAGCACCCATATTATCTACAGTATATATATATATATATATATATATATATATATATATATATATAAAATCAGAAGATATGAAAAAATATTTGAAATGTCTATATAAAATCAGAAGATATGAAAAAATATTTGAAATGTCTATATAAAATCAGAAATATGAAAAAATATTTGAAATGTCTATATAAAATCAGAAGATATGAAAAAATATTTGAAATGTCTATATAAAATCAGAAGAAATGAAAAAATTTGAAATGTATATAAAATCAGAAGATATCAAAAAATATTTGAAATGTCCTTATAAAATCAGAAGATATCAAAAAATATTTGAAATGTCCTTATAAAATCAGAAGAAATGAAAAAATATTTGAAATGTCTATATAAAATCAGAAGATATGAAAAATATTTGAAATATTTACATAAAATGAACATGTTAGAAAAAATATTTTTAGATATTTATACAATGTAAAAAATTTTTCTTTTTTTAAAATTCCATAAGATATTAAAATTCTATAACAAAATTTATGCATATAGATAATTTTTCATATGAAATATTCTAAAAATACAAAAAAAGCCACATTTTCTAACATTCCTCACTTGATAAAAAGTTTAATGAATGCTTTATTTCATTGTAAAAGTGTTTAGATAATATTTTTTTTGTGGATTTTCTTGGATATCTGGAAATTTGTTTATTTTTGTCGGTAGATTTCAAAAGATTTTGATTGGTTGGTTGGTTTATTAATTTTAACGGCATATCAACCCGTCCAGGGTTATATCATGCCTAGCGGTTGGGTTGTTATACATATTGTGTATTCATATATATACATTTAGTAATTGGTTTTAACAATGTGTTAGCATTATTGGGAATCATACTCTATGACATTGATTTGTTTCATGTCTATATTCTATGGTATAATTTTATTTCCCTCAAAAAGGAGAAAATATCCTCTATGTTAACATTTTCAAAAAGGTCCTTCATATTGATTGCTTTAAAATAATGTTTTCTGATGTGAGCAAAAAATCTGCATTCCATCAATAAGTGTTTGACTGTCAGGGGTGTTTGACATGTTTCACATTGTGGTTGTTGTTCTTGTTTGAGTATATAAGAGTGTGTAGTTTTTGTATGACCAATGCATAATCGGGACATAATGACTTGTTCCTTTCTAGACTTCCTTAAAGTTGGTCTGCAGCCTCCCAAAGTTGGTTTAATTAGGAAGAGTTTGTTGTGGATACAGTTATTCCAGTGTTGCTGCCATTTTGTATGAAGGAATCTATTAATTTTAGGTTTCCAGTCAGTATATGGTATCTGGAACTTGTCAGGGATTAGTATTTATGTTCATATTGGTGGTTCTTAGCTTCGGGTTACCCTTACCCAGCCTTTAAACTCGACTAGGGTATTACAATACATTTTGTTTGGAAATTACTGCTGTAACGTTTACAATAGGCTAGGTTGATTTTTCACTTTTTAAAAATATCAAATTGTCCGTCTATGCGAAAGTTGTGTGTTAGTATACTGAATACTAAATTGAGGAAATAGCATCAAAGAATGTCTACTAAAATTCACTAAAAATTCTCATTTTTGCGAAATTTAGCCTTTAGAAAACACTAATATCAAGGAATCTTCTTGTGAACGTGATCTGGGTATTACTGTCAGCAGGGATTTACGTTGAACGAAACATATCTTTAAAATTGTCAAAAAGGCCGAGGGTGTCCTGGTGTTGCTCAGCAAGACCTTTGTCAGCCGCTCACCGGCTATCTATTTAAAGCTGTACAAAGCTATGGTGCGGCCACACTTGGAATTTGCATCACCAGTCTGGAACCCCTATCTTGCTCAGAATATTAACCTAGTAACTGTACAGAGATGTGCAACCAAACAAATACCCTCCATCAGGCATCTACCATACTCTGAACATCTCGCTGCCCTGGGAATGGATTCGTTGAAACTTCGGCGTCTGGCAACTGACCTGGTAAACGCTCATAAGGTCATTAATCATCTTAACAACAGCAACCTTGAGCACCTTTTTGATCTCCAACACACGTGGGCATGCCTACAAAGTCAGAAAACAGCACTGCTCACGTGACTTTCGGAAACATTTTTTCACGCTCAGAATTGCGGAGGCATGAAATAAGCTCCCCGTGTCTGTTGTTGGCTGCTGAAGCACTGCATCTTTCAAAGCCTCCATGCTTCCTGTAGTCCACCGACACTATATCTGATGCCCCTCTCCACACACATATGCACACACGTGCACATTACTACTGTAAACTGTTCATGTTCCTGACACTAATACATTATTTTGTGTACTTGATATGAGACTTTGATGAGTTGTGGTGCACCTGACCACTGTACACATACATGTATATTATTACTGTACACTATTCATGTTCCTGACACTAATACATTATTCTGCGTACTTGAATCGCGTACAGTAATAATATACATGTATGTGTACAGTGCTCAGATGCACCACAACTCATCAAAGTCTTGTGTCAAGTACACAGAATAATGTATTAGTGTTCCTGACACTAATACATTATTCTGTGTACTAGACATGAGACTTTGATGAGTTGTGGTGCATCTGAGCACTGTACACATACATGTATATCATTACTGTACACTATTCATGTTCCTGACACTAATACATTATTCTGTGTACTTGACATGAGACTTTGATGAGTTGTGGTGCACTGTACACAATAAATTTCATTATTCATTATTCATTAGATGGGCAATTTGATATTTTTAAAAAGTGAAAAATCAACCTACCCTAGTGTACAACCCCTTTCTTCACAGATAGAATGTGACACAAAGTCGCAAGTATTGGGCATCGAGCGAGAACTGAACTCATTATTCAGTTGTATTAGATCAGCGAGACTAGCTTGCTAACCATTACACTACGATAGGATGTCCAACTAAACCCAGCATCAAAAATTTATTCTAATTTTTATTACTGTATTGAATGCATCTTGTGTGGATGTAATGAAAATAACCTACCTCGAAACTCAAAGCGTGCGCGGACGAGTCTGGCTTGCAGGGTCATCGCGGGAAAGAAATATGGCTGCTGTAAGCACTATATTTAATGATGGGCGATCTCGAACCAGCGAGAATGGGATTGCACGTATGCAAATTCTCTTGAGATCAGGCGTGCATATAAGCATACAGCGATGGCTAGAGGCAGCATCAAACGATTACGTACGACGACTATGAACAAAGCTGGCAGTAGCATTTTGGCTCTTGCGATGGGTGGACAAGGCGTTTTGAGATGGATTTTGATTGTTGGTGAGCAGAGTGCAGCATAGTTGGGAGAACATTATTAGTAGATCTTGTATATGTCAAGGGAAGTAACTTTTAAAAAGCGTAATCTTTAAAAATAATTAACTTTTTATTGTGGTAAGAAAAAACAAAACATAAAATAGGACGATGAAGAAATTGTATTTTAACCATTTGATTTATTAATTAATTAAGAATTGTTGTAAATTCATTGGCAACGTATTAATTTTAAATTGATTAGATTACATGTTTGTTGTTATCGACTGAACAGTCGAGGGCTGAACTTGCACAAAGGTGTCAAAATTAGGGTGACCCAGAAAAAACAGAACCCACAAATTTTGTAATAAAACTGTTAATTTTAACTATGGGGGTCGGTTTAGGTTGGGTTTAGGGTTAGTTTAATGGGAAAATGAATAATTAATTTGGGTTCTGTTTTTTCTGGGTCACCCTGTATACCGGTGACCCAGAAAAAACAGAACCCACAAATTTTATAATAAAACTGTTAATTTTAACTAGGGGGTTTAGGATTAGGGGTTAGAGTTAGGCTTAGGGGTTAGGGTTGGTGTTGGGGTTTAAGGTTAGTTTGAGAAAATAATAAATAATTTGGGTTCTGTTTTTTCTGGGTCAATCTAATTTTGACACCTTTGTGCAAGTTCAGCCACAGTCGAGTCTGGTACAAGTTTGGATTGAGTTTTTTTAATGGCAAAATGAGTCGAGTCCATATTTAAACCCTGTCCATTCGGGTACGTGAAGCGACACCCGGCCATTTCAAACTACCACTGTCATGATAACATTGGATTTTTCCTACTCGTTTCCTTTCGGAAGATACCACTTATCACAGGTTTTTGAAATGGACCAAGGGAGACAACTTTTTATCTCACTCGTAAAATAAAATAGAATAAACTTATTTTTCAAAAATTTTTATACTTCCCCGTTTCAAACAATAAAAATATTTCTTTTCAAATTTTTATAACATAAACGATTAAAAATATTTCCATGTTATTTTTCAAACCCGGGAACGCTTTTAAGAGTTTTTTTTCCCCCAAAAAGATTCCTATTTACAACATAATCAATTTCAAATATTTCTTGTGTATTACGTGTCTGTCTTATAAAAATCAAAACACTCTGCTCTGATGAAGACCTACTGTTTACATCTGTTCTTCTATTATTATTTTCATTTTATATTTAAAATAATTTGGAATAGAATATACTGTATATGTAAGCAAATTCTGGTTGAAATGTGTGTCAGCATATAATAAATTTCATACACACCAAAATATATAGGTTTTTCCGTTTATCTTTTTAACATATCTGTTGGATACATATCCCTTTTTCTCATTTATATATATATATATATATATAATATATATATATATATTAGTGTTTATATTTCTTTTTTGAAGGCAATTACAATGCATATATCATATAAAATTTGATAATCATTGAAAATAATCATTTCAACATTCAGTGTATCCACCCTGATAAGACTTAATTAAGTTGAAACGGCTGTACGGTGTTCCACACCATGCGCGTTATTTGCCAAGTTTACTTGTTGTGATTATTTTCAATAATTATCAAATTTTATATGATATACGCATTGTAATTGCCTTAAATATAAACAATCATATAATTTACTTAAAAATGCTCCAAAAAGCAAATTTTCAAATTCTCTCTCTCTCTCTCTCTCTCTCTCTCTCTCTCTCTATATATATATTATATATATATATATATATAATATATATATTTGTTTTTTTATTCATTATAGTATAGTGTCCAATACATTTAGGGTGTGATTGTTACCATTGGTTTCAAAATGCCATGTTAGCCACTTATCATCAAGACAACACACCTTTTAAGAAATGCAGGGAATGTTAATTCATTTGTATATGTTTATATATATATATATAATATATATTCAGTGATGCTGATAGATTTTTGATTTAGTGCGTCCTGGGATACACATATTTGCTTTGAATGAGTCCCTGGGAAAATTTATGGGTCCCAACTAAAACCGTCTAACACCTACCTTGTAACCTATCCTGTGTAATTCATTTCTAAGAAACTATTGAAATGTATTTACAGTTAGCTTGAAATGGTGAGGGAAGAAAAAAGAAAAACACTGGGATGCATAGATAAGATTTTACTGTGTTCTTTTAGATTTTTGTGTGTCAGGGATGCAGAACGTGTACCTATCAGCATCTCTATATATTTATAAATAAATTGATATTCCCTACATTTCTTGAAGAGGCCATTGTTTGATGATAAGTGGCTAACATGCTGATTTCAAACCAATGGTAACAGATCTTACACCCGTAATCAAGCACTTTATTTTCATTTCTCCTGACAAGTGATGAAAAAATGTATTCATTTTGAACATGATCTCCTCCCTTCAACATAATTAATCAGTATTTCTTTATGAAACATTATACAGACTGCACCTCTGCAGAGGGGTAAGATTCCCCCAAATGGGGCCGTGGGTGGTGACCCGTGATGCTTAAGGACTGAGTCTTGGTGGATGAGCAGTCGATGACCTGCAACACTCCACTTAGAACCTTACTTAGGCTAGACGGGCGGTTGGAGAGGCCCTCTCCGATCAATCGGCTGGTCATGTCAAGCCCTAGCACCTATATGATTGCCCAACCCTATTGCTTATATACCTAGCCCCAACCCCTTTTTATCATATGGGTGCTAGAAGGTGGTGGCTAAGGGTCTACATGTCCTGGGAATGACGTTAAACTCTATCTGATGGTGAGGTTCCAGTTTTGGAGGTTTGGGGAATGTGGAGCACCCCTTCATCACCATTGCTCCCTGGTCCACTCTGACCTGGAGTGGTAGTATCTGTTAGGTCCCATCTATGGGTTAAATAGAAAAATGTATTTATAAAAAAATTGTATTATCCATTAAGAATTGATTTATTTCAAAACTTTATCGGCATTAAATGACCCACTGAGGTTGATATGCCTTAAAACAAACCAAACCAAATCCAATAAAATTTATTTCCACAGCTTATTTTTTCTCACCCCTTCTTTTATTTTTTAGATCACACCGCCAGAATTTGGTGCATTGAATCTGGGGTGACCATGCAGCAATATGTGGGGCACCAAGGCTCTGTAAACTCAATTCGATTCCATCCCAATCAGGACTTGGCCCTGACAGCATCAGGGGACCGCACTGCTCATATATGGAAAATGCAGTTCACTCTCCCATCTCACTTGGAGGTCATGGTAAGTGAAAATTGATTTTAAAAAAAGAAAGAAAAAAGACTAATATATATATATATATATATTTGGGAGAATATGTGCTTTTTAATTTTAGTCAGACCTAATTTTTGAAAGTTAATTCATTTATGTTTAATTAGGCGGGATTTTAACTACTTAAATGTGAGGCTAAACAAATCGAGAAAAATCAATCTCTGAATATATATTTCGACCTCTTAGGTCTCATCAGCAGAGCTATAGATACGAGGACCGCCTAGCGTGTGACTCGAATCTATAACGGTCCTCGTATCTATAGCTCTGCTGATGAGACCTTTTAAGTTTTGGTCGAAATAAATTTACTACAGGAATGACGGTTTATTGAGTTTTTCCTTCCTTTCAAAGGTATATATATATATATATATATATATATATATATATGAGAGTAAACAAGCAGTAGACACTTTTTTGGGGAGAATATGTGCTTAATTGAAGTCATACCTAATTTTGAAAATTAATTAGTTGATAATTAATGAATTAGGCGTGCATATCGGTTTAAATGTAAGGCGTAAACAATTCGAGAAAAAGTCAATCTCTGTATATACATTTCGGCATATGCCTCATCAGCAGAGCTATAGACAGGAAACTGCTGTGTGTTAGGGTTCGAATCACACACAGAGCACTTTCCTGTCTATAACTCTGCTGATGAGGCATAATATGCCGAAATGTACATACAGAGATCGATTTTTTCTCGATTTGTTTACACCTTACATTTAAACAGATATGTACGTCTAATTCATTAATTATCAACTAATGAATTTTCAAAATTAGGTATGACTTCAATTAAGCACATATTCTCCCTCCAAAAAATATATGTATATATGAATGAATAATATCTACCACCCTGTTGGTTGAAGTATACGCTAACTTCTACTTTGCGGTCCCATAATGCCTGAGGACAGAAATCTGATGGGCTGAGTAGTCTGTGACTCGGGCACTAAGGGTTGCCATGACATACAATACTCCACTTTCCAAAAAGCAAAAACAATATACTATTTGTCTGAATTTTTGGGATGAGGCTTGATAATGTATATTATTTGGATTTTTCGGACTGTCATCATCATCTTTATTGTTATAATAATAATGAAATTTATTGTGTACACTGCTCAGGTGCACCACAACTCATCAAAGTCTCATGTCAAGTACACAGAATAATGTATTAGTGTCAGGAACATGAACAGTTTACAGTAGTAATATGCATGTATGTGTACAATGCTCAGGTGCACCACAACTCATCAAAGTCTCATGTCAAGTACACAGAATAATGTAGTGTCATGAACAGTTTACAGTAATAATATACATGTATGTGTGCATGTGTGTGGAGAGTGGCATCAGGTATATATGCAATGTTTCGGATAATGTGTCCTTCAGCCTTCTTCAGGTGTTTCTTGTCGGACTTCGGAACCTTCTTGATCTTAGGAACCTTCATGAAGGCTCCAGAGTTTGAGAAGATTCCTGAGTTCAATAAGAAACACCTGAAGAAGGCCGGAGGCACATCTGCCGAAATGTTGTACCAGGACTTTGCTGTAATCAGTGGACATTGACAAATGTGCGCCTTATTTGTTTTAATTCACAATGTCTCGAGTATTTCTTAAAAATATTTACATGGTTGGAAAGAAAATAAAATAATCTTTCTAAATAAGTCTTTAGCCTGATGCTAGTGTGTTGTCAAGCAGTGTCATTGATATAATGGAATGACCCATCTCC
This sequence comes from Doryteuthis pealeii, assembly GCA_023376005.1. Taxonomy (NCBI): domain Eukaryota; kingdom Metazoa; phylum Mollusca; class Cephalopoda; order Myopsida; family Loliginidae; genus Doryteuthis; species Doryteuthis pealeii. Next base: position 28,280,940 of record CM042173.1, on the reverse strand, counting down.
CCCGTACCTTAACAGTGGTGATGGTTCTAACCACTATTTAAAAACACACAGATTACTCTGTGCAGAACTCACTTGAAGTACTTAAACGACGGACTCTCCTACCAAATACTCACGTGACCTTACTATATAACAGTCATACAGAAGGAGGAAATTGTCGATTGGTAATTTGGGTTTTACTCGTTGGATTCTTGCTCTGAGCCTTGTTAGGGTCTCAATGTAGGCCTCAGTTTTATAAAAAAAAAACTTCACATAAAGAAAATGGCATTACTTTTTGACTCACCCTCATATCTTTAATTTTTAGTTGTAATGTATGGAAGGCTGTAAATGTTTTATTTTCCTTTCAGATGGGCAATAAAAATAGTTTTGGTTATTTCCAGTTGATGGCAAGTATATTCTGTTCATTTAGGCACCAGCAAAAAAAAAAAAAAAAAAAAAAAATGAATTACCTCTATCCCATAATAGTTTTGAGATTTAGTGTATAAACTTTATATGCAACTACGAGGTATGTCAGAAAAGTTCCAGTATGTTGGAAAACTGATGTGATGGGCATTGTCCACTACAAGTTCTTGCCACAGGGCCAGATGATCAACCAGCATGTCTACAAAGAGATACTGTGGCATTTGCTTCATTCAGTGCGTGAGAAGAGGCAAAAGATGTGGCAGGACAACTCATGGGTGCTTCACCATGACAACGCACCTGCCCACACTGCCCTAAGTATCCAAGAAGTTCCTGGCCCAGAAGAACATTATTGTACTGAAGCTACCTCCCTACTCGCCCAACCTGATTTTTTCCTCTTCTCCAAGCTCAAGGGGGTCATTAAAGGACCTGGTTTGAGGATGTGCACAAAATCAAAAAGGCTGTGACGGCACAGGGCGGGGGATCAAATTGTAGTATCTGTTCTAGTTACTATGCTTTGAGACTTACCTATTCCCCTTGACCGGGTTAAAGTACAATTATTAGCATCGATCCCAGAGGGCCATCCCTCCAGGCAATACGTGCCCCCTTGTGGGGCAGGGCTGGGTTTATTGCCCAGTGCCTGAGGCGCCCCCTTTGAGGGGAATGCTGAAGGGATCGATGCAATTTTTGTTCTTTCCCACCCATGAGCTTCGGCTTGTGGGTGGGCCCACGTTAAAACGAGGCCTTGTGCCCAGTCCATGCAAGTGGGGTATGAGGCAAATATCGGTAATTTATGAGGAAGTACGTCCCGGTCTCATGCCTCAGAAATTGCTACCTGGTGACTATTAAAATAACGTCCCTTGCTATGTTGTCTCGGCGATGTTACTTGAAAGCAAACAACCAACTTAGGGCGTTAAATGTATTTTAGAGGGGGGGGAGGCTTCTCTTTTTTGATATGAACAAATGGAGATGGGTGGATAGATATATATAAACAAAGTAAAAAAATGAACAAATTGAGGTAGATAGATAGATAGATATCTTCATATCTAAACAAGAATTACGACAAATTTCTATAAATAAACAAGAATTACGACAAATTTCTATAAATAAATTTCTAAACAAATTACGATAAATAAATAAGAATTACGACAAAAAAAGAGAAGCCCCCCCCTCTAAAATACATTTAACGCCCTAAGTTGGTTGTTTTCTTTCAAGTAACACCGCCGAGATGACATAGCAGGGGACGTTATTTTAATAGTCACCGGGTATGCACTTCCTCATAAATTACCCAAATATCTGTAAAGAGAATCCCAGAAGAGGCCTTCTAGGACTTTATTCAAGTGTGGCAGAGAACGATGGGAAAATGAATTAGACTCCGAGGGGATTATTTATATTTTGGATTTGATATAAACATTTTTGTGACCCCAGTCCTGGAACTTTTCTGACATACCTCGTATAAGATCTATTATGGGATGGAAGTAAGAAAATCCTCTCAGTGTTTGGCACTGTGTCTGTCGTACAAATCAGTCCACAATTGAACACTAAGTTTTTCCACTTTATGGTCGACACCAAACACAAATTCTTTCTTTTCACAAATCCTTATTTCTATTTTCTAAAAGAAAGGTCACCTCGTATTGTCTAATGTTTAATTAGTTTTGTTATAATAAAATTCTCTCTTATTTGGACACCAACCACAATTTTTATTTCTATTTCATTTTCACAATTTCTCATATTCCGTTTTTTATTTATTAAAATAAGGTTCACCTGGTATTGCCCAAGATTGAACTATTTTTGTAATTCTATCTTAAATGGACACCAACCACAATTTTTTATTTCTATTCCGTTTTCACAACTTATTTTCGTTTTTTATTTATTAAAAGAAAGGTCACCTGGTATTGCCCAAGATTCGACTATTTTTGTAATCCTCTCTTTTTATTTCTTTTTCGTTTTCACAACTTCTTATTTCTGTTTCTTTCTTAAAAGAAAGGTCACCTGGTGTTGTCTAACATCTGATAACCTTTTATTTTAATAAAGTCCTTTCTTAATTGGACACCAACCACAATTTCCACTCCTTTTTCGTTTTCACAACTTCCTATTTTTATTTTTTATTTATCAAAATGAAGGTCACTTGGCATTGTCTCACAGTTAATTACCTTTTGTTTTAATAGAATCCTCTTTTAAACAAATCTCTTGGATTAAAGATTTTTTTTCCTTTTGGTGTTGGATACCTGATTTTGTTTTGACTTTTCTCTTAATTTTTATTCAGACTAGCATCTTCATTTTTATTGTTTTTATCTCAGACTGGAGACCAGCCTTTAGAAAGTCTAGAAAGAGACAAGTCATTAAATCCTGATTATGTATTGGTCACACAAGGTTTAGGCACTCCTTGACACTCAAACAAGGACAACCACCACAGTATGAAACACCCTGCAGTGTTAAACACTTCCTCATAGAATGTGGTGATTTCACTTCTATCAGCAAATGCTTTTTTTAACATAAATGTTTTTTTAATATTTCCCATTTGTAACATACTTTTATTTTATGTATGGGGACTACCTAGACCTCGGAATCCTCCCATTGATGGAATAGGCTGTGTTATTTGAAGACCTTCTAAGTTGCCAAAGTCCAAGGCCTTCAATATTTCTTTAGTGTCAGGATCAACTTCAATGATACCATTCTGTTCAATAGCAGAAACTTCAGGTACATAGTTATCTCCCGTTCTTCCTCTTGCAATTTGATGGAAATGCCACGAACTGGGCCCTTCTGGATACGTTTCATCAAATGTGTAACAAATCCTGCAATTTTATTTCGGAGTGTTTTGCTTGGAACAATGGCAGTTTCATCGCAAATCTTCTTGTTTGTGTGAAAATCCAAAGTCATACGTGTGTAGTATTTCTCAACAATAACACGCGCAGCCTTCTTTACGGTTTTAGTACGTACAGTGCCCATCTTGAGTGCTCGCTTGAATTTCTCAGAAATGATATGATAGATCTATTTGAAAATGTCTTCCACGGAGTTGTGTAATTTTCATTGTTCTTTTGATAAGGCCATGGAAGGCCCAAATTTTAACGCTTTCGACCACAAGTCATAAAAAAATCAGATGACCGTTATCATTTTGAAATTTTCTTACCTGTACAGATTCAAATATGAAAGGGAAATTGACAAAGAAGAAAGGAGAATATCTTCTTTATGATTTAGTGAAATCTTTGTTGCTTACATAACGTCTGGTATGTCAGGGGATGAATGTCTAATCTTTCAAACAATTCAGCATTTGGCAATCCAAAACCTTACCTGGTAAGAGATACCTGCTGCTATGAATTCATTGTGCAATTAATAACGGACAAAGAACAGGTAATGAGTATTAAGATTGACTCAAGGTTTGATAACTTAAAAAAAATATCCTTGGGGGGTGAAGGGATCAATTTCTAATCCGATAAACAATGCTGCATTTGACAATCCCCAAGACAGCTGCTTTTATGATATAATATTACTAGCAGGACCTGTGAAATTTATTGCGTACAGTGCTCAGGTGCACCACAACTCATTAAAGTCTCATGTATAGTACATAGAATAATGTACTAATGTACTAGCCATACTAAGTTTAAAGAACCCAGTCTGATATAGGATAAAAATGGTCTGGTGTTGCTGTAATTTATTTCCAAATTATAAAAATTATCACCGTACAAAATTATGCTGTTTCTCGGAATTTTTCATTGGACGAAACTTTATACAGGTAACAATGAAGACGAGGACAATAGTCCAAATAATACTTAGTAGAAAATAATTATTGTACAAAAAATCCAGTAAAAAAATGACTGAAAGCAATTAAAACTTGGGAATCCAAAAGTTCATGCTTGCAGGGTCCAGATTCTGCCTGAAATGTTTTTAATTTACTCACAGAGTTAGACTGATTCCAAAATAGTATGATATATTGGGATACGGTCTTGAGGAGTAAAATTGAACAAATGTGACACACTCTCATTTACATCTTATTGTTAGAAAAGTCCAAATTCCGCCAGATATGTTATTGATTTGCTCATAGAATTGGCTTGATTCTAAACTGGTATAATATGTTGGGCTATGGTCTCTAGGAGTAAAGTTGAAAAAATGTGCCACATGGACACACTGAATTCTCATTTTTTTAATTAGAGAAGTGCTGATTCAGCCTGGAATGTTATTAATTTGCTCATGGAGTTAGTTTGATTCTAAACTGGTATAATATGTTGGGCTATGGTCTCTAGGAGTAAAATTGAAAAAATGTGACACATGGACACACTGAATTCCCATTTATTATTTGAAAAGTCCTGATTCATCCTGGAATGTTATTAATTTGCTCATGAGTTAGTTTGATTCTAAACTGGTATAATATGTTGGGCTATGGTCTCTAGGGGTAAAGTTGAAAAAATGTGACGCATGGACACACTGAATTCCCATTTATTATTGAAAAGTCCTGATTCATCCTGGAATGTTATTAATTTGCTCATGGAGTTAGTTTGATTCTAAACTGGTATAATATGTTGGGCTATGGTCTCTAGGAGTAAAGTTGAAAAAATGTGCCACATGGACACACTGAACCCATTTATTATTTGAAAAGTCCTGATTCAGCCCGGAATGTTATTAATTTGCTCATGGAGTTAGTTTGATTCTAAACTGGTATGATATGTTGGGCTATGGTCTCTAGGGGTAAAATTGAAAAAATGAGACACATGGACACACTGAATTCCCATTTATTATTTGAAAAGTCCTGATTCAGCCCGGAATGTTATTAATTTGCTCATGGAGTTAGTTTGATTCTAAACTGGTATGATATGTTGGGCTATGGTCTCTAGGAGTAAAGTTGAAAAAATGAGACACATGGACACACTGAATTCCCATTTATTATTTGAAAAGTCCTGATTCAGCCCGGAATGTTATTAATTTGCTCATGGAGTTAGTTTGATTCTAAACTGGTATAATATGTTGGGCTATGGTCTCTAGGAGTACAATTGAAAAAATGTGACACGCTGACATACACATTTATTATTAATATTTTTTTTCTCCTCATAAAGCTGCCGATGTATTGACATACCTGATTCGTACTTTTCTTTTTTTTTGTAAGTTAGAATGCTTTAACCACTAGATTAGGATTAATTTTCACTGCATTAATCCACTCGTATGAAAACCGTCAAACTCCACCACATATTGATAATCTCACTAAGTTACCTTCTTAAATTTTCAGAAGAATCCTTAATCCAATCAACAGGCGATTGGATAATCCTAATCTTTTTCTTTTTGTTTCAGAGATTTTCTCTTATTTTTGAGATGAGTCATTTCATCATTTGTTAGGAGTATTGATTGCATTTTTTGTTCTTGTTTCTACCGCTCTGTCGGGGGCATTAGAATGCACTGACTGCACCTCTGCAGAGGGATAAGACTCCCTCAATGGGGCCACTTGTTGGCTTTGGGTGGCGACTCGTGATGCTTAACTCTTAACATCCTATACCACCTCATTCCACCCGGCTAGAAGTCACATTTGTTTTCCTAATCCACCCCAAACGATAGCCTTTGTTTAAATGTAATATTAAAATATATTTAGAAGTCTTTGATTTAAGGGAAATAATAGGTAATTTTAAATGAAAAGGCTATTTTTAGCCATTTATTGATATATCCTTATAGGAATGGTCTGGACTTAGAAAATTCTCAATAGGATGTTAAGAGTTAAGGATAGAACCCAGGTGGTTGAACAATCCATGACTTTCTTAGGCTAGACGGGCGGTCGTAGAGACCTCCTCCGATCAATCAGCTGGTCACGTCAAGCCTTAGCACCTATATGATTGCCCCAATGCTTTTTATCATATAGGTGCTAGAAGACGGTGGCTGCGGGTCTACATGTCCTGGGAATGACGTTAAACTCTATCTGATGGTGAGGTTCCAGTTCTGGAAGTTTGGGGAATGTGGAAGTGGCAGTCCTGCCTTAGCTACCGAAACTGTGTTATCACTCCTAGTTGGCAGCTGATGAGGCAGGGTATCGCACGTGCTATCACACGTTGTATGATGAAAATATATATATATATGATAGAAAATAGATAGAAAAACCAAATGATAATATTGGTATGCTGACAGATATCTGTTTCGACCTTTTAATAAAGCGGTCTTCCTCAAGTGCAACTATATTTATGAAAGAGAGATGGAATAGTTAATCGTTTGGCACGAGAGGCACAAACAACGCTCTCGTTCTGGACCGGAATGTCTTTTAAAATATGTATAAAAATGCATATTTTGTATTAAAAATAAAATAAATTTTATTTTTAAAACTAAAAGTGTCAACATATATATAGTGTTACATAATCATTAAATACCTAATGATTATGACAATAGTGTAGAAATCATATTAGTGTAGCTGATGGCCTTGAGAGTGAGTGACAATACTTGACCTCACTCTGACCTTGCCTTGCGGGAATGGACCGTGAGAATCGGAAGGCAATAGAGGCCCCCTTCCGGTTTAAGGGGTAAGCAACTCAGTCAGTTACAGTTAGGACTTAGAAGCAAAGCTAGCAAGATGTAAGGATCCGCGCGCATTGTCTGGTCTGGGGTTCTACGAATAAAGTAACATCATCGTAAATCGAAGTCTTGTTGTTATTACTAAAAGCTAACAATAGCACAGGGCTTCTGATAAGGAATGATCCCGAGCAACAGAAACCAGACCCGGAATCCCAAGAAGACCAGACCTTAGAAGATATACCAGATCCGGCCAGAAGAATAGACGACAAGAATAAGAAGTAAAAGAGAAGTATATAACATATATAGATATATAGTGCTGGTAAAGAGGTATGCAACATATACCTATTTAGTGCCGTCCAAGAAAAGGCACTATGCAACAATAGTTTATTGGTGTTTCCTGCACAACTCAAAATGTGAATCCAATGATATCAGTTTTTTATTTTTAAAGTAATTTACTTTATTATTCTTCTAACATCATGAGAACTTACCCCACCTTTGACAGTCAAACAAGAACAACAACCACCACAATGTGAAACATGTCAAACACCTTTGACAGTTAAACACTTATTCATAGAATGCAGGTTTTTTGCTCACATCAGAAACCGTTATTTTAAAGCAAACAATATGAAAGATCTGTTTGAAAATGTCAACATGTAGGATATTCTCTCTTTTTTGAGGGAAATAAAACAGCAGAGTATAAATAGTCTTGGACCAGTGCATTCACTCTCTATGAAAAGTAAGCTAGGTAAGTCCACAACAAAAAGAGAGAGAGTACCCCAGAGGCTGCAAATATGTTTCTATTGTAGTCAACACCTGTAAATCCATCAAGAATTTATAAAACAAAAAGGTCTTCGGGCATAAAATAACCCAACAAGGGTTGACATGCCATAAAATCTATTTATCCATACTTCTGGCTTTGTGCAACAGCTAAGCTAAGCTTAGTAAATAAATCTACTCTGTACATCTATAAGTGCAGTCTATTGTATGGATACTTTCTCAATGCTGCAAAAGGGAGAAAGAGAGAGAGAGAGAAAGAGAGAGAGTACCCCTAGAAGATGCAACTGTAAATCCATTAAGGAAGTCTAGAAAGGAACAAGTCATTGTATCTCGATTATGCATTGGTCATACAAGACTAACGCACTCCAATATACTCAAACAAGAACAACAACCACAATGTGGAACATGTCAAACACCTATTCATAGAATGCAGGTTTTTTGCTCACATCAGAAACGTTATTTTAAAGCAAACAATATGAAGGATCTGTTTGAAAATGTCAACATGTAGGATATTCTCTCTTTTTTTTTGAGGGAAATAAAATTATACCATAGAATATAGACATGAAACAAATCAATACCATGCAACATAATCCCCAATAATGTTAACACATTGTTAAAACCAATTACTAAAAGTAATTGGTAATTTACTTGAAGCATTGTTAAGTATGTTATAATATATTAATGATTTGAAGGCAATTACAATGCATATAAAAAATAAAAACAAAAAGATGTTATTTTTGTCTTATCGATTTCAAAGTAGAAACTTCATCTTCAGAGGTGAATATTATTCAGAGGTGAATATCATTTTTGATATTCACTTCTGATATTCACCTCTGAAGATGAAGTTTCTACTTTGAAATCGATAAGACAAAAATAACATCTTTTTGTTTTTATTTTTTATATGCATTGTAATTGCCCTCAAATCATTAATATATTACAATTACTAAAAGTATATATATAAATACACGATAAGTATTACATCATAACCGGTAGGCATGACATAACCCTGGATGGGTTGATATGCCGTTAAAATCAATAAACAAACAAACAAACAAACAGAACTTACCCCTCCTGATTTGAATACTACTCTGTATTAAAATGTGTTCTTAATAACAATTAAGTTCATTTCAGATAATGCGCATGCACAATTTTATGCTAGGAATTTTGACAACTAAACGTAAAAATTACCAAGAAATTAAGTAGAGCAGTAGAGAAGATCACAAAATAAAACATTAGTTAATTGAAAACTCTCTTTATTCTTCTTTAAGATTGGTACTATATAAAAAACTTTTACTTCCTCCTAGGTTGGTATTGATGGTGATATCTTAATGGTTCTGTAGTCTTGGGACTATGGAAGATTTATACTCATGTTATCAGTAGTATTCAAATCAAGGGGCGTAACTCTTGTTCTACCCAACTCTAGAGAACTACTCTACTGCAACAAATCTCTAGCATAAAACTTTGCAAACTGCTTTTTACACTTTTTTTGATCATTTGCAGTACCTTCTCCATAAATTGCACATAGTTTTTTTTATGTAAGAAATGTTTGAATTCAAGAATGAGTTATGTTTTGCTGATTATGAATGGAAAGGGTGGAGAACATTCTATGTATTTATTTTTTAATATCTTGATTTAAAATTTTTTTTTTTAATCTGCTTTTTCTTATAGAAATCCCACTCGTCTGGTGAAGATGATCTAGAAGGTTCTGAGAAAGAGGAGCAATTAGAAGGTAAATATTTTAACTTCGTCAGTGTGGAATAGGATGTACGTAAGTGTGTGTGTGTGTGTATATATATATATATATATATTTCTAAACTCTACTGGTGTGGAAAAAACCCAGATAACTCTGTCAATGTGGAATAGGATGTACATAAGTGTGTGTGTGTACATATATATATATATATATATATATATATATATATATATATATATATATATATATACACACATATATGAGTATGAAAAGGTGGAATGAAAACATCACACAATGCTGTTAAAGAGAAAACAATTTATAATTTCTCTTTAATAATTATATAATTTTCTCTTTAACAGCATTGTGTCATGTTTTCATTCCACCTTTTCATACTCATACTGTCGGATTCATTTCCTTTCTTTTAACTTATATACACACACACACACACATATATATATATATATATATATATATATATATATGCACATAAATTTTTAAGTATAAGCGACACTTGTACTTAAAAATCATAAAATCCCTTTCATATAACCATTTGACATACACTTCCGAACAAATTTAAATTTCACATTATTCCAATACACCCTTACACTATTCATATTTTACATAAAAAGTAATTTCTTAAAATATTCTAATATAAACATTTCTTTTCTGAAAAAATCCGTTACTAATCGTCTACAAAATGTGTTACAACCCCCCCCCCTTTTTTTTTGAAAAAGAGAATTTTTCTGTTTTTTGAATTTTAAATATTTCTTTTTCTTATGAAAACTGTTACACTGAAGGAAAATGACGTAACGAAAGAACAAGACGAAGCGAACGCATGGGATACATGCTTTTTGGGAAAAATAATACATCCAGTTTGCCGCCCTGTCGGTGGGGCGTTAGAATGCACCAAATGGGGCCACCTGTTGGCCGTGGGTGGCGACCCGTGATGCTTAAGGATAGAGCCCAGGTGGATGAGCAGTTCATGACTTGCAATACTCCACTTTGGCCCTATCTTGGGCTAGATGGGCGGTCGGAGAGGTCCCCTCCGATCAATCGGCTGGTCGACGTCAAGCCCTAGCGCCTATATGATTTTCCCAACCCTATTGCCCTTATGGCAAGCCCCAACCCCTTTTTATCATATGGGTGCTAGAAGGCGGTGGCTGCGGATCTACATGTCCTGGGAATGACGTTAAACTCTATCTGATGTGAGGTTCCAGTTTTGGAGGTTTGGGGAATATGGAGCACCCCTTCATCACCATTGCTCCCTGGTCCACGGTGACCCGGAGTGTTCGTACCTGTTAGGGTCCCGTCTATGGGTTAAATAAAAAAATGTATTTATAAAAAAATTGTATTATCTATTAAGAATTGATTTATTTCAAAACTTTATCGGCATTAAATGACCCACCGAGATTGATATGCCGTAAGACAAAAACCAAACTAAACCAAACCAAACATCCAGTTTAAATTGAAATTATTTTCTGTTTTTCTCTTGAAGAATCCACGTCAAAAACATTTACATAAAAAAACGGACCTATTTATCATTATGCTCTGATGATGATTTTTTATTTTTATTTTAACAACATATTGTATTTTTCATACCCATATATATATATATATATATATATATATGTTGAAAAGAGAAATAAAGGAAAGAAAGTATTGAATGGATAAAATAGGATATTTTAATTAAATTAATTTACATGTGTTTTGTTCAGGAGTTTATCAATCTATTATTTTTAAATAACAAAATGAAATGAAATATTTAAATAACAAATGAAATATTTTGAATAATGAAATGAAATATTTAAAGATAATAATAGATAGAACAATGTACACATGGATAAACTCCTGACCAAAACACGTGTAAGTTAAATTGATTAAAATATCCTATTTTATCCATTCAGTACTTTTTCCCCTTTATTTCTCTTTTCAACATACCGTCGGATTCACTTCCATTTTCATTTTACACACACACACACACACACACACACACACACACATATATATATATATATATATATATATATATATATTTCCGAAAATCGTCTCTGAAGATAAAGTTTTACTTTGAAATTGATAAGACAAAAAATAACATCTTTTTGTTTTTATTTTTTATTTGCATTGTAATTGCTTTCAAATTATTAATATATACATATATATATATATATTATTTTTTTTACTTCTAAACTCTACCGGTGTGGAAAAAACCCAGATAATTCAGTTTTTCAAAATAGAATAAAAACATTTTCAAACTTACATCTGGGGAAAAAATTAAAAAAAAAAAACAAAAGACCATCACATCCATACTCTCTGAAAATAATCATCAGTATTGTATGTATTGACCAAAATAAAAAAACGACGGATGAGGATTTAAACTTACATATGTAAAAAGTGCTCAATACGCTAAGATGAGTCAGATACTATCTACCTTGGTTTCACCTGAATGGTTCTTTCGAGGTAAATAGTGTTTGACTCATGTAGGTCCATAGATATATATATATTATACTTAAGCTGAGTGAATCAATGATTGTTTTCTAAAGGCTTTTTTTCCTGCTTTGTTTAATGACACAAAATTCATACTAAAATATTCCTTAGTTTTAGGATTGAATTATGTTTGAAAACAATTCTATTTAATTTGTTTGAATTTGTTGTAATTTGCAATTAAGTAAAAAACTGACCAGTCTCTTACTCCACATTCTGCTGGTCACTTTCCCCCTCTCTCTATATATATGTTGATTGCCTCCTTGTTATATATGATAGTTTCTCTGTGAGTGTAAAGAGAGTGTTTTAGAGAGTGTGAAATATATTTGCATGTTAAGTTTCACAAGCAGCTAGCCCGTAGCTTAAATTAGGTCAAACGTTTCCTTTCTAAGAAATCTTACAAAATGATTTAAATTTAAAAAAAAAAATTATCCGGCTGTATTTATCTATTTATTTAAAAATTCAATTCGCTTTGCAAACTCCCTTTTCACTAATCCCAATTATCTACCTAGAGCTCAATGGGTGACTCAGTGGGAAACGTTTTGTCTAGTATGACAACACAACCCTAGAAATTATTAATTAAACCAAGCCACACACACAGTGATTAAAGAAAGAAGACCCCCTCCCTAAAAAAACAACAACAAAAACAAAAAGAATAAAAAACAAAAAGAAAAAATTGTTCTTATCTGTTTTCGGTTTGTTAATTCTGAGACTTTACAAATTTTTAAAGTGTAAAACAGTATCAACAGTGACGAAGAGTCTGAAAGAAAATTAAACAATAATCTGGATTAATATTCATTTAAAATATGATGATGATATGATAATTAAAATGATATAATAATGATATAATACGATTGATATAATATGAATTAATATCAATATTCATTGAAAAAAAAAAATATTGAAAAAGTTATCGCCCTTGACTATCCAGAGTTACTTCCCTTAATAAAAAAAAAATCATTTATCCAACACATTCAAAACGGGAAATATTTGACACAAGGTCACAAATATGTGGCATCCAGCGAAGATCGAACTCTCTTTTCAGTAATAATAGATCTGCGAGACAAGCTTGCTAACCATTATACTACGACGGTATCTTTATAAAAGAAAATTGTTTAAGATTCAGCATTGTATATAAAATAATTGAATAATACAAGGGGATAATTCTTTAAAAAATATAAAGAGTTACCGTTCTTGTTAACTTAAAGCAAGCGAAATAATAAAATGTGGATTTTAAATTAAACATTTTAACACTTTTGGTGCGGATAACAACTAGAGTTGCACAAATACACTCAACGCTTGAAAGCGAGATGCAACTATATTCCAGATTGATTAAGTTTTTTTTATTATCTTGTGTAATATACCCATGGAAAGTGCTTTTTATCAAGGGCAGTCCACCGTGGGCAAAACGGAATGTTATTAACAAATCCAGCCAAAACACACTAACGCACACGTACCCAGACTAGGCAATGCTTCACTTCATCGATATACTCTGGCCCTAAAATTACCCCCCCCCCCCCAAAAAAAAAATTATTGTAGTGGACACAGTCCTCCATCCCCCAACAAAAGTTTCATAAGATCACCTGTGCTGTGTGAAGTCATCAGGTTGGTCTAAAGTCAGTATCAGCGAGGCAGTCTATCCCCTTTTCACTAGCGCTAGAGCAAGGTGATTGTTTTGGCGTTTAAGTTGGAGCGCCACACCTACCATCAGCTCCTGACTTTATCGCACAGATCCTTGTGCTACTCATACACTGAGAAACCAGGAACCTTGTACTTCCTAGGCGGACACTCTACCGACTAAGCTAAACTGGCCCTTAAACAAGGCAAAATTGCAAGATTCTTGTGTACTGGAATTTACATGAGAAGTTAAAAGACTGATATTTAAAATATTTTTAGATAGAATACTGTATGTGTAACCAAATTTTAGTCGAAACTCGTGTCAGCATAACAGTAAAATTTCATCCATACCAATATATATATATTTTTGTCTTACATTTATTTTTTTAACACACACACACACACACATATATATATATATATGTGTGTGTGAAAAATTATGGGTCTACCGAGGTTTTTGTCGTTATTTCTTCAGGACCCTACATCTTATAGGACTAAAATGTAATTACTACTATTTATCCTTATTTGCCATTAGGTAGGTAGGGATGTTTATTCTAATTTATATATTCAGTCATCTGTCTGCTTGCTTAAATTTTAGGGAATATCTTATGAAGTATTGGGAACTCTTGGATAAATTACTGATATTATACTACTCCAACGATAACGTTGAAGCCGTACTCGGCCACTATATATTTACCTAACCCCAATGCCATAGGCAGGATGCAACAAAAGGTCAACTTTTAAGTAGATTTTAACAGTTTAAGCTGATAAGAACAAATTTTGGCCAGAATTTTCAGACTAAGCGTAGTTGAAAAACTGTTACGTACTGAGGGTTTTCACAGTACCAAATCGATATAATGTTATATACCCTTTCTTACTTCTTACTCTAGCCGTCTTCTCTTCTGGCCGGCTTTGGTTCTATCTTCTAACATCTTGCGTCTGGGTCTGGAATCTTCTAAGGTCTGGTCTTTCTTCTATGGGGATTTCGGGTCTGGTTTCTGTTGGGAATTTCTCTTTATCAGAAGCCCTGTGTTATTGTTAGTTTTTAGGTAATAAACACAAGACTTCGATTTACGTTGATGTTACTTTATTTATAAATCCCCAAACCAGACATCTGCGCAGATCCTTACATCTTGCTAGCTCGGCTTCTAACTCCTAACTGACTGAGTTACTTCTATCCTTAAACCGGAACAGGGTCTTCTATGCCTTCCAGTTTTCACGATCCATCCCCGCAAGGCAAGGTGAGAGGGAGGTTAAGCGCTGTCACTCACTCTCAAGGCCATCAGCTGCACTAATCGCCATTATGATTTCTACACTATTGCCATAAATATTAGGTATCTAATAATTATGTAACAAAACTAGTGTTCAATGGAGGCGTTTGCTGACAGAAAAATCAGGATTACCTTTCAGTGGCAGGCATTTGCTAATAAAGTAGATATTGTTATCAGTCATTTATAACTTTTAAAACTTTAGTAAAACATTCATTTAAAAAAAATGTTTTTTTTTTTAAATAATGAAATTTATTGTGTTCAGTGCTCAGGTGCTCCACAACTCATCTCATGTCAAATACACAGAATAATGTATTAGTGTCAGGAACATGAATAGTTTACAGTAGTAATATGCATGTATGTGTGCGCATGTGTGCATATGTGGAGAGTGGCATCAGGTATATTGTGGGCGGACTACAGGAAGCATGGAGGCTTTGAAAGACTCAGTGCTTCGGCAGCCTACAACAGACGCGGGCAGTTTATTACATGTCTCCGCAACTCTGAGCGTGAAAAAATGTTTCCGAAAGTCACGTGAGCAGTGCTGTTTTTTGACTTTGTAGGCATGCCCACGTGTGTTAGAAAGATGGAAATCAAAAAGGTGCTCATGGTTGCTGTTGTTAAGATGATTAATGACCTTATGAGTGTTTACCAGGTCAGTTGCAAAAAATAACAAAACAGACTTTATTGTCTGAGCAAAGTCCAAAAGAAACAATACAAAACAAGATAGATGAAAGTTCTAAAGGAAAAAAGTCCTTGAGGATAGTTGAGTTGTATCAATAAAAAAGGTGGTCACTTACTGTTTACTACATCATGGAACCACATATGTGGCTACATCTCTATAAAATATTACCACCTAGGTATGTGAATTGTTTGGTAATAAAGGAGTATTTGCTTGTAAATTCCTACCATAAAATAAACTGAACCCCCATTTTATGTCCGTGTTTTTGCAATAAATGTTTTAGGAACATAAACAGTTTACAGTAGTAATGTGCATGTATGTGCATAAAAAAATTTATCTTATATCTTGTGTGATATACTATCTGATGCCAACACTGTATTTTAATTGTGAAACTCAAATGAATATTTCATAGTCAAAAGTGCATTCCAGTCATTTTATATATATATATATATATATATGGTTATGAACCTTGAAGTGATCTGATCTAAATTTATTTTGAGCCTCCTGGCTTTTTCAAATCTGATTTCAAAAAGCAAGGAGGCTGAAATAAATTTATATCTGATTATTTCATGGTCTTCATTTTTTTATTCATATTTTACTCCCTATATATGTATGCAAGTTTTCTGTTTAATATGAACCTGGTTTCATAGAAATTCACCTAAATAAACAGAAGACATTTTCTTTGAAGGAAAAAAAAACATATATATATATGTGTGTGTGCGAATAATATCAAATATTTCCATGATAGGATTCAACCAAAGAAATTTGAGAAGTCAAACATACATATAAATGAAGTTTATATCTACATACACACATATCTATCTATCTATCTAACTATATATCTATATATATAATCTCCACATGTGTTCCATGGAACCCGGTTCACATTAGATATACTTAACTTGGCTACAGACCGCTTATGTTTAGTCCGTTTACTGTGTTTTTGAAAACTGAAACCAGACCTCCTGTTTCAGCAGAATGCACCCCTTTTTGACATGCATGCATCTAGTGGTGAAGTTCCAATTCTGGAGCTCTACAGAGTATGGAGTACCCCTTCATCACCATTACCCCCAGGTCTCCTCTGACCAAGTTCCAATTACCGTCGAACTGGGAAGACAAGGCAACAAACAGTTGTAACTTAAATACAAACCCGAATGTCACAAAGTTCACTGCAGAATGACAGGATATATATATGACTCCACAATGTCATTCAAATCAAGCAGTCAAGCAGCCAATCAGAACTCAAGGAATGGAATGACCCAAATCACCCAAATTCATGAATGGGTCATTCTTGATTTCTATATATACCAACTGTCTTGGACACTGCTTAAGTTGTACTTAGTTAGCTGCTGTTATTCAAACCAACAGTAGACTTACTGACTTCAATAGGTCCCATCTATGGGTTAAATAAGAAAAAAATAAATAGTTTTAAAAATTGAGTTTTAAAAAATTTGGATAACCATCACAAATGAATTAAAAGAAAAGATCTTTGGCATAAAATAACCCAATAAGGGTTGACATGCCATAAAAACCAACCAATCTTTTGTAACCCAGTTTCCATTTATTCTTTATCAAATTCTCTCCTCTTTATAATTTTGCTTTCTTTATCTTCATCTATATATATAAAACGAAGTTTGGTATGTACATGTCGACATAACTCACAAACGAGAGGTCATTCATATCTGAAATCTTGCATATCACTCAATATGCTTATAACTAAGAAACAGACAAAATTTGTTTTTTATTTTTAATAATTAATCAATATAATTCAATAATTAAGAAAAAATAAAAAAAATATTGTATACAGACACCCCCACTCCACTACCCTCGACATGAGTTGAGTTTTTAACTCTCAAGACAGAAAAATCAAAAACTACCGTTAACATAATCTTCAGCACCACCCCCACCCCAGCCACCGTCGGCACCTTTGAAGTGGCATTAGCCGACAGAGACGGAGACCATCTGTAGGTTTCGCTAAAAAAAAAAAAGAATTAAAAAAAAAAAGAATTCTGAAATAAACAACACTTGTTAAAACAGTCCCACAATTTATTTGAGTTTTAACTCTCAAAACAGAAAAATCAAAAACTACCGTTAACATAATCTTCAGTTTTTGTCATATGTACAAAACAATTTTTAGAAAAATAGATTTAAGTTCCAAAAAATACAAAAGTTAACAATTACATTTAAAATAATATTTTAAATGTAAAAAAAAAAAATTCCAAAAATAAATATTGTAATGTACAAATTCTCGGTAAGGTTTTTAATTCTATAAATTATTTTCCTCTTCTTCTCTCTCTAGTGTCCTTGAAATTTTTTTAGTCCGGTCATGGACCGGGTACTTTTGCTAGTATAGTATATTTTCTTTTTTTCTTCTTCATATCTCTTCATTACTTTTTCTTCTTATCACTCATAGAATTTCTTCTTTCCTATTTCCACTGTCTCATCTTCACTCCTGGCCTTCACTGGAATACAAGTAACAGCAAGTCATTTGAGTTCTCCAGGACTCTCCTTAGTATTCTAGCTATTCTCAACAAGAAAGACTTTCTCAAACACTTGAGATATGTAGAACATGTTAGCTTTAATTCGACAAGAAAGTAACTTCCACACTTGTATAATAGCCAGTCAAGTAGAAAACCTGCCCCACACCCCTAGGCTGGCTGCTCAGTCAGTATTGTAAATTCAGACACACCGACCCCCATGGACACAAATTTTCTCTTTATAATTTTGATTTTTTTTATCTTCTTATAATACATCTTCGTCTTTTTAAAAAAAATTATTTCATATATCTCATAGAATTTTTTCTTCTTCTTCTAATTGCTCATAGAATTTCTTCCCTATATCCACTGTCTCATCTCTTCCTCCATCTCCTTCTTATACCCGAGTTCAAATCCTGGATGTGGTAATTGCATTTCACTTTGCGCTAATACCCTTGGGAAAGGTATGAATCCTCCTCTCCCTCCACCTATGGATAAATAGTAGGGCAGACAGGGCTCTTTAACCTTGGTTAGGCAACCGGTCTAGGAGAAGGAAAACTCTGAATTCAAACCTGTTGAACTCCGCTTAAGAAATTGACCATGTGTCACATCCTGCTCGTGTGCGGAGGGGTTGGTAAATATATATAATGTTTCTTTCTTCTTTCATTTTCTAATGATAATTATTTTTTCTGAGTTTTCCCACAAATACTATGCTGGTGGCCTTCACTGGAATACAAGTGACAGCAAGTCATTTGAGTTCTCCAGGACTCTCCTTAGTATTCTATCCAATCTCAACAAGAAAGACTTTCTCAAACACTTGAGATATGAATGATTTTGATGTTTCAGACTGTAGTTCTCATCTTTATTGCAGTATGTATAAGCACAATGTCTCAAGTGTTCCCTGTGTATCTGAGGAAGGATGGAGGATACAGCAGCCAAAACGTTATTATTGAAGTCAGTAAGTCTACTGTTAGTTTGAATAACAGTAGCTAAGTACAACTTAAGCAGTGTCCAAGACAGTTGGTATATATAGAAATCAAGAATGACCCATTCATGAGTTTGGGTGATTTGGGTCATTCCATTCCTTGAGTTCTGATTGGCTGCTTGACTTGAATGACATTGTGGAGTCTTATATATATCCTGTCTTTCTGCAGTAGACTTTGTAACTATTCGGGTTTGTATTTAAGTTACAATTGTTTGTTGCCTTGTCTTCCCAGTTCAACGGTAATTGGAACTTTAATTATTCTTCAGTTATGTTTATACATACCATAATAAAGATGAGGACAACAGTCCGAAACATCACAATTATTCACATCAAGCATAAAATACAGGCAAACATGTTCTACATATCTTAATTGGACAAGAAAGTAAGTTCCACACTTGTATAATAGTACATATGGCCAGTCAAGTAGAAAACCTGCCCCCTACACCCTTGACTGGCTGCTCAGTCAGCTTTGTAAATTTAAACACACTGTCCTCATTGGGCCTCCCATAACAAAGCTTCAGCTTTTGTGACTAGGTTTGTGTATTTCACTGCTGTAACTGGTTTTCTATAACAAAGTGACAAATTGGTTTATATGGAGAATCGGTTACAGTGGTGCAACCGCAATACAAATATAGTCTCCTGGTTATGACGTTAAACTGTATCTAATGGTGAGGTTCCAATACTGGAGCTCTGGGGAATGTGGAGTACCACTTCATCATCATTACACCCTGGTTCACTCTGACCCGGAGTGGTAGTACCTGTTAGGGTCCCAACTATCTATCTATATAAAGCTTGACATGCCATAAAATCCAACCCAATCAAAAAATAGATGGATAGAATTTTTGGTAATTTATAAGGAAGTGCGTCCCAGTCTTCTGCCTCAGAAATTGCTACCCGGTGACTATTAAAATAACGTTCCCATCTATGTCGTCTCAGCGGTGTTACTTGAAAGAAAAAAACCAACTTAGGGCGCTAAATGTATTTTAGAGGGGGGGGGGCTTCTCTTTTTTGTCGTAATTCTTATTTATTTATCGTAATTTGTCGTAATTCTTGTTTATTCATCGTAATTTGTTGTAATTCTTGTTTATTTATAGAAATTTGTTGTAATTCTTGTTTATTTATTGTAATTTGTCATAATTCTTGTTTAGATATGAAGATGGATATATAGTTTGGAATAGACTGAGATAGATAGATAGATAAACAAACAAAATAATATAGATAGATATGAACAAATAGAGACGACATAGCTGGGGACGTTATTTTAATAGTAACCAGGTAGCCATTTCTGAGGCAGGAGACCGGGACGCACTTCCTCATAAATTACCAAATTTTCAATTCTAGATAGAAACTAAAAAAACATGACCTGTTGAGTGACTCATTGAGCTCTGGGTTGATAATTGTGATCAGAAAAGAAGGGAATTTGCAAAGTGAATTATTTTTTAAAAAGTAATAGGACTGGAGAAAATTTTCTTTTTTAAATCATTAAAATTATTTGTAAGATTTTTAAGAAAGGTTAAATTTGACCTAATTTAAATTCAAATGTACCTGATTCTTGAAATTCTATTAATAGCGAAGGTGTTGAGAATCTAAGTTGTTGGAATAAACTGAAAATCATTTATTGGTAATTTATGAGGAAGTGCGTCCCGGTCTCCCGCCTCAAAAACCGCTACCCGGTGACTATCAAAATAACAACCCCAGCTCGTAATTCTTGTTTATTTATCGCAATTTGTCGTAATTCTTGTTTAGATGTGAAGATGGATATATAGTTTTGAATAGACTGAGATAGATAGATAGATAAACAAACAAAATAATATAGATAGATACGAACAAATGGAGATAGATAGATATTTTCGACAAGTAAATGTATTTGGGGGGAAAGGTCGCTTCTTTTTTTGTCATAATTCTTGTTTATTTAAACTAAAAACAAGACATTAAACAAACAGGAATAAAAAAAAATCTTAGCGTTTAAAGTAATATAGATAAATATGAACAAATTGAGATAGATAGATGGATAGTTTTGAATAGACTGAGTTGGGTCGTTATTTTAATAGTTACCGGGCAGCAACTCCTGAGGCAGGAGACCGGGGCACACTTCCTCATAAATTACCAACATGACCTGTTGGGTGACTCATTGAGTTGATAATTATGATCAGAAAAGAAGGAAATTTGCAAAGCGAATTATTTTTTTAAAAAAGTAGTAGGACTGGAGAAAATTTTCTTTTTTGAATCATTAAAATCATTTGTAAGATTTTTAAGAAAGGGAAAGTTTGACCAAATTTAAATTCAAATGTACCTGATTCTTGAAATTCTATTAATAGCGAAGGTGTTGAGAATCTAAGTTGTTGGAATAAACTGAAAATCATTTTTTTTTAATGTAATATCAAATATAATCCCTCCCCACTTACTGTAACGTGATTATGAAGGTCCAGAGTTTTGGGTGGACTGTCGGCTGGGGCATTAGAATGCACCTCTGCAGAGGGGTAAGACTCCCCAATGGGGCCACCTGTTGGCCGTGGGTGGCTACCAGTGATGCTTAAGGATAGAACCCATGTGGATGAGCAGTTCATGACATGCAATACTCCACTTTGGCCCTATCTTGGGCTAGACGGGCGGTCGGAGAGACCCCCTCCGATCAACCGGCTGGTCACGTCAAGTCCTAGCACCTATATGATTTTCCCAACCCTATTGCCCTTATGGCAAGCCCCAACCCCTTTTTATCATATGGGTGCTAGGAGGTAGTGACTGCAGGTCTACATATCCTGGGAATGACGTTAAACTCTATCTGATGGTGAGGTTCCAGTTTTGGAGGTTTGGGGAATGTGGAGCACCCCTTCATCACCATTGCTCCCTGGTCCACTCTGACCCGGAGTGGTAGTATCTGTTAGGGTCCCATCTATGGGTTAAATAGAAAAATGTATTTATAAAAAAATTGTATTATCCATTAAGAATGAATTTATTTCAAAACTTTATCGGCATTAAATGACCCTCTGAGGTTGATATGCTGTAAAACAAACCAAACCAGAGTTTTGGGTGGACTGCTATAGAAAGAGAGGAAGAAGAAATAAGAGAAAGTAAAAGTTAAAAAAAGGTAGTAATGGGCACAAAACGGTTTGTCGGGAATTTGACCGAGGTATGACCCCCGAATGGAGAATTGAAAGCCAACTGGAAGTTTCAGGTGTTGACCGGAACCGGAAGTCACGTGGTGATGAGGAATGACGAACAACAAGATCGTCCTCTTTTTGCTTTCCGGGGCGTAGAGTACGGACGGGTCTCTGGTCCATAGTGTGGGATTACAGTAATTTAACAGTGTCCTCTCTCTCTCTTTCTCTCTGCCTTTCCTCCTCTCTGAAACAACCCACGAGACGAGCCCGAAAATAAAAGCTAAGCCCTTGTGACGATATATCTCACGCGTTGTATCTTTTTTATCGACAAGATGACCGCCGCGTAACGAATACCTTTGTAGTGCTGTGAATTTGGAAACACGTTGACAAGACCCGCTATACAACACTTACTTCATACTTCTTCGGTAGTTAAATTAACACCCCCCCCCCAAAAAAACAAAAAAAAACAAACCCTATTGACAATTTTTACCATGACAAAAGTGAAAGGTAAGGTTGGGATATTTATTAGGTAAGGATGTGGTAAAGAGATTTCTCTTGATTGCTGGTTTGGTGGTAGTGGCAGGAATCATATAACGGGTAGTAGTCAGTGGACCATATGACCTTTAGGCACCCCTTTTGCGATTTTGTTTCATAAGGACATTTTTTTCATTTATGCCGCCAAAATCTGATTGTTTGTTAACAGATGAGTTTTAGAGTTTTTAAAAATTATAAAACTAACCCTAACTCTAACCCCTAACAAACAACCGGATTTTGACGGTGTAAATGAAAAAAATGTCCTTATGAAACGAGATTGCAAAAGGGGTGCCTAAAGGTCATATGTTCCCAGTCAGCAAGTGAGACTCCAGTCTTCCAAATTGCTCTCAAATAGATATAATATAGATGTATAATAGCGAGGGGAATGAAATATATAGGGGATGTGAAAATTGATAGGTAGGTGATAAGAGAAAGATGGGTTGCTTTGTGAGTTAATTGAAAATTACTGCTAATTAAAACAATGAAAATTAATATTTTTTAAACATAATTAAATTCCAAAAGTAAGGAATATTTTAGTATTTAATTTTAGTCATTAAACTAAACAGGAAAAATAAAATTGAAAATTACTGCTAATTAAAACAATGAAAATTAATATTTTTTAAACATAATTAAATCCCAAAAGTAAGGAATATTTTAGTATTTAATTTTAGTCATTAAACTAAACAGGAAAAAAGTCTTAGGAAACAAATCTTGATTCACTCAGTTTTAATATAATAATACACAGATAAGAGATGTATTTTTAAATTTTCAAATTCTGGGTAATGCCAGATAGCTCTGCTAATAAATAGTAAAAATACTTCTAATTTGTTTTTCACATTACATTTTTCTTCCATTCTTTTGTGTGTGTTTAATATAATCTTCTACAGACTTCCTGGAAATTTCCAATGAGATTAAGATAGATTAATGACACCTGGGAATGACCACAAAATTGTTAAAAAATAAAAAATGGATATACATCTATGGTAGAATAGATAGAATAATAATGTTTAAAAAAAAAAAAAGACATTTTAAAGATAGGATGTTATATGATATTGGTAGCCTTTAAGCAAATATATGCAAAAAAAAAAAAAAAAAGAAAAAGTTATTAAAAATACACAAAGTGTCCAAATGTGTTTGTTAAATCATTAAGTTTTAATGCTGTTTATGTTGAATGTGATAATAAACAGGGGAAAAAAAAGTTTGAAACTTATTTGGGTGGGTGGGGGGTGGGTAGTTTCTCACTCTCCTTTGTTTTCGTTGGGTTTGTTTCAAGTAACTGGGTGGGAATTGAATATATCATGGCTAATTCAGAATTCAAGCCTCTAGGTTTTGTTTTGCATTTTATGTAAATAACTCTGTCCAGACCATTTAACACTTTTCACTCCGGTGTACCAGTCAATTTTTTGAATTCAAACCCGTTACCAACCCTATTGCCGTATGGCAAGCCCCAACCCCTTTTTATCATATGGGTGCTAGAAGGCGGTGGCTGTGGGTCTACATGTCCTGGGAATGATGTTAAACTTATCTGATGGTGAGGTTCCAGGTTTGGGGAATGTGGAGCACCCCTTCATCACCATTGCTCCCTGGTCCACTCTGACCGGAGTGGTAGTACCTGTTAGGGTCCCATCTATGGGTTGAATAGAAAAACATGAGTTTATAAACAAAATTGTATTATCCATTAAGAATTGATTTATTTCACAACTTTATCGGCATTAAATGACCCACTGAGGTTGATATGCCGTAAAACAAACCAAACCCGTTAGTAAATACATATAAAACAGTTTACTTAAAAGCATAATTTTGATTATCCAAAACTTAAAAACCCAAAAAAAACCTTGGCTGAGGCTGTAAAGTGGGGCCACCTGTTGGCCGTAGGTGCCGACCTGTGATGCTTTAGTATGGAACCTTGGCAACTGAGCTGTCCATGACATGCAACACTTGATTTTGACCCTTACTTAGGATGGGCAGTTGGCAACACCCCCTGTGATCAATTGTCCCCAACCCTACTGCCCTTATGGCAAACCCCAACCGTTTTTATTTTATAGGTGCTAGAAAACAGTGGCTGAGGGTCTTATTGCTTTGTGTATGATGTTAAACTCTATCTGATGGTGAGGTTCAAGTTCTGGAGGTATGGGGAATGTGGAGCACCCCTTCATCACCATTACTCCTTGGTCCACTCTGACTTGGAGTGGTAGTACCTGTTAGGGTCCTATCTATAGGTTAAATTGTTAAGTATCTGGCCGCCATCCTTGGCCAGTTGTAAAAGAACTTAAAGTAAATAAGTAAGTCAGTCCTGAGTTATAGAATCCTTTGGTAAGTGAATAAGTCCTGTGATATAGAATCCTTTGGTCCGTCGTCCAAGAAGATCCAAGTAGCTATGAATAGGTATGACCAGAACAGCCAGTATAAATAATGATATCAGCAGCAGAATACTGCCAGTGGTTGGTCAATAGGTTGGTCACATGGTTATCAGCGAGTGTATAAGTAGAAGTGACCATTTACGCACGCCTTATATATTAAAATTCTCAACAAATGACTTTAAAGAAAATGTGTTTGAGAAAATGAGTTTTAAAAAGAAAAATTGAATACTACCCACCAAGAATAAATAAAACAAAACATCTTTGGCATAAAACGACCCAGTGGGTTGATGTGTCGTAAAACCCAACCAACCATTGTACTCAAAGCATGATTTTGCATATCCCTATTTTGTATTCTATATACAATGTAAATCGAGTCCATGATTGTTAAATTGAAATTTGTATGCTGTAAACGCAACCAACCATGTAATATATCCATTGTAAGAATAATTGTTTTTTGTTAATTGTTTCAGATAGCGCTGACCCCTCCCAGGAAGCTGCTCTGGTCAAGACTCCATCCGTTGAACTGACCGGTCATATGTGTGTTGTCATTGCAGCTGATTGGATGACTGGAGGGGAACAGGTGATCTCAGCCTCCTGGGATAGGACTGCCATACTGTATGATTCAGAATCTGGAGTACAGGTCAATACGCTTACAGGTAAGTCTCATTAACGATGGCTTTTGTTTTTATTTGTCACCATATGTAATCATAAGGTGAGTCATAAGATATCTTAAGATAATGGAGATTCTGTGTTTGTCTTCTAACCAAAACCATGTCACTGCTTATGTTAAAATACCCTCAAGAATTGCTTAAGTTTATCAATGAGTATTTAATTTATAGTCAAATATAATGGAGATTCTGTGTTTTTGTAACCAAAACTATGTCACTGCTTACGTTAGAATAAGGTTTCTTTTTATTTGTCATTATAAGTAATGAAAAGGTAGGTCATGAGATATCTTAATATAATTGAGATTTTGTGTCGGTAACCAAAACTATGTCACTGCTCATTAAAGATGGCTTACTTTTTATTTGTCATGATAGGTAACCGTGAGGTGGATCATGAGATATTGCCATTATAATAATGGCAATTCTGTGTTTGTAACCAAAACTATGTCACTGTTTGTGTTAGAATACCCTCAG
This sequence comes from Doryteuthis pealeii, assembly GCA_023376005.1. NCBI lineage: Eukaryota > Metazoa > Mollusca > Cephalopoda > Myopsida > Loliginidae > Doryteuthis > Doryteuthis pealeii. The sequence continues at coordinate 28,254,956 of CM042173.1, read as the reverse complement.
GAATTGCTTAAGTTTATCAATAAGTATTCAATTTATTGTTAAAATCATTAATTAGTACATAGTATAAATCTTATTTATTAACACTATTAAAATCTGAGTTAGATATGCTTCAAAATAACCCACGTTATTACTCGGTTTAACATCTTGCAATGTGTCTTATATATCACTAAGAAATTCATTGGCATTTCAGTCTCGGAAAACTATGATAAAGTTTTTATGTGCCCCTGAAGTTACAGTGACTGTAAAGTCCAATGTTTGAAAAACATTCCCGACCACAGATGTCGCATTTGAAGGCTGTCCCTGAAGATGTTGATGTGCCAGTGCTTTGTTGCTGCTGTTTTCTTCTGGACCTCTTAGATTCATGGTGTTGTGCCAGGGTGATTTCTGACATGAACAGTCTAAGAAATAAAGGTTTATGTAATATATGGCATGGTTAATTTGCAGATCGGTTTTAATAAAACTGGATGTAATTATTACTTGGTGTTATTGATCTCTAATATCATTTTTTTATGATCCAATTTATTAAAATCAATCCTATGAATAATTTTATATAGAAACCAATTAAAATATTATTAAAAAAAAAGTAATCTTTATATGCATTCTTATTTAATTTTCTGCCCTGTTGGTTGGGGCGTTAGAATGCACCGACTGCACCTCTGCAGATGGGTAAGACTCCCCCAATGGGGCCACCTGTTGGCCGTGGGTGGCGACCCGTGATGCTTAAGGATAGAGCCCGGGTGGATGAGCAATTCATGACATGCAATACTCCACTTTGGCCCTATCTTGGGCTAGACGGGCGGTCGGAGAGGCCCCCTCCGATCAATCGGCTGGTCACGTCAAGCCCTAGCACCTATATGATTTTCTCTAGATTCTGTATTTATCTGTAACTGAAACTAGCAAATCTTTTCTTAAGTGTTCGTATGAAATTAAAAAAAAATTAAGCAATAAGATTTTCTGAAGTATTCACTCATCTTATTATAATGGAGATTCAGTGTCTGTAACCAAAACCATGTCACTGCTTACATTTGTATACCCTCAGCAATTGCTTAAGTTTATCAATAACTATTTAATTCATAGTCAAATATAATGGAGATTCTATGTTTATCTGTAACCGAAACTGTCACTGCTTACTTCACAATACCCTCAACGGTGGCAAATTTTTTCTTATGTATTGGTATAAAATTTAAAAAAAAATTAAGCACTCATCTTCTTATTATTATGGAGATTCAGTATCTGTAACCAAAACTATGTCATTACTTACATTTGTATACCCTCAGCAATTGCTTAAGTTTATCAATGAGTATTTAATTCATAGTCAAATATAATGGAGATTCTGTGTCTGTCTATAACCGAAACTATGTCACTACACATTAAAGATGGTTCTCTTTTTATTTGTCACAATAGGTGGGTCATAAGATACCTTATTATAATGGCAATTCTGTGTTTGTCCGTCTGTAACCAAAACTATGTCACTGCACGTACATAGGAAAAAACTCTGAACTTGGCAGGTTCATATCTTCTAAAGTAGACAAAATTCTTTGATGAACTTAGGCAGACATAGTAGATGTTAAGAAAAAAATATTATGAAAATTGAAGAGGACACATTTTTGATAGACTGACTGTAAGCTACATAGGTGAAAAGTTGTTGATTTTGGAGTCATGCATTTGGGTGGGCAAAATAAAAATTTCTATCAGGTATAGGGTTAAAATAGTTGGATATTTGGATTCTATAATCCTTATTTGCCTTACATACCAAATTTCAGAAATATTGAATGTATGAAAGTATTTTTTTTTTTTTAATTAAAAAAACAAAAAAAAAAAAAAAAACACTGAGATTTTGCGACACCGCACGGCCTTAATTTTGAGGCAAAATAGGAAAATTATATCCCCCCCTCTAAAATCGGAACGGTAAGATTTTATACAAAATAATTTGGCACACTTTCCTAACTCATGAAGGGGAACATTTGTGCCAAATTTCAGGTAATTCGGTGTCGGTGGGTGCAGATTTCAACTTTTTGCTGGTGTTTTGACATGGAATGACCCTCCTTCTTACTCGGATGTTTTGGGTGATATGTGGCAGGTGGCCGTATAGCTGTTTTCTCGTGGGGTGTCGTTTCCACGTCAGAGTAACACCAAAACCGCAGTCGGGAAATAACTTTTTCTACGACTATATATATATATATATATATATATATATATATATATAATAAAGAAATAACAAAGACTTAGAGATTGAGCATTATAGTCTATTTCAGGGAGCTTAGACAAAGTGTCTAACTCTCCCAACTCATCAGATGCTAATGATGAAGTCTTTTGTTATTTCTTTACTTATATATTTGCTCTGTGACTCTAACATTAAGAGCACACATTCAGCTCTCAAACTGCGACAGTTTTTTAAATAAAACTATTGTGTTGTAAGGAAGATTTCTTCTCTGGACTTTTGGATTATATATATATATATATATATATATATATATATATATATAACCCCTAGATATATACCATAACCCCTAAAAAAAAACCTAGATATATACCATAACCCCTAAAAAAAAAAAAAAACAAATATCCTAATCATAACGGTCTATCTTAGCTATTTCTCAGCGTTCCAAATTTAAAAAATTCGATTTTCGAATATTTCCAAAAATCTCTGTTGTTTTTTTTTTTTTTTTTTTTTTTTTCCCAACGAATTTTTTCATAAAAATAAATATTCACTCTGATGAAGGTCGATTCTTGTATGTGTGCGAAATATTTTCACACACATAAACTGACCGAAACACATGTGTAAGTGATCGATTAAATTCATTTTATCCATTTACTTTACTTTTCTTTTCTTTACTCATTTTTCCTCATATTGTCGGATTCAATTCCTTTTCCATTTTTACATATATATATATATATATATATATATATATATATATATATATGAAATTTAACATTATGAAAAAACATATGATGTTTGTTATGTAATTGCTGACAGTACTGTTTCGACCAAATCGATAAGTTGGTCTTCATCAAAGAGCGACATAGATGGGAAGAGAAGATATCCGTTAAAAAAAAAAAGACTGTTTACAGAAACGAACGCTGAGTTCAACCGCTGAGTTGAGTTGAGTTTTTCTATAAACTATAATGCTTCTGATTTTTTAAAAAATTAAAAATAAAATTTATTTTATTTTTTAAAACAGAACATGCATTTTTCAAAAACTTCAGCGGTTGAACTCAGCGTTCGTTTCTGTAAACAGTCTTTTTTTTTTTTAACGGATATCTTCTCTTCCCATCTATGTCGCTCTTTGATGAAGACCAACTTATCGATTTGGTCGAAACAGTACTGTCAGCAATTACATAACAAACATCATATGTTTTTTCATAATGTTAAATTTCATACTGTCGGATTAATTTCCATCTATTTTTCATATATATATATATATATATGAGAGAGAGAGAGAGAGAAACAAATAAACGTCAATTTAATAGCTTAACTATTAATAATTATGCACTATAATAAAATGCTGCGTATATTTACGCATTTTGTATGTAGCTGTACAAAGTAGAAAGCTAAGAAAAACATTGTTACATAATCTATGCGGTTGCATAAGATTATTGTCAATCCCCTGTATTTCTAAAGGGATGGCCCCTTTTCATATCACGGGCGGGACTTTCCATGGAATAGTACAGAAAGCGCGCGAAATACGTGAAGTCACGTGGGACCTGGTTGAGTCCTCAGTTTCAGTCTGACGTCGGGCAGAAAAGATGTACTGCCTTAACTGGAACTCACCTGCATACGTGCGCTATGTTTAGTTACATGAAATGTTTAGTTAATTAAATAAAAGCTTACAAAATAACACAGTTTTGTGGTTGGTGAATGTCTTGGTAACAAGACTGATCTAGAAGAAGAAATGAGTTAAGTGCGACCGACCACCAAGGGTCTTCAGTTTCAGTTTGGACGTCAGGCAGAGAAGAGGTACTGCCTTAAGTGGAACTCACCTGCATACACATGCTATGTTTAGTTAAGTAAATAAAAGCTTACGAAAATAACACGGTTTTGTGGTTGGTGAATGTCTTGGTAACAAGACTGATCTAGAAGAAGAAATGAGTTAAGTGCGACCGAACACCAAGACAAAGTCCAGACGCTAGAAGAGACACTAGAAGGAGAACCTAAGATAGAAAAGATGCCAGAAGAAGAATAGAAGTAAGAAAAGTGTATACAACAACATTACAAACCTTTTCTCATAAGCCTAGTATTTCAGGTTCAGTTCATGCTGTTAAAATCTAATCTTTACTATAATAAAAAAAAACATGCTTCTGTATATCTTTATTTTATTTCCTATAACACTCCTCAAATCAAAAACCTAAAAATCTTTCAAAACATTTTACTGTATCCATGTTATTTAATGTATGTGTCAAGAGTAATGAAATAAATTGATCAATAGAATTTGATTTAGAAAAAAAAAAATGTGTGAATTTTATTTGTATGAGACATTAAAACAATTCTATTTCTCTGGGAAATTAATGATATAATCAAATGATGTCTACATTACTATCTAGATGTGTGCAGAGCTGAACAATTTATATAATAAAGAGATGATGTCTAGTTGTCTAGATTACTGTCTAGACATGTGCACTGTTGAGTTATATAATAAAGTGATGTCTAGATTATAGTCTAGATGTGTGCACAATTGAATAACATTTAATAAAGTGATGATGTCTATATTACTGTTGAAATGTGTGGAGTGCTAAACAACTTATATCATAAAAGGGTGATGTCTAGTTGTCTAGATTACCGTCTAGATATGTGTGCACAACTGAATAATTTATATAATAAAGTGATGATGTTTAGATGCCTAGATTACTATCTAGATGTGTGCGCAGCTGAACAATTTATATAATAAAGTTATGTCTAGATTACAGTCTAGATGTGTGCACAGCTGAGCAACTTGTATAATAAAGGGATGATGTCTAGTTGTTTAGATTACTGTCTAGACATGTGCATAGTTGAGTAACTTAGATAATAAAGTGAGAATGTTTAGAAGTCTAGATGTGTGAGCAGCTTATTTAATATCTTCTTATTATAATGGAGATTGTGTGCTTTTCCGTCTGTAACCGAAACTATATACCTACTCAAGTCACAATTCTCTTAGTTATTGACATCACATTCTCCATGATTTTATCTAAACCTGAATTATTAATAAAATTGTCTTACATTATTAATACTGTTAACTATGTCTACATACTAACAACATGCAATTATATTTATATATACAACAAAATAGCGCTTTACAATGTGAACGGGAAGGCTAATTTGCATATTAATATTAAAAAATCGAATTTAATAAATATGTGCTTAGTATTATTGATTTCTAACTGTTTGGTTTTATTTTAATGAATATAAGCAAAAGTCTCTTCAATGAATCTTAAATGAAATCCATTAACAAGATAAAATAACTGTCATTTTATTCTTCACTTCCTCTTTTAACTAAATACTTAAATTCGAAAAAATAACAATGAAAGACGAGAGTGATGGAAGAGTAAGTTTCAGTTGTTCCATTTTTTATTATACTCCCTCTGTTTCAAATCTTTTTATCTGTATTCTTATTTAGTTTCATTAGCCTTTCTAATTTAATACAATATTTTATTACATTAAAACTTAAATACTTGCACCCGGAGGGTGCATATATTTGCTAGTTTATTTAATAAAGTGATGATGTCTACATGTCTATCTAGATGTGCGCACAATTTAATAACACATAATAAAGTGACGATATCTAGATTACATTCTCGATGGGTGCACAGCTGAGCAACTTGTATAATAAAGTGATATAGAGGCTTGTGGTCTAATGGTTAGAGTCATGGGAAATGGACACGTTAAACCGAGTTCAATTCCTGGACGAAGCTGTTTGCATTTCACATAGCGCTAATACCCTCGGGAAAGGTATGAATCCAATTCTCCCTCCAGCTATGTGTAAATAGCAGGGTAGACTGGGCTCTTTAATCATGGCTAGGTAACCAATCTAGGAGAAGGAAAACTGTGAATTCAAACCTGTTAAACTTCGTTTAAGAAATTTACCTTGTGTTGCATCCTGCTTGTGCGGAGGGGTTGGTAAATATATATATATATATAATAAAGTGATGATGTCTAGACGTCTAGATTACTGTCTAGATGTCTAGAGTTGTGCACAACTGAGCAACTTATATGATAAAATGAGGAAGTCTAGATTACTGTCTAGATATGTGCAAAAATAAATAATAAAAAGCATTGAATCTGGAAAAATGTAAACAAATAGGTTTGTGAATAAAAGGAAGTGAATCCGACGGTATGTAGTATAATGAAAAATTGAAAAAACACAGGTTTAAATGAGTTAAGTGGTGAGTTTATTGGCCGATGCTGCAGTGTTTTGATCTATTAATTAGATCATCTTCAGGGCTTTTGTTGGTATGTGGAAGGTGATAAAAATTTTTTGTTGAGTTGTGCACAACTAGCAACTTATATGATAAAATGAGGAAGTCTAGATTACTGTCTAGATGTATACAAAATTAAGCAACTTATATGATAATGTTATGATGTCTCAATCACCATTGAAGAATAATTAAAGTTCCAATTACCGTCGAACTGGGAAGACAAGGCAACAAACGATTGTAACTTAAATACAAACCCGAATGTCACAAAGTCTACTGCAGAATGACAGGATATATATAAGACTCCACAATGTCATTCAAATCAAGCAGTCAAGCAGAACTTAAGGAATGGAATGACCCAAATCACCAAATTCATGAATGGGTCATTCTTGATTTCTATATATATACCAACTGTCTTGGACACTGCTTAAGTTGTACTTAGCTACTGTTATTCAAACCAACAGTAGACTTACTGACTTCAATAACCATCTAGATGTATGCACATCTGAACCACTTATATAATAAAGTGACACTGTCTTGATAGTTTTTAAACTGTATTTAAAAAAAAATAAATACCAGTTTGTACGAGTTCATGTCTTTCATGAGACAGAATTCTCTGTGACTTTTTTCTATTGCTTCCTTAACTAAAAATTCAACTCCCAGGTTAATATCCGAGAGCATTGGGAATATTAAGTGAAGTGGAATATGGCAAAGCAGTTTTACACTGAAATCAAAAGAGGAATTTCCGAGGTGTCCTTTGGCTAATGGAAAACTTACTGGAATGTGTGTGTTGAATGCTGTAGGGATTATTTGTGAGAAAATTAACGTTTCATTCATTGTTCTTTTCAGTCTTGTTAAATAGATCTTCAGTCTTGAAACTTTTGAACAAGCCCTTATTTAACTATGTCTTGTTTTTCATCAAAGAACTTCTCTTCAAAAAGTAATGGTGTTATAATTTCTTTCCAAATTTTCACTGTCTTGTCTACACATAATTAGTTTATTATATAAGTTCCCCAGTCGTGTAATTGTTGTCATTTGAATTTTAAAATCAAAAAAATTAAAACTTTAGTCATTTGGTATACTCTTACAAATATAGGCGTGTAGTTATTTTTTTTTTAATGGCTAGCTTTTCTTTTTCTTTCTCTTTTAATTTTCTTTTTTTTTTCTAAATTATTTTTATTTCTCTGAATGTTTGAGATGAGGCTTGAAGATTAGTATTATCTGTGTTATTCGGACTATTGTCCCCATCTTCATGTTCCGTGATGGCTCCCGATTACAAAAAGAAGGTTCCCGAGTCCGACAAGAAATACCTGAAGAAGGTCGGAGGGCATATCGGCCGAAACGTTGTACAAATAACAATGAAGATGGGGACAATAGTCTGAATAATGCAGATAATACTAAATTATTTTTGTTTTCATTTTTATTCTTTTCTATATTTTTATTCTTTTTTAATTTTTAATTTTTTTTTTTTCTTTCTTTATTTTTTCATTTCCTTTTGTTATTCTCTTTTTATTTTCTATTTTGTTAATTTTTTAACTTTTTTAATTTTAATTTTTCCTTTCTCTTTTTTTAAATTTTCTAATTCTCTTTAATTTGTTATTTCTCGTTTATTTAATTATTTTAATTATTTTTATTATTTTGTTAATACTTTTTGTATTTTTTATACATTTTTAATTCTTTAAGTCTTTTCTTAGTTCTTTTTTAATTCTTTTTCCTTTCTTTTTTCAATTCCTTTTTTCTAATAATTTAATAAATTTCTAAATATATCTTTATATTTTTTTAATAATAATGAAGTAAATATATAATAAAGGTGTAGTAGTTTATGCAATATATATATATATATATATATATATATGTGTGTGTGTGTGCATAGATGGGACCCTCTGGAGGGGGGGTGCAAAGTGGAGGAGCTGAGAGTAATTTTGAATTTGTGAACCCTAACCCCAACCTAACTCTATCCCTAACCCTAACTGTAGGGATTATTTGTGAGAAAATTAAAGTTTGATTCATTGTTCTTTTCTGTCTTGTTAAATAGATCTTCAGTCTTGAAACTTTTGAACAAGCCCTTATTTAACTATGTCTTGTTTTTCATCAAAGAACTTCTCTTCAAAAACTATTGGCAATGGTGTTATAATTTCTTTCCAAATTTTCACTGTCTTGTCTACACATAATTAGTTTATTATATAAGTTGTTCTTTTTACCTGATACAAGTACCATGTAAACTAGTGCTACCTGCCTCATAGTTAGGTTGCTGGTGACTAAACTGGCACCCCCACCAACACATCTCGGCTGGTCTGGTGATGTGGATAGGTGGACACCCAGCATCCCTAAAAACAAGAGCTGTTAAAGGGCGTATAAATAAGGGGGAGCTAATGGCCAGGGACTTACTACTCACATAAATCCTCAATACAACCTGGCACTAGGGTGCAGGTACTGTAATTGCACCTCTGTAGAGGAGTAAAACCTCTCAATGGGGCCAGCTGCTGGCTGTGGATGGTGACCTGTCATGCTTAAGGATGGAATCCTGGTGGCTGAGCAGCCCATAACATGCAACAATCCACTTTGGCCATTCTAAGAGAAGGAAAACTCTGAATTCAAACCTGTTAAACTCTGCTTAGATATTGACCCTTTTTTCTCATCCTGCTCATACGGAGGGGTTGGGTAGATATCCATTTAGGATTTTCTTCTATATTCCAGATTAATTATTTAGTAATAAAATCGGAATCCTTGGAAAGAATCATGGCTGTTGAGCAGTCCATGACATGCAACTCCACTTTGGCCTTTACTTGGGCTAGACGCTTGGTTGTTTGGTGAGAGGCTCACTCTGATAAATCGGCTGGTCATGACAAGCCCTAGCACCATTCTAAAACTCTGAATTCAAATCTGTTAAACTCTGTTTAGAAATAGACCTTGTGTCACATCCTGCTCGTGCGGATGGGTTTGGTAAATACACTTTTAGAATTTTCTTCCATGTTCCAGATGAATTATTTAGTAATAAAATTGGAATCCTCAGAAAAAATCCTGGGGTTGAGCAGTCCATGACATGCAACACCCCCACTTTGGCCTTTACTTGGGCTGGATGGTCGGTTGATCAGAGAAGCTGCCACTGATTGATAGGCTAGTCATATCAAGTCCTTGCACCATACTCAAACTCAGTGCAGATGGTTTGGGTAAATCCACTTTGATATACAACACTTCCTTTTGGCTCATACTTGGGCTAGACTGTTGGTCAGTTGGAGAGGCCCCCCCCCTCTGATTAATCGGATGGTCATGTTAAGCCTTAGCAGTGTAAGATTCAAAGTTAATAATTGAACAACAGCTCCGACACGTTGTGAGACAAAACATTTAATATTGTACAGCACATGGTAATGATAAGATACATAAAGTACATAGATACATAAGATACAAATAAGACATAAGAGTCGAGATAAAAGGACACATTCATGAATGGTAAATACAAGATACGATATTTAGGTATAAACGAGATACCCAAATGTACATAAAATATAAATGTTACAGACATGGAACTAAAGGATAGTCCGTGCTGTATAAAAGACTTACAGTAATGTAAGGGGGGCCAAAGCCCCACCGAGAAGGGGGTAGACATAAGTCTAACCCATGTGTTCGTTCAGAGGCAGTAAGGAAAGAGGGAGGAAGCATTTGAATCAGCCGCTTATATACCAGAGGTCCCCTAGTGGGAACACAGCGGGAAGATAACTCTTCCATGCAAAGGGAAGATAATTCCCTACAGCAGCACCATTCTAAAACTCTAAATGCAAATCTTTAAAACTCTGTTTAGAAATAGACCTTGTGTCTCATCCTGCTTATATGGAGGGGTTGGGTAGATGCATACACTTTTAGATTTTTTTTGTTTCAGTTGAATTGTGTTGTAATAAATATTGAAGTCAGTTAGTCTACTGTTGGTTTTAATAACAGCAGCTAAGTAGAACTCAGCAGTGTCCAAGACAGCTGGTATAAATAGGAATCAAGAATGATCCATTCATGAATCAGGGTGATTTGGGTCATTCCATTCCTTGAGTTCTGATTGGTTGCTTGACTGCTTGATTTGAATGACATTGTGGAGTCTTATATATACTTTGTCATTTTGCAGTGGACTTTGTAGCATTTCGAGTTTGTATTTAAGTTACAATCGCTTGCTGCCTTGTCTTCCCAGTTCGATGGTAATTGGAACTTATTCTTCAATAAACTCTGAATTCTCAGAAAGAATTGAAGATCTCCAATGTTTTACAGCAAAATTCTCATCTCGAAACTTAATTTGTGGCTTTAATTGATTCCAAAAAAATTGAAAACAAAAAAAAAAAAAAAAGGAAAAAGAAAGAAAAAAAAGTCTCTCCCTCTCTGGCAGAAGAGATCGATACTGACTTTTTGGTGGCTTTTTATCTTTCAGTTGGGAACTTGCTATCACATTTTAATAAGCATGGTCTGTCATTAATTTTATTGATGTACTTAACTGAGAACAAGTGCTTGCTTTCATCGCCCCCCCCCCCAACCCCAACCACCCTCCATTTTTTTTTTTTTTAGAGGATAATAATTTGAAAAGTGCACTTAATAGAGCCTGTGTTAATCTGATGTAGTTGGAAGGCTATAAAACAGCCATTATATATTTTTTCTCGGGAAATTTCAAGTACTTCCTAGAAAGTTTGGGCTTAAGATGTGTTACTAAGTATGCAGTTATAATAAACTTTTTTTTTTTTTTTTTTTTTTTTTTTTTTTTTTTTTTTTCTTTTGCATTAAAAGTTTTCAATACATTCAAAATTTAAATCTCCAAAGTTCTTAAAAACTCATTATCTTTAATTTCACACTTAAAAAAAACAGTGACAGGCTTAAAGTCTTTGATTGTACAGACTCTTTAAAAAAAAAGATTTTACAGGGATCTAGGTAGTAATATCTCATCTACAGAATGCATTGTTAATGCATGGAACATTAGTGTGTATGTGTTTTAAAAGTACTTCCTATAAATTTTGGGTTTAAGATGTATTACTAAGTACATTTTAGATTATAATGGAATATTTTCGGTAGTGTTTTACAACTTTTAACTTTTTAATTTTTTTTTTTTTTTTTTTTTTTTGCATTAAAAGTTTTCAATATATTCAAAATTTAAATCTCCAAAGTTCTTAAAAACTCATTATCTTTAATTTCACACTTAAAAAAAAACAGTGACAGGCTTAAAGTCTTTGATTGTACAGACTCTTTAAAAAAAAGATTTTACAGGGATCTAGGTAGTAATATCTCATCTACAGAATGCATTGTTAATCCTTGGAACACGTGGGAATGCCTACAAAGTCAGAAAACAGCACTGCTCACGTGACTTTCAGAAACATTTTTTCACGCTCAGAGTTGCGGAGACATGGAATAAACTTCCCACGTCTGTTGTAGGCTGCCGAAGCACTGAGTCTTTCAAAGCCTCTATGCTTCCTGTAGTCTGCCGACACTATACCTGATGCCACTCTCCACATACATATGCACACACGCGCACACATACATGCATATTACTACTGTAAACTGTTCATGTTCCTGACACTACATTATTCTGTGTACTTGACATGAGACTTTGATGAGTTGTGGTGCACCTTAGCACTGTACACATACATGTATATTATTACTGTATGCTATTCATGTTCCTGACACTAATACATTATTCTGTGTACTAGACATGAGACTTTGATGAGTTGTGGTGCACCTGAGCACTGTACACATACATGTATATTATTACTGTATGCTATTCATGTTCCTGACACTAATACATTATTCTGTGTACTTGACATGAGACTTTGATGAGTTGTGGTGCACCTGAGCACTGTACACATACATGTATATTATTACTGTATGCTATTCATGTTCCTGACACTAATACATTATTCTGTGTACTAGACATGAGACTTTGATGAGTTGTGGGGCACCTGAGCACTGTACACATACATGTATATTATTACTGTATGCTATTCATGTTCCTGACACTAATACATTATTCTGTGTACTAGACATGAGACTTTGATGAGTTGTGGTGCACCTGAGCACTGTACACAATAAATTTCATTATCATAACTCTTTGTTGGAATTCGTTTTATATAAGTACTAGAAGTGGCTACCCAGCATGACATGGGTAGAGGGGGGAGGGCAACATCCCTGATGTATTGATTTGTTTTACTGTTGAGAATTAGAATTTCAATGCTATTTCTATGTATATTTTAATTTCAATGCTATTTCTATGTATATTTTGATTTTTAAATATCTTCGGATATAAATCAAATCTTTATAATTTTTGGACAAAAAGCAAGAACCTGTGATATTTAGTGTGTGTGTGTGTATGTATGTATGTGTGTATGTATGTGTATATATATATATATATATATATATATATATATATATATATATATTTTTTTTTTGGGGGGGGTACAGAATTTTATTACTGCTTTAAACAGACCTCTTAAAAGATTCATTGTAAGGAGAAAAATAACAAGAAACAAATATTTTTTGTTATACTATAGTATATAGTGTGAACATACCGCGGTGAAATATCAACCCTTCTATTGTATAACAAAAAATATTTGTTTCTTGTTATTTTTCTCCTTACAATGAATCTTTTAAGAGGTCTGTTTAAAGCAGTAATATATATATATATATATATATATATATATATATTTATTTTGTTATTGTTTTATTTTTGTAGTTGCATCCAGACATACATACACACAACTGCTCTTTTATATGTGTATAATAAGTAAAGTTGAAGGGGTGGCCTAAAGTCGGTATCAGCCAGTCAGCGAGGGAGTCTATCCCCTTTTCAATAGCGCTAGACCAAGGAGATTGTTTTAGCATCTGAGGTGGAGCGCCACACCTACCATCAGCTCCTTACTTTACCGCACAGATCCCTGTGCTACTCATACGCTGAGTTGGCGAGGACCGGTATCGAACTAGGAACCTTGTGGTTTCTAGCCGAACGCTCTACTGACTGAGCTAACCCGGCCCCTTTCCTGTTTTTGGTGGCATTCTGAGATCACCTAGCGCATTATAAGAAATTGGTAATAGCTACAGATGTTAAACCACCCTAATTCTTATAGGCTGATATTGGCAATAGGCTACTCCATAGACTTTACTACTTACTTTTATTCATTATAAACCAGCATCCTTTCCGTTGCTATATTTATCAAATTTCGATTGTCGATCTGTTGTTTTGTTTATAGAAATTAAATTGCAAGAATAAAATGTGATTGAATGTTTAGATTTGAACAATAAAAATCTAATGAAAGGCAAAACAAGGAAACATTAAAGAAAATCAGTTGGGAGAAATTTAAACAATAAAGAGGGAAAAAAATTCAGTTTCATTGATAGAAAATTTGATCAGAGATTAAAAACAAATGAAAAAAAAAAACAACATAAATTCAAATCATTTCAGATGATTAACAATGATTTAAAGGATAGAATTTTATAAATTTTTATTTAAAAAATTGTTTTTTTTTTTTTTTTTTTTTTCAATCTAATAATAATGATAGATAGATATATAGATAGATTGATAGATAGATATATCAGAAAGTGATATGTTTGATAGATAGATAGATAGATAGATCAGAAAGTGATATGTTGGATAGATAGATAGATAGATAGATATATCAGAAAGTGATATGTTTGATGGATAGATAGATAGATTAATAACGAACAGACTTAGATAGAAATTTTGATCACAGATTTAAAAAAAACAAATAAATTCAAATCATTTCAGATGATTATAAATGACTTAAAGGATAGAATTTTATTATTTAAAAAATGTTTTTCCTCTAATAATATTAATAATAATAATAGATCAGAAAGGGATATGCTCAATAGATAGATTGATTGATGAATATATCAGAAAGTAATATGTTCAATAAGCTATCGTATCCTTTTTCCTCACACCTTTTGATGCATATGCCCTCTCCCTCCTCTTCACACCCTCCTTCTACCGTTTCAGTATATAAACAGACTGTAATTCATTGTCACAAATAAATCTTCTGACAAAGATTTGTGAACATACCGCAGTGAAATATCAAATGAATTGAAGTTGTTTGTACTTTATCTGCTTTTCTTCAATTTCTGATCGCATACCAGAGATGCTGATAGGTACGCGTCCTGTGTCCCTGATGCATAAAAATCTAAAAGGACGCAGTAAAATCGTATCCATGCATCCCAGTGTTTTTTTTTTCCTTTTTTCTTCCCTCACAATTTCAAGCTAACTGTAAATACATTTCAATATTTTCTTAGAATCAAATTACATAGGATAGGTTATGAAGTAGGAGTTAGAAGGCTTTAGTTGGGACTCATAACTTTTCTCGGGGACTCATTCAAAGCAAATATGTGCATCCCAGGATGCACTAAATCAAAAAGCTATCAGCATCACTGTATACAAAGATAGATATATATATCAGAAAGTGATATGTTCAGTCTATAGATAAATGGATAGATAAATGGACAGACAGATGGATAGAAATTTTGATCTGAGATTTAAAAAAAAAACAAAAAAAAAACACAAAAACAAATAAATTCAAATTATTTCAGGTGATTAATAAATGACTTAAAGGATAGAATTTAAAAAAAAAAAAATTTGTCTTTTTAGATTTATAATTTTATTTTAGTCAAATCTTTGGAAACCGTAATTTGAGATTAAATTTTCTTCGCCATCCCCACCAATTTCTTTTTGTTTTAGAAAATTCATCAAATAAAAATGAAGTTCTTTCTTTTATGGAATATTTTTGATTCTTGGGCAAAATTCTTTGCAGGGTAAATTTGTCAGTTTGTTGCCAAAAACAAAAATATTCTTGCAAAGGAGTGCCTCAAATAAATAAAATATCTCATTAATTTTTCAGAATATCTTTGACGGAAATGATAGTGTATTTCGTTATTGAATTTTAATCGGAATTTAAAATTGATTTTTATTTGGAGTTGAGACTAGGTCAGGACTTTGAAAAAAAAAAACCCCAAAAAAAAACAAAACCGGCACACATTTGATATCTCTTAATCTTAGTCTGGCATAAGGCTGTATGTTAAGGAGGGATTATTCCCAATTTATTTTCTATGTATTTGCCCAACGCCTTTGATACAAGAAGGAGGTGACACAAGGTCAATTTTTTGGAGTGGTGCGAAAGTCTTTTCACTCCTACATATTGTTTTAACTTTTATTATTTTTTGTTTTAATAATATTATATATAAGTTATACAATCATTTTACCTCTAAAAAATAAACAACAAAAAAACAATATCTATAGGGTGACAAGACTTTCCGACCATGTTGTATATTAATCTGCAGGATGGTCTGAAAGTCTTATCACTTGTACATATTGTTTTAACTTTTATTATTCTTTTCTTTTAATAATGATATATATGTTATGTAATTTTTTTTACCTCTAAAGAATCAAATTATTTTCTAGAATTTTGGGTTGTATTATGTAATCGTTTTACTCCTAAATAAATTATGTAGGGGTAACTAGACTTTCGGTCCACTATATAGATAATTGTAAATGAAACATGTTTATAGAATTTTGAGATGATGATTTAAGACAAAAAGAAAAAAGTTCTTCTAAGGTGATGGGCAAATTTTGTCTGAGAAACTTTAAATATTTGTTATAAACAACACTTGTTTGAATCGTACTCTTTCTTTCTCTCTCTTTGAATTTATATTCTCTCTCTCCCTTTTTCTGTCTCTTTGTTTGAATTATAGTCTCTCTTTCTATCTGAATTTATATTCCCTCTCTCCCTTTATCTGTCTCTTTGTTTGAATTATAGTCTCTCTTTCTATCTAAATTATAGTCTCTCTCTCTGTTTGAATTTATATTCTCTCTCTCCCTTTTTCTGTCTCTCTTTCTATCTGAATTATAGTCTCCCTCCCTTTTTCTGTCTCTTTGTTTGAATTATAGTCTCTCTTTCTATCTGAATTATAGTTTCTCTCTCTCTGTTTGAATTTATATTCCCTCTCTCCCTTTTTCTGTCTCTGTCTCTTTGTTTGAATTTATATTCTCTCTCTCCCTTTTTCTGTCTCTCTTTCTATCTGAATTATAGTCTCCCTCCCTTTTTCTGTCTCTTTGTTTGAATTATAGTCTCTCTTTCTATCTGAATTATAGTTTCTCTCTCTCTGTTTGAATTTATATTCTCTCTCTCCCTTTTTCTGTCTCTTTGTTTGAATTATAGTCTCTCTTTCTATCTGAATTATAGTCTCTCTCTCTGTTTGAATTTATATTATCTCTCTCCCTTTTTCTGTCTCTTTGTTTGAATTATAGTCTCTCTTTCTATCTGAATTATAGTCTCTCTCTCTGTTTGAATTTATATTATCTCTCTCCCTTTTTCTGTCTCTTTGTTTGAATTATAGTCTCTCTTTCTATCTGAATTATAGTCTCTCTCTCTGTTTGAATTTATATTCTCTCTCTCCCTTTTTCTGTCTCTTTGTTTGAATTATAGTCTCTCTTTCTATCTGAATTATAGTCTCTCTCTCTGTTTGAATTTATATTCTCTCTCTCCCTTTTTCTGTCTCTCTTTCTATCTGAATTTATATTCTCTCTCTCCTTTTTTCTGTCTCTTTGTTTGAATTATAGTCTCTCTTTCTATCTGAATTATAGTCTCTCTCTCTGTTTGAATTTATATTATCTCTCTCCCCTTTTCTGTCTCTTTGTTTGAATTATAGTCTCTCTTTCTATCTGAATTATAGTCTCTCTCTCTGTTTGAATTTATATTCTCTCTCTCCCTTTTTCTGTCTCTCTTTCTATCTGAATTATAGTCTCTCTCTCTGTTTGAATTTATATTATATCTCTCCCTTTTTCTGTCTCTTTGTTTGAATTATAGTCTCTCTTTCTATCTGAATTATAGTCTCTCTCTGTTTGAATTATATTCTTTCTCTCTCGCACTCTCTCTCTCTGTTTGAATTATGTTCTCTCTTTCTATCACTCTCTCTCTCTTATATTCTCTCTTTGGTTTATATTCTCTCTCTTTGTATGAATTATATTCTCTCTCTTTCTCTCAATTATATTCTCTGTCTCTCTCTCTCTCTCTCTCTTTAATCTTTGCTTTTAGTCACATTATTTGAGTCATCTTAAATCATTTTTTTTTCACTCATCCTTACACAGGAAATCGCTGACAACCATTTTTCTCCTTTTTTTCCCCCCTTTTCTTTCTGAACCATCTTTCTGTCTTATTATGAAGGCCAACACACTTTAGGATTCTTTCTTTTATTCTATTCTATTTTTATTTCAAGTAATACCAGGTTTGCATCTTTTCTGAAACAATCATTTTGATGCATTCTATTTAAATAAAAGCAGAAACGGACCTTCAAAACACAACCAAAAAAACCTCAGACTTTCAAAAACAATAAAAAAAAAAAATCTTAAAAGAACAAAAATGAAATTAAAGATAAGTCCAAAAACAGACCTAAAAACAACCAAGAAAAAGCACAATCCTTCAAAAACAATAAAAAGAAGTTAAGATCTTAAAAGAAGAAAAAAAGAACATCCAAAAAAAAACAGACTTTCTAAAAACAACCAGAAAACAAAAAAAAATCCAGACCTTCAAAGCCTCTCCTTTCAATAAAGCAAACAACAAAATAAAAAATAAAAACCCAAAAAAATAAAAATAAAAATAAAAATACCAAAAATGAGTGATAGTTGGC
Source organism: Doryteuthis pealeii (assembly GCA_023376005.1). Taxonomy (NCBI): domain Eukaryota; kingdom Metazoa; phylum Mollusca; class Cephalopoda; order Myopsida; family Loliginidae; genus Doryteuthis; species Doryteuthis pealeii. Next base: position 28,236,920 of record CM042173.1, on the reverse strand, counting down.
TGTGTTATAAAATGGCAGATTCTTTAGGTTAACATTAAAAAGAAAAAAAAAAAAAAAAGACCCCTCTCAAAAAAGATCTTTAAAAATGAAATAAAAGAATTCTACCAAAAATAGTGATAGTTGTCTGTGCTATAAAATGGCAGATTTTTCAGGTTACCATTTTCAAAGAATTCTTTTTTTTATTTTATTTATTTTTTTTTTTTAGTTTTAATGAGTTTTTGTTCTCCTTCCAATTTCCTTCTTGGATTTCCACCTTTTTTTTTGGTCTCTAGAATAAAAGAAAATGGAAAGGAAAAATGAATGAATAGATAAATATTCTATTCTGCAAAAAATACCCAAAAAATACAGAAAAAAAAATTATTCTAAAAAAAAAAAAAAAACCCAAAAAGTAAGAAAAACAAAATGAAAGTTATATTTTCTCTTGGTTTATTTTTGCATTATTTTTCTCGTATTACATTCTTCCTTTTTTTGAGAATGTCAGCATAAATATTAACTCAGACACAACATGTATTTGTTATTGGAATCGGCCAACAGCTGACAAGTTTGCAGAAAACCCACCTGTATTAAGTTTACTGGAATTCTATGAAACAAAGAAAATAAAATAAAGTGTGATATGATTCTTTCCTTTTTAAAGTCAATAGTTCAGATTTTTCTGTTTGGCCTTTTTTTAGAATAATGAATCAGAATTTGAGTATTTCTATTAATAAATAAATAAATAAACACACACACATATATATATATATATATATATATATATATATATATATATGAATTTGTTTAGTTATTTTTTATCATGCTTCTTTTTAAAAGCATGATAAAAACACCAAAAAATAATTTTGCCATAAATGTATAATATATATACACACACATATGAATACTCAGTATTATATATATATATATATATATATATATATATATATATATTCATTATGTATACATATATACTCATTATACATACATGTATATACACATATAAATACTCATTATGTACATATGCATATATATATATTTATATACACACATAAATACTCATTATATACATATACATAGTCATTATACATACATACATATATCTCTATATATATACACACACACACACACACATATAAATACTCATATATATATATATAGACACACACATATAAATACTCATATATATATATATATATAGAGAGAGAGAGAGACACACACACACACAAATATAAATACTCATATATATATATATATATATATATATATATACACACACACACACATATATAAATACTCATATATATGATATAACGTATACACATATAAATACTCATATATATATATATATATATATATATATATATATATATATATATATACACACACACATGTATATACATTTTGTTTCACACACATATAAATACTCATATATATATATATATATATAGAGAGAGAGAGAGAGAGAGAGAGAGACATACACACACACACAAATATAAATACTCATATATATATATATATATATATATATATATATATATACACACACACATATATAAATACTCATATATATATATATGATATACGTATACACATATAAATATATATATATATATGATATAATATACACAATAAATACTCATATATATATATATAAGTATACACATATAAATACTCATATATATATATATAATATACACATATAAATACTCATATATATATAATATAACGTATACACATATAAATACTCATATATATATATGATATAACGTATACACATATAAATACTCATATATATATATATATATAACGTATACACATATAAATACTCATATATATATATATATATATATATATATATATACACACACACACACACACACTTGTATATACATTTTGTTTCTGTCTCTCAGTCAGAAACACAAAATTTCTACAGGAAATAACAGATATTTTCATTAAATTTTTCTTTTGCATAAACTTTTCATAGAAATGTAACAATTTTTATTTCTTTTATTCATTTGACTTAAATTCTTTTACATTAGATCTTAAACTCTTGAAACAAACAAGGGGGGGGGAGTTGGTTGATGGTTTTAGTAATTTAATAACATCTTAAAGAATTGAAATGGATTTCTTTCTTCCCTCATTCACATTTTGGAATAAAACTTTCAGACTCTTTTGTTTTACAAGAGGCTTTTGCAAGTTAATATTATTAACTATATTATTATAACTATATATTATAACTACTAGCAAATATATGCACCCTCCGGGTGCAAGTATTTAAGTTTTGATATAATAAAATATCATATTAAATTAGAAAGGCTAATGAAACTGACTAAGAATGCAGATAAGAAGATCTGTAACAGAGGGGGTATAATCGAAAAATAGAACAACTTTGAAACTAACTATTCCATCATTTTCCATTACTCCCCGGTTTCATTGGTAAATTTTCCTAATTTAACTATTTAGTTTAAATAGGAAGTAAAGGATAATATTACAGTTATTTCTTCTTGTAAATAAAATTCTTTTTAAGATTTATCCACGAGATTTTTGTTTATATTTCTTAAGATAAAACCAAACAATTAGAAATCAATAATACCAAGCACATATTTATTAAAATAAAATTTTAAATATCAATATGCAAATTAGCCTTCTCGTTCAAACTGTAAACCGCTATTTTGTTGTATATATAAATACAATTGCATGTTATTAGTATGTAGATATGGTCAACAGTGGCTTCGGCCTCTGGACCATTGATATAATTAACAGCGTTGATCCCAGGGGGCCATCCCCACAGGCAACACCTGTCCCCTTGATTTAAAGGGGCAGGGCTGGGTTTATTGCCCAGTGCCTGAGGCGCCCCCCTTGAAGGGGAATGCCGACGGGATCGACGCAATTTTTCACCCGCCATCTCATGAGCTTCAGCTTGTGGGTGGTCCCACATAAATAGGGCCTTCGTGCCTGACCCGTTCAAGTGGGGTACGTGGAAAATATCATGTAGATATGGTCAACAGTATTAATAATATAAAACAATTTTATTAATAATTGGGGTTTAAATAAAATAAAATCATTGAGAAAGGGACATTAATAATTAAGGGAATTGTGTCTTGAATAGTAATATAGTTTCGGTTACAGACAGAAAAACACACAATCTCCAGTATAATAAGATTATTATAACTATATATTATAACTATATATTATATAATATTATAACTAATATTATTAACTAGGAGCACTTACCCATATTACATACTAGTTGTAAGATTGGGATTATTACTGAATAGCAAGTTTATTATTACTACTAGTAATATTCATGTTATTACTGAATTGAGTTGAAAAGTAAAAGTAAAGTCGTCGGGGTGGCCTAAAGTCGGTATCAGCCAATCAGCGAGGGAGTCTATCCCCTTTTCAATAGCGCTAGACCAAGGAGATTGTTTTTTATCGTCTGAGGTGGAACGCCACACCTACCATCAGCTCCTTACTTTATCTGCACAGATCCCTGTGCTACTCATAACGCTGAGTTGGCGAGGGCCCGTATTGAACTAGAAACCTTGTGGTTTCTAGCCGAACGCTCTACCGACTCAGTATTGAAAATCTTTTGCATTTTTATCTGGGGGGCTCCCCCCACCTCGTGTCCTTTCAATAATTTGATAATCCAATATTCAAAATAATTAGATTAAATTTTTCCCTACCGAATATTCAGTGTTTGGTTACCGACTGAGTTAACCTGGCCCTGGTGATTACTAGTGAATAGTGAGTTTGATCCTCACTGGGTGCTCCCTATCTGCAACCTTGTGTCACATCCTACCTGTGATGAATGAGTTTGGTAAAATAAAGCATGTCCCATCATGGTATAATGGTTAGCAAGTTAGTCTCACAGATCCGTTACTAGTGAATAGTGAGTTCAATCCTCACTGGATGCCCCATACTTATGACATCGTGTCACTCCCACCTAAGTCAAACAGGTTATGTAAATATCTACTTCTCCACTGACTGATCTATTTCAGCTAAGAGAGGTGATAGGTTTATATTCAAAATATTTCTGTTAATCCGGAGGATTGTGAGTTCAATTCTCATCCTGGGCAGCACATTTCACCCTTCCCACTTTCTCTTATGTTATTTTTTACATTTATTTATTTATTTATTTTTTGATGATTGTCCCAACTATATTGCCCTAGTGGCAGAGCAGTCCATGACATGCAACACTCCACTTTAGGCCTTACTTAGGCTAGATTGGATGTTGGAGAGGCCTTGGCTGGTCATGTCAAGCCCTAGCACCTATATGATTTTCCCCAACCCTATTGCCCTTATGGCAAGCCTAAACCCCTCTTTATCATATGGGTGCTAGAAGGCGGTGGCTGAGGGTCTACATGTCCTGGGAATGGCGTTAAACTCTATCTGATGGTGAGGTTCCAGGTTTGGGGAATGTGGAGCGCCCCTTCATCACCATTGCTCCCTGGTCCACTCTGACCCGGAGTGGTAGTACGTGTTAGGGTCCCATCTATGGGTTGAATAGAAAAACATAAGTTTATAAACAAAATTGTATTATGCATTAAGAATGAATTTATTTCACAACTTTGTCGGCATTAAATGACCCACCGAGGGTTGATATGCCGTAAAATAAACCAAACCAAACCGACTTTTCCACTGTCTGAGCTATTCCAGCTAAGAGGGGGGACAAATCTATCTATATAATAATACTGGTGTTCCTAAAAAGCATGACTGTTATCATCTTGCTACACCCTCTGGTTAAAAATGAGACCGTCCAAATCTTCCAAGATGAAATGCAAAAATGTAAATCCTGATTATCTGGAGTTGCTTATCCACCAAATTCTTATCAGCTAAATAATGGATCATCCCAGTTTGTTATAAAGGAAGAAAGGGAAGAAAAAGGACATGCTACACAGAAAAATTATGCGAAAGAGAGTAGGGGAAAGATAGAGTGAGAGGGTGAGCGGACAGAAGTGATAATGCTACCCTGTTTCAATCGAACATTTGAAAAAGATGAAAAGAAAAAAGAAAAAAATGCATGAGAATGTTAATTCAAGATTATAATATTTTTTCACATACTGAACTATTTAGCAGTAGCTCTTAAGTAAACATATCAAACATTGTAATAATTAAATTATCCACAGATCCTGCTAGAAAGAGTTAAATCAAGATTATTATACTTTTTACATATTGAACTATTTAGTAATAGCTCTTAAGTAAACATATCAAACATTGTAATGATTAAATTATCCACAGATCCTGCTAGAAAGAGTTAAATCAAGATTATTATACTTTCTACATATTGAACTATTTAGTAATAGCTCTTAAGTAAACATATCAAACATTGTAATAATTGAATTATCATGCTGTTGTATATTCACAGATCCTGTTAGAGTTAAATCAAGATTATTATACTTTTTACATATTGAACTATTTAGTAATAGCTCTTAAGTAAACATATCAAACATTGTAATGATTAAATTATCCACAGATCCTGCTAGAAAGAGTTAAATCAAGATTATTATACTTTTTACATATTGAACTATTTAGTAATAGCTCTTAAGTAAACATATCAAACATTGTAATGATTAATTTATCATACTGTGGTATATTCACAGGTCTTGCTAGAGACTGTTAAATCAAGATTATCCTTTTTATATATTGAACTATTTAGCAATAGCTCTTAAGTAAACATATCAAATGTTTTAATAATCAAATTATCATACTGTGGTATATCCACTGGTCCTGCTAGTACAAAATATTTCTGTTAACCTGGAAGATTGTGAGTTCAATTCCTATCGTGGGCAGCACATTTCACCCGACCTTCTCTCCAACCACCAAATGTTGACCAGTTATTTTATTGTATCTTAACATTTTTTTTTCATTTTGTAAATGCAATCTAGCAAACCTGGAACCGAGATAAGATTTTCTTTTATCTCTGGTGTATTCTCCAAAATTGTCAGCCTTAAACTTTCGTATATTTGACCTTTTGTGACACGAATATGTCTTGCCACTGATATTGAAAAACTTTTTGAATCAAAATTGGAATCATTTTTATAAATAGCGCAGACAATTTTCCTGAAAGTTCGTATAAGGTCACAAAAAGCCAGGAAAAATGATGCGATGAATTTATATGAATAAAGATTTTGTCAAAAATGTGCTGAACATTTTTGCAGCTACCACTTATATCTTATCATAACGGAGATTATGTGTCTGTCACCGAAACTATGTCAGTGCTAATGTCCCAATTCCCTTAGTTATTTACGTTATATTCTTGATAGTTATCAAATAATCATTATCTAATCTTAACTAACATCTTATTTTTTAGCAATGTCTCTATTAAAGTCTCGGTGACTTGCCTCAAAACAACCCATGGTATTTCTCTCTCTCTCATCTCTCTCTCTCTCTCTCTCATCCTCATCTCTCTCTCTCTCATCTCTCTCTCTCTCATCTCTCTCTCTCATCTCTCTCATCTCTCTCTCTCTCTCTCTCCTATCTCTCTCATCTCTCAAAACAGCCTGTGGTATTTCTCTCTCTCATCTCTCTCTCTCTCTCTCTCTCCCCTCTCTCTCTCTCCCTCTCTCTCCCTCTCTCTCTCCCCTCTCTCTCCCTCTCTCCCCCTCTCTCTCCCCTCTCTCCCCTCTCTCCCCTCTCTCTCCTCTCTCCCCTCTCTCTCCTCTCTCTCCTCTCTCTCCTCTCATCTCTCTCATCTCTCTCTCATCTCTCTCTCTCTCTCTCTCATCTCATCTCTCTCTCATCTCATCTCATCTCTCTCTCTCTCATCTCTCTCTCATCTCTCATCTATCTCTCATCTCTCATCTCTCTCCTCTCTCATTCTCTCCTCTCTCTCTCTCTCTCTCTCTCTCTCTCATCTCTCTCTTCTCTCTCTCTCTCTCCTCTCTCTCATCTCTCAAAACAGCCTGTGGTATTTCTCTCTCTCTCATCTCTCTCTCTCCTCTCTCTCTCTCTCTCTCTCTCTCTCTCTCCTATCTCAAAACAGCCCATGGTATTAATGTGTTTAGAATTCTGCAATATGCGTTATATATTGTTAAGAAATAAATGTTTACATAGGTGTGAATAATTTGCATATCAGTTGAACCTCACCATCAAATAGAGTTAACGTCATTCCCAGGACATGTCGACCTCAGCCACTGCCTTCTAGCACCCATATGATAAAAGGGTTGTGGGCTTGCTATAAGAGCAATAGGGTTTGGGCAATCATATCGGTGCTAGGGCTTGCCGTGACCAGGCGATTGATCGGGGGGGGCCCTCTGACCGCCCGTCTAGCCTAAGTAAGGTTCTAAGTGGAGTGTGCATGTCATGGACTGCTCATCCACCAAGACTCCATCCTTAAGCATCACAGGTCGCCATCCATGACCAACAGATGGCCCCATTGGGGAGGAGTCTTACCCTTCTGCAGAGGTGCTGTCAGTGCATTCTAATGCCCCAGCTAACAGGGCGGAAAATTTACTGAGTGACAGCTCGTAATTTAATGTACCACTGTATACTATTTATCAATATACTATTGCCATGAACATGAACATGAACATAAACATACCCTATACAACTATTTAAAATTTTGAAAATTTAATCAAATTGTTATTTTATACAAGCAAACTATTTTAATATAAAAACGTCTTTTGTCTTTTTTTAAATCATCATAAGTGTTTAAAAATATTCATAAATTTCTGATTAAAAAGTATTTATTTAAAAAAAGATTTTGCTATTGAATTTTAATTTGATTACTTGTACAACCATCTATTTATTTATTTATCATGAGTTCAACATCTCCATAAACTGATTAAAATCATTGTTTACCAAAATTTGGAAGCAAAAAGTTACCGGTGATAAGTTAAAATATGAACCTTTCATTAAGTTGATGATTTGGGTGCTTATTGGTTACTTGTCCAATAACTCTTCATATCAGAAGTTAGAAGATTGTAACAAATTCTTAGGTGATAAAGAAATTCCTGGGTTATTTTTTTTATTATGTTGAAAATTTTTAAGACCTGTTTTAAAGTTTAATTTTTATTGTTTAGACAATCAGTAATTTGTAGTATGTTGTACAGAAGGTTAGGAATTAGATATTTTACTATACACCATAGGCCGCCCTGTCGTCTGGGGCATTAGAATGCACCTACTGCACCTCTGCAGAGGGGTAAGATTCCCCCAATGGGGCCACCTGTTAGCCGTGGGTGTGACCCGTGATGCTTAAGGATAAAACCCAGGTGGATGAGCAATTCATGACATGCCATACTCCACTTTGGCCCTATCTTGGGCGAGACAGGCGGTCGAGAGACCCGCTCCGATCAATCAATGGCCACGTCAAGCCCTAGCACCTATATGATTTTCCCAACCTATTGCCCTAATGGCAAGCCCATCCTTCTTATCATATGGGTGCTAGAAACGGTGGCTGAGGTCTACATGTCCTGGGAATGACGTTAAACTCTATCTGATGGGTGAAGTTCCAGTACAGTGAGGTATTGTGATGTAAGCAGTGATGTAGTTTTTGGTTAAAGATGAACAGATAGACACTGAATCTCCCTTATAATAAGATATATCGGTATCAAAATATTTTAAATGGATACATGAATATTTAGATAAAAATAAATAAATAAATAATGAAGCACTACTTATTATTTAATTTTGTTGTTGTTTTGAAAGTTTTGTATGTCAGGAAGATGTGATTGCTATGAAAGGAATTGGTTTTATTTTCATCTCTCTCTCCTCTCTCTCACTCCCTATCTCTTCCCATCTCTCTCTCTTTCTCTCTCTTCCCATCTCTCTCTTCCCATCTCCTCTCTTT
>CM042173.1:28203156-28225656 GCA_023376005.1 Doryteuthis pealeii | reverse complement strand
GAGCCACCGCCTTCTAGCACCCATATGATAAAAAGGGTTGGGGCTTGCTATAAGAGCAATAGGGTTTGGGCAATCATATCAGTGCTAGGGTTTGACGTGACCAGCCGATTGATCGGCAGGGACCTCTCCGACTGCCCGTCTAGCCTAAGTAAGGTTCTAAGTGGAGTCTTGCCGGTCATGAACTGCTCATCCACCAAGACTCCATCCTTAAGCATCACGGGTCGCCACCCATGACCAACAGGTGGCTCCATTTGGGGGAATCTTACCCCTCTACAGAGGTGCTGTCGTGCATTCTAACGCCCCAGCTAACAGGGCGGAAAATTTACTGAGTGACAGCTCGTAACTTTTTGTGTTAAAACATGCAGTTGTATTGATTCAAACAAATTTGTATTTTCAGTGTAGATTTACGGTAAAATGAAAATGGCCGACCAAAACAAATGGCTTCCTCAAAATGAAACAAACAAGGGGAAGTTACTTTCATTTATGTAGCACTGTATACTATTTATCAATATACTATTTGCCCTGAACATGAATATAAACATACCCTACACAACTATTTAAAATTTTGAAATTTAATCAAATTGTTATTTTATACAAGCAAGAATATGTGCCCTCCAGACATGAGGCACCCTATCAGCTGGGGCGTTAGAATGTACCGACTGCACCTCTGCAGAGGGGTAAGATTCCCTCAATGGGGCCACCTGTTGGCCGTGGGTGGCGACCGGTGATGCTTAAGGATAAAACCCAGGTGGTTTGAGCAGTTCATGACATGCCATACTCCACTTTGGCCCTATCTTGGGCTAGACGGGCGATCGGAGAGGCCCACTCCGATCAATCGGCTGGCCACGTCAAGCCCTAGCATCTATATGATTTTCCCAACCCTATTGCCCTTATGTCAAGCCCCAATCCTTCTTATCATATGGGTGCTAGAAGACGGTGGCTGAGGGTCTACATGTCCTGGGAATGACGTTAAACTCTATCTGATGGTGAGGTTCCAGTACTGGAGGTTTGGGGAATGTGGAACACCCCTTCATCACCATTGCTCCCTGGTCCACTCTGACCCGGAGTGGTAGTACCTGTTAGAGTCCCATCTATAGGTTAAATAGAAAAATGTATTTATAAAAAAAATTGTATTATCCATTAAGAATTGATTTATTTCAACACTTTATCAGTATTAAATGACCCACTGAGGTTGATATGCCGTAAAACAAACCAAACCAATCTAGACATGAGTATTTAAGTTTTAAAGTAATGAAATGTATTAAATTAAAAAGTCTATCAAAATTAAATACGAATGCATATAAAAGGATTACACTTATTTTAATTATATTTTAATTGGTTTCTATATAAAATCATTCATAGGATTGATTTTAATACATTGGAAAATAATATTAGAGATCAATAACACTAAGTAGTTAATTATTAAACTTGGTTTTGTTAAAACCAGTATACAAATACAAATTAACCACATCATATATTATATAAACCATTATTTCTTAGTGATATATAAGACACGTGGGAGGATTTTAAACCCACTAAAATCTTGGGCTGTTTTGATTTTCATAGAGACATCGTTAATAAATAAGATTTATTCTATGTATTAAGGATTTTGACTATAAATTAAATACCCATTGATAAACTTGTGCAATCCCTGAAGGTATTGTGATGTAAGCAGTGATGTAGTTTTGGTTACAGATGGACAGCTAGACACTGAATCTCCCTTATAATAAGATATATCGGTATCAAAATATTTTTAAAATGGATAAATGAATAAATAATGAAGCACTACTTTTTATTTAATTTTTTTGTTGTTGAAAGTTTTGTATGTCAGGAAGATGTGATTGCTATGAAAGGAATTGGGTTTTATTTTCATCTCTTTCTCTCTCTCTCTCTCTCCCTATCGCTCTCTTTCTCTCTCTCTCTTTCCATCTCTCTCTCTTTCCATCTCTTTCTCTTTCCATCTCTTTCTCTTTCTCTCTCTTCCCTCTCTCTCTCTCTCTTCCATCTCTCTCTCTCTCTTCCCTCTCTCTCTCTTCTCCATCTCTCTCTCTCTTCCCCCTCTCTTCCCATCTCTCTCTCTCTCCCTCTCTTCCCATCTCCCCCTCTCTTCCCATCCCTCTCTCTTCTCTCTCCCCTCTCTTCCCATCCCTCTCTCTTTCTCTCTCTCTTCCATCCCTCTCTCTCTCTTTCTCTCTCTCTTCCTCTCTCTCTCTCTCTCACTCTCTTTCTCTCTCTCTCCCCATCTCTCTCTCTTCCCATCCCTCTCTCTTTCTCTCTATCTTCCATCCTCTCTCTTTCTCTCACTCTTTCTCTCTCACTCTTCTCTCTCACTCTTTCTCTCTCACTCTTTCTCTCTATCACTCTCTATCTCTCTCACTCTCTCTCTCTCTCTATCTCTCTCCACTCTCACTCTCTTCCCCATCTCTCTCTCTCCCTCTCTCTTTCTCTTTCTCTCTCTCTTCTCTCTCTCCCTCTCTCTTTCTCTTTCTCTCTCTCCCTCTCTCTTCTCTTTTCTCTCTCTCCCTTTCTCTTTCTCTCTCTCTCTCCTCTCTCTTCTCTCTCTTCTCTCCTCTCTCTCTCTCTTTCTCTCTCTCTCCCTCTCTCTCCCTCTCTCTTTCTCTCTCTTCCCTCTCTCTTTCTCTCTCCCTATCTCTCTCTCTCCCTCTCTCCTCTTCTCTCTCCCTCTCTCTTCTCTTCTCTCTCTCTCTCTCTCTCTTTCTCTTTCTCTCTCTCTCTCTTTCTCTCTTCTCTCTCTTTCTCTTTCCTCTTCTCCCTCTCTCTTTCTCTTTCTCTCTCTCTCTCTCTCTCCCTATATATCTCTCTTTCTCTCTCTCCCTATCTCTCTTTCTCTCTCTCCCTATCTCTCTTTCTCTCACTCCCTATCTCTCTCTCTCTCTCTCCCTATCTTTCTATCTTTCTCCCCCCCCTCTCTTTTTTTTTAATTTGTGTTATTCACAAATAAATCTCTGTACTCTTTAACATTTGTCAATTCTCTACGATATAAGTTTTTGATTTGATTTTCTAATGCTGGCAAAAATTCAGCAAAAGTCTTTTAATCTATTTTCAAATGTTGTGCCCTAAACTCACTTTTCTCAATACGGGTTTTTTTTATTTTTTTTTTATTTTTATTTTTTTTTTTTAATTTAAAATTTTTTTTTTGTGTCTTTTCCCTACCAAAGTTCTTCATTAGGAAAATTTTTGTTATTTTTCAACCACCTTCGTCCCGCCACCCCCACCCACCATGAAATCTGGGAAACTTAAATGTATTGATTTCATTTTGTATTTCTAATATAGGACAAAAAAAAAAAAATAATTGAAAGAAATAAAAATGCAATTTTATTGAAAATGATTTTAACACTTTCTCCCCCCCCCTATAAACTCAAGTTACTAAAATTGTTTATATTGATTTTAAACACTTTAGGCTTTAAACAGAAATTGTTCCGTTTTTTCTTTTCTTTTTTCTTTCTTTTTTTTTTTTTAATCAAATAATTTTTTTTCTTACCGTTTTTCTTTTCTCTTTAGCGTTGTTATCAAAATTGTCTATGTCAGATGAAAAAGATTATACATAATCATTAATTCTCTTGTCTGAAGGAGTTGTTTGGCGAGATTTTAGCAAGTTTTCTTTTTCTGTTCTTCTCAAGAATTCTTTTTATTTCTTTATTTTCTTTAACTCAAAATTTTGGTTTTCTTTCAGAATAAATAAAGGAACCAAAATTTTTTATTCAAAATCTCTGAGATGATTTTCTTCCTCAGACCTAAATTTCTTTTTGGTCAGGGCAGAGTTTTAAAAATAGTTGAGGTCACGTAATTCTTCTTTTATGGTAAATATATTATTTCCTTGTGGGGTGGGGTCTCTGTGATGTAGTGGCTAATATATTGGACTGTGACATTTTAGTAAGTGAATTCGAACTCCAATCATGCAAGGTAAAATAGTTGAAGTCACATAATTCTTCTTACATATACATACATACATACATGCAAATCGCACGGAAGGATTGAAAAAAATAACGTAGCGTTCAACCGTTATTACACAGCCATTATAATAGAAAAGTTGTAGAAACACACACACCTATCAAATATCAGACATATTCTGCCAAAATAATAATTCAATGTCTGAAGAAGACAACAGATCAGAAACATGTGTCGCATATGTAAATAAAAAGAATTAAAAATTTTTTTCTGAGAACATAATACATTTTGCGGACCTTCTTCTTTTTTTATAAAATATTAAATTTTCTCACGTTGGAACCAGAACAACATTTTTATATACATATATATATATATATGTGTGTATTTGGGCAGCATTCTTTCATTTATACGCATAGAATTAAACAAAAGACACATCTCCTGTTTAACAATTTTATTTTTTATCTTTTCGAGTTTTCTGGTCAACTTTTTAATATTTGGGTGGAATTCGTGGATAAGTCCACCAAAGTTCAGGTCCCGACTTTTGGCACTTCGAAGTGCCATCATCTGGGGTGATGTGTTCCAGTTTAAAAAAAATTATATTAATGTGGAGGCTGGAAGGAGAAGAATTGATGAGAAAGGTGTTATAGGCATTTTAAAATGTGTGTACTGCATTGGAAATTAATTTTGTACACACATTTTACAATGCCTATAACACACAATGGTGTAGTGTCTTTTTTACTCCTTTTTGTTCCTTGTTTGACGAGGAGGCGCCAGGTCGTATGGTCTTCTACATAAGCCTCCCATGTGTTTATGTCGATGTGGCATGTCTTCATGTCCCTCTTGCAGACATATTCAAAGCGCAGGCGTGGTCTCCCTACTGGTAGGGTGCCCTCTACTAATTCACCATATAGTAGGTCTTTTGGGATGCTGCCTTTGTCCATCCTCCTGATGTTGCCAAGCCAACGCAGATGATGGTGGGCATGCTGTTTATGTTTGCATGTTCCAGCACGTCTGTGTTGGGCACTTTGTCCTGCTAACGTATGCTTAGAATGCGGTGTAGGCATCTGAGGTGGAAATTGTCCAGTTTCCTCACGTGACTTGGTCAGGGCAGAGTTTTAAAAATAGTTGAGGTCAGGTAATTCTTCTTTTATGGTAAATACGTTATTTCCTGGGTAGAGAGGAGGTCCCCCATGCCGTACTGGACGGTGACATTATAGAGAGTTCACACTCCAGTACTGGACTGCGACATTGTAGTTTGTGAGTTGAACTTACACACTAATGCAGAATAGTGCACAAGAGATAATATTATTAGATTATGTATAAAAAGCATTACATTTCATGGAAATACCTGAAACCTTTGAGATGTTAGATTTAGAGTTAGGCTAGATTTTAGCAATTTTTTTTTCTGTTATTCTCAAGAATTCTTTTTTACGTTTTTTATTTTTTTAATTTAAAAAATTTTTTTTAAACTCAAAAATTTTTTTTTTTTTTTTTTCAGAATAAATAAAGGAACCAAAATTTTTATTCAAAATCTCTGAGATGATTTTCTTCCTCAGACCTAAATTTGTTTTTTGGTCAGGGCACAGTTTTAAAAATAGTTGAGATCATGTAATTCTTCTTTTATAGTAAATATATTATTTCCTTGTGGGGTGGGGTCCCCGTGGCATAGTGGCTAATGCACTGGACTGTGAGTTTGAACTCCAATCATGTTATGTAAAATAATCACGTAATTCTTATTTTATATTAAATGCATTATTTCCTGGGGTGGGTCTTTGTGGCGCAATGGCTAACATACTGGACTGCAAAGTTATAGTAAGTAATTTCGAACTTCAGTACTGGACTCCATCAGTGAAGTAAGTGAGTTCGAACTCCAGTCATGCAGGGTAAATTAGTTGAAGTCACATAAGTCTTCTTACATATACATACATACATACATACACATCCGCCCTGTCGTCTGGGGCGTTAGAATGCACCGACTGCACCTCTGCAGAGGGGTAAGACTCCCCCAATGGGACCACCTGTTGGCCGTGGGTGGCGATCTGTGATGCTTAAGGATAGAGCCCAGGTGGATGAGCAGTTCATGACATGCAATACTTCACTTTGGCCCTATCTTGGGCTAGACGGGGCGGTCGGAGTCAGAGAGGCCCCTCCGATCAATCGGCTGGTCACGTCAAGCCCTAGCACCTATATGATTGCCCCAACCCTATTGCCCTTATGGCAAGCCCCAACCCCTTTTTATCATATGGGTGCTAGAAGCGGTGGCTGAGGGTCTACATGTCCTGGGAATGACGTTAAACTCTATCTGATGTGAGGTTCCAGTTTTGTAGGTTTGGGGAATGTGGAGCCCCTTCATCACCATTGCTCCCTGGTCCACTCTGACCCGGAGTGGTAGTACCTGTTAGGGTCCATCTATGGGTTAAATAGAAAAATGTATTTATAAAAAAATTGTATTATCCATTAAGAATTGATTTATTTCAAAACTTTATTGGCATTAAATGACCCACTGAGGTTGATATGCCGTAAAACAAAACAAAACAAACCAAACCTTTTATTCAATCCACCGGGGTAGACTGTTCTCATTTGGCTAACCATAACTGGGTATAAGTGTTATGCTATGTTAAGTATTCTGTTATAATTGTCCGTGGTCAGGATTGAACCTGCAACCTACACATGATTGTCACTTAGAATTGTATTAACTCAACTCTTATATCCGCTGCACCATGTGTCCGATTGGAAGAATTTTAACTTTGAATTTCTTTTATTTCAACAATATCTTAAGAATCTTTTTAAAATTAAATTCTTTTTTATTTTTCAATTTTCAGGGCACCACCAAGAATTGACAGGTGTTTGTACCCATCCATCCCAGAGACTCGTTGTTACATCATCAAAAGACACAACATTTAGATTGTGGGATATGAGAGACCCATCGTTGGAAGTCAACGTCTTTCAGGGACACACCCAGTAAGTTTTCTTTTCAATCATTTTCTTTACTCTATAAGAATTCACCCAGGTTTTTTTTTTTTTTAAACTAAGAAAAATTTTTTTTTAAACTAAGAAAAATTTTTTTTTTTAACTAAGAAAATTTTTTTTTTTTAAACTAAGAAAAATTTTTTTTCTTAAACTAAGAAAAATTTTTTTTCTTAAACTAAGAAAAATTTTTTCTTATCCTTTCTTTGTTCCAACCAGTAAGTTTTTTTTTTTTTTTTTTTTTTTTTTTCAGATCATTTCTTTCTGTTATATTTTTGAGTTTTGTTTAATGGCATATCAACCTCTGTGGGTCATTTAATGTCAAAACGGTTATTTTGGATTTCAGTCTTTAAGGTAGTGGTTCTATGGAGATATTCGGTTATGTTCTGTTATATTTTGTTGAAAAGGTTGCTTTTTTTAATAAAATTTAAAATGTTTTCAGGGTTTGTATTCTTGAAGATGTCTTTCAGGTTTCTAGCTTGATAGTAATTTGCGCGGATATGTTTAAGTCTGTTACAATTTAGAAGGATATGCTTGGTTGTAAGTTGTACTTTGCATGTTGGGCACACTGGGGCACCCTCCCCTTTTAACAGGTACGAATGGGTAATGTGGGTGTGCCCAATACGCAATCTGGCGAGTATTACTTCTCTTCTAATACTTCTGTGGCCCGTCAGCCACTCTCCAATAACTTCTTGTATTTCATGGAGCTTGTTTTGAGTCAGATTGTCCCATGATTTCTGCCATTTGTCTAATATAAATTTGTTTATGGTTGGTTTCAGATCTGGATATGGGATTTTAGATTTGCTCATATGTGTCTGAAGTGCCTTTCTTGCTTTCTGTTATATACCCATCTTTCTTGTATTTTGTATACTCGTGGAGTATACCTGTTTTATCTCTATTAATAATGGAGATTCGCTTCTGGTTTTTGTCTGTAACAAAAATTACGTCACTGCTTACGTCACATTACCCAAAATCGTTATAACATAGAATAAATACACTCAAAATTTGAACATGCAACATTAGACAGTCCTCATTGTTTTTTTTTTTTAAACAAGTTTTAATAAATACATGACTGGTATTATATATCTATATATAGTTTGTTTTATTTTAATACATATTTAAAGTTTACGTTTCAAATTGTTTTATTTTTTAATCCTTTAATGAATTTGATGATTTTACTTACTTAGGGTACAAACTCGCGACATTGAATTTTTAACTCCCACCCTCAGGCAATATGCATTTCCAATTCATTTCTAAACTCATTTCCAATTCATTTCTATAGTAAACTCATTTCCAATGCATTTCTATAGTAAACTCATTTCCAATTCATTTTTATAGTAAACTCATTTCCAATGCATTTCTATAGTAAACTCATTATCCAATGCATTTCTATAGTAAACTCATTATCCAATGCATTTCTATAGTAAACTCATTATCCAATGCATTTCTATAGTAAACTCATTTCCAATGCATTTCTATAGTAAAATCATTTCCAATGTATTTTCATAGAAAAATCATTTATCACTTATTATAACCAAAACTGTCAAACTTTTCTTTTAAAAGAAGTCTCTATTTCCTTAGCCACTTTGTTATTCCCACCATGGAATTTCCATGTATTTCCTGTCAAATTCTCAAGAAATGATGCTATTTTTTTTTCTTTCTTCAGACTCCATTTGTAATTCTTCTTTTGTTTTTGTTGTTATTGCATTGGAAAATGGTTCCAAGTAATTTTACACTTGTTAATCCTTTCACCCCTCCCCCCAACCCGACCCCCCCTTACTTCTTTTGATTCAATTTATATTTTGATGGATGGATAGCAACGAGAAAACCTGATTATTTAAAACAAAAATAACACCCAAATGGTGCACTATTGCCATCATAAAACTGATTACAGACATATGTCCGCTCTGCCCCCCCCCTATCTTGCCCCTGCCCCGTCTTGCACATCCACACGTGTATGTTTATTGCAGCATGTTAACAAGTTGATTGGACGTTAAATATGCACTGGATGCCAGGGAACCTGATCTTGATAAACATAAAGAAGAAGTCTATTAGATATTTATCCTTTGGGCATTTTGCTAAATTGGCAGATGTACAATTGATATGATACGCACACTTTGAATGGTTCATTTCTTTCAATGTCCACACTTCTTCTTCTTCAAGATCTTCTTTAAGAGTTTGACTTCTACAGTTCTGTTGGCCTATTTCTTTCTCTTTCCTTTTCCTCCTTTCATCATTTCTTTCTTTCTTTTTGTTCTTTTCTTCCAAAGAGTTACATATATCTTCTCCTGTTGTTTTATATATATATATATATATATATATATATATATATAAAGAAATAATGATATAAGGCCTTGTTAGCTTGTTGTCTTTTGTTTATCTCTTTCTTTTTTGTTTAAAAGATTTTCATTTATTTATTGATACAGTTTGAATTGTTCATTTCTTCAATGTCCACACTTCTTCTTCTTCAAGATCTTCTTTAAGAGTTTGACTTCTACAGTTCTATTCTACCATTTCTTTCTTTCTTTCTTTCTTTCTTTCTTTTTGTTCCTTTCTTCCAAAGAGTTACATCTATCCTCTCTTGTTGTTACTAGCAAATATATGCACCCTCCGGGTGCAAGTATTTAAGTTTTGATATAATAAAATATCATATTAAATTAGAAAGGTTAATGAAACTGACTGAGAATGCAGATAAAAAGATCTGCAACAGAGGGGGTATAATCGAAAAATAGAACAACTTTGAAACTAACTATTCCATCATTTTTCATTACTCCCCTCTTTTATTGGTAAATTTTCCTAATTTAACTATTTAGTTAAAATAGGAAGTAAAGGATAATATTACAGTTATTTCTTCTTGTAAATACATTTCTTTTAAGATTTATCCACGAGATTTTTGTTTATATTTCTTAAGATAAAACCAAACAATTAGAAATCAATAATAACAAGCACATATTTATTAAAATACAATTTTAAATATCAATATGCAAATTAGCCTTCTCGTTCAAACTGTAAACCGCTATTTTGTTGTATATATAAATACAATTGCATGTTATTAGTACGTAGATATGGTCAACAGTATTAATAATGTAAAACAATTTTTATTAATAACTGAAGGTTTAAAAGAATGAAATCATGGAGAATTTGACGTAAATAATTAAGGGAATTGTGACTTGAGTAGTAATATAGTTTCGGTTACAGACAGAAAAACACACAATCTCCATTATAATAAGATATAAAAAGAAAAAAAGAAATAAGACCTTTTTAGTTCTCTTGTTCCTCTCTTTCTTTTCTTTTCATTTGAAAAAAAAAAAAACAAACTTGAGTTCTCCTGTTCCATTCTTTCTTTATTTTCTCATTCTATCTAAAAATAAAATTTAAAAAACAAAACAAAAACAAGAATGTTGTAATAATATTGATAAAATAGTGATATGATGATACTTCAACATTTTTAGTTCTCTTGTCCCTTTCTTTGTTTTTTTTCTTTCTTTCCTCCCTTCTTTCTTTTTGTTCCAAAGACTTATATCTATCTCCTTCCATTGTTATATATAATAGAAGACCCCCCCCCCAAAAAAAAAACAAGAAAAAAAAATCTTTTTGCTATTGTTAATGATTTAACTTGAAGGAATTGTGCAATAATAAAAATAAAATAAAACCCCCAAGAATATTGTAATGAGATTGATAAAATACCAATATAAAACTTGTTCGCTTTATTAAGTGAGTGATTGTTTGTTTAGTGATAGGAACACGTCAGAATACAACTTTGAACCTCTTTAGTTTTAGCTTTTGGATTCTTGCAATACTCAAACGGTCGGTTGGAGAAAAGATAAATTGTTGGTTAGGCGGTCAAATAGATTTTACAGCATTGTTATTATATTGTACATCTTTGTCTGGATTATTATTTATTATTGGATCCTGTTGGATTTTGTGTAAAGTATTCAACTCTGTTACAAGATGAATGCAAGACTAAAACTAGAGTTTGGTAGGTGGCTTATATGGAGCTTTGGATTGTTCCATTATAAACTCAGATAAGTTCATTTCCTGAGTTCTGATTGGCTGTTGGGCTTCAGGGTGAGTAAGAACATGGTTAAGTACCCACTCTTCAGCCATCACTTTGCATTATGCCAGCAGCATGCAAGGACTGTATTTAAGTTACAGCTTGCCTGTTGTTTTTGTCTACTAACTCGACGGTAGTTAGAACCCCACTGCGACGGTGAGTATCATATTGTTTCTATATCTGGAGGATAACTTCTACAGATCCTTTCTGTCCACTAGGACGATGGCGTAGTGTCCCAAAAAATTTTTTTTTATCTGCATCTGCGCAAGTGACTCTGCAGGTAAATTCTTGAATGACAGTGTCTTTGGTGCACTGAATGCACACAAACTGTGATGCTTTCTGGGACTGCTGGCTTTTCTCTCTGTTTCTGGCTCTCTTTTCTGTCGAGGCTACTCTCCTCTCTGCCTCTCACCCTTCTTCATGCCTTGCTTAACATTGAGGCGCCATGCCGCTCTATTTTTTGCATCTACCTCCCACGGGTTTGTGTCAGTATGGCATATCCTCCATTCTTCGTTGGCTTGTACATGTCGGGAAAATGGAAAATGGATGCATCCCAAAAGATCTTTTGTACGGTGAATTAGTAAAAGGCTCCTGATTGGTTGATAGACCACGCCTCGGATTTAAAATGTCTGACTGGATTATTTTATGTATATACTAGAAGCGGCTACCCAGAGTTCCCTGGGTTAGGAAGGGAAAAAATTTGGTGTATTGATTTGTTTACTTTTATGGTTTACAAATGCTGGACATTTCTAAGTAGAATTTCAATGCTATTTCTATGTATATTTTAGTTTTTAAATATCTTCAAATATAAATCAAATCTTCACAATTTTTGCACAAAAAGCAAGAACTGGTGATATTTAATATGTATATATATCTACTTTGTTGTTAATTGTTTTATTTTCGTAGTTTTATCCGGACAGACAAACATACATACACACCAACGTTTAAACATTGATATAAATATAATAAATTCGTCTTTTTTGGAAGAATTTGTTTTCCTATTTTTATTTATTTATCTATTTTTGAATTCCATATTCATTTAAAGTTTAAAGTTTTCAATTTCTGGCTAAAATTCAAGTTTTTACTTTGATTTAATTTTGACTGATTTAAGTTATTTTTACCGAATCCGTTTTTCATTTAGTAAATTGTGCTTTTACCAAAATTAAATTTTATAGTACCACCTCACTAGTTGACTTGTAAAGATTTTTACTTTTGGCAAATCATCCATACAGAAATTGTTAATAGCATGTCAGCCATGGGGGAAATGATTTTTTTTCTCCCCCTTTTAGACGTGTGAACTTTTCTTTCACTTGAATATTATGGGATGCTGAAACATTCTCTGTTCAAGTAAGAATGGAATGACTTAGATTGTTTTTTTTGTACTTTAATGACATACCAACCTCCATAGGTTATTTAATTCCAAAGCATTCTTTTTAGAAGAATAGTAGTGTACTATTTAACTCATAAATGAATGACTTAGATTGTTTTTTTGTACTTTAATGACATACCAACCTCCATAGGTTATTTAATTCCAAAGCATTCTTTTAGAAGAATAGTAGTGTACTATTTAACTCATAAATGAATGACTTAGATTGTTTTTTTTTTATACTTTAATGGCATACCAACCTCCATAGGTTATTTAATTCCAAAGCATTCTTTTTAGAAGAATAGTAGTGTACTATTTAACTCATAAATGAGGGGGTTTGTACCTTTCCCAAGAGTATTAGTCTGAAAGCAAATGTAATAGCATCATTAGAGTTGAAAATCATTTACTTACAAATGGGAAGGTGTAAAGAGAAGGGAAATGTATCCCAAAATATGAGCAGGATGTGACACAAGGTCAATCTTTTAAGAGTTTGCTTCTCTGATAACAGTTGCCATACCATGGTTAAAGAGCTCAGACTGACCTACTATTTACTCATAGTTGGAGGGAGAATTGTGAAATGCAAACAGTCTTGTTCAGGATTTGAACTTTAGTCACTGTGTCCATTTCCTCTCTCTCTCTCTCTATTTATTGATATATATATATATATATATATATATATATATATATATAAAGGGTGGCTTACCGGTGAATATGGACACGATCGTTGGAGGTACACAGGATCCAGGGGTTAAGTCCATGATAAAACAAATACAAAGTGCTCAATACAAAGTAGAGCAAATTCATTGAAGAAATGGATACAATAGAAACCTACTCTAGTTTCATCGCTAGAATCGTCAGGTTTAAATCCACTGAATTAATCGAGTTACTCGATTAATTCAGTGGATTTAACCCTGACGATTCTAGCGATGAAACTAGAGTAGGTTTTTATTGTATCCATTTCTTCAATATATATATATATATATATATATATATATTATTTATATTTTTTTGCTTGAAGGCTGACCTACTATTTACTCATAGTTGGAGGGAGAATTGTGAAATGCAAACAGTCTTGTTCAGTATTATCTGCGTTATTCGGACTATTGTCCCCATCTTCATTGTTATTTGTACAACGTTTCGGCCGATATGCCCTCCGGCCTTCTTCAGGTATTTCTTGTCGGACTCGGGAACCTTCTCGGACTTGGGAACCTTATTTTCGAACTCGGGAACTTTCTTGTAATCGGGAGCCATCACGGAACTTTGGACACATGGCCTAGTGGATAAGGTGGTTAGGTTAAGACAGTTCTAAGTGACAGTTATCTCTGGATGCCGAGTTCAATCCTGAGTGGAGGCAGTTAGAAAAATAATTAACACAACTCCTACCCCAGCTATGGTTACCGGAATGAGAACAGGATACCCCCGTGGAATAAATAAAGGGTTAGTTTCAAAGTTCTGTGATGGCTCCGAATACGACAAGAAAGTTCCCGAGTTCGACAAGAAATACCTGAAAAAGGCCAGAGGGCATATCGGCCGAAACGTTGTACAAATAACAATGAAGATGGGGACAATAGTCCGAATAACGCAGATAATACTAATCTTCAAGCCTCATCTCAAACATTCAGAGAAATAGTCTTGTTCAGGATTTGAACTCTAGTCACTGTGTCCATTTCCTCTCTCTCTCTCTCTATTTATTGATTGATATATATATATATATATATATATATATATATGTGTGTATATATTTTTGCTTGAAGGCAGTTACAATGTGTATATTGTATAAAATTCAATAATTAATGAAAATAATCATGACAAGCGAACTTGGCAAATATAGCCCCCTACGTAGAACATCGTACAGCAGCTGTTTCAACTTTATTAAGTCTCATCAGTGATGTATACTTACGATTTTCCTCCGACAGAAATCGAAACCGCAGAGTCAGAAATTTTACCACTCAGCCACCGATATGCAGCAAACGATACATGCGAAATTAGCTTGTCAAGGGTAAATACGTCACTATTACTACTACTATACAAAGCAGAGTGGACGTTGAGAAGATCGCAAATTTTTTTAGGCCTATGCTCCAGCGTGAGGTAATTTGCTTTAGAAGCATTGTTGAGTAAAGTATATTATTATTTATATTTTTTTGCTTGAAGGCAGTTACAATGCATATATCGTATAAAATATATACATATATATTTATTTGGGCAGCATCTTTTCATTCAAACAAATTTAGTTAAAAATAATAGAATCCTTATTATTTTCAAGTTTTTAATTTTTTTTTTTTTTTTTTTTTTTTGTTCAAGTTTTTCTAACAATTTTTTTGATGTTATCTTGAAAGTCTGAGCTCGTTAGAAATATTTAACAAATATTTAGCACCACTTAAGCGACAAAAACAAAACAGTTGTTTATTTAGATAATAAACAGTCTTGGTAATGATAGTTTAGACAAATAATAAACGGCCTTGATAATGGTTAAAAAAAAAAAGACCTGGAAGTATTTGATTTACTGATAATAACTTTTTCAGACAACTGATTAATGCCTTTCAAGATGATAACATCAACAAAATGTTAGAAAACTTAAAAGAAAAAAATGACTTGAAAACAACAAGGATTCTATTATTTTTAACCAAATTTGTTTGAATAATATCTATCTATCTATCTCTCTCTCTCTCTCTCTCTCTCTCTCTCTATATATATATATTATATATATATATATATATATATAATATATATATATAATTTAATTTAATATACCAAACGTGTTGGTAAATCCTCGCGGTGAGAAAAACAAAACAAAAAACCAGCATAGTTTGATTGTAAAAATATACTACCAAACATCAACCGGGGAGAAAAAAATTTTTGGGAAAAGAAAAGACCAAGATAATCGTACCAACAAAAAGTAATCTATTGGTACAGTATTTGGCCAAAAGAAAAAACAATTTATATGTATATATATGTATATAAGATATATATATATTCATATAACTGATAGGAGAATAAGCTAATAAGTAAAAAGTGCTCAATACCTAAGTAGAGCAAATAATAAAGATAAATCTAATGAGTCAGACGAACCTACTCTTCAGTACTTACAATTTCCCTTCGACAGAAATCAAAACCGGGAACTCAGCATGCAGAGTCAGAAACTTTACCACTCAGCCACCGATACGCAGCAAACAATAAATGTGAAATCTGAAGAGTATTAAGTCAGATCTTAGCCCTGAAGAGCATTAAGCGAAACTAATAGTAGGTTCTTTTGACTCATTAGATTTATCTTTATATATACTAGCAAATATATGCACCCTCCGGGTGCATGTATTTAAGTTTTAATGTAATAAAATATTGTATTAAATTAGAAAGCTAATGAAACTAAATAAGAATACAGATAAAAAGATTTGAAACAGAGGGAGTATAATAAAAGATTTGAAACAGAGGGAGTATAATAAAAAATGGAACAACTGAAACTTACTCTTCCATCACTCTCGTCTTTCATTGTTATTTTTTCTAATTTAAGTATTTAGTTATAAGAGGAAGTAAAGAATAAAATGACAGTTATTTTTTCTTGTTAATGGATTTCATTTAAGATTCATTGAAGAGATTTTTGCTTATATTCATTAAAATAAAACCAAACAGTTAGAAATCAATAATACTTAGCACATATTTATTAAATTCGATTTTTTAATATTAATATGCAAATTAGCCTTCCCGTTCACACTGTAAACCGCTATTTTGTTGTATATATAAATATAATTGCATGTTGTCAGTATGTAGACATAGTTAACAGTATTAATAATGTGAGACAATTTTATTAATAATTGAGGTTTAAATAAAAATAAAATCATGGAGAATGTGATATCAATAACTAAGGGAATTGTTACTTGAGTAGTAATATAGTTTCGGTTACAGACAGACAAACACACAATCTCCATTATAATAAGATATATATATATATATATATATATATATATATAAGGTAAGGTAAAAGGATAGTGAACAAAAATTAATAACTCAAACAAGTCTGAGAGTAGAAATATTTCGTCCTTTCATAAGGACTTCCTCAGTCAACTGATTTTTATTCAAAGCAAAAATTAAGCACATGTGTATGTTTTGATGAGGGTGTGAGTTAGTAGCAGAAATGAAGGGTAGGGAGGTTAGGGGGGAAATAAGGAATGAGGATAACATGAATGAAGTGTAGGGAAAGTTTACAGGAAGCAGGGAGGAAGCTAGGTGCTAGATGGGTTGGTTGAGGGAGGAGGGTAAAGTTCATAGTAGTGGAGTGTTTGATTCCGGGGGGGGGGGGTGATAAGGAGGAGGGGAGAGTTGAGTAACATTAGGTCACTGGGTCAGTTTTGTGGTAGAGTAGGAGGGAGAATTTTGATTCCATCTGTGTGTGTGTGGGGGGGGGGAGAAACGAAATGTAGCAGGGTAGGTAGTGAGTATCTATGTATGGGCAGGGAAGGTTTTTTTTTTTTTTTTTTTTTTTTTTTTTTTTTTGTTGGATTTTACTCCAGCCCTCCTATCTTCATATATATATATATATATATCAGTCATCCACAGACACATGTTTCGAAGTTTACTTCACATCAGTGTGGTTCGACATTTTAACAGCTACCTCTAGCTGGGATCGAAACTCGACAAAATTTTTGTCTGTCAAGTTCCTTACCCCTGCGGCTATCAGCAAGCCGTTAGTCTAGGGTGGACAATTAATTGCTACATACTTTATGGTGGTATGTTTTTACAGTCACCAGAGAACTCTAATCTGTAAACAGACGGGTCACGGCTAATGCCAAAAGGTGAAGTTACAATTAATGTCCCCCGACAGTGCTCAACCATGGGAGTGGGAAGCATATATATATATATATATATATATATATATATATTACCCTTTTTCTTTTTCTATGCTAATTTTGTATGTGACGATTTTTGTGAATAAAATCTAATTTAAACCAAACCCTTACAGTCAGAATTATCCTGGTGATCTGTTAGGAGAAACCTAGGTAAATATTCTTTGACTCATTAGGCTTACTTTATATATATATATATATATATATATATATATATATATATCTTATTATAATGGAGATTGTGTTTTTCTATCTGTAACCGAAACTATATTACTATTCAAGTCACAATTCCCTCAGTTATTTAATTCACATTCTCCATTATTTCATTTTTTTTTTATTCAAACCTCAATTATTAATAAAATTGTTTTAATACTGTTGACCATGTCTATATACTAATAACATGCAATTGTATTTATATATACAATAAAATAGCAGTTTACAGTGTGAATGGGAAGGCTAATTTGCATATTGATATTAAAAATTTGATTTTGATATGTTTGGTATTATTGATTTCTAATTGTTTGGTTTTATCTTAAGGAATATGAGCAAAAATCTTAGGGATAAATTTTAAAAGAAATCTATTAACAAGAAGAAATAACTATAATATTATTCTTTACTTCCTATTTTAACTAGATAATTAAATTAGGAAAATGGAATGATGGAAGAGTAAGTTTTAGTTGTTCTAATTTTTTATTATACCCCACTCTGTTTTAAATCTTTTTATCTGCATTCTTATTTAGTTTCATTAGCCTTTCTAATTTAATATAATATTTTATTACATTAAAACTTAAATACGGTCGGAGAGGCCCCCTCCGATCAATCGGCTAGTCACGTCAAGCCCTAGCACCTAAATGATTTTCCCAACCCTATTGCCCTTATGGCAAGCCTCAACCCCTTTTTATCATATGGGTGCTAGAAGGCAGTGGCTGCGGGTCTACATGTCCTGGGAATGACGTTAAACTCTATCTGTAGATGGTGAGGTTCCAGTTTGGAGGTTTGGGAATGTGGAGCACCCTTCATTCACCATTGCTCCCTGCGTCCACTTCTGACCCGAGTGTAAGTACCTGTTAGGATTCTCATCTATGGGTTAAATAGAAAACATGAGTTTATAAAACAAATTGTATTATGCATTAAGAATTGATTTATTTCAAAACTTTATCGGCATTAAATGACCCACTGAGGTTGATATGCCGTTAAAACAAAACAAACAATAAAACTTAAATACTTGCACTCTGTTTCAAATCTTTTACCTGCATTCTTATTTAGTTTCAATTTGGCTTTTAATTTAATATATTTTATTACTGTAAAACTTAAATACTTGCACCCAGAGGGTGCATATATTTTCGCGTATATATCTTGTTTATGTGCTGTATTTATATATATTTGTTTGGTGTGTATCTAGATGATAAATTGAGTGTGTGTATTTAAAAAATCTGATCGGTAGATAGTTATTTGAGTGAAGCTTCTTCTTTTTGTAAATTTGAAATTCTATCAACATAATTAAATCGATTGTATATTATGCTCCGATCCTCTCACACTAATCTTCTTTTTGACACCTTATTATCCAATCAAGGATCTTTTTACTGCTGCCCGCTTATCTTGAATAATAAAACAACATCAGACTTGTTCATACGCGTTAACAGCTATCTTTTCCTCGGCTTAGCACGAACACGAACAAAAACAGAAAACACCAAGAAGAAGAAGAAAACTTGAAGCAATTATCAATCGACTTTACTGATTGTGGAATTTTGTGTTTTAGTTTTTGTTGGTTTTTGTTGTTTTGACACCTGAAGTTTCTAATCAACATTGTCTTCTTCGAACAAACATTATTTTGTTTTCTTTGATTACTTAAATGCCATTTGGAAATCAAGGAGAAATCTTTAGCTTATCCGACTATATTAGGTTTCTTCTTTTAGGCCAATCTATCTTTCTTCTTTTCTTTGCTATTTTTACTTTCTTACTTTTTCTTCTTTCTTTCTGTTATTTCTTTTCTATTTTTTTTCTTTCTTCATGTTTTCTTCTTTCTTCTATTTTTTTTCTTTCATTTTCTTTCTTTCTGCTATTTTTTTCTTTCCTTTTCTTTCTTCTATTTTTTTCTTTCCTTTTTCTTTCTTTCTGATATTTTTCTTTTGTTATATCCCTTTCTTTCATTCAATATTTTTTCTTTCTTTTTCTTTCTTCTTTTCATATATTTTGTTTTTTCTTCCTTCTTTCAATATTTTTTGTTTCTTTCTTTCTTCTTCATATTTCTTTTTTCTTTCATATATTTTTTTCTTTCTATATTTCTTTCCTTCTCTTTCTTCTTCATATTTCTTCTTCTCTTTCTTCTTTCATTTTCTTCTTCTATTCTTTCCTTCTTTCATATATTTCTTTTTCTTTCTTCTTCTTTCATATATTTCTTTTCTTTCTTTCTCCTTTCATATATTTCTTTTCTTTTCTTCCTTCTTTCATATTTTCTTCTTTCTTTCTTTCCTCTTTCTATATTTTTTTCTTTCTTCCTTCTTTCATTATATTTCTTCTTCCTCTTTCATTATTCTTTCTTTCTTTTTCTTCATATATTTTCTTTCTTTCTTTCCTTCTTCTATATTTCTTCTTTTCTTCTTTCTTCTTTCATATATTCTTCTTTCTTCCTCTTCATATATTTCTTCCTTCTCTTCTTTCATATATTCTTCTTTCTTTCTTTCCTTCTTCTATATTTTCTTTTTCTTCTTTCTCTCATTTTTTTCTTCCTTTCCTTCTCATATATTTCTTTTCTTTCTTTCCTTCTTTCATATATTCTTTTCTTTCTTTCCTTCTTTCATATATTCTTTCTTCTTTCATATATTTTTTTTTCTTTCTTTCCTTCTTTCATATATTCTTCTTCTTTCTTTCCTTCTTCATATATTTCTTCTTTCTTTCTTTCCTTCTTCATATATTCTTCTTTCTTTCTCTTTCCTTCGTTTCATATATTTCTTCTCTTTCTTTCTTCATTTCTATAATTTCTTCTTCTTTCTTTCTTCTTTCATATATTTTTCTTTCTTTCTTTCCTTCTTTCATATATTTCTTCTTTTTTCTTTCCTCTTTCATATAATTTCTTCTTTCTTCCTTCTCTTCATATATTTTTCTTTTCCTCTTTCATATATTTCTTTCTTTCTTTCCTTTCTTTCATATATTTCTTTCTTTCTTCTATACCTTTTCTTTTCTTTCTTTCTTTCTTTCATTCTTCATTTCCCTTTTTATCTCCTTTCTTTTCTTTATCTCACTTGTTATTTCTACTTGAATTTCTTTTTCCTGAAGAGAAATAATAATAATAATAATAATAATAATAATTAAAGGCCCCAAAAGAAACCAAACAAAAACCCCAAGATCTTTTTCTCTTTCTTCTTAACAAACAAAACTGTGATTCCCTAATTGATTTAACATGACAGTTCTTCGCACTAAGCACTAAGACTTGAGGGCTCGTTTTTTTTCTTCTTTTTCAATCATTGGTGATTTTCAGATTAGAAACATCAAAAATAACTCTGTGCGTAAATAGAATTAATGAATCATTCAAATATTTGCAAGATAACAGTTGCTCTTTTCTAATCTGACAATTATCGTTAGTAAAATGCCTTGACATTTAACATTTTGTTGACTTTTAGAACTCAATTATATTATATATATATATAATATATATATATACTATATATAGGTATATGTAAAAACAATTTTTTTTGTGATGAAACAAAGAAAATACTGTGCTCAATCAAAAATTGTAGAGCTAATTATTTATTTAATTTGTTGAGTTTTTAAAGATAAATGTTTATTATAGACAGCTACTCAGTTTCTTGCTAGCGTCACAATCATCAGGTCGTTTAAATTAGATCCATGGTGTTTATTGAAACACCCATGGGATCTAATTTAACAACCTGAATAATTGCGACACCTAGCAAGAAACCTGAGTAGCTGTCTATTAATAAACATTTACTTTAAAAACTCAACAAATTAAATATAATATATATATATATATATATATATATATATATTTATTGTTGAATTTTTAAATATAAAAATTTTTCATAAGCAATACCACAGGTTTCAGGTTATTTCATCATCGTCAGTCTCTCAATCTCCTGGTGTTATTGAAGACATTTCTTTGCTGTTATGTTTTGACCGCAAATTACGTTGGTTGATTATTCGTGACGCCTCTTTATGATTTCTATTATATTTTTGAATTTTTATAAAAAATCCTGTATTTTTATAAAAAAACTACTAAAGTTATCTCCCTTTAACCCTTTGAAAATTTGTTTTTAATTGTGATTATTTTAATTCAATTTCATATGTTAAATATAATATATATATTAAATAATATAGATTTTATAAAAAAAGAAGGTCCGCAAAATGTATTTGTTCTCAGAAAATTTTTTTAATTCTTTTTGTTTACATATGCAACACGTGTTCAGATCTTCTGGTATCTTCTTCATGCTTTTGCTTTAATATGAAAATGAATCTTACATGATGTGGATATAATATATACATGAGTATTTCACTCCCTCTTCCTGTTTTTGTGGGAGTGAATATAAGGAATTTCATTTTTAACATTTAGTCTTTTAAACAGGTGTTTTTGTTTTTTGGTGGTTGCTAATAAATTCATTAGCTGAGTTTTATAACTTTTTATGAGGTGTTGTCTTGATAAAGTTCATCAGATGTTCATTTGATATATCAGTGTGTGTGTTTGTAATTGGTTTTTTGTTCTGAAGTAAATTGTGTTTTTTACTTAAATTTATACTTTTGCGTTGTTGTAAGTATGTTATGTGCCTATGTTTACTTTTTGTGTGTGCGTGTTGTTTATGTACTTGGTGTATCGTGTATAATTGGTGTGATATATATATAATTTATATATATATATATAATATATACATACTTAAGAGTTGAATTTTGAATTAAATTTAAGTCTATTATAACTATCTTTCTATCTATTTATCTATCTATCTTACTTTGTTTATATCTATCTATCTATATATTATAAGTAGCAAACAAATCTTTTTTGAGATGACAATGCGGACAATTTTTAGGAGATTATGTGCTTAATTGAAGTCAAGCCTAATTGTATAAATTAATTAGTTATAATTAATGAATTAGGCGTGCATATCGATTTAAATGTATCTCCATCCATTTTTTTCTTCTTTCTTTTCTCATATCATCTCTTCTTNGAGAGAGATTGATCCATCTCAAGTTTGTTCATATTTATCTATATTACTTTAATACTAAGATTTTCTTTTATTCATGTTTGTTTAATGTTTGATTATTTTAGTTTAAATAAAAAAGAATTACGACAAAAAAAGAGAGAGATCGACCCCCCCACGCAAATACATTACTTGTTGAAAATATCTATCTATCTTCATTAT
>CM042173.1:28190656-28198156 GCA_023376005.1 Doryteuthis pealeii | reverse complement strand
CTTACATTTAAATAGGTATGCCCGCCTAATTAATTCATTATTAATTAATTAACTTTCAAAATTAGGTACGACTTGAATTAAGCACATATTCTCCCAAAAATTGTCGGCTAAAAAAAGCCCTATCAAAAACACATCGCTTGTGTATTTACTTCTCATATATATATATATATAAGTAAAGATTGACTGGTAAGTTGGGGATGATTCTATTTGGAATTACCTATATCCTCTGTATATCCACAATGCATTCCTATGTATATTTATAGATTTATAATCTATTTAGTAAAAAGTTAAAGAAAAGGAAGAATGTTTTTTTTTATTTTCTTGGTTATTATGTAAAGGCTGATGAGACTGGACTCATTTATTGAGTTGCTAGTTGAAATAAATTTATAACAGTCAAATGATGGTTTGTTAAATTTTAGCTCAGTCGGTAGAGCGTTTGGCTAGAAACCACCAGGTTCCTAGTTCGATACCGGTCCCCGCCAACTCAGCGTATGAGTAGCACAGGGATCTATGCGGTAAAGTAAGGAGCTGATGGTAGGTGTGGCGCTCCACCTCAGATGCTAAAACAATCTCCTTGGTCTAGCACTATTAAAAAGGGGATAGACTCCCTCGCTGACTGGCTGATACCGACTTTAGGCCGCCCCGTCGACTTTACTTACTTATATATATATATATATATATATATATATATATATATATAATATGAGAAAAAATATTTTTAAAAAATAACAAAAACAGGATGTTATGATTAGGGGAAACAATTTTATGTGTCAATACTTAAGTATTTCTGTATATTGTACCATCTTCAGGACACTGTTAAGTAATGTTTATGTGAGGGACAAAATGAAAGATGTTAAGTGTATAGTGAATGTGTGAATCTGATGTTATTAACCGTTAATTTTTCTTATTTTTCTAACATTAATATTCCATATGAAATATGTCATATCTTTGTTAACTCCGCCTATTCATGTTCATGCATGCGTCATCATATGATCTTCACCTTCCATTTTTGCACATGCATTGATCACATCATTGGCTTTCGTAAATAAACGCGCATATAAAAATTAACGGTGTGTGAATTTCTTATGAAAATAACCATTACATAACCAGCACCTCCCCATATATATATATATATATATATATTATAAAATGGGTACAAGAGATAATCTACTCGAGTTTCACCATAAGGATCTTCAGGGTTAAATCCTCTGAGACACCGATTAATAGCAGTCGATCTCACGTGTGTGGTCAATGCATTAAAATATTCGTTGTGAAAGAATGCTGACTTTCGATTCAAAAAAGTTCCACACTGGATGTTGATTTATTATGGGATTCAAAAAGTAAACAATAAGTTAGAATCGATTTGTGTTAATCTATTTACTAGGATGCGGCTGTCTAACAATTGTGTGTGTCATAATGTTTAAAAGCGGTTTCATTAAAAAAAAGGGAAGAAAAAAGGGGTGGGATTCAAATCTATTTATATTGTTTTGTTTTGGTTACAGTTATTATGAAGTGAGCGTAGTCATACGTATTGGTGTATATTGTATTCACAGTAATTTTGTTATTATAATCGAGGCTTAAAATAAATTAAAAATAAGTTAAAATTAAGGTCAAACGGCAATGCATGGTGAATGAATTTTGGTTTTGTTAAAACATGTTTAAATTTAAAAGTAATTGGTAATTTGCTTGAAGCATTGTTAAGTATGTTATAAAATAATAAAATTCGAAGGCAATACAATGTGTAAAAAATAAAGACAAAAAGATCTTTTTGTCTTTATTTTTTACGCATTGTATTGCCTTCGAATTTTATTATTTTATGTTTAAATTTATTTATTCGAATATGTTTTAATTGGAGTTGAAATCTTGGTGTTTTTGTATTACTATTAAAATTGAAAGGCCTAATAAATTAAAACTTAAAAGTTAAAATTAAAAATTCTGCATATGCGTATGCATACGCATGCACACACACACACACATATCCACATAAACATATATATATACATATATATATATACACACACACACACACATACGAACACATATATACATATATATATATACACACATGTATGTAATTCTTACGTGTATATAAAGGATTATTTGTAGAGGGCTTGTTGTCATATGTTTTTTGTATAAGCGTAATGGTAGAATGTTGCTAGTTTATTAATTATTTATTAAATGTTTGGGGAGTGGGATTTTTTCTGAAAAAAAAAAAGATTGGGATTGGGGGTGCTTTAGAATTTATGTTTGGTTTGTGAGTGCTTTAGAATTTATGTTTGGTTTTTGAGTGTTAGGGTTAAAATTAAATTATGTGTTGCTGGAGTTGCTGTTGTATCTCCTTCCTTCTGGCTCTCTTTTCCGTGGCGGCTTCTTTCCTCTCATTTTCACTCCTTTTTGTTCCTAGTCTGACGAAGAGTCACCAGGTTGCACAGTCTTCTGCACAAGCCTCCCATGTGTTGGTGTTAATGTGGCATGTCTTCATGTTTCTCTTGCAGACATCTTTAAAGCGCAGGCGTGGTCTCCTTACTGGTCGGTGTCCTCCGCTAATTCAGCATACAGTAGGTCTTTGGGGATGCATCCTCCTGACATGGCCAAACAAAAGCGGGCGCCTCTCACAGATGATGGCATATATATATATATATATATATAAAACCCTCCCCATGAGCAAGAAGTGACACAAGATCAATTTCTTAAGCGGAGTTTAACAAGTTTGAATTCAGAGTTTTCTTTTGCCATATCAAGATTAAAGACTCCAGTCTACCATACTATTTACCCATAGCTGAAAAAGGAGAATTGTTGGATTCATACCTTTTCTGAGAGTATTACTATGTGAAATATGGCAAGCCCCAACCCCTTTTTATCATATAGGTTCTAGAAGGCGGTGGCTGCGGGTCTACATGTCCTGGGAATGACGTTAAACTCTATCTGATGGTGAGGTTCCAGTTCTGGAGGTTTGGGGAATGTGGAGCACCCCTTCATCACCATTGCTCCCTGGTCCACTCTGACCCGGAGTGGTAGTACCTGTTAGGGTCCCATCTATGGGTTAAATAGAAAAATGTATTTATAAAAGAATTGTATTATCCATTAAGAATTGATTTATTTCAAAACATTATCGGCATTAAATGACCCACTGAGGTTGATATGCCGTAAAACAAAATAAACCATACTATGTGAAATGAAAACAGCCTCATCCAGCATTTGAATTCGGGTTATGCAGTCCATTTCCTAATCATTACATAACAGGCGCTCCCACCTTACCATCTGAGAAGTCTGTCAATGGTGGAAACATAAACATTGTTGATTTGATATAACAAACTGCCACGGATATAGAACATTGCCTCTAAATAAGTGCAACCCTTTGCTGTTTTCTTCCGCTATACAATTTGAATCTTATTATTGCATTTTGGTTTTGTTCAAAAGAGAATCGTATTTGGAATCCGCTATCATCTTGAGGTGTGCCAGTGCAAAAGATCGATATTTATCTCTTCTCAAAGACAGAATCCAGGGAACCAAGTACACATTTCTGCTGAGAAAGCTTCTATTCCTTTAGCACAAAATGCATTTGAGAAATGTAGGCATCCACCTCAAGATAGATAATTTCTTCCTCTCTCACCACACACCCAAACTTCCTTCTCTTCTCTTAATATAAAAAACAAAAAATTTCTTTTGAGACCCAATGACACCTCTCTCCCTTACCTCTTACCAACACACACACACACACACACATACAACCTTAAGGTTTACTTCCGCTGTTGTTTATCGCAAAAAATTTATACACACACACACACACACACAACCACATACCTAAAAAATGCACAATGTTTCCTTTCGATACACACACCTACACCGTCCCATACTCACGCCATAAAAAAGAATATTTGACGTCATATTTCAAACCATCTCCTTTTTTCAAACCTCAACATTTTTTAAACAGACTCAATAACAATAACTACCACTCGCTTTTCTCGTTATTCTGTGATAAATAATTTCTTATCACCTTCCATATACCAACAAATTCCCTGAAGATGATCTAATTAATAGATCGAAACACTGCAGTGTCGGCCAATAAACTCACCATTTAACTCATTTAAACCTGTGTTTTTTCATTTTTCTTAATATACTACATACCGTCAGATTCACTTCCTTTCTTCACACACATATATATATATATATATATATATATATATATATATATAGTAGAAATGTATAGATAGATAATCTACTAAAGTTTTGCCAAAAATGATCATCAGGGTTAATTGTAATGAATCTAAGTACACATTTTTACTGAGAAGGCTTGTATTCATTTAGCACACAATGCCTTTGAGAAATATAGGAATCCATCTCAGCTTTCAAGAGACATAGTCTCTTCCTCTCTTTCCATATATACATAGATTATATATATATATATATATATATATATATATATATAGTAGAAAGGTATAGCTAGATAACCTACTCAAGTTTCAACTAAAATGATCATCAGGGTTAATTGTAATGAATCCAAGTACACATTTCTGCTGAGACTGCTTGTATTCATTTAGCACAAAATGCCTTTGAGAAATGTAGGAATCCACCTCAGCCTTCAAGATAGATAATCTCTTCCTCTCTCACCATATATATATATATATATATATATATATATATACACACACACACACACACACACTATTTGTATGCTTCAAGTCTTGCCAGTGTTATATAGTATCCGGCTGAATTTAAGTTGTCTACTAGAGACGATGGTGTAGTGTCCAAAAGCAAGTGGAACTACCTAGCATGGGTGTGATGAAATGGAGGATGAGCTGTCACCCAAGCAGCAAGTCCCTCTCTCCACCATGCTGTTCTGGTCTGAAGCCCCCCCCCCAAAAAAACCCCCCAAACAAAACAAAAAACAAAACAATGCAGTTTGGCAATTATAGTGTCGCAGTAGTTCCTTGATAGCACTTAAGTTCAGAATCATACCACCTTTAGGGACTCCAGCACTGGATTTGATTTTGGAGTTTACTATCTTAGGCTTTCCTTGAAATGAGACGGAGATTTTATAACATACTTTTTCTTGTCCTAGATGGGTTGCCCTCCAGGGCTAAGGAGCCCCATCTACCACATTTGGGGATTCATGTGAGCTACAACTATCGGTGTGGATGGCTGTTGGCTCCCCTGGAGCTCATTGACAGCTCTTGTTTTTAGTGATACTCAGTGTTCACACACCCACCTCACCAGACAACCCAAGGAGAGCCTTATGGGGGTGCCAGTTTAGCAATCAGCTGGTCACATCAACTCCTAGCACCTATATGATTGTCCCAGCCCTATTGCCCTAATGCCAAACCCTCAACCCTTTTTATGTTCTAGAAGGTGGTTGTTGAGGCTCTTAGTGTTTTGGTCATGACATTGAATTGCCTCTGTTCCAAACCTGGAGCTCTGTGAAGTGGGGAGTACCCCTTCATTGCCATTACTCCCAGGTCCACTGTGAGTAGTATTACCTGTTGATATTACTGTTAATATTAATTGGTATGCTGATACATTGTACATTGTTTCACTCTGTATGATTTGAAAGCTGCACAGATAAATGTGCAACATAGTCTAATTCGGTAACTTATGTTTTAAGAATTCAAACTGAGCCATAACCCCATGTAAGCAACCAAAAACATTTCAGTATGCAAAAAAAAAAGCAAAACAATTGTGCTAGTTACCTATGTGGCCCATAGAAATCCACAAAGAGGACAGGCAAAGAGAAATTTCCTAATTTTTAAACTCTTACCTGCCCTCCTCCTTAGGGGGTACATTTAGTGTAACAGTTATCGTTGTAGGAAATGGATTCAGCAACCCCAGTTCTAATTCTGAATGAGGCTTTTTGTATTCCACTTCACACTAATACCTTTGGGAAAGGTATGAATCCATCTGTTCTCCTCACAACAAATAGTAGAGTATACAGGGTTCTCTAGCTTTGTTAAGGCAACCAGTCTAGGAGAAAGAAAAATCTGAATCCAAACCAGTTGTAAGTAAGTAAAGTAAGTAAAGTCAACGGGGCGGCCTAAAGTCGGTATCAGCCAGTCAGCGAGGGAGTCTATCCCCTTTTCAATAGCGCTAGACCAAGGAGATTGTTTTAGCATCTGAGGTGGAGCGCCACACCTACCATCAGCTCCTTACTTTACCGCACAGATCACTGTGCTACTCATACGCTGAGTTGGCGGGGACCGGTATCGAACTAGGAACCTTGTTGTTTCTAGCCGAACGCTCTACCGACTGAGCTAACCCGGCCCCTCTCATTTGTCACATCCTGGGTGTGGTGGAGGGGTTGGGTAAATACATACCTTATGGATAAAATTAGACATGGCATTGTTTAATTTTGAGTGATGAGTCGACTGTAAGTTGCAGTAAATAAGCTTATATAAGTATTTCTCTACAAAACTGTATCATGAGTTTCAATATTTTAAATAGTTTATTTTTAAAAACTGAATTTTTGAAACTGTATATTTATTTTTTAGACACCCTATAGATGGATATACTATTAATCAATTAGTATTACCTGTTATGGTCCCATCTATGGATTAAGTAGATTAAAAAATGAGTTTTAAAGAAATGTGTTTAAAAAAAATAATTGAATACCCAACAAGAATGAATAAAAACAAATGACTTTGGCATAAACTAACCCAACAAGGGTTGACATGCCATAAAATTCAACCAAATAACTAACCAGTTTGTTATTCTTGTTAGCTCAGTGATGCTGATAGCTTTTTAATTTAGTGCATCCTGGGACACACATATTTGCTTTGAATGAGTCCCTGGGAAAATTTATGGGTCCCAACTAAAGTTTCTTAATAGATTGTAGGGTTTTTACTTATGATCTGGGGAAACAACTAAAGCCATCTAACTCCTACCTTGTAACCTATCCTGTATAATTCGTTTTTAAGAAACTATTGAAATGTATTTACACTTGGCTTGAAATAGTGAAGGAAGAAAAAAGAAAAACACTGGGACACATGGATATGATTCTACTGCATTCTTTTAGATTTTTGTGCATCAGGGATGCAGGACGCGTACCTATCAACATCTTTGTTAGCTTATTTATTTTCTCATGCCATAGCCAATAATTTCATCCCTAGTGACCCCAACGGCAGCGGTAAAGATAAATAGTACCACTGATTTCCTCGTAAAGATTCTACCTTAGAAAATTTATTTTTGATCTTGGTACATGGCTTTGATTTGAATTGTATCCCTGGATAGACAGAGAAATAATGTAACCAACGAAAGATATATTACATAGCTCAACATCAAATAGACATGTAAAAGAATAATTTTCCTTATAAAAGCAGTATACGACATCCTAACAATACCAGTCAATTTGATATCGTGGAAATCTTTAAAAATTTATGATTGATGCAGTGCATATGGGAAGGCTGCGAGCCAGAAATATATCTTCACTGGTTCAGAGTACAATAGCACCATGACTTATGAGTACGCCAAATTATGAGTTCCGCCCTGTCGGCTGGGGTGTTAGAATGC
>CM042173.1:28125656-28185656 GCA_023376005.1 Doryteuthis pealeii | reverse complement strand
CCATTTCTAGAATTCGTCTCTGAAGATAAAGTTATACTTTGAAATCGATAAGACAAAAAATAACATCTTTTTGTTTTTATTTTTTATTTCCCCGAGAAATACCTGAAGTAGGTCGGAGGGCACATCATCCGAAACGTTGTACAGATAACAATGAAGATGAGGACAATAGTCTGAATAATACAAATAATACTAAATTTATTTATCTATTAATATTATTAAAATATTAAAAACTAATATATTTATAAAAGAAATTGTATTATCCATTAAGAATTGATTTATTTCAAAACTTTATCGGCATTAAATGACCCACTGAGGTTGATATGCCGTAAAACAAACAAACAAAATAAAAACTAATAATACATGCTATGAGCCATAAGTCTGAATAATACAAATAATACTAAATTTATTTATCTATTAATATTATTAAAATATTAAAAACTAATAATACATGCTATGAGCCGTAAGTGATCCCTATTTTTCACTCTTTTATGTCGTCAAGTGTACATTTGCGATTATATATTTTCTGTTTTCATTTTCAAAGTAGATAAAAAAAAGAATCACAAGATTTTTTAACAAGTCTTGGCAAGAGACCATCCCTCGTTTCTCAATTCACCTTATTGCTTTAATGTTTTTAAGTGAGTTGAAGCAATTTCCACATTAAGGTAGAGGGATAGTTTGAACGAAAGAAAGTTACTCAATTTGAACATGAAAGAAAACTAAGTGCTATTTGTTCCAGTAGAATCTTTCAAAAATGGTGAAAATAATTGATTTTTATAAATGATTGAATCAGACGCTGTGTGTCCTGTTGTCAGGGTCACGAGGGAACGACTGGGTTATGGAAATTATGGCTGTAAAAGTGTTAAAGGAAGATAACAGATATGGTTTTAAATTGTCCGGATTTCTTAGATGAAGCAGATTGTTTTTTACATTCTATAACCATTATGCAAGCAACACAGATCATAGGACGTTTTTTTTTCTTCTTCTGATTTATAATGTAATGGTTATATAATCTAAAAGCAACCGGAACATTAATGGGAAAAAATGTTAAAAAGTTAATTGCTCTTGTCTGTATTTTGTTAGATTGGTTTTGTTATTCATATTGTTTTTTTTTAATTGGACTATTTCCACCATTATTGGTTTTTATTTTTTTTATTTTTCATTTTTTTAATGATGTTTCAGTCATTTACCCTCCAACCTTCTTCTCGTGGTGTTTGATTTATTCAACTGGTGATAGCTGGTGTCTGGTGTCCATTAAAAAAAAGCCAAAGGGTACATGGTCAAGACATTGCAAATCTATTTATAATAGAGATTCAGTCTCTATTTGTCTGTAACTGAAACTATGTCACTGCTTATGTCTCAATTACCAAAATCGTCAATACATAGAATAAATACACTCAAAATCTGAGCATGCAACCTTAGATGGTCCTCATTGTTTTTTAAAACAAGTTTTAATAAATATTGGTATGGTCCTCAATGGCTTGCAAAAGAAACTGGGGTAATTAGACACCAGAGGAGACCACCCAGACTACAGTACTGTTAATATCGGCTAGAATACTTTAAGAGTCTTAGAGACCCAAGGACTTGCTGTCACTCAGATTCTAGTGAAATACCACCAGTTAAAGATGATTTAAAAAACCCACATAGAGTAAAATAATAATAATAATAATAATAAAAAGTGGGAAGAAAAACAATTATATGGACGCTTCAAACGACAAATAGAAGAGGTTGCACATGAAAAGTCTTGGACATGGTTAAGAAAGGGAAACCTCGAAAGAGAAACTGAATCACTTATAATTGCTGCACAAAATAATGCCATAAGAACAAACTATATCAAAGCGAAAATTGACAAGACCCAACAAAATAGTATATGTAGACTTTGCGGTAATAGAGATGAGACTGTAAACCATATACTCTGTGAATGTAGCAAACTAGCACAACGAGAATACAAAACTAGACATGACTGGGTTGGGAAGGTGATCCACTGGGAATTATGCAAAAAATTAAATTTTGACCATACAACAAAATGGTATATGCGTAGACCAGAATCTGTTCTTGAAAATGAAATGCATAACATTCTCTGGGACTTTGAAATAAAAACGGTATTATATATTTATATATAGTTTGTTTTATTTTAATATATATCTAAAGTTATCAGAACTAAGTTTTGATTTTAGATTGTTTTATTTTTTTTACTCCTTTAATAAATTTGATGATTTTACTTATGGTACAAACTCATACATGGGACCCTAACAGGTACTACCACTCTTGATCAGAGTGGACCTAGGAGTAATGGCAATGAAGGGGCACTCCACACTCCAAAGAGCTCCAGAACGGGAACCATACGAAGCACACTAAGACCCTCAGCCACTGCCTTTTAGCACAATTCTGGAACTCTGGAGAATGTGGAGAGTTTGGGTCCCATCTATGGGTTAAATAGAAAAAATGAGTTTAAAAATAAAAAAATTGTATACCCATCAAGAATAAATAAAACAATATTGGCAAATCTATTTAGATATGTTACAACTACCCTCACCATTTACCCTTTTTTGATGGCATATAAGATGTACCCCCATTTCAGCAGGTCAGATTCAGGAACAAAAGTTTTTAGTGTATTTAAACATATATTGTTTTTTCTTCGCCACCATACGCTCCTGTTAACCTTGATTATAACAATACCAGCAATAAAATAAGGATGCATGGAGTTTAGGGTAGGTAAAAGTACTGAGCGTAAGCTGGGTTAGTGAGCATCATTGTGAAGATTAGCCTAGGTCTACAGGAGGTCTCAAACTTCACCAACGATGTATAAGATACAGGGCAATTTTTTGAGCCAAAATTTTGGAAAAAAAGTGCGTCCTATATGCTGTCAAATATGTTGTTTTTTTGTTTTTTTCTGGTTCAATTTGAATTTCAATAAACTCAAAGGTCAAATATTTATTACGCTGTGTTTCTTGCTTTTAATATATATATATATGAGGAGTGAAGGATTGAGTAACTCCGATAGAATGTGGTTGAAAATAGAGGAAAAAGTGGATATAACAACACAACAAATAAATTCAATTCGTCTCAGTATTTAGCAAAGCTTTTTCAAAATTTATTGTGACAATAAATAAAGTTGAAAAATGGAAGTAAATTCAACAATATGTTGAAAAAATAAAGAAAAGAAAATGTTGAATGGATAAAAAATTATTTATTGGAGTACCGACATGTGTTTCGACTGAGACATTGTCCTTGTACACATTGTATTCTATTCATTATTATTTTAGATATAAAATGAAATAAATTAACAATAGTAGAAAAAATATAAAACTTTTAAGTATACAGAAAATCGGTTGTCATCAGGGAAAGATAATTGAAATTAAAACGGTAAGAATACAGAGACTTTGGATGTGTTCAAAAAAAGAATTTTATTTTTTCAACATAGATATATATATATGAGTATAGATAAAAGGATATGAAAACACCACAAAATGCTGTTAAAGTGAAAACATTTTATAGTTGTTAAGAGTGGAGACAAAAGTCATATGAGTTCAAAACAAAAACCTTGATGTTGCAGAAAAGAAAAAAAAAGTTATACAATAGTTTCGAATGTGAGCACTTCCACCGCATTTTTCTTGGTCATCAGATTATGTATATCTTATTGTAAAATAATACTCATCCCGTTTTGAATAAGAGATTTTGTCTAGTGTCAATCTTGTTAATATGTATTCTATTTTAAAAACTGTTACAATTTTTGTCTCTGCTCTTAACAACACGGAGTATAAACAAGCTCTGAAGATGATTTTTATAAAATTGAAATATTGTTCAATATCAGCTATGAATATGATATAAAATCTTTTCACTTTAACAGCATTTTGTGGTATTTTCATATCCTTTGATCTATACTCATACCGTCGGATTCATTTCCTTTCTTTTAACTTATATATGAGAGAGAGAGAGAGAGAGATGATAAAAAGCTGGGAGTGCATTGTCAAATATCTAGATTTATTTATCCTTAAAAAGCAAAAAAACACGACTTGGAAAATATCTACGTTTGGCTAGAATTAGGCCTGACACTGGCGAGAAAAAAAAGTGTAAATTAGGGCAGGAGTCTGGGACGACAAAGACGTTAAAATTACTGTTTGTTTATTGATAAATGCATATAAAGAGTTAAAAGGGCATTCTGTCTG
The DNA here is from genome assembly GCA_023376005.1 of Doryteuthis pealeii. Lineage (NCBI taxonomy): Eukaryota > Metazoa > Mollusca > Cephalopoda > Myopsida > Loliginidae > Doryteuthis > Doryteuthis pealeii. The sequence continues at coordinate 28,181,490 of CM042173.1, read as the reverse complement.
TCTGTCTGTTTGTTTGTTTATTGATTTGGCATTGTTGCTTGTTTAATGGAGAGCGCGGGTTTACCGTCTTGGGCAAATTGGAACCAAATGCAGCCGAAAGTCTGCAAGAGAATAACGTTTTGGTTCTTAGTTCTAAGATTGATGTTGACAAGTTTTTGTTTTGGTTGGAATTCTTTCAAATTCCTAAAGGCATGTAAAGAACATTTTTGAATGTCTGCCTTGTCTCTCTTGGGATTGGTCTCGGCTCTTGGAGGCTTTTTGGAACTTATGCCAAAATATAAAAGCCTTATTTTTGATCTCTCTCTCTCTCTGTCTTTCTCTCTCTCCTCTCTCTCTCTCTCTCTCTCTCTCTCTCTTTCTCTTCTTTCTTTCTCTCTCTCTTTCTCTCTCTTTCTCTCTCTCTCTCTCTCTCTCTCTTTTTTCTCTCTCTCTTCTCTTTTTCTCTCTCTCTCTCTTTTTCTCTCTCTCTCTCTCTCTTTCTCTCTCTCTCTCTCTCTGTCATTACTTCATTTGCTGTTGTGATTCTTTTTTTTCTTTATTTCTTTCTATCTCTTTTTCTTTGTTATTTCTCTCTTTTCTATCTCTCTTTCTCTCCCTCTCTTTTTCTATCTCTTTCTCTCCCTCTCTTTTTCTCCCTCTCTTTTTCTATCTCTCTTTCTCTCCCTCTCTTTTTCTATCTCTCTTTCCTCCTCTCTTTTTCTATCTCTTTCTCTCCTCTCTTTTTCTATCTCTATTTTCTCTCTCTTTTTCTCTCTCTTTTCTCCCTTCTCTTTTTCTATCTCTCTTTCTCTCCCTCTCTTTTTCTTTCTCTTTCTCTCCCTCTTTTTTCTATCTCTTTTTCTCTCCCTCTCTTTTTTCTATCTCTTCTTTCCTCTCCCTCTCTTTTCTATCTCTCTTTCCTCCTCTCTTTTTCTATCTCTCTTTCTCTCCTCTCTTTTTCTATCTCTCTTTTTCTCCCTCTCTATTTTTCTATCTCTATTTTTCTCCCTCTCTATTTTTCTCCCTCTCTTTTTCTTTCTTTCTCCCTCTTTCTATCACTCCTTTTCTTTTTCTCTCTTTCTTTTTCTCTCTTTCTTTTTCTCCTTCTTTCAGTCGTTTTCTCCTTTCACTCTTTTTCTTTTCATTTCTTTCTCTTCTTTTAATTTCTATCTCTCTTTTTTATTTTTTTATTTACCTCTTTCTTTCTCTCTTTCTTTTTCCCTCTGTGTATCTCTCTTTCTTTTTCCCTCTGTGTATCTCTCTTTCTTTTTCCCTCTGTGTATCTCTCTTTCTTTCTCTCTCTTTCTTTCTCTGATCTTAAAACTTTCTTTTCCTTTATTTGTTTCTTTATCTTTTATTTATTGTCTTTTTTTCTGCCATTTTCCTTCATAATTCCTTTCCTTTTTTCCCTTATTTAAAAAAATTATTTCATGTTTTTCATTCTTCTTTCTCTCTTCTCTCTCATTCCCCCCTCTCCTCTCTCATTTCCTTGATTCTCCCTCTCATTTCCTTCTCTTATTTCCCCCCCCCCAAACACTGGTGTTGTCTATTTGTTTACTTGATCCAAAAATAATTAAACTAAAAACCCTAAGTCCAATTTCTTCTCTCTTCCATCTTAAACACCCCCCCTTTCTGATTATCTTGAAATGTTCCTCCCAAATTAAAAACTCTTTTATACAAAATTCAATCTAATAACACATAACAACAAAAACAACAAAAACACCGATTCCATTTCAATCAGAAAATAAACTCATTTTGAATTTTTCTTTTCTGTTTTTCAAATGAACGAAATAAACAAAGGAACAAATCTTCAGATTTTTACACTCATCATTTTTACGCACGCACAACATGGCTGCTTATTTATTTGCAATCAGTCAAACAGAATTTCAACACATTTAAAAAATTTGTTCTTTTCAACTTTGAACTCCAGGTTCAAGTGTTCACATTAAAACAAATTTTCAAAATGATTTTAAGTGTAAAATTTTTCCTTTTTAGGGTGAGAAATGATAATATGTAGACGAGTTGAAAAAATTGTGTGCATATATAAGTATGTGTGTGTGCGTGTGTGTGTGTGCATACATGCATTCACACAAATTAAACGCACATATGTAATCAAGGAGAAGAATTCTGTGCATATGTATGTATGTATGTGTGTGTATGTGTCTATATATATATATATATATATATATATATATATTATGAAATAAATATTTTTAGAAAAAACAAACACATATATTAAGAAATTTGAAAAAACAAGTTTTCCAAAAATATGATGAATTCATTTATCGACACTTAAACATTTCGGATTCATTAAACCTTCATCCCTTTGTTCTCATAAAATCAGTCCATTAATACTTTTTCTTGTCAAAGGTTGCCACAAACCCAATCAACGACCGACCTCAGGAATTTTGAATTCAGAGTTATCCCTCTCCTAGACTGGTTACCTACCCAAGGCTGAAGAGCCCAGTCTGCCCTACTATTTAACCCATAGCTGGAGGGAGAATATATGGATTCATACCTTTCCCAAGGGTATTAGCGCTATGTGAAATGCCAACAGCTTTGTCTAGGAATTGAACCCGAATCGACAAGTCCATTTCTCACGACTCTAACCACTAGCCCACGCGCCTCCATATATATATATATATATAAGTTTAGATAGTGAAGACATAAAGTCAACAACGCATGGTGACTGATATTTTCTCGCCTAAAGTGATTAAAGCAAGAAACCGACTGTTGCAGGGGGGTCTCGTTCAAATCAAATCCGTGAGTCACAGGATGTACTAAATTAAAAAGTTATCAGCATCACCGCCCTCGTATCATCCAATAAATGTTTTCTAATTACTTTTTGTCTTAATTATATGTTATTAGTTGGTAAAAGGTTAACCCCTGTTTATTTTTAATTCTTTTTCAGGCCGGTGACATCATCAGTGTTTGCTGGGGCAGAGAAAGTCGTCTCTGGAAGTGACGACCGAACAGTCAAAGTTTGGGATTTGAAAAATATGAGTTCACCCATAGTGACCATTCGAACAGACTCAGCTGTCAATAGGTAAGTAATCCATTTTACGTATAAAAACCACCAGATAACGGAAAATCCCGAAGTAGATAGACGCTATGATTTCTTTTTACAAAGCCTTTAGCAATCTGGGTTGAGCAGATAGATCGTTTGCAGTCAGAACTCCTGAAGGCTCCTGTGTATGTGCATCCTCTGCCATTCCTAAAAAAAAAAAAAATTACATTGGTTGGGAAAAAAAAAAAATTTTTGTTTTTCATTGAATATATTAATAAGAATCTGGTGATGGCGTGACCCTGTTGAGTTGAAGAATTATAAAAAGTCTTTAGCAATCTGGGTTGAGCAGATAGAGATCGCTTGCAGTCAGAACGCCCGAAGGCTCCTGTGTATGTGCATCCTCTGGCGACAACTCTCTGTCTACACACAATTGAAGAATAAAAATATAACTTGATATTTTTATATATACATGTGTTCTTTTTCGGGTCCAGTGGCGGTCCGCCCTGTCGGCTGGGGCATTAGAATGCACCGACTGCACCTCTGCAGAGGGGTAAGACTCCCTCAATGAGGCCACCTGTTGGCCGTGGATGGTGACCCGTGATGCTTAAGGATAGAACACAGGTGGCTGAGCAGTCCATGACTTGCAATATTCCACTTTAGGCTTTTCTTGAGCTAGACGGGCGGTCGGAGAGGCTCCCTCCGATCAATCGGTTGGCCACGTCAAGCCCTAGCACCTATATGATTGCCCCAACCCTATTGCCCTTACAGCAACCCCTAATCCTTCTTATCATATGGGTGCTAGAAGGCGGTGGCTGAGGGTGTACATGTCCTGGGAATGATATTAAACTCTATCTGATGGTGAGGTTCCAGTTCTAGAGGTCTGGGGGAATGTGGAGCCCCCCGTTCATCACCATTGCTCCCTGGTCCACTCTGACCCAGAGTGGTAGTACCTGTTAGGGTCCTATTTATGTTTTATATAGAAAAACATGAGTTTATAAACAAAATTGTATTATGCATTAAGAATGAATTTGTTTCACAACTTTGTCGGCATTAAATGACCCACCGAGGTTGATATGCCGTAAAACAAAACAAACCAAACCAGTGGCGGTATAAAACAAAGGGAGTTCCTGTAGCATAGTGGCTAATGTGCTGTACTAAACAAGATCAAATTCTTGTGATGGGTTTTGTAAAAAAAATAATATCTAGGCTGAAATGAATTCTGAATTCAAACCTGTTAAGATATTGGCACGTGAAATGGTCGCTGCACGGATTACTGAATGACACTCAAATCACTTGTGAACGATGGTAAATAGAAGAGGAACATTTTGATTATAAAGTTTAGAAGAATTGAAAGCTCAGAGGAATTGACGCTTGCAAATTTCTATACAACTTGGCAACGGCCCCAGAAATTCTTCAAACCTTCAAGCGTTTCAATATCTAATTATTCATTGAATAATCAGATATTGAAACACAGAAGGTTTGAAAAATAATATCTAGGCTGAAATGAATTCTGAATTCAAACCTGTTAAACTACTCCCTGCCCAGTTGGCTAGGGCTGAAGAATATACTGACTGCACCTCTGCAGAAATCCAAACAAAATATATTTTACGTGTATGATTTTTAAATTTTTCTCTAAAGATAAGAGTCAGAATGTATGTTAGGGTCCTATTTATGTTTTCTATAGACAAAGTTGTATTATGCATTAAGAATGAATTTGTTTCACAACTTTGTCGGCATTAAATGACCCACTGAGGTTGATATGCCGTAAAACAAACCAAACCAGTGGCGGTATAAAACAAAGGGAGTTCCTGTAGCATAGTGGCTAGTGTGCTGTACTAAACAAGATCAAATTCTTGTGATGGGTTTTGTAAAAAAAATAATATCTAGGCTGAAATGAATTCTGAATTCAAACCTGTTAAACTACTTCCTGCCCAATTGGCTAGGGCTGTAGAATACACCGACTGCACCTCTGCAGAAATCCAAACAAAATATATTTTACATGTATGATTTTTAAATTTTTCTCTAAAGATAAGAGTCAGAATAATTAAATCAGAAATTTTTAGAAACATTTTGGAGGTCCCTACTGTTGTAGGTTGACCAGCAAAAACGTACATCAATCAGTTCTGTGTGGATTCTGGATGCTGTGTGAAGGACCTCCCAGGGGTGATGACTGATAGGGACAATTGGAGAGAGAGAGAGAGAGAGATAGAGAGAGAGAGAGAGAGAGAGAGAGAAATGTTTGAGTAAGTTTCCTATCATATTAGTTTGGTTTGTTTTGTTTTATGGCATATCAACCTCAGTGGATCATTTAATGCCGACTAAGATTTAAAATCCTGCCAACTAAGAAGTTTTGAAATAATAGGCACAAAAATTTAAATGAAAATAAGATTTTTATACACTTAGACGGTAGAGGGGTGGGGTGGGGGGAGATAAGTTATTAAACTTAATAACCTTGAAATAAGTAAGGGGGGGGGGAAAGAAAAAAGAAAAAGAACTATACTGTAGAAACAATGATACCCACCATCGTGAAGAAAAGTTCTACTTAGCTGCTGTTATTAAAACCAACAGTAGGCTAACTGACTTCAATATGGTGCTGCGAACAGGATGATTTGTGATGTCGGGAGTCTGGGAGTACATTTTCGCACGTTACTGGCAAACCTTTGCGAAAATGATGCAAAGATGATGGATCGGGCCATGCTTAAAGAGATGGGAATCATGGCAATGGGAGAAGCCCTGTCTATCCTTAAGCAGGCTAAGGAGACCTCTACCCAGACGGCTTATGCTAAGGTATCACCAGCCAAGCTTCCCCAACTTCACTTTGAGATGACCCCTCAACAATTCAGGAAATTCCGAATTGATTGGGAAGTGTTCAGGAAGATGACAGATATGCCGACATCTCAAACCTACTGGCCCATAAAATACAATCGGATTATCCCAAGGCCCTTCCATTTTCACCAACCAGTGAAAATGTAGAAAAACTCAAACAATGGCTGTTAGACCGATTCGCCACAACAGTGTTCAACAATAGCGGAGAGTTTCCTGCAATGTCTGGCCCTCCAGCCCACATTCACCTCAAGGAAGGTTCAACCCCCAAAGCCAGACATAACCCCATTCCGGTACCATACCACTATAAGGAGCAAGTACGACAAGCCCTTTGGGAAGATGTCAAAAGAGGCATCATTATCCCAGTACCAATTGGTACCCCTACCGATTGGTGTAGCACTATGGTTATCACCGCTAAAAAAAAAAAGGTAGACCAAGAAGGACGGTAGACTACCAGCATCTAAACTCCCAATGCAAACGAAATGCCACAAAGTCCACTGCAAATGAACAAGTATATATAGGACTCCACAGTGTCATTTCGAGTTTGTATTAAGTTCCAATTACCGTTGAACTGGGAAGACAAGGTAGCATGCGATTGTAACTTAATACAAACTCGAAATATACAAGACACCAAACAAGAAATTTTAAATCCCTGATGTGTGGTTTGGTTTGTTTTGTTTTACAGCATATCAATCTCAATGGGTCATTTAATGCCAACAAAGTTTTGAAATAAATTCATTCTTAATGGATACTAAATTTTTTTTTTTTATAAACACATTTTTTTCTATTTAATCCATAGATGGAACTCCAACAGATGCTACCACTCTGAGTCAGAGTGGACCAAGGACATTCTGCCCATCACTTTCCCCCTCTCTATGTATATCTTGATCACCTCCTTGTTATATCTGTTAGTTTATCAGGGACAGTGAAGAGAGAGATTGGAAAGTTTGAAATGTATTTGTATGTTAGGTTTCATAAACTGCCAGCCGGACCAACATCTTGACTCTTAATAAATTCAAATTAGGTCAAACATTTCCTTTCTTAGAAATCTTACAAAATGATTTTTATGTTTTTTTTGTTTTTTTTTAATTCTCTGGTTGTATTTATACAATATATATTTATTTTTTTTTATTTAATTCGCTTTCCAAACTCACTTTTCCCTAATCCCAATTATCTACCCAGAGCTCAATGGGTTACTCAATGGGTCATGTTATGTCTCGTATATGTATAGATATTGATTTACTTAGAAAAAACAAAGTTTAGTGCAAGATGAAAGATTCACCAAACTTCCAACTTACTGTCAATGACTTAAAAGATAAGCACTCGGCCTATCACATCCATTTCTTCTGTTCAGTAAAACAAAGTGACCAGATATTGACCTTTTGGATGTTTTGGTATCTTGTCTAGTGTTTCTGATCTATGACCTATGACCTGTCAATCTGTCCTGGCTGTAAGGACATTTTTTTTCTTCTTTTTACCATATTTACATTTCAAATACACCATATGTTCTTGACTACCGTTTATTTCTATGTCATATACGCCAACGTTTGTTTTTGATCGGCAAGTGCATTGATGTTTGTAGAAAGGCCAAATATCAGGAATTTTTGGAGTGAATGGAATTGGATTCCAATCTCTTCAGTTGCCAAAACCAATTCCAAGGAGGCGCTCATAGCATAATGATTATCGTATTAGGAAATGGATCTGGTGAACAGTTCTAATCCTATTTGAATTTCACATACTGCTAATACCTAACTATTCTCCCTTCAGCTATGGGTAATTAGTTAGACATAATGGTTATTGTCTTAGAAAATGGACCTGGAGACCAGAGTTCAAATCCTAAAGAAGGCTGTTTGCATTTCACATAGTGCTAATACCTTTTAGAAAAAGTATCAATCCAATTATTCTCCCTCCAGCTATGGGTAAATAAGTAAAAGTGGAGTGGCCTATTGTTGGTATGAGCCAGACACCGAGGGAGTCTATCCCTTTTCACTAACACTAGACCAAGGAGATTGTTTGTGCTGTGGTGGAGTGCCACATCTACCAACAGCTCCCCACTTTAACAGAGAGACCTCATTACCTAAGCTGTGCTACTCATGTACTGAGTTGGGGACTGATATTGAATTCGAAACCTTGTGATTCCTAGGAGCAGTCCATGACATGCAACACTCCACTTTGGCCTTTACTTTGCCTGGACTGGCAGTCGGAGAGGCCCCTCCAATCAAATGGCTGGTCATGTCAAGCCCTAGTATCTATATGATTTCCCTAACCCTATTGCCCTTATGGCAACCCCTAATCCTTCTTATCATATGGGTGCTAGAAGGTTGTGGCTGAGGGTCTTCATGTCCTGCGAATGATGTTAAACCTAACTGATGGTGCGGTTCCAGTTTTGGAGGTCTGGGAAATGTGGAGCACCCCTTCATCACCAATGCTCCCTGGTCCAATCTGACCTGGAGTGGTAATACCTGTTAGGGTCCCACCTATGGCTGAAATAGAAAAATGTGTTTATAAGAAAAATATTGAGTATCCATTGAATGAAGAATGAATTTATTTCAAAAGCTTGTTGGCATTACATAACCAACTGAGGTTGCTATGCCACAAACCAAACCAAACATGGAGTGAACATGAAGAAACATGAAGGAGTACTCCACATTCCCCAGAGCTCCAGAATAGGAACTTCACCATTAGATGCAGTTTAAAGTCATACCCAGGACATTAATACCCTCAACCACCGCCTTCTAGCACATATACACTAAAAGAGTTTGACCCAGAGAGGTAGTACCTGTTAGGGTCCTATTTATAGTTATGCATAATGTCTGTCAATAATTTTCTTAATCTAAGCAAAGTTTAATAGAATATTTTATTGTTTGTTTTGTTTTGTTTTACGGCACATCAACCTCAGTTGGTCATTTGATGCCGATAAAGTTTTGAAATAAATTAATTCTTAATGGATAATACAATTTTTTTATAAATACATTTTTATATTTAACCCATAGATGGGACCCTAACAGGTACTACCACTCTGGGTTGGAGTGGACCAGGGAGCAATGGTGATGAAGGGGTGCTCCACATTCCCCAAACCTCCAAAACTGGAACCTCACCATCAGATAAAGTTTACCGTCATTCCCAGGACATGTAGACCCGCAGCCACCGCCTTCTAGCACCCATATGATAAAAAGGGATTGGAGATTGCCATAAGGGCAATAGGGTTGGGAAAATCATATAGGTGCTAAGGCTTGACGTGACCAGCCGATTGATCGGAGGGGGCCTCTCCGGCCGCCCGTCTAGCCCAAGATAGGGCCAAAGTGGAGTATTGCACGTCATGAACTGCTCATCCACCTGGGCTCTATCCTTAAGCATCATGGGTCGCCACCCACGGCCAACAGGTGGCCCCATTGGGGGAGTCTTACCCCTCTGCAGAGGTGCAGTCGGTGCATTCTAACGCCCCCACCGACAGGGCGGATATTTTATTATAAAGTTTCTTTTATGAATCAATCCTAATGTTGCATTATCGTTGCCAGAAGAGGAAGCTTCCGGCAAAAAGACAAAGAGAAAGATAGAAATATATATTTAAAAAAAGGGAGAACGGAAGAGAGGTCTTCCGGTCAAGAAGCAGGGAGAAGATGAAGAAATATATAAAAGAGAAAAGGAAAACGGAAGCAGAGTCTTCCGGTGAAGAGAAAGATAAAGAAATATATATATCCGTTATCAGATCAAACAGTAAAAATGCATGGGCATATTTATTGTATAAAAAGGCCAGTGGATGAAGGATGTCAATTCAGTCCTCAGCGAGCAGCAGCCGAGAAGATAACCTTGTCTCCCGCAAACCACTCGGGCATTTCCATTGTGAACACTCATCGCTGTCTGCGCCAGCCACCCGGTATTTTCCTTGTGAACACTCTTCGCCCCGCACCACCCACACACGGAAGAAAATAAAGACGGGTCCTATTTTTATATATACGTGTCTGTGATTTTATTGAAGAACAGTAGTTGGCTATACAACACTATTAATGGCTTTCAAGTTGTGTAATCTATTTCACTTTAGACAGAAATTCAATCTGACAATGTTACGTGTATTGTAAATATTCTTTGAGATATTTACTTTTGGTCTTTATGGCATTATAAATGAATATTTAAAGACGACAGAATTCTAATCTTTCCAAAAAACAAAGAACAAAAAAAAAAACAAATAAAAAGATGATTATTTCCATTTTGTCATGTGAACATAATTGGCAAAAATTCTGATTGTGACATATTCCGAAAGGAGAAAAAAAAGATCAGATGTTTAGCTACAAGAAATAGCACAAGGATCAGTAATTTCCTTGTTCACAAATAATAAAACATAAATAATTTAAAATATGGAAATTTAAAAAAAATATAAATCTATATATAATAAGGTTGTTCGTAAATGTTTCGTCCTGCAACACCCTCTGGTTAAAAATGAAACCATCCAAATCGACCAAGATGCAAAAATGGGAATACAGCTTAGACCGGCTGGGCACGTCAAGTCCTAGCACCTATATAATTGTCCCAACCTTATTGCCGTTATAACAAGCCCCAACCCTTTTTATCATATATGTGCTAGAAGGTGGTGGCTGAGGGTCTTAATGTCCTGGGTATGATGTTAAACTCTATCTGATGGTAAAGTTCCAATTCTGGAGCTCTGGGGAATGTGTAGTACCTCTTCATCACTATTACTCCCAGATCCACTCTAACCCAGAGTGGTCGGACCTGTTAGAATCCCATTCAATGGTTAAATAGAAAAATATGTGTTTAAAAAAATTGAGTTTGAAAAAAATGTTGAATACCCATGAAAAATGAATACTACAAAACATCATTGGCATAAAATAACCCAACAAGGGTTGACATGCCATAAAATCCAACCAACCAACCGAAGAGCTGTTTTCCTGAGTTCTCTTTATTGAAGTCAGTCAGTCAGTGTGGTTTAAACAATGTGACTGCCCAAGCACAACTGAACCAGTGTCAAGACAACTGGTACTTATGCGAATTCAGAACAGTCCACTCATGCATTTGGATGATTCCATTCCCTGAATCCTGATTGGCTGCTTGGTTTGTATGATCATCTGAGGCTCCATAAATTCTGCCACTTTTCAGTGGTCTTTACAGCATACCAGAATCGTATTGGGTTACGACTGCTTGCTGTCTTGTCTTGCCAATTCGACGGTAACTGGACTTAGTATGATCATTCTACAAGAACTTTCTGTTTGACTGGTCCTCGGACAGACACAAACTTTGGCATAATATTGTAGATACTAGCAGGATCTGTGGATATACTACAGTATGATGATTTGATTATTACGTTTGATAAAACATGTTTAAAAAAATTGAGTTTAAAGAAAAAATTGTGTACCCATAAAGAATGAATAAAACAAAATGTCTTCAGCATAAAATAACCCAACAAGGGTTGACATGCCATAAAATCAAACTAACAAACCAAGAAGGTCAATGAAAGGTAATCTTCAACTTATTCCTTGTAAATTCCTACTATAAAATAAACTGAACCCTCATTTTATGTCCGTGTTTTTGCAATAAATTTTTTATTTTTCCTGCACCCAGACTTTTGATGTTTTTGTTTTTTATTTCTATTTTATAAGATTTATTTTTCTAATTTATAAATGTTATGTTAAAAGATTTTTTTCTTTCTTTCTATATCTTTGTTTTCTTTCTTCACCTCTTTCTTCTTTTTCTTTCTTTTCTTCTTTCTTTCTTCCTCTCTGATCTTAAATTTCGTTCTCTATTTTCTTCCGTTTTTTATATATATTTTTTTTTTTTTTTTTTCTTGTTTTCCTTTCGTTCTTTTTCAACTTTCTTTTCTTTTTCTTTCTTCTTTTTTCTTCTCTTTTTCTTTTTCCTTTTTTTCTCTTTTTTTTCTCTTTCTTTTCTCATTTCCTTTCTTATTTTCTTTATTAGTTAATTTTCTTCTTTCTTTCTCTTTTTTTCTTTCTTTCTTAGTTTTTTTTTTCTTTTCTTTTTCCTTCTTCTTTTCCTTCTTTCTTTGAACCTTTGATTCTCATTGCCTTGATGTCTTTTTCTTTTTTTCTTCTAGGTTGGCTTTTTCGAATACTCATAATTTAATAGCGATTCCTCATGATAACCGTAATGTTCGTCTTTATGACATCAGTGGAGCAAGGGTAGGACGACTACCAAAAAGCAATAGACAGGTAAGACCTTTTTTTATTATAACTATTTCTTTTTTAATGATTTAAAGGCATTTTATTATAAAATCAAAAAATCCTTCCTAATTTCCGTTGCTGTTTATTTTCATATTGGTTGAATAGGTGAATTCGTCTGGTGACGAATTTTGAATATTTCTTTCTTTTTCCTAATCTGTCAAAATAATGGATACATTTAAGAGATACATTTTTTGCTGACCGAGTTTTTTTGTGGCAGAAGTGAAACTACAACATAAAATTTATTTTGCAACATCAAGGATTTCATTTGCAATTCATATCACAGGACTATAAAATAAAAAATAAAAAAATAAAAAATAAAAAAATAAAAAATAAAAATAAAAATCTGTATTATCTGCGTTATTCGAACTATTGTCCCCATCTTCATTGTTATTTGTACAACGTTTCAGCCGATATGCCCTCCGGCCTTCTTCAGGTATTTCTTGTCAGACTCGGTAACCTTCTTTTCGAACTCGGGAACTTTCTTATCATATTCGGGAGCCATCACGGAACTTTGAACCTAAAATAAAAATCTGTTTTCAAATGCCTTTAAAGTAATAAAGAATTCATCATTCGCATCTGATGATTTGGGAGAGTTAGACAATTTGTCTAAGCTCCCTGAAATAGACTATAATGCTAAATCTCTAAGTCTTTTGTTATTTCTTTACTTATAAATTTTCTCTGTGACTCTAACATTAAGAGCACACATTGAGCTCTCAAACTGCGACAGGTTTTTTAAAATAAAACTATTGTGTCGTAAGGAAGATTTCTTCTCTGGACTTTTGGATTATATATATATATATATATATATATTAATAAAAAAATAGATAAATAAGTAAATAAGACAAATTTACACACACAAACACACACATAAACAAGCACCCCCAACCACACACACACACACACACACAGAGAATTTGGAAGACCCAGACAGAACAAGTTGAGCAACTGCTAGCACCACTTCAGTTCGAGTATTCTTCTAATGATGGGATTTTTCATCCCGAAATATTGAGAATAAAGTCACAGGTTAACAAACAACACCATAGTTACCTTCTTTTTTCTTTACACTTGCATTGTGACAGCCTTCAAAACGGACCAACAAACCAATATATACACAATGCTCCAAGCAAATTACAAAACCCTTTTATATATATATATATATATATATGGTCAGTCTTTACTGTAAGCAATGTGTATGTGCCGTCCGTCATGATCCGCTTATGTAGAGGCCGCTTCAGGATGGGGTGCTCATGCTGACTTACCTCAAATCTTAACGGCTACCATCGGCCTGCCTTTCCAAGAGAATGTGTACCAGCCATAAATTCTGTCAATTGGTCCTTATTGCCAAAGCGGAATTCTCCAAGGGTCATGATGTCTGCTCCATATCCAAAAAGAAAAAGACAAAGAAGATAAATTCTGGGTGTGTTTTGTTAATGTCATGGAACAAAGAAAGATAACTTGGGTTATCTTTCTTTAAGAGAACTCTTCTCTTTTATGAAACCCCTTTCGCGTGTCCATGCGTTTTCGTGAAAGGAGCGTTCTTAGCAACGGACTTTGAACGTTGAGAAGTGAAGTGAACGGACGTGTGAAATAAACAACCGTAATACATTTATTGGCGTTTGTGTTTATTAGCGTTGGTTGTCAACTGTCCCCTTGGAGCATACTCATCTCGAACCTGATAGAACATTGCAGAAAACAGACCAACTCACTATGGCAGAACAAAAACTCTATCGTAAACTGATCGGGCAAATAAACTGGGCTGTACAAGGTTCGTGGCCTGATTTAGCATTTGAATTGATTGACATGAGCACCAAGCTTAACAAGGCAACAGTAGCAGACTTAGTGCGTGCTATAAAAACTGTTGGTCGTTTGAAGCAAATCAGACCTATACAATTATTTCCTCCTTTGAAAGGAAACATGGCCGAAGACTGGGAAATCTTTGTCTTCACAGATGCTTCATTGGGAAACATAAATGAAGGAAAAGGTAGTGTTGGTGGTTATATTTTGTGGGCAAAGGACCAAATAGGAAACTGTTGCCCCATTGCTTGGCAGGCTAAAAAGATCAAAAGAGAGGGGCGATCTACTATTGCAGCTGAATTCTGCAAGGGTCATGATGTCTGCTCCATATCCAAAAAAAAAATTAAAGATAAATTCTGGGTGTGTTTGAGATATTTTCAATTTTCTCATATAAACATCATTAATTTTTTTTCTTATTTAAGCAAAGAATAAGAATACAGCCATATTTAAAATAAGCGAATTTACAAAAATCCCACCGTTAATCTAAGTCTTTTCATATCAATTTCACTGTATTCATTATCTATTTCAGTCTATTCATATCTATTGTTCTTCTACAAGATGGCTTTGGTATTAAATAACCCACGAAGGTTGATATGCCATTAAACCAAATCAAACCAAAAGAAGTTGACAAAATGTACCACTAGTTGGTAGAGCTTTCAGCTAGAAACCACAAGGTTCCTAGTTTGATACCGGTCCCCGCCAACTCAGCGTATGAGTAGCACAGGAATCTGTGCCGTAAAGTAAGGAACTGATGGTAGGTGTGGCGCTCCACCTCAGATGCTAAAACAATCTCCTTGGTTTAGCGCTATTGAAAAGGGGATAGACCCCCTCGCTGACTGGCTGATACCAACTTTAGGCCGCCCCGTCGACTTACTTAATGTTCTTCTACAAGGATAGTTTTGGCATTAAATAACCCATGAAGGTTGATATGCCAATAAACAAAGAAACCAAACCAAAAGAAGTTGACAAATAGTACCACTACTGTTCTTCTACAAGGATGGCTTTGGCATTAAATAACCCATGATGGTTGATATGCCAATAAACAAAGAAATAAAACCAAACCAAAAGAAGTTGACAAATAGTAGCACTACTGTTCTTCTATAAGGATGGCTTTGGCATTAAATAACCCATGAAAATTGATATGCCATTAAATAAAGAAACCGAACCAATAAAATCTTAAGAATTTTCAGGTAATGCTTAAGATTTGATTGTAAAGAAAACAGTTGGAAGAGAAACGTTTTTGGAAAATTCTCAAAACAAAATCAATTTTTGAAGAAAATTTAGAAGTTATTTTTATTCTTTTTTATCAATTTTTTGGGGTGGGGAGGGAGTTAATTTTTTTTTTTTCATAACAAATCCAAAAATATCAACTGAGATTCCATCTCTCCAACTGTTTAACGATGAAGATATCTTTGCTTCCCGGTTCGCCTTTCTCAGCTTCAGAAGGAAATTTCAAATTTTTATAAAGCAAGAAAACGATCCCATTATTCACAGATTATTGGGAATTTCTTTAGTCAATTCAAGGTTGGTATCATTCACATCACAATAGATATATTTTTTATTTGTTTATTTTATTTCGGTGACTCTGTTCCTTCTGTATATTAAGAAATTGTAATTTACAGAATGATTTGTCATGTGACTTGTATTAATTCCATCTTTATAAGGCTTGTGTAGTTGCTAAAAAAATCTTTGAGGCATAACACAGATTCTCAAAGATATGTGGTTCAAAGTTAACTGAGATGAAAACAAATGTAAAAGTTTTTAAATAAACTAACTGGTACATTATATCTTTTATTCATTAATATATCAACACTGAAAATTTCAAATTAAATTCGGGTTAATTCCCTGATTTTTGGTATTTTGAAGATAATTTTTCAATTATTTTTTTATATTTTTGGATTTGTTATGAAAAGAAAATTTAAGACCCCCCCCGTGCTCCCCCAAAAAATAGATAGAAAAGAATAAAAATAACTTCTAAATTTTCTTCAAAAATTGATTTTGTTTTGAGAATTTTCCAAAAACGTTTCTCGGTAATTTATGAGGAAGTTCGTCCCGGTCGAAAATATCTATCTCAGTCTGTTCAAAACTATCTAAACAAGAAATATGACAAATTTCTATAAATAAACAAGAATTACGACAAATCACGATAATAAGAATTACGACAAAAAAGAAAAATTAGAATTACGACAAAAAACGGTTTAATGTTTTTTTTCTTTCAATGGAAAAAATAAATAAACAAGAATTAAGACAAAAAAGAGCCCCCCCCCTCCTCAAATAGGCGCTGATACGATAGTTGGGGTTGTTATTTGAGTTGGTTGTTTTCTTTCAAGTAACACCGCTGTAGTGGTACTAGTTGGGGTTGTTATTTGATAGTTCACTGGGCAGCAATTTCGGAGGCAGGGGACCGGGACGAACTTCCTCATAAATTACCCGTTTCTCTTCAAAATTTATTTTCTTTAGAATCAGATCTTCTACCATCCCTGTAAATTCTTCAGACTCTATTGGTCTCGTTTAGTTTCTTTATCTAATGACATATCAAACTTTGTTAGGGTCCAGTGGGTAGCAGCCATACAGTAGTACTGATACAACGATGACTTGGAAGTGTTGTGGCTTTAACTTGTCACTGAGAATATAGTTGATCGAAAATGACAAAACATGTATTTAACTTCCTCTATATATAATGAAAGCCCACTTAAATTTATGAGTTTCTGGAGTAAATAACAAAACTGATATTATCCATATGTGTGTGTGTGTGTGTGTGTATATATATATATATATATATATATATATATATATATATATATAAAAATGTTGTTCTGGTTCCAACGGGAGAAAATTTAATTTTATAAAAAAGAAGGTCCGCAAAATATATTATGTTCTCAGAAAATTTTTAAAATTCTTTTTATCTTACATATGCGACATGTGTTTCTGATCTGTTGTCTTCTTCAGGCATTGAGTTATTAATTTGGCAGAATATGTCCGATATTTGATAGGTTGTGTGTGTTTCTGCAATTTTTCTATTATATATATATATATATATATATATATATATAGAATTGGATTGACGAAAAATCAGTTGGGTTTTGCTCTTGACTAGAGGTAGTCTGCTAAGTCTAGCCACATGGTATCTGGAAATGACTATTATATATATATATATATATAATATATATATAATTATGCAACTCCAATCTAGCTTCCCTTATGGCAAGCCCCAACCCTTTTTATCATATGGGTGCTAGAAGGCGGTGGCTGCGGGTCTACATGTCCTGGGAATGACGTTAAACTCTATCTGATGGTGAGGTTCCAGTTTTGGAGGTTTGGGGAATGTGGAGCACCCCTTCATCACCATTGCTCCCTGGTCCACTCTGACCCGGAGTGGTAGTACCTGTTAGGGTCCCATCTATGGGTTAAATAGAAAAATGTATTTATAAAAAAATTGTATTATCCATTAAGAATTGATTTATTTCAAAACTTTATCGGCATTAAATGACCCACTGAGGTTGATATGCCGTAAAACAAACCAAACCAAACTAAACATCCAATCTAGCTTATTCTCTTGGTGCTTTGTTTAGGTCCAGTGTAGCAGCCATACAGTAGTACTGATACAACTATGGGAAGTGTTGTGGCTTTAACTTGTCACTGAGAGTATAGTTGATTGAAAATGACAAAACATGTATTTAACTTCCTCTATATATAATGAAAGCCCACTTAAATTTATGAGTTTCTGAAGTAAATAACAAAACTCATATTACCCATGTGTGTGTATATATATAATATATATATATATATATACACAGTACATTACCACACTTCCTATATTTGTGTATATGTACGAGTTGAAAATATCATTAATACAATTTTCTAAGTGCTGTCCAAAAGATGTGAACAGCAGAAAAACTGTGTCATTACAAATTTTTGGCTGTCAAATTTAATTAAATATTTTTTGAAAGTTTTATAAACTATGTTTAATAAATGTTTGTATTTGTTTATTTAAAAAAATATTACAACATACATTTGTCAGATTGTACCCAACTAAAATGCTAAAGTACTGGCTGACATAGTTTAATAGTCACAGTTCAAATGAAAATTGTATTAGTAGATATGGAAACTGATAAATGATATTGATATAATATAGATATATAATATATAATAAAGAATATATATATACATATATATATATATATATATATATATATATATTTTAAAAACAGAACATGCATTTTTCAAAATTTCAGCGGTTGAATTCAGCGTTCGTCTTTGTAAACAGTCTTTTAACGGATATCTTTCTTTCCGTCTATGTCGCTCTTTGATGAAGACCAACTTATCGATTTGGTCGAAACAGATCTGTCAGTAATTACATAACAAACATCATATGTTTTTTCAAAATGTTAAATTTCATATATATATATATATATATATATATATATATATATAAAAGGAAGTTGGTGTATATGTATGTATGTATCTCTGGAGGAAACTACGAAAATAAAACTATCAAGAACACAGTAAATATATATACGCATTCACTATCACCAGAGCTTGCTTTTTGTGCAAAAATACTGAAGATTTTATTCATATTTGGAAAAAAATGCTGAAGTATTGGCTGACATAGTTTAATAGTCACAGTTCAAATGGAAATTGTATCAGTAGATATGAAAACTGATAAATGATATTAATATATATATATAATAGGGCCAGTTTAGCTCAGCTGGTAGAGCATCGGACTAGGAACCACAAGGTTCTGGGTTCGATACTGGCCCTCGTCAACTCAGCATATGAGTAGCACAGGGATCTGTGTGGTAATGGATGAGCTGATGGTAGATGTGGCACTCCACCTCAGCTGCTGAAAACAATCTCCGTGGTCTAATGCTAGTGAAAAGGGGATAGACTTGCTCGCTGTATGGCTGATACCGACTTTAGGCCACCCCAACGACTTATATATATAAGTCACCCACAGACATGTGTTTCGGCGTTTCACGCCTCTTCAGTGTGGCTAGACACAACAACTATCCTTGGCTAGGGTTGAACTTGGACTGTTTGCCAGCCTGATATCTTATCCCCTCAGCCACTGACACTGGGACTGATGTTTAAACTATTAAATGTATAGGTTTGTTTATACATTTTACGGTCACCGAGAGATTGAGTTTGCGAGCAAACGATCATTGCTTATATGCTTAGTATGCTTTGTAGGAAGCGCGTGGTGTAATGGTTAAAGTCATGGGAAATGGACTCGTTGCCCCGAGTTCAAATCCTGGATGTGGTAATTGCATTTCACTTAGCGCTAATATCATTGGGAAAGGTATGAATCCTACTCTCCCTCCAGCTATGGGTAAATAGTAGGGCATACTGGACTCTTTAACCTTGGTTAGGCAACCAGTCTAGGAGAAGGAAAACTCTGAATTCAAACCTGCTGAACTCCGCTTAAGAAATTGACCTTGTGTCGCATCCTGCTCGTGCGGAGGGGTTGGTAAATATATATATATGCTTATATATATATATTATGAAATTTAACATTTTGAAAAAACATATGATGTTTGTTATGTAATTACTGACAGATCTGTTTCGACCAAATCGATAAGTTAGTCTTCATCAAAGAGCGACATAGACGGAAAGAAAGATATCCGTTAAAAGACTGTTTACAAAGACAAACGAAGATATCCGTTAAAAGACGTTTACAAAGACGAACGCTGAAATTTTGAAAAATGCATGTTCTGTTTTTTTTAAAAAAAATATATATTATATATATATATATATATATATATATATTCTTTATTATATATGCTTAGTAGTGAAAGTTAATTTAAATCACCAATTAGAGAGCTCATACCAAATTTATACACAACACATCACAAGTGGGAATGTGAAGTGTCTATTTTTGCTCAACCCTATTGATTGGTAAGGTAGGATTATTATATATCACTATTTTTATTCAATATTATTTGTTTTTCATATTCTTCATCATTAAATCGCCCCCCCCCCCAACACACACGAGAGGTTTAAAGAAAATAAAGAAAAGACAGTTGATTCCTGATTATCTGTTTTTATCTACCTCTAAGTAATTAAAAATCATAGAACCTTTCATGATATCTGAATTTGTCCTTGTCAATAGGAATTGGTTTTCAAGATCAAACTAGACAGACACAAGATGTGCAATTTCATTTTTAAAGACATTCATGGCTTCATTGTTTGTTTGTTTGGGGTGGGGGTCGGGCTGGGAGTCGCGTCACACCCATTCCCAGCAAATCTCACCTGATACTTAAAATAGATTAAATAGGAAATAATATTTTCCTATTGGATGTTAAGATTTCATTTCCTCAATATTCTATTGATTTTTTTCTTGTAAATTAATTATATCTCATCTTGAGAGTTCTAAGACCAAATTGGAAAAAAATGTTTTTATCAATCAGAACAAATAGATTTTACCTAAAGAAATAATAATCATAATCTGTATTCACAGAATTGTCTTGGTTGGTTGGATTTTATGGCATGTCAACCCTTGTTGGATTATTTTATGCTGAAGATGTTTTATTTAATCAAAACAAATAGATTTTACCTAAAGAAAAAAAAATTAATAATCATAATCTGTATTCACAAACTGCTGTTGGTTGGTTGGATTTTATGGCATGTCAACCCTTGTTGGATTATTTTATGCTGAAGACATTTTATTCATTCAGAACAAATAGATTTTACCTAAATGATTCTAAAGAAAAAAAAAGAAAAAAATCATAATCAGTATTCAAAGACTCCTCTTGGTTGGTTAGTTGGTTGTATTGTATGGCATGTCAACCCTTGTTGGGTTATCTTATATCGACTTATATAGACATTTTGGACTCGTCACCCTGAGTCCAAATCCTGGACGTGGTAATTGCATTTCACTTAGTGCTAATACCCTTGGGAAAGGTATGACTTCTACTCTCCCTCCAGCTATGGAGTAAATAGTAGGGCAGACTGGGCTCTTTAACCTTGGTTAGGCAACCAGTCTAGGAGAAGGAAAACTCTGAATTCAAACCTGTTAAACTCCGCTTAAGAAATTGACCTTGTGTCGCATCCTGCTCGTGCGGAGGGGTTGGTAAATATATATATAGACATTTTGTTTTATTCATTCTTTTTGTGTATGCAATATATATATCTGACGAAAGCCATATGATGGTTTGAAACAGTAATAATCTGTCAGTAATGTATAGAATATATATATATAATATATATTATATTATATATATATATATATTGTTTTGGAGGTTGATTTTGAAGGCTATCACAATGCAGGTGTAAAGAAAAAATAAGGTAACAACGTCTTATGGCATTTTACCTTACTCACCAGTATGAGAACGACGACCGTTGAAGCAAGAACTTAATCCAACGTTCTGTAGAAGGTCTGACAGACCGAAACGTTATAACGTCGACATCACAACCTACAATAAACATCCATTCTGTACAGCATCCCGTGTTTGTCTACCTTTCTCCACACACACATAAATATATATAAAGATAAACCTAATGAGTCAGATAAACTTACTAAAAGTTTCACTAAGTGCTCTTCAGGGCTAATATCCGACTCTAAGAGTCGGGTCTTAGCCCTGAAGAGCACTTAGCGAAATTTTTAGTAGGTTTATCTGACTCATTAGGTTTATCTTTATTATTGGCTCTACTTAGATATTGAGCACTTTTTACTTATTAACTTTAGTTTCCTGGCGGTTTTGTATGAATATATATATCTTATATATATATACATATAAATTGTTTTTTCTTTTGGCCAAAATATTGTACCAATAAATTATTTTTTGTTGGTACGATTATCTTGGTCTTTTCTTTTTTCCAAAATTTTTTCCCCAGGTGATGTTTGGTAGTATATTTTTACAATCAAACATTTGCTGGTTTTCTTCCACTGCGAGGATTTACCAACAAGTTTGGTATATTAAAGTTATATATATATATTATAATATATATATATCCTTTATCTATTTATTCATTCATTTTGTATATATGTTTGGTTGAACTCGAGTGACAATTCCTGTCGTACGAGTTTCTGTTCAATCCTTTCAAAGTGTCTGGCCATCTTTTTGGTGTCAGGGTGGAACAATCCACCAAAGGTGTCTCTACGAGCGCTTTCAGCATGTCAAGTTCAACCAAACATGTTTAAAAGAGAAAATGCTGCCAAAATACACACATATATATATATATATATATTTGGAAGAATATGTGCTTAAAGTCATACCTAATTTGTTAATTAATTAATTATAATTAAATGAATTAGGCGTGCATATCAGTTTAAATGTAAAGCATAAACAAATCGAGAAAAAGTCGATCTCTGTATGTACATTTCAGCTTATTAGGCCTCATCAGCAGAGCTATAGACAGGGCAGTGCTTTGTGCGTGATTCGAACCCAACCTGTCAGGCTGACAGGCGAACACTCTAACCGATACACTAGCTGGCTTCCCCAGAATTTCTCGTTTATTTTAAACTGATGTGTGTATCGCACTTTTTGGGTGACTTATGGCACAACAGTATGAAGTGGACAAACAATGTGTTTGAAATGGCGAAGGCCAACAATGTTTGTCCACTTCATATATATATATATATATATATATATATAAATGTTTTGTCCCCATCTATATTTATCTACCCCTACATATGATCAAATCCAATTATCAATTTCTTTGAATGTCTTTTGTAAAGAAACTATATTTACAAAATGTTCCTAAAATTCAGTTCTTGAATTGAAAAGAAAATTATCACGGAAAAATAAGGTGTTGGGGGTGGGGGGTTGAAGCAGAAAGTAAACATTTGAGGTTGATTCAAAATTTGACTGGCAGAAACAGATCTGTCCTTGGATTATTTTTTTCGGCAGGGGACCTTGATTTCCATTTTTTTGCGGTGGGTGGGTGAGTGGGGGGTGAGAGGGTTCTTTGTGTGATGCTTCAGTGCATGTCTTTTCTACTTTGGAAAAAAAAAAAAAAGGGTTTTCCTTTCATGTGATTTTAAAGTTATTTTAAGATCCCTTTTTTTTTTTGTTGAAATCCTCATTGTGAGAGAGAGAGAGAGAGAGAGAGAGAGAGAGAGAGAGAGAGAGAGAGAGTGAATAGGGAGGAGAGAGTGAGGGAGAGAGAGAGTGGTTGAGAATGAGACTGTGTTTGATAGAGAGAGAGAGATAGGGTGAAGGAGTAAAAGGGAAGGAGAGAGTGAGGGAGGAAGAGAAGTTGAGAGAGGGTGAGAGTAAGAGAGAGTGTCCGGGAGCGAAAGAGTGGAAGAAAGAGAGAGAGAATGTTGTGTATATGTGTGAGGGAGAGTGGGAGAGTGTGTGTATGTATGTGAGTGGGAGAGTGTGTGTATGTATGTGAGTGGGAGAGTGTGTGTGTGCATGTGAGTGAAAGTGAGTTTGTGTGCATGTGTGAGTAGGAGAGAGTCTATGTGTGCACGTGTGTGAGTGGGAGAGAGTCTATGTGTGGAGAAAGAGAGAGAGAGAGAGTGTGTGTGTGTAAATAAGAGAGAGTGAGAGAGAGAGAGAGAGAGAGAGAGTTCTCTTTTTCAAGGTCTTTTGATGCAGAGGGGATAATAGAAAAATTATGTTTATTTTTTTTCTTTCTTTATTTAAAAAAAATATATATTCCTTAAAAATCTGAACATGTTTTGTTAAAGGGATCTGTGTCTGTCGAATGACCTTTAGGTCAATATTTTCATCCCATTGTAAGGGCAAAGAAATGCAGAGGGTAAAGTGACCCTCTCCCCCCCAAAAAAAATCTCAAAATAAAGAAGAGACTGAATCCCTCATAATTGCAGCACAAGACAATGCTATAAGAACCAACTATATCAAAGCAAAAATAGATAAGACGCAACAGAATAGCAAGTGTAGGATGTGTGGAGATAGACAAAATGGTTAATCGTAATAATGAATGCAGCAAACTAGCACAAAGTGAGTACAAGGTGGCAGACTTACATCTTCACCTACCTCCTACCCCCTACCCAAAAATCTGACCGACTGAAGACTATGCCAACTATCATACATGATACAAACCCGAAATCGACTTCAGACTACTAAAACACAAGACTCTGCCCACCTAACCAACATCTAACTACTACCACTGGTTCATCTGCCCACATCACCACCTCCACTACAACTGACTCGGCCACTGGCCCTTCACTGACTTTATTATTAATGTCACAACTATCACCAAAATCAGACCTTCTCTTTTAAATTTACTTCTAGCTTTTCCTCGCCTTTCATGTTCCTTTTTCCAATACAATTGATAAAACATAAAATCTGTGTTTGTTTTTCCTCGCCACCATACGCTTCATACTAACCGTGTTTATAACAATCGTTCTAATTGAATATATTTCATTA
The DNA here is from genome assembly GCA_023376005.1 of Doryteuthis pealeii. NCBI lineage: Eukaryota > Metazoa > Mollusca > Cephalopoda > Myopsida > Loliginidae > Doryteuthis > Doryteuthis pealeii. The sequence goes on along the minus strand of CM042173.1, from coordinate 28,157,356 downwards.
CATTAAAACTTAAATACTTACGGCCGGAGGGTGCATATACTTGCTAGTAATATGAAAGATTTATTTGAAAGTGTTAACATAGATTCTATCTTATTCTTGAGAGAAATAAAGATATACCAAAAATCATAAATAAAATTATAAAATATATACGAAACGTCTACAAGACAATCTACAAAAATACAACTGTAAATCAAAATTTATTGCCGACTGTTCTCTCACAATGGAACAATTTTTTTTAAAAACAAATATTTACCTACAAACTATTCACTTACCAATTATATACACAAGACAAGATTTAGCGTCGGAGAGGCCCCCTTCGATCAATCGGCTGGTCATGTCAAGCCCTAGCACCTATATGATTGTCCCAACCCTATTGCCCTTATGGCAAGCCCCAACCCCTTTTTATCATATGGTGCTAGAAGGTGGTTACTGAGGGTCTTCATGTCCTGGGAATGATGTTAAACTATATCTGATTGTGAGGTTTCAGTTCTGGAAGTTTGGGGAATGTGGAGCACCCCTTCATTACCATTGCTCCCTGGTCCACTCTGACCCGGAGTGGTAGTACCTGTTAGGGTCCCATCTAATAGGTTAAATAGAAAAATGTGTTTATAAAAAACATTGTGTATCCATTTAAGAATGAATTCATTTCAAATCTTTGTCGGCATTAAATGACCCACTGAGGTTGGTATGCCGTAAAACAAACCAAACCAAACAAGATTTAGTATTAAATGGAGGTATGTTGTTATCATCTTAGGAAATAGACATGGTGAGACGAATTCAAATCCTGGATGAGGCTGTTTGCATTTCACATATTGCTAATACCGTTACTTGATATTTTGCTTTCTCTGTTAAGTAACCCTCTCTTCACACACACACACACACACATATATATATATATATATATATTATATATATATATATATATATATCGCCCCCTACTGCGATTCAAGGATGTCTGCCAAAATGATCTTGGGTGCTTTGACATTGTCCCTTCCAGCTTGGAAAATTTGGCTCAAGACCGCCCTCGGTGGCGGCAGAATCTCCATAGAGGCCTGTACATCTCAGAAGTCACCCTGATACAACATCATGAAGCTAACAGGTCCATAAGAAAGCAACGGCAACAAAGCATCGGAACATCATCATCTACAGGGACAACCTACAAATGCAAAATCTGTGGTCGAGAATGTTTCTCAAACATCAGACTTCATAGTCATAGGAGGCCTTGCAACTTCAGGGGCACACAAAAACTTTTATCATAGTCTTTTGAGACTGAATTGCCAATGAAAATGATTTTTTAAGGCAATTACAATGCGTATATCGTATAAAATTCAATAAATATTGAAAATAATCATGACAAGTAACCTTGGCAAATAACGCACGCGACGTGGAACACACACACACACACACACACACACACACACAGATATATAATATAATATATATATATATATATAATATAATAAGATAAATATATAGGTTTTACATATCTATTTATTGGGTGACAAAGGAACATTCACAACCATATTGGTTTCATGCGATGCATTCATCAGGTGAAGATGTTTCAAATGTCACCCAATAAATAGATATGTAAAACCTATATATTTATCTTATTATATTATATAACAGCTCTATTTTATATTGAGCACTCTACCAATTAATACTGCCTTTGGTACACCATTCCAGCAAAAGCTGAAATAGTGACCATCTCACACTACAGGTATATATATATATATATATATATATATATATATATATCTTATTATAATGGAGATGTGTGTTTTTCTGTCTGTAACCGAAACTATATTCCTACCCAAGTCACAATTCTCTTAGTTATTGACATCACATTCTCCATGATTATTTTTATTTAACCTCAATTATTAATAAAATTGTCTTTACATTATTAATACTGTTAACTATGTTACATACTTACAACATGCAATTATATTTATATATTCAACGAAATAGCGGTTTACAGTGTGAACGGGAAGGCTAATTTGCATATTGATATTAAAAAATCGAAATTAATAAATATGTGCTTAGTATTATTGATTTCTAACTGTTTGGTTTTATTTTAATGCATATAAGCAAAAATCTCTTCAATGAATCTTAAATGAATCCATTAACAAGATAAAATAACTGTCATTTTATTCTTACTTCCTCTTATAACTAAATACTTAAATTAGAAAAAATAACAATGAAATACGAGAGTGATGGAAGAGTAAGTTTCAGTTGTTCCATTTTTTATTATACTCCCTCTGTTTTTCAAATCTTTTATTATACTCCCTCTGTTTCAAATCTTTTTATCTGTATTCTTATTTAGTTTCATTAGCCTTTCTAATTTAATACAATATTTTATTACATTAAAACTTAAATACTTGCACCCGGAGGGTGCATATATTTGCTAGTATATATATATGACTTATATGTATATATATATATATATATGACTTATATGTTGTAGAAGATTATGATAGATGTTAATGTTTACAAAGTGAGTTAGCTGAGAAAGATGCATTTACACAGTTAAACATATATAAATCTTGTCTATCTTTCAAAAATAAATTGTCATGAAAATTCATTTTTTTCCCCCCTATCTTCCTGTTTTGTCTGGTGGTGGTTGTATTTTTACTTCAAAAACAATTTTATTTTTTCTCCTTGAAAGCCAAAGTGAAATAAAAAAAGAAACAAAAACATTTCAAACAAAAAGCAGACAGTAACAACCACAAAAAAAAAAAAAAAATCAAAATCAAAAAATACATTTTATTATCACTTTCATACATTAAACTTTTTATTAAACATGTGTTTCTGTGTTTTCTTACTCGACTTCTATTATATTGTATTCTTGTTTACTAGCATATTGACACACTGACATATATAAATTACCCACGTGGAGTAATGGTTAGAGTCATAGGAAATGGACTCGTCGACCCGAGTTCAAATCCTGGATGAGGCAGTTTAAATATTATTCAGTTGAAATATTATTCAAAAGTTACATCATCAATTATTGACAGTGCCCTGATGATGGTTTAGTCTCAGAAGACTATATGATTTTTTTTTTCCTGAAATTACACTGTCTTTGTGACTGTGAAGTCCAATTTTTAGGCTGCCGAGTCCAGTAATATCAAAGGCATGTACGACGGTATCAAAAGGGTGCTTAGACCTTCAAATATAAAAAAACGAAACAGAAGGCACTGTAATAATATTATATATATATATATATATATATTATATATATATACATTTGTTGGTTGGTTTTGAAGGCTGTCACAATGCAAGTGTAAAGAAAAAAAGAAAGTAACTGTGATGTTGTTTGTTAACCTGTCATTTTATTCTTAATATTTCGGGATGAAAAATCCAATCATCAGAAGAATACTCGAACTGAAGTGGTCCTAGCAGTTGCTTAATTTGTTCTGTCTCGGGTCTTCCAAATTCTGTGTGTGTGTTGGTTGGGGGTGCTTGTTTATGTGTGTGTTGTGTGCGTGCTTGTGTGTGAAGGGTGTGTATGTATGGTGGTGTGTTTGCTGCGTGCTAATGTTGTGTGTCTGATCATATTTTTTAAATTAAAAAAAATATATTATTCCAGATTTGATTTGCCTCTAAGCAAGGTTTTTTTTTTGTTATTAACAGGATCATCTGATTTCTTTTTTATTGATATGTGTCTAAGATTAACATTACATGCATACTCTTGGCCAACATTAAGGCCAAAAGTGTGCATGTATATATGTATATATTATTATATATATATATATATATATTATATATATATATATATATATCATGAGTAAGAAAAGTGGACTGAAAAACATCACACAATGCTGTTAAGAAGAAAACAATTTATATATAATCATAGCTGATACTGATCAATATTTCGATTTTACAAAAATCATCATCAGAGCTCATTCACTCCCGTAGTTGTTTGGGTCGGAGAGGAAAGTCAAAATGAGTTTACAAACTCATTTTGACTTTCCTCTCCGACCCAAACCAACTACGGGAGTGAATGAGCTCTGATGATTTTTTGTAAAATCGAAATATTGATCAGTATCAGCTATGATTATATTATAAATTGTTTTCTTCTTTAACAGCATTGTGTGATGTTTTCATTCCACCTTTTCTTACTCATATTGTCGGATTCATTTCCTTTCTTTTTAACATTATATATATATATATATATTAAGAGTGAAAAAAATGAAAAAAAAAAAAAAAATTAAATAATTATGTTTTTCAACATAAATTTGCATTATTTTGCCTTCAAAAATCTTATTATATATATAAATATATCAGTGCCTTCTGTGACTATGAAGTCCAATTTCTAGGCTAAACGTTGCAAAAACGAGGATTGTTTTGGTACATTTTAGTATATATATCTGTGTGAATATGATGTTATTAACCCATATGTTAATAATATCATATTCACACATTCACTATACACTTAACATCTTTCATTTTGTCCCTCATATAAACATTACTTAACAGTGTCCTGAAGATGGTACAATATACCAAAATGCTTAAGTATTGACTCATAAAATTGTTTCCCCTAATCATAACATCCTGTGTTTGTTATATTTTAAAAATATTTTCTTTTCATATATATATATATATATATATAAAGAAAATTTGAAAAAACAAGTGTTCCGAAAATGGGATGAATTTAATTATCGATGTTTAAACATTTCGGTTTCATTGAACCGTCATCAGGATGTATCTTGGGGTGAAGAAAATGGATATTTTTTCATCTCCTGTCACATATAAAAACATCCATCATTTTCTTCACCCCAAGAGACATCCTGATGAAGGTTCAATGAAACCGAAATGTTTAAACATCGATTATTAAATTCATCCCATTTTCGGAACACTTGTTTTTTCAAATTTTCTTTATATTGTCGGATTTATTTTCCATATTTACTCCCATATATATATATATATATATATATATATATATAAACACATATGAAGAGGTACGTGGTGTAATGGTTAGTCATAAGGAATGGATTTGTCGACCTGAGTTCAAATCCTGGATGAGGCAGTTTGAATAATGCCCTGATGATGGTTTAATATAAAAAAACGTCTGTTTGCATTTCATATAGCGGTAATACCCTTTGGAAAAGTATGCATCCGACTACTCAGCCCCTAACTATGGGTAAATAGTAGGACAGACTAGGCTCTTTAACCGCCCTGTCGGCTGGGGCGTTAGAATGCATCGACTGCACCTCTGCAGAGGGGTAAGACTCCCCAATAGGGCCATCTGTTGGCCGTGGGTGGCGACCTGTGATGCTTAAAGATAGAACCCAGGTGGATGAGCAGTTCATGACTTGCAATACTCCACTTTGGCCCTACCTTGGGCTAGACGGGTCGTCGGAGAGGCCCCCTCCGATCAGTCGGCTGGTCACGTCAAGCCCTAGCACCTATATGATTTTCCCAACCCTATTGCCCTTATGGCAAGCCCCAACCCCTTTTTATCATATGGGTGCTAGAAGGCGGTGACTGCGGGTCTACATGTCCTGGGAATGACGTTAAACTCTATCTGATGGTGAGGTTCCAGTTTTGGAGGTTTGGGGAATGTGGAACACCCCTTCATCACCATTGCTCCCTGGTCCACTCTGACCCGGAGTGGTAGTACCTGTTAGGGTTAAATAGAAAAGTGTATTGATAAAAAAATTGTATTATCCATTAAGAATTGATTTATTTCCAAACTTTATCGGCATTAAATGACCCACTGAGGTTGATATGCCGTAAAACAAAACAAACAAGCAATAGGCTCTTTAACCAGGCTAGGAGAAGGAAAACTCTTTCATTTTTATTGAGTACAAGTTTTGACCTTTGTAAACCCTTTTAGTCAAAGTAATGATACTAGTAACCTTTGGCAAAGTGATACTAACCATTACCATTACTAGTGCCTAAAACACACCGATTGCATTAGTCACAATGAACTAGCAATGCCACAAGTTCCTGAACACAGTATAATCGTCATTGATAGGAATTTTGACTGAAGTGAAACAGAAACAAGGAAGACAGCCGTAATCTCACAGTCAAAGACAAAACAAAAGTTTTATTTTAGCTTCTAAGCAAAAATCCATCATGGTGGAATTGACTTTCATGTCACCTTTCTTTCTATGTTTTCGTATTTTATTTTACGCAATGTTTTTTTTGTTTGTTTAATGCTTTAAAGCCTATGACATCTTAGAAGCCGTCACAAGCTCTCTTCTTTTCAACTTCAGTCTGTATCGTCTCTTCTCTCAAACCCGGGCCCCTCTACCTACAACGATCAATGCCCTGGCCTCTGAAAATCAGGTTTTGGTGGAATGCTACATAAACCAAACACTCAAGGGAGAATCTGGGGTTCACATAGAAGACATGAGTATTTTTGAATTATAAAGGGATAAAGAAAGCCACACCCACCTGCAAGGGGGCGGATACAGATTTATACAAATGGAAAGCTAAAAATTACTGCACTTGGTTTCTGAATTTATATAAACAATGTAGATGCAATATATATACATAAAGTAGTGGATTTCTCTTTTCATTCCTTGCTTTCCTTTCTTTCTTATTTTTCTTTTTTTATTTCGTTCTTTCTTTGTTTAATTGCAATTCTTTATATATTTCTTTCTTTCTTTCTTTTATCCTTTCTTTTTTTCTTTTACCCTTTCTTTTACCCTTTCTTTCTTTCTTTCTTTGTACTTGCCTTTCCTGCCATCTCTTTTTTTTTTTTTTTCCTTTTTTTTTTCCCTTTTTTTTTTCCCTTTTTTCTTTTTTCTTTTTTCTTTTTCTTTAGTCGCATTTCTTTCATTTTCCGTGTCTTAATTTCTTCCTTTCTTTCGTTACAATTATTCATTCTTTTAGTTATCTTTCTTTTTCTTTCTCTTTTTCTTGTTTTTTTTCTTTCTTCTTTTTTCTTTCTTTTTTCATTTTCCCTGTCTTAATTTCTTCCTTTCTTTCATTAAAATTTTTTTTTTCTTTCTGTCTTTAGTTACCTTTCTTTTTCTTTCACTTTCTTTAGATTTTCCGTTCTTTTTTTTCTTTTCTTTTTTTTTTTTCTCTTTTTCTTTTTCTTTTTCTCTTTTTCTTCTTTCTTTTTTTTCTTTTTCTTTTTTTCTTTTTTAGTAGCAATTCTTTCTTTCTTTCATTTTCACTGTCTTTATTTCTTCCTTTCTTTCATTAAAATTATTTGTTTTTTCTTTCTTTCTTTAGTTACCTTTCTTTCTCTTTTTATCTTTCTCTTTCTTTCTTTCTTTTTATTTGCCTTTCCTCTCATTTTCTTTTTCTTTTTCTTTAATATCTTTCTTTCTTCTTTTGTCATTTTTAGTTACCTCCCCCACTTTTTTTCTCATTCTTCTACTATTTTCTTCCTTTAATCATCTTTCTTTCTTTCTCAGACATAACATCTTCTCAGTTGTTCCTGTTAAATTCATTTCGTTCGTAACTCAATTTCCCCAAATATTAAACCAATTTTCCCCATTAAAATAAATATATATTATATTACACTGTCACAATGAATATATATATATATATATATATATATATATATATATATATATACACACACACCGTCAATATATATATATATATATATATATATATATATACACACACCGTCACAATGAATATATATATATATTCATTGTTTGTTTCTGGAGTGTGCATGAATATATATATATATATATATACCAACCCCCAGGATTTTCTCCTCACACCCATACTTTGATTATTTATAACATGTGTATAAAAACTTATAAAATCTTTGTAAAATTATTTGGTAATTCCTTGCCCCCACCGTCCAAATGGTAAAGTGACACTCCAAATGATAGCCCAAATGTCCTTATGTCAAATGACCATCCCATGTTTTAACTGACCACTCCCCTCACCCCCAACAATAAGATTGACACAAATGACCAACCTTCTGTCAGCCATCAACCCAGGACACATGTCAAAATTTCTTCTTTTGAATGAGACACATCAAATATCGACAAGCAAAGTATTGGCTTAACACACACACACACACACACACACACATATATATATATATATATATATACACTTTAATCTTCTATCTATATATAAAGGAATTTGCAATTAATTTGTCTGGGAGAATCTTCGAAAATAAAACAATTAATGACAAAGTAAATAGATATATGTATTAAATATCACCATGTCTGGGTTTTAAAGCAAAAATAATGAAGATTTTATTTATATTTTCGAATAAATTTAAAAATTAAACAAGTATATAGAATAGCAATATGATAATGCTCCACTTTTCTTGGCGTTCCTTTTTTATAAACAAATTTAGCTACTACTACTACTGCTATTATGTTTCATGTAATTATTACAGTGAAATATAAAATTCTTTCTAAGATTAGTTTTGATTTTTAGATTCTTTTTTTTTTAATTTGATATTTTAAATAATAGACATTAATTTTTCACAGACGTTTCATGGCTGTGCACTTTTTTTATTTAAAAATTAAAATTTACATAGTTATGTACTGTACTGGTGTCCGATTTTCCCTGTGAAATTTACCCCAAGCCCCAATATTTAACACAAAGAAACTTGGCTAAAGGTTAATATTATCTTGAAAATTTTTTGCCCATTCGAAAGAAGAAACATGAAACAAACTCCTGATGATTTAAAAAAAAAAAAAAAATTCAGCTTACGGAAATAATGAAAATTATGATTGAAAAATAAGTACCACTAATTTTCCCTGTAAAAAAAAAAAAAGTAAACAAAATTAAAAACAGAAGCTTTTCTTTTCTTTTTTCCATTAATTTTCCACAAAGATTCTATGCCTCTGCGCTTTGAAAATAAAAAAATTATGAATTTTTTATCTATTTATTAATTCTTAATTTGTGAACAAACCTAAAAGGATATTTTTGAGCAAAAATAATTGAGATTTGTTGGTACCACCAATTTTACCCTCTGATATATATATATATATATATATATATATATATATATATATATATATGTGAAGAGATGGAAGTGAATCCGACGGTATGTAGTATATTAAGAAAATTGAAAATAAGTTGAGTGGTAAGTTTATTGGCTGATGCTGCAGTGTTTCGATCTATTAATTAGATCATCTTCAGGGCATTTGTTGGTATATTTGAAATTTTTTAAAAAGTGAAGGTGATAAAAATTTTTTATCACAGAATAATGAGAAAAGCAAGTGATAGTCCTTGTTTATCAGTCTGTTCAAAATTTTGAAAAAAAAAATGCACAATGCCTTTTTTTTCGATACACACACTCACACCATAAAAGAGAAAATTTGACGTCATATTTCAAACCGTCCACTTTTTACTACACTAATCCTCGGCAGAATGCACAGATGCTACACTGATCCTCAGCAGAGTGCACAGATGTTACACTGATCCTGGGCTGATTGCACAGATGTTACACTGATCCTGGGCTGATTGCGCAGATGCTACACTGATCCTGGGCTGATTGCGCAGATGCTACACTGATCCTGGGCTGATTGCGCAGATGCTACACTGATCCTGGGCTGATTGCGCAGATGCTACACTGATCCTGGGCTGATTGCGCAGATGCTACACTGATCCTCAGCAGATTGTGCAGATGCTACGCCGATCCTGGGCTGAGTGCACAGATGCTACGCCGATCCTGGGCTGATTGCGCAGATGCTACACCGAACCTCGGCAGAGTGCACAGATGCTACACCGATCCTCGGCAGAGTGCACAGATGCTACACTGATCCTCAGCAGAGTGCGCAGATGCTACGCCGATCCTGGGCTGATTGCGCAGATGCTACACTGATCCTCGGCAGAACACACGAATACTTCACTGATCCTAGGCAGAAATGCTGATTTCTCCGCTCACTTTTTAGCCTGTATTGAAATGCCTCATTTTCTCTTGATAGATTCCTAAAAAAAAAAGAGAAACTTCATTAATTAACAAAACAGTCGAGTGTTGAAGAGATCCCAACTTGATAAGCTATTTTCTAACATTGATACAAACATAAATGAAGATGATAGACATCAGCAAATGAGTGAAAAATTGAAAGACTCAAATTTCACACCTTGAAAGCACTTAATAACTTGAGATAATCTCACCCAATGTGATGTTTAACATTATGATCTAAAGTTAGTTTGATTTGTGTAACGTTGTTTTTCAAATTATGAGACAGTTTAACTTAATCATAGTTTTTTTTTTTTCATCTGTTTAGCATATGATTATTTTAATTCGATCCTATTCTACTGAATATATTGTAGCAGCAATCATTTTGGAACGTGTGATGTTGCTGTTTGTTACAATTCATGAGAGGTCACGAATTGTGAACAGCCCTGTAGCTAAGAAATTAAATTTTTTTGCCAGTACCTAAATAAAAATATCATATTTAATTAGAAAGACTAATGAGACTAAAACACATATATAACGATTCTGCCCTGTCAGCTGGGGCATTAGACTGCACCTCTGCAGAGGGGTAAAACTCCCCCCAATGGGGCCACCTGTTGGCTGTGGTGGCGATCCGTGATGCTTAAGGATAGAGCCCAGGTGGATGAGCAGTTCATGACATGCAATACTCCACTTTGGCCCTATCTTGGACTAGACGGCGGTCGGAGAAGCCCCCTCCGATCAATCGGCTGGTCACGTCAAGCCCTAGCACCTATATGATTTTCCCAACCCTATTGCCCTTATGGCAAGCTCCAACCCCTTTTTATCATATGGGTTCTAGAAGGCAGTGGCTGCTGGTCTACATGTCCTGGGAATGATGTTAAACTCTATCTGATGGTGAGGTTCCAGTTCTGGAGGTTTGGGGAATGTGGAGCACCCCTTCATCACCATTGCTCCCTGGTCCACTCTGACCCAGAGTGGTAGTACCTGTTAGGGTCCCATCTATGGGTTAAATAGAAAAATGTATTTATAAAAAAATTGTATTATCCATTTAAGAATTGATTTATTTCAAAACTTTATCGGCATTAAATGACCCACTGAGGTTGATATGCCGTAAAACAAACCAAACCAAAACAAAGATTCAGAAAATTAGAAAATAAATTATTTCTTCATTTGACGTTAGTTTATTTTTACTTTTATGCACTGAAATACAAAATGAAGAATTTCTATAAAAGACACACCTTGACTTTTTAATGTATGTCTCTTTATATTGAAGAGCTTGTCACTTAAGTTGATATAAATCAAAAGTTCATATATCTTGGTAGCAATATCTCATCTACTAAACAAATGTTACTTGATATAAATCAATTAGACAATTATGATTAAGAGTGAATTAAGTTCATATATGTTGGTAGCAATATCTCATCTACTAAACAAATGTCACTTAAGTTGATATAAATCAATTAGACAATTATGATTAAGAGTGAATTAAGTTCATATATCTTGGTAGCAATATCTCATCTACTGAAAGTGATGTTAACATACTTAGAGCTTAAGCATGGACTTTGAACAGATTGATATATCTGTTGATTTGTTAAACAGTTTCCCATGTCTCACCAGATATTTCAAATAGATTTTGAAACCACTCCATCAGGAAATAATTTCATTTTCTCTTATTTTTTTTGTTCTTTCTTTGACCAGGTCATTTAGTGCCCGAAATTTGCAGAAAATTGTGTTAGCACTAAATGCATACACAATTTTGATAAAATATATTTGATGTCAAAATTCTTCTTATCATATAGGTAATATTAAAGAATTTGCCAGTAAATCAATCTTTGTTTTAGATTTGAAAATCAGGTTGTTTATAAAATTACCAAGAGGAAAAAAAAAAAAAATTTATTTTTATTTTTCTCTTTTGTGGAAAACTAGAAAATATTATTGGTTATTATTTCTTCTTTTTTATTCTTCTTCACCCTCTTCTCTCTCTCTCTCTTTCTTTCTCTTCTCTTTCAGCTTCTTTTAGTTTCCGTTTTTCTTCCTCTTTTTTTTTTTAACCTTCTCTTTCTTGTTCTTCTTCATTCACTTCTCTTTCTCTCTCTATCTTTTTAACTTATTTTGGTTTCACTTTCTCTTATTTTTCTCCCCCCTCTCTCTCCCTCTTTTAGCTTCTTTTATTTCCCTTTTCTCTCTCTCACCTTCTCTCTCTCTCTCACCTCTATTTTCTTTTATTTACCCTTTTTTCTTCCATTTGTGTCTTTTCTCTTTCTTGATTTTCCTCAACCACTTTCTCTCTCTCTCTCTCTCTCTCCTCTCTCTCTCTGTGTCTCTAACTTCTTTTGGTTTCCCTTTCTCTCTCTCTCTTTTTAACTTTCTCTCTCTTGTTCCTTTACCTTCTATTTTCTTTTTGTCCTTGTTTACCTTTCCCGATCTTTATCAACCACTCTCTCTCTCATTTTAACTTCTTTTGGTTTCCCTCTCTCTCTCTCTCTCTCATTTTAACTTCTTTTGGTCCCCCCTCTCTCTCTCTCTCATTTTAACTTTTTTGGTCCCCCCCCCTCTCTCTCTCTCTCTCTCTCTCTATCTCTCATTTTAACTTCTTTTGGTTCCCCCCCTCTCTCTCTCATTTTAACTTCTTTTGGCTCTCTCATTTTAACTTCTTTTGGTTCCCCCTCTCTCTCTCATTTTAACTTCTTTTGGTTTCCCTCTCTCTCTCTCTCTCATATTTTAACTTCTTTTGCTTTCCTTTTCTCTCTCTGTCTCTCTCTCTAGCCTTCTCTCTGTTATTCTCCCTTCTATTTTCCTCTCTCGCTCCTTTCATAAAAATATAAAAGTCCCAAGTGACGAGGGAAAAACAAAAAAACAAATCTTTTATCATGGAAAACCAGAAAAATCTAACCCCAATTCTATTTATTATTTAATCCTGTGTTATTGCATTCTTCGACTATTATCCTCATCTTTTTATTTTTATTTATTTATTTCTCTATTTTCCTCTTTTTTTATCAGTTTAAAAACTTATTCAATTTTTCTCTCACTAATTCAGTTCATTGCTGCATTTTGAATCCCAGATTATTCAGCATTTTTAAATCTTCATTTTTATTTCCACAGATTGAATCATAGCGGTTGTTATTCATGGCAAATTTGACACTAGATTTTTTGTCTTTTTTTTAATTTAAAAAAAAAAAATCTTTTTTATTGAAAGAACAATAAATTTTTCGAAAGAACAAAAATAATAACGGGTGAAAATAAATTGGATTTTTGATATTTTGATTTTGAAGAAAAGGAATATTTCTCTTCACCTGATTAAATTGAAATTCCTAAAATTATATACGAGTCTTCTTTTGCACTTGTCTATGTCAAAGGTGTTGGCGTCAGTAAGAGCATTCAGGTGTAAAACTTATCCTCCAGAAATTTGATTGAAAGAATTGTTTTTAAAAATCAAAAATCACTTTAAGTTGATAATAATGATGCTAATAATCAATAACAGGGTTATTTGGTGTTGCCTGGGATTAAAATGATGTTTAGAGATTAACACAATGTATCTGATAATGTGTGCATGTGTATGTATGTATGTATATATATATATATATATATATATATATTTCTTTAAGCTGCACATGACTTTCACGATCAAAGTCATGCAACATTTCACTTTGGCCCTATCTTGGGCTAGACGGGCGGTCGGAGAGGCCCCCTCCGATCAATCGGCTGGTCATGTCAAGCCCTAGCACCTATATGATTTTCCCAACCCTATTGCCCTTATGGCAAGCCCCAACCCCTTTTTATCATATGGGTGCTAGAAGGCGGTGGCTGCGGGTCTACATGTCCTGGGAATGACGTTAAACTCTATCTGATGGTGAGGTTCCAGTTTTGGAGGTTTGGGGAATGTGGAGCACCCGTTCATCACCATTGCTCCCTGGTCCACTCTGACCCGGAGTGGTAGTACGTGTTAGGGTCCCATCTATGGATTAAATAGAAAAATGTATTTATAAAAAAAATTGTATTATCCATTAAGAATTGATTTATTTCAAAACTTTATCGGCATTAAATGACCCACTGAGGTTGATATGCCCTAAAACAAAACAAATCAAACCAAGGGTTATTTGGTGTTGCCTGGGATTAAAATTATGTTTAGAGATTAACACAATGTATCTGATAATGTGTGCATGTGTATGTATGTATGTATATATATATATATATATATATATATATATATATATAAGATGGAGGCGCGTGGGCTAGTGGTTAGAGTCGTGGAAAATGGACCCGTTGATTAGGGTTCAATTCCTAGACGAAGCTGTTGGCATATCACATAGCGCTAATACCCTTGGGAAAGGTATGAATCCATATATTCTCCCTCCAGCTATGGGTTAAATAGTAGGGCAGACTGGGCTCTTCAGCCTTGGGTAGGTAACCAGTCTAGGAGAGGGATAACTCTGAATTCAAAATTCCTGAGGTCGGTCGTTGATAGGGTTTGTGGCAACCCTTGATGCACCAATTCTTTCCTATCGACTGTGCCAAAAAGTGCGGATGGTCCAACACAAGTCTTCACCACTATATACAAATCACTGTGTGGGTGTTCATTGTATGAACCCTCATGCGTCGAAAATCGATGAGAGAGTCCATAATATATATATATATATATATATATATATATATATTTCTTTAAGCTGCACATGACTTTCACGATCAAAGTCATGCAACATTTCGAACGATTACCATGATCGTATTTCGGATGAATTACGTCACACAATTTCGAAAGGAAATTAATGGCTAAAAAATGCCAAATCCGTTCACTTCATTTAATTATTTTTTTGCTCTCGTATACAATATTGCATTTTTTCCCTTGAAACTGTCTGACATACCTTGTAAAAGGGTGAATGTTCACCCGAAATATCGGAATTGATTAAACCAGCAACAGAGCAACAGTTGAATATATAAAAATTCTGATTTTTGTTCCGTTTTTCTTGTTTTTGTTCTTTTTTCCAATGCTTCAAAAAACCAAACAAATAACGTTCACAAGAACATAACATAACATACATAATTATATATATATATGTATATATATATATATATATATATATATATATATATATAAGGTTGTCGGGGTGTCCCAAATTCGGTATCAGACTAACAGCGAGGGAGTCTATCCCCTTTTCACTAGTGCTAGATCAAGGAGATTGTTTTTGGCATCTGACTGAGGTGGAGCGCCACACCTACTATCAGTTCCTCACTTTACCACACAGATTACCGTGCTACTCGTACACTGAGTTGGCAAGGGCTGGTATCGGACCTGGAACCTTGAATTTCCTAGTCGGACACTCTACTGACTGAGCTAAAATTCCCTCTGTCTGGATCTCTCTCTTCTCTCTCTCTCTCTCTCTCTATCTATCTATCTATATATATATATATATATATATATATATATATGAATGAGAAAGTAACTACACACGTGGTGTTTATGATATGGCTTTATTTAGCCGACAATTTTTGGGAGAATATGTGCTTAATTGAAGTTGTACCTAATTTTGAAAGTTAATTAATTAATAATTAATTAATTAGGTGGGCATACCTATTAAATGTAAGGCTAAACAAATCGAGAAAAAATCAATCTCTGTATGTACATTTCGGTGATGAGGCCTAATAGGCCGAAATGTACATACAGAGATTGATTTTTTCTCGATTTGTTTAGCCTTACATTTAATAGTTATGCACGCCTAATTAATTAATTATTAATTAATTAACTTTTAAAATTAGGTACGACTTCAATTAAGCACATATTCTCCCAAAATATATATATATATTTTTTTTACCTTCTCTCTCTTGTTCTATCCTTTTCTTATTTTGCTCCTTTCTTTCTTTTTCCCACTTTTTCTCTTTCTTGTTCTTTCTTATCCTCTTTCCCCCTCTTGCTCTCCCTTAAATTCTTTTGTTTTCCCTTTCTCTCTCTCTTTTTTTAACCTTCTCTCTATCTCTTTCTTGTTCTATCCTTTTCTTATTTTACTCCTTTATTGTTCTCTTTCCTTTTCCCTTTTTTTTCTTTCTTGTTCTTCCATACCCTCTTAATCTTTTCACTCTTTCTCTTTTCTCAAAAAGAGAGAGAGAGAGAGTGAAAAGATAATTATAATATATAATATTATTTCCTCTCTCTCTCTCTCTCAACCTTCTCTCACAACCTTCTCTCACTTGTTTTATTCTTATTTTGCTTCTTTTTTGTCTTTTGCTTTCTTTTTCCTCTTTCTTATTGCCCTTGTGGCAAACCCCAACCCTTTTTATCATATGGGTGCTAGAAGGCGGTGGCTGCGGGTCTACATGTCCTAGGAATGACATTAAACTCTATCTGATGGTGAGGTTCCAGTTTTGGAGGTGTGGGGAATGTGGAGCACCCCTTCATCACCATTGCTCCCTGGTCCACTCTGACCCGGAGTGGTAGTACCTGTTAGGGCCCCAGCTATGGGTTAAATAGAAAAACATGAGTTGATAAACAAAATTGTATTATCCATTAAGAATTGATTTATTTCAAAACTTTATCGGCATTAAATAACCCACTGAGGTTTTATATGCCGTAAAACAAAACAAAACAAACAAAATATTTCCTCTTTCTCTTTCTTCTGTATCCTCTTCTCTCTCTCCCTTCTCTTTAACTTCTTTTAGTTTCCTTTTCTCTCTCTTTTTAGACCCTCTCTATCTTAGTCTTCTACCCTCTCTTTTATTTTGCTTTCTTTTTTCTTCATTCTCTTTCTCTTACTTACTCCCCCCCCCAGCAAGGTTTGTTGTATTTAACAAACATCATTTCCCTTTTCCCCCTCTCTCTTCTCTCTTAAATTCTTTTCGCTTTCTTTCTCTCTTTTTTAAAAAAACCCTCTCTCTCTTAGTCTTCTACTCTCTTCTTTTGCTCTAGCTTTTCCCCTCCATTCTCTCACTTACTCTCCCCTCCCCCCAGGGAAAGGAGAGCAAGGTTTGTTATATTCAACAAACACCTTTACCTGACCTACTCACAAATTGTTTATATCTGATGAAAACTAGTTCACATGAAGCACCTGCCACTTACGATGCCAAATAAAGCATCTTTGGCCTTAAAAACAAACAAAAGTCGATTTTTCACCCCTTAACTGATGAGAAAGATGTGTCCACATCGTATTTCTCCGCCCTCGTGCCAAAAACCAGCAAAAATTCATCTCTCCTCTATGCCATTTGTTTGTTTCTTGTGCCGTGGCAGATTGGCTTGACCAAAAGCCCAAGTTCAATTTTCTTTCTGACGTACGCCGTCTCTGCAGACTTCTATCATTATTACGAGAAGCGGCTATGCAGCAATGTAGCGGGTGGGGCTGGTGTATTGGTTTATTTACTTTTGAGATTTACAGATGGAGATTTTTAAGTAGAATTTCAATGCTATTTATATATATTAATTCTTTAATATCTACGAATATAAATCAGAAAATAAAAAAAAAATAATGTCCAGTGTCTAATCAATTTCAAAGAAACTTCATCTTCAGAGACTGTTTTTGAAATGGACGAGGTCTTGTGTTTTTTTTTGTTTTGGACGTTATAAACATGTGCCTCTGTCTCTTCCAAAACAAAAAACACACAAGACCGCATCCATTTCAAAAACAGTCTCTGAAGATGAAGTTTCTTTGAAATTGATTAGACACCGGAAATTATTTTTTTTTATGTGCATTGTAATTGCCTTCTTAATATAAATAAATAATGACATACTTAACAATGCTTCAAGCAAATTATTAAATACTATTATTATTATTAATAGCAAAATAAACAAAACACCCTCTGGGCGATGTAAAATAAATATTGCCTGAGGGGATGGGAGTTGAAAATTTAATATCGGAGAGTTTGTATCATAAGTAAAGTAAAATCATCAAATTTATTAAAGGAGTAAAAAATAAAATAAATTTATTAAAGGAGTAAAAAATAAAAGAATTGAAATGGAAACTTAGTTCTGATAACTTTAAATATATATTAAAATAAAACAAACTATATATAGATAGATAATACCAGGTATGTATTTATCAAAACTTGTTTAAAAAACTATCTTGGGCTAGATGGGCGGTCGGAGAGGCCCCCTCTGATCAATCGGCTGGTCACGTCAAGCCCTAGCACCTATATGATTTTCCCAACCCTATTGCCCTTATGGCAAGCCCCAACCCCTTTTTATCATATGGGTGCTAGAAGGCGGTGGCTGCGGGTCTACATGTCCTGGGAATGACGTTAAACTCTATCTGATGGTGAGGTTCCAGTTTTGGAGGTTTGGGAAATGTGGAGCACCCCATTCATCACCATTGCTCCCTGGTCCACTGTGACCTGGAGTGGTAGTACCTGTTAGGGTCCCATCTATGGGTTAAATAGAAAAGTGTATTTATAAAAAAAATTGTATTATCCATTAAGAATTGATTTATTTCAAAACTTTATCGGCATTAAATGACCCCCTAAGGTTGATATGCTGTAAAACAAAACAAACCAAACTTGTTTAAAAAACCAATGAGGACTAACATTACATGCTCAAATTTTGAGTGTATTTATTCTATGTTATGATGATTTTAGGTAGTGTGACGTAAGCAGTGACGTAGTTTTTGCTACAGACAAAAAACCGAAGTTAATCTCCATTATTAATAGATTATTATTATTATTATTATTATTTTCTTACTTCTTTTTTTCTTACTCGGTTTCATTCTCTTGGCCATCTTCTCCTTCGTTGTGCCACTCCCTCCCCAAACTCTCATCTGTCTGTTCTTGTCCTGATCACTTATTTGTGATATATGTTTCTAAACAATATTTCTGCTGTCTGTGCCTTGTGGTGATTTGGTTCATGAGAATGGCATCCTGGGTCTCTCATCTACACTGACACAATTGCTAAACCATTTTTCCCTCCCCTGTAGATTTGCCCTCTATGAAGAATGGCACCATCTTTTGGATTGATGCCCAAAGAGTTTAAAAGAAATTCATTGGCAGGTGAAGCCAACAGTTGTCTCTCTCTCACCCCACCCCCATCATTCTGTTTATCCCATTTTCCTTCCTTCTTCATTTTAATTTTATTTTTCACTTTTTTCTTTCTTTTTTTTTCTTTCATTTTAATTTTTTTTTCACTTTTTCTTCTTTTTCTTTTTCTTTCTTTCATTTTAATTTTATTTTTCACTTTTTTCTTCTTTCTCTTTTTTGTTAATTTTTTCTTTCTTTTTTCTTTCTTTCATTTTAATTTCATTTTTCACTTTCTTCTTTCTCTTTTTTGTTAATTTTTCTTTCTTTTTTCTTTCTTCATTTTAATTTTATTTTTCACTTTTTTCATCTTTCTCTTTTTTGTTAATTTTTCTTTCTTTTTTCTTTCTTTCATTTTAATTTTATTTTTCACTTTTTTCTTCTTTCTTCTTTTTTGTTAATTTTTCTTTCTTTTTCTTTCTTTCATTTTAATTTATTTTTCACTTTTTCATCTTTTCTCTTTTTTGTTAATTTTCTTTCTTTTTCTTTTTTCATTTTATTTTATTTTTCATTTTTTCTTCTTTTTCTTTTTTGTTCATTTTTCTTTCTTTTTTTTTATTCTTTTATCCTCCTCCTTCTACTCTTTCTTATCCTCCTATTCCTTCCTTACCCTTATCCTCCTGCTTCCCTTTTCTTCTACTCACTCTGCTCTCCTTTCTCATCCTTCTATTTCCTATGCTCTTCCTTATCCTCCTACTCCTTCTGCTCTCCTTTCTTATCTCCCTTTCCCCTCTACTCCCCTTTCTTATCCCCCTACTCTGTCTGCTCTCCTTCCACTTCCTCCTACTCTGTTCTCTTTCCTCTTCTTCCTACCCCCTTCACTCATTCCTTATCCTTTTACTCACTCTGCTGTCCTTCCTCTTACTCCTACTCCCTTGTGCTCTTTTTCCTTATCCTCCTACTCCCTGTGTGCTCTCCATCCTTATCCTCCTACTCCCTTCTGCTCTCCATCCTTATCCTCCTACTCCGTTGTGCTCTCCTTCCGTATCCTCCTACTCCGTTGTGCTCTCCTTCCGTATCCTCCTACTCCCTTGTGCTCTCCTTCCTTATCCTCCTACTTCCTTGTGCTCTCCTTCCTTATCCTCCTACTCCCTTGTGCTCTCCTTCCTTATCCTTACTCCCTTGTGCTCCTTCCTCATCCTCCTACTTCCTTGTGCTCTCCATCCTCATCCTCTACTCCTTGTGCTCTCCTCCTTACTCCTCCCTCCATCCTCCTACTCCCTTGTGCTCTCCATCCTCATCCTCCTACCCCCTTGTGCTCTCCTTTCTTTTCCTTATCCTCTCTTTTCACTACTCTTCTTTCTTATCCTCCTACTCCCTTCTGTTCTCATTTCTTTCCCATTTTCCTTTTTTTTTCTTCCTGCTCTCCTTCCATATTCTGCTTATCCAGCACTATCCTCCCTCTCCTTCCTTGCCCTATTCTCCCCCCCCCCTATTCACCTTCCCCCATCCCCCTCATAGTTCAAATCAACAAACTTCTATTCTATAAACCTGCTTCTTCCTTCCATACCTTTTTGGCAACGTCAAATAATAATATATGCTGTGCACAATCAGAAAAAGATCTGCGTTTGGAAAATGTCCAATTCTGATTGGAAATGGAGTAAAAAATATTAAAATACAAAAAAAAAAAAATAAGGATAAACTTACAGCAAAATGATTTTATAGAAATATATTTTTCATGGCTAATTCATAAAAAAACCCCAAAAACCCAAAAAAAACTTAGAATAAATAATTATCTTAAAGACTTATTTTCTGATCTTGAAATAACTTAGCCGATTTTTCAGTCACTATTTCATATTTGTACATCTATGTAAATAGATTACAATTTGTGTTTTTTTTATATTCTATTAAGATTTAAATTTATTGGTTAGATCAGTAGAATGGGAACAGAGAGATTCATCTTGGCAATCATTTTGAAGGTAAAATATGTAGTTTTAAAGATAAACACTTTAAAAAATTTTTTTTTTTTAAGTAGGACTAAGTCAAACTATTTAACTCTAAATATGAAAATGTATCAGTACTAAAACAAATAAGTCCTTTATATATACTAGTACAAAATAAAAAAAAAACGCCCTTTTAGACCTACCCTTGATGACTCCTCTTTCACCTACTCTTGACTACTCCTCTTTGACCTACACCTAATGACTCCTCTTTGACTTACCCCTGATGACTAGTCTTTGACATCTACTCCTAATGACTCTTCTTTGACCTCTACTCCTAATGACTTCTCTTTGTGCTCTAATGATGTACCCCTGATGACTAGTCTTTGACCTACACTTGACAATGACTCTTTGACCTACATGTAATGACTCCTCTTTGGCCTCTACTCCTAATGATTTCTCTTTGACCTCTACTCCTAATGACTTCTTTGACCTCTACTCCTGATGACTAGTGTTTGACTTACCCCTTATGACTAGTCTTTGACCTACTCTTGACTACTCCTCTTTGACCTACTCCTAATGACTTCTCTTTGATGTGCCCCTAATGAATCCTCTTTGACCTCTACTCCTAATGACTCCTTCTTGGCCTACTCCTAATGACCCTCTTTGACCTACACCTAATGACTCCTCTTTGACATCTACTCCTAATGACTCTTCTTTGACCTCTACTCCTAATGACTTTTGTGCTCTAATGATGTACCCCTGATGACTAGTCTTTGATCTACTATTGACAATGACTCTTTGACCTACATGTAATGACTCTTTGATATCTACTCCTAATGACTCTTCTTTGATATCTACTCCTAATGACTCTTCTTTGATATCTACTCCTAATGACTCTTTTTTGACCTCTACTCCTAATGACTCTTCTTTGACCTCTACTCCTAAGGACTCTTCTTTGACCTCTACTCCTAAGGACTCTTCTTTGACCTCTACTCCTAATGACTCTTCTTTGACCTCTACTCCTAAGGACTCTTCTTTTGACCTCTACTCCTAATGACTCTTCTTTGACCTCTACTCCTAATGACTCTTCTTTGACCTCTACTCCTAATGACTCTTTGACCTCTACTCCTAATGACTCCCCTTTGACCTAATGTTGATGACTCCTCTTTGACCTCTACCCAATGACTTCTCTTTGACTTACCCCTGACGACTCCTCTTTGACCTACTCTTGACGACCCATCTTTGACCTCTACACCCGATGACTCTTCTTTCTGTTTCATATTCAAAATTATGCCACATTAAAATGCACACACAGAATTGTTGGTTGATCAGTTAGAATAACTTTATTGGTGTAAAAACTTCACATTTTGATTAATACTTCTTTCTGAGCAAATGGTAAACAGGTGTTACTTTTAGTACAATCCTTGGATAATAATGACAAATTCTCACCTCTAAAATTCCATGATAGAAATTAGCATCTTTCCCTGCCAGACATTTTTTAAGAAGTTGCGTTCAATTATTATTAATTAATAAATAACAATGGCACAGAATTTGTAAGGTGTCATCTTTTAGTCTTTGTATTTTGTGTTAAATATTTCATACATTTATGTCATATATTATTAATAATTATATAAGACTGACTTTTCTCATACATTTATATCATATATTTTTAATAATGGAGATTCTGTATTTCTGTCTGTAACAAAAACTACATCATAGCTCTACGTCACAGCATTCTTATGCTATATACACCCAAAATTTCCGCCCTGTCGGCTGGGGCGTTAGAATGCACCGACTGCACCTCTGTAGAGGGGTAAGACTCCCCCAATGGGGCCACCTGTTGGCCATGGGTGGCGACCCGTGATGCTTAAGGATAGAGCCCAGGTGGATGAGCAGTTCATGACATGCAATACTCCACTTTGGCCCTATCTTGGGCTAGATGGGCGGTCGGAGAGGCCCCCTCCGATCAATCGGCTGGTCACGTCAAGCCCTAGCACCTATATGATTTTCCCAAACCTATTGCCCTTATGGAAAGCCCCAACCCCTTTTTATCATATGGGTGCTAGAAGGCATTCTGGCAGAACCTACTCATGAACGGTTAGAACTAATAATTTTAAGAAAGGCATAAATCCACCTATCCCTGTATTCTATATGCACTAGATAATCAGGAGAGATATAAAAAAAAACTATTTATAAAAGCAATTGATAAAATGTAATTGTATTTCATTAACAAATATTGTATCTAATAAACAACGACATCTTTATTTTATTTTTTCAAGTCTTTTCTCTGAATTTGTTTGCTTAAAGATTATTTCTTTTTAACTTGACAAACAAAACATTTGGAGAAAAAAAATCTATTTGTTCATTGTTTTTCTTTTCTATTGATGAGCTTTGTTTGTTTTTCTGAGCTAATTTGTTTTTTCAAAGGTCAGATATTTATCTTAAATGATTTTTGAACTCTGAGTCATGAAGTTGATTTTGTGTGGAATTGTTTGGATTTGTAAGTTCTTTTAATGATCTTAAAATTAGAGACAAGGAAAGGAGGATAGGGAGAGAGGAGAGGAGGGAAGAAGGGAGCTGAGAGAGGGGGTTTAGAGACTAGGAAAGAAGGAAGGAGAGAGAGAGAGAGACAAACAGACAGATTAAGAGAGAAGAAAGGGATGAGAGGGAATTAGACATGGAAGAGATTGAGTAGAGAGAGAGAGAGACGGGGGGAATTAGACAAGGAAGGAGAGAGAGAGAGAGAGAGAGAGAGAGAGAGAGAGAGAGAGAGAGAGAGAGAGAGAGAGAGAGAGAGAGAGAGATGTATTTAGAGATGAATGAGAGAGAGAGAGAGAGAGATGTATTTAGAGATGAATGAGAGAGAGAGAGAGACATAAAGAAATTAAAGAATTAGAAATAAGGAAGGAAGGAGAGTTAGAGATAAAGGAGAATAATGGAGTGACAAAGAAGGAAGGAGGTAGGGAGAGTTAGAAAGAAGGAAAGAGAGACGAAGGAGGGAGGGTTAGGAAGAAATTGAGGGAGAGTTAGAGAGAGAACAAGAAAGTGAGAGAGTTAGGGAGAGAGAGACCAAGAAGGTGGGAGAGTTAGGGAGAGAGAGACCAAGAAGGTGGGAGAGTTAGGGAGAGAGACCAAGAAGGAAGGAGGCAGGGAGAATTAGCGACAAGGAAAGAGGGAGAGTTAGGGAGAGACAAAGAATTATAGAGGGAAAGTTAGGAACAGAATCTTTTCTTTCTTTGTCTTTCTCTATTTTCATTTTATGATGATGGGGGAGGATTATTTAGTATTAACAGTTCTTCAGTCAATTAAAGACTTCAATAAAGAAACAAACCACCCTGTCACCCGGGGCGTTAGAATGCACCGACTGCACCTCTGCAGAGGGGTAAGACTTCTCCAATGGGGTCACCTGTGGGCTGTAACTCTATCTGATGGTGAGGTTCCAGTTCTGGAGGTTTGGGAAATGTGGAGCACCCCTTCATCATCATTGTTCCCTGGTCCACTCTGACCCGGAGTGGTAGTACCAGTTAGGGTCCCATATAAAAGACAATTTACTTTTGTGTGGCATTGTTTTTGTTGGTAAAAGTTTCTAATATTCAAGATGTTTTTTTTCATATTGAATATTAAAATCCAAACATGTTATTGCAAAATTCAGTTCAATATTTTAATGATCATCATTTATAGAAGACTTTATTTCTGAAGAATTTAAAGAGAAAATAAATACAATGAATTTGAAATAGAACAACTGTCATTATCACCTGATGATATATATATATATATATATAGTAAATGAAGGAAAAAACTCTAAACTTGCTTCATTACAACAATTTATTGTAATTATTGTAATGAAGCAAGTTTAGAGTGTTTTTCCTTCATTTACTGAATATCTTGCTCTGTCCTTCCATTCATTGGTATTAGGCACATTGAGCTCTCAACACGGTCTACCTGCATCAGCTTGGTTAAACCACACATGGAAAGATCCTAACTACAGGAAAGTGAATTGAGACCCATCTGATGAGGCGAAAATTTGGGGAGCCGGTTTAAATCAACTTAGATTTATATGGGCCCCAATTTTTGTCAAAATAAATTTATTATGGGATCACTGTATTGAGTTCTTCCTTCATTTTTTGATAAATATTGCGCTCTGTATATAATCTAAAAGGTTATCTTACATTGAGCTCTCTTCAGTGATTTAAAGATTCGCTGTATTTATACATACTGGATCATCAATATTTGTACAGTGGATCTTAGAAATCACATATAGAATCATCCCTTACTACCAAGTTTTGGATAAATCTCTATATATATATATATATATATATATATATATATGTGTGTGTGTGTGTGTGTATTTGGGCAGCATTCCTTCATTTATACATGTTGAATTAAACAAAAGACACATCTCCTGTTTAACAATTTTATTTGTGATTTTTTTCAAGTTTTCTGGCCAACTTTTTAATATTTGGGTGGAATTCGTGGATAAGTCCACCAAAGTTCATGTCTTGAGTACTTTTGGCACTTCGAAGTGCCATCATCAGGGGTGATGTGTTCCAGTTTTTCAAATTATATTAATGGATGTGGAGGCTGGAAGGAGGAGAATTGATGGCAAAGGTGCTATAGGCATTTTAAAATGTGTGTACAGCATTGGAAATTAATTTTGTTTAAGGATGGTTTGTATTGTTTTATGTATAAAGCTTCTAGTACTCGGGAACCCGATTATGACAAGAAAGTTCCCGAGTTCAAAAAGAACGTTCCTGAGTCCGACAAGAAATACCTGAAGAAGGCCCGGAGGGCATATCAGCTGAAACATTGTACAGATAACAATGAACATGAGGACAATAGTCTGAATAATGCAGATAATACTAAGTCTGTATGTGTATATATTTTAACTTGTGTGCATAGGTGTGCATTTATATGCATAATGTGTAATGGAAGTGCGTGGTGTAATGGTTAAAGTCATGGGAAATGGACTCATCGCCCTGAGTTCAAATCCTGGATGTGGTAATTGCATTTCACTTAGTGCTAAATACCCTTGGGAAAGATATGAATCCTAATCTCCCTCCAGCTATGGATAAATAGTAGGGCAGACCGGGCTCTTAACCTTGGTTAGGCAACCGGTCTAGGAGAAGGAAAACTCTGAATTCAAACCTGTTGAACTCTGCTTAAGAAATTGACCTTGTGTCACATCCTGCTTGTGAGGAGGAGTTGGTAAATATATAAATAGGTGCTAGGGCTTGACATGACCAGCCAAGGCCTCTCCAACATCCAATCTAGCCTAAGTAAGGGCTAAAGTGGAGTGTCTGTATGTGTATATATTTTAACTTGTGTGCATAGGTGTGCATTTATATGCATAATGTGTATATATTTTAACTTGTGTGCATAGGTGTGCACACGTGTACATCTTCTGTACATCCATACAATTCCAAAAGTCTTATTCTTGATTCAAAACATTTGACCTTGACCAGTGCAATGAATTAAATTTATTCAATGCATTTTTGAAAAACCCGTATTTTAAAATTTTTTAGGAATATTTTTGTTGTTATGATCATTCGTTTTCCAAAAGCAGAAATTCTTCATATTTTAAGGAGTCACGACTTTGGTCCCTTCCATTTCAGATGTTTAAATTGCATCTTTCACTTGTCAAAACAATCGTTGGTCTCTGCTGAAGCATCTGATATGGTGTTGCCAGGCTGGGTGCATTCATGTCCATTCCTTCTTCTTCTTTTTTCTTTCTTTTTCTTCTTCTTTTTTCTTTCTTTTTCTTCTTCTTTTTTTCTTCTTTTCTTCTCACTTCTACGTTTCCTCTCTTTTTTTTTTTCTTTTTTCATTTTTTTCTTTTTTCTTCTTCTTTCATTTTCTTTTTCTTCTTTCTTTCTTTCCTCTCTTCTTTTTTCTTCTTCTCCCTTTTCTTCTTTGCATAATAATGCAGAGAGCAAAATATATTTTTTCTATCTTTTTCTTTTTATTTCTTTTTCTTCTGCTTTCTCTTCTCTTCATTTTTTTCCTTCTTTTTTCCATCTTTTCTTCTCTCTCCTTTTCTTTCTTTCTTCTTCTTCTTTTTTCTTCTCCCTTCTTCTTTCTTTCTTTTTTTCTTCTCCCTTCTTCTTCTTCCTTTTTTTCTTCTCCCTTCTTCTTTCTTCCTTTTTTTCTTCTCCCTTTTCTTTCTTCCTCTTTTTCTTTCTTCTTTCTTCCTTTTTTTCTTCTCCCTTCTTCTTTCTTTCTCTTTTTCTTTCTTCTTTCTTCCTCTTTTTCTTCTTTCTTCTCTTCTTTCTTCTTTTTCTTTTTCTTTTTCTTTTCTTCTTTCTTCTTTTTTCTTCTTTCTTCTTTCTTCTTCTTTCTTCCTTTTTTCTTTCTTCCTCTTTTTCTTCTCTCTTCTTCTTTCTTCTTTTTCTTTTCCCTTCTTCTTTCTTCCTCTTTTTCTTTTCCCTTCTTCTTTCTTCCTCTTTTTCTTCTTCTTTCTTCTTCTTCTGTCTTCTTGCTTCTTTGCATAATAGTGCAGAGATCAAAATATCGGCAATGTGCAAGGTGTGTGTGTGTGGGGGTGGGTCGTGTGTGTGTGGGGGGATGGGGAAGATGGGGGGATTAATAGGAAAGTAATCTTCATCTGTGAATGCCATTGCCGTTCTGTCAAGTAAGATTTGTTAATCTTTGCTCTCCAGTCTTTTTTTTTTTTCTTTTTTCTTTCTTTCTTTCTTTCTTGGATTTATTGATAGCATTTTTAGGGTTCCTAGGAAAGCAGAGGCGCATGATAGACATTCATCTCTTGATTACTTGAACTTTAACATCAGAAAAAGGCTGGGACGGGGGGTGGTGGGTGAGGGTGGGGTCAAACAATTGAGGCTAATGGATTGCGCTAATTTTTATTGTTTAAATTTTTAGAAATTGGATATTCATTTGAAAATTTTGTTTTTATCACCCCCCCCCAGCACCCCTCTTGCCACCATTACCCACCACCAATGCCCTCCCCCTTATCATCACCCCTACCTACTATAATTCTAACCCACTATCATGCCCACCAATGCCACCCACTGCTGTCATCACTAACCTGCTACCCCGCAACACCACAAATGCTATCATCACTAACATACTAACCCCCCCAAAAAAACACCCAATGTAATTTTGTTCATATTCAATAAATCTTATACACTTGTATATTTAATCATCCCCTCCTCCACTATCACCATCCTGCCCTGTCGGTGGGGCGTTAGAATGCACCGGCTGCACCTCTGCAGAGGGGTAAGACTCCCCCAATGGGGCCACCTGTTGGCCGTGGGTGGCGACCCGTGATGCTTAAGGATAGAGCCCAGGTGGATGAGCAGTTCATGACATGCAATACTCCACTTTGGCCCTATCTTTGGCTAGACGGTCGGTCGGAGAGGCCCCCTCCGATCAATTGGCTGGTCACGTCAAGCCCTAGCACTTATATGATTGTCCCAACCCTATTGCCCTTATGGCAAGCCCCAACCCTTTTTATCATATGGGTGCTAGAAGGCGTTGGCTGCGGGTCTACATGTCCTGGGAATGACGTTAAACTCTATCTGATGGTGAGGCTCCATTTTTGGAGGTTTGGGGAATGTGGTTCCAGGCGTGATACTGGCCCTCACTAACTCAGCGCATGAAGAGCACATCTCAGATCTGTGCAGTAAAGTGGGGAGCTGAAGGTAAATGTGGTGTTCCACCTCGGATGCATAAATAATCTCCCTGATCTACTGCTAGTGAGAAGGGGATAGACTCCCTTGCTGTCTGGTTAGTACTAACAATGGGCTATTCTGCCTACTTTACTATGTATTTAATTTTTGTTATTTTACCATTTTTATAATATGGAAAACTATTCTAATTTTCTACTGAAAAACATGTTTCTCTTGACCTTATTTGTTATCTCTTATATTTTTACTAGCAAATATATGCACCCTCCGGGTGCAAGTATTTAAGTTTTAATATAATAAAATATCTTATTAAATTAGAAAGGCTAATGAAACTGAATAAGAATACAGATAAAAAGATTTGAAACAGAGGGGGTATGATTGAAAAATAGAACAACTTGGAAACTAACTCTTCCATCATTTTCCATTACTCCCGTCTTTCATTGGTAAATTTTCCTAATTTAACTGTTTAGTTAAAATAGGAAGTAAAGAATAATATTAGTTATTTCTTCTTGTTAGGGGATTTTTTTAAAGATTTATCCACAAGATTTTTGCTCATATTCATTAAGATAAAACCAAAAAATTAGAAATCAATAATACTAAGCATATATTTATTAAAATCAAATTTTTAAGATCAATATGCAAATTAGCCTTCCCATTCATACTGTAAACCTCTATTTTGTTGTATATATAAATACAATTGCATGTTATTAGTATGTAGATATGGTCAACAGTGTAAGTAATGTAAAACAATTTTATTAATAATTAAGGTTTAAATAAAAATAAAATCATGGAGAACGTGATGTAAATAACTTTATTGTGACTTGTATAGTAATATAGTTTCGGTTACAGACAGACAAACACACAATCTCCATTATAATAAGATTTGTTTTCATGAATCTTTTTGGAATAATTTCCAGCTTAGGTCATAATAAAAACTTTCAAAAAATATTTGTCTATTTAAAAAAAAATGTTATTTCATTGTCTTCTTTAATTTTTTTTGGTGAAACCCTTTCCTTTCCTTTGTTCTTTTATAATGAATATCCAAAGTTAATATAAAATTTCCGTTCTGTATTTAAAAAAAAAAATGTTTTTTTTTTTTTTGTTTTATTATTGTTATTATTATTATTATTATATTATTTTTCTTCTCTCTTCAAATGCAAGAATAACACTAAGAACTGTTTGCCAATCGCAATTTGTTTTTCTTTCTTCGTTGAAGAGATTTAAAAAAAAAAAAAAAAAAAACAACAATAAAACAAACTCCAAAAACCTGCCCCAACCAAAAAATAAAACTAAAAAAATATAAATTTGTTTTTCTTTTTTCGTTGAAGAGATTTAAAAAAAACAAAAAAAACAAATAAACAAACCAAAAAACCTGCCCCAACCAAAAAATAACTAAAGAAAATCTAAATTTGTTTTTCTTTCCTCGTTAAAAGAGATTTAAAAAAACAAAAACCAACAAATAAACAAACAAAAAGACCTGCCCCCCCAAAAAAAACAAAAAAACCCCGTAAAAAACTAAAAAAAGTCTTTCAAATCATCCTTAAGCAAAAATCTTCCTTCTTCTACCATGTCAGTGTAATTTCATTAATAAGGTTTCCTAAATATGTCTAATTCAAGACTCTGTTCAACACTCTGTATAAAATATTTTATTTGTACCTTCCCGTTTCATTTTCCGAGGGAATGGGACGGTACGGTACGGGACGGGAATGTTTCCTCTTTTCTCTCTAAAGCCATAAAATGTTATTTTGCACCAATTCACAAAGTTAAATATAAAAACAAGTTGACAAGATTCACCTAATATTCAATGGGCTTTTTTTTTTTCCTTTTTCTTTTTCTTTTGAGGGGGGTTGGGGTGAGGATTTTCTTGCCTAAAAAAACCCAAAGAAAATGGTTTAGTGTTAAAAGAAACCTTGCGATCTGTTGTTGTTCGTTCTCCATTTAAACCTGAAGCAAATCTTCTCCTTTCATGTTTATCAGGATCAATTTACAGGGCTATATTTTATCTGAATCAATAATAGATAGAAATAATATTACTCTGTGTGTGTAGTGTACACACACACACACACACACACACACACACACACATATATATATATATATATATATATATATATAGAGAGAGAGAGAGAGATACAAACTCCAAATTACTATATATGTGCTCTGTGTATGTGGGTGTGTGTATATGTGTATGTATGTGTATATGCATGTATATGTGTGTATGCATGTATATGTGTGTATGTATATATGTATGTATATATATATATATATATATATATATATATATACATACAAACACAAACTATATTAATCTTAATATAGGCCTTTGAATATTAGTTGAGATATAAATTGTAATTTGGAGTGTTTTTGTTTCTTTGTGTGTGTGTGTGTGTGTGTGTATATATATATGTATATGTATATGTATATTTATGTGTATATATATATATGTATATGTATATGTGTATATATATATATATATATTCTCTTTACACTTATATAACATACAAACACAAACTATATTAATCTTGATATAGGTCTTTAAATATTAGTCTAGATATAAATAATAATTTGGTGCCTATCTCGGTCTTTTTCTCTTATACATATAAATACATATATATATATATATATATATATATCTTATCCAAAATAATAAGATATATAAAAATATTGCCCTATGTATGTGTAGTGCATATATATATATATATATTTTCTCTCCACACTTTACATATATTCATACAAACACAAAATATATTAATTTTGATATAGTCTTTGAATATTATTGATATAAATAGTAATTTGGAATCTGTTTTTTCTCTTTTATGTGTGTGTGTGTATATATATATATATATATATATATATATATATATATTGGAGGAACACTATATATAATAGAATATCAAATTTGATCTCAACCATTGTGCCATGTGTCCAACTGGAATTTTAGATGAGGCTTGATAATTTGTATTTAGATTTTTTTGGATGGTTACACATAATGTTTCAGCAAATGCTTTAAAACAATTGAAAATTTTTTTATGTTGTTTATTTTTTCATCTTTTAAAAATTGATATTTTGTCTTCAAGAAACCATAATATGATTTTACTTATATTTTTTTTCTCTCTCTCTGTCTCTTTTTAGGTAAGTACCATGTTTCTATCTACAGTATCTGGTAGGTTTTTTTTATTCTATTTATTTTTGATATTTGACCTATAGTACTGTGGCGTTAGTTTTGTATTTGCCTGGGGAGTTGTCTACCCGTTTAGTTCACTGGTTCCCGCTAGGGGCCATTTATATTTAAGCAGCTGGTTTGAACGTTTCTCTTATCTCTTTTCTGGTTAGTCTACCATTACTCTCTTC
>CM042173.1:28099929-28125556 GCA_023376005.1 Doryteuthis pealeii | reverse complement strand
CACCTAGATTGTTGCTTTTTTCTTTAATTTACAAAAAAAAAATCTTTTTTATTGAAAGAACAATAATTTTTCGAAAGAACAAAAATAATAACGGGTGAAAATAAATTGGATTTTTGATATTTTGATTTTGAAGAAAAGGAATATTTCTCTTCACCTGATTAAATTGAAATTCCTAAAACTATATACGAGTCTTCTTTTGCACTTGTCTATGTCAAAGGTGTTGGCGTCAGTAAGAGCATTCAGGTGTAAAACTTATCCTCCAGAAATTTGATTGAAAGAATTGTTTTTAAAAATCAAAAATCACTTTAAGTTGATAATAATGATGCTAATAATCAATAACAGGGTTATTTGGTGTTGCCTGGGATTAAAATGATGTTTAGAGATTAACACAATGTATCTGATAATGTGTGCATGTGTATGTATGTATGTGTATATATATATATATATATATATATATATATATATATATATATATATATATATTTCTTTAAGCTGCACATGACTTTCAGGATCAAAGTCATGCAACATTTCACTTTGGCCCTATCTTGGGCTAGACGGGCGGTCGGAGAGGCCCCCTCTGATCAATTGGCTGGTCATGTCAAGCCCTAGCACCTATATGATTTTCCCAACCCTATTGCCCTTATGGCAAGCCCCAACCCTTTTTATCATATGGGTGCTAGAAGGCGGTGGCTGCGGGTCTACATGTCCTGGGAATGACGTTAAACTCTATCTGATGGTGAGGTTCGAGTTTTGGAGGTTTGGGGAATGTGGAGCACCCCTTCATCACCATTGCTCCCTGGTCCACTCTGACCCAGAGTGGTAGTACGTGTTAGGGTCCCATCTATAGGTTAAATAGAAAAATGTATTTATAAAAAAATTGTATTATCCATTAAGAATTGATTTATTTCAAAACTTTATCGGCATTAAATGACCCACTGAGGTTGATATGCCCTAAAACAAAACAAATCAAACCAAGGGTTATTTGGTGTTGCCTGGGATTAAAATTATGTTTAGAGATTAACACAATGTATCTGATAATGTGTGCATGTGTATGTATGTATGTATGTGTATATATATATATATATATATATATATAAGATGGAGGCGCGTGGGCTAGTGGTTAGAGTCGTGGAAAATGGACCCGTTGATTAGGGTTCAATTCCTAGACGAAGCTGTTGGCATATCACATAGCGCTAATACCCTTGGGAAAGGTATGAATCCATATATTCTCCCTCCAGCTATGGGTTAAATAGTAGGGCAGACTGGGCCCTTCAGCCTTGGGTAGGTATCCAGTGTAAGAGAGGGATAACTCTGAATTCAAAATTCCTGAGGTCGGTCGTTGATAGGGTTTGTGGCAACCCTTGATGCACCAATTCTTTCCTATCGACTGTGCCAAAAAGTGCGGATGGTCCAACACAAGTCTTCACCACTATATACAAATCACTGTGTGGGTGTTCATTGTATGAACCCTCATGCGTCGAAAATCGATGAGAGAGTCCATAATATATATATTATATATATTATATATATATATATATATATTTCTTTAAGCTGCACATGACTTTCACGATCAAAGTCATGCAACATTTCGAACGAATACCATGATCGTATTTCGGATGAATTACGTCACACAATTTCGAAAGGAAATTAATGGCTAAAAAACGCCAAATCCGTTCACTTCATTTAATTATTTTTTGCTCTCGTATACAATATTGCATTTTTTCCCTTGAAACTGTCTGACATACCTTGTAAAAGGGTGAATGTTCACCCGAAATATCGGAATTGATTAAACCAGCAACAGAGCAACAGTTGAATATATAAAAATTCTGATTTTTGTTCCGTTTTTCTTGTTTTGTTCTTTTTTCCAATGCTTCAAAAAACCAAACAAATAACGTTCACAAGAACATAACATAACATACATATTATATATATATATATATATATATTATATATATATATATATATATATATATATGTGTATATATATATATATATATATATATATATATATATATATATATATATATAAAGGTTGTCGGGGTGTCCCAAATTCGGTATCAGACTAACAGCGAGGGAGTCTATCCCCTTTTCACTAGTGCTAGATCAAGGAGATTGTTTTGGCATCTGACTGAGGTGGAGCGCCACACCTACTATCAGTTCCTCACTTTACCACACAGATTACCGTGCTACTCGTACACTGAGTTGGCAAGGGCTGGTATCGGACCTGGAACCTTGAATTTCCTAGTCGGACACTCTACTGACTGAGCTAAAAGTCCTCTGTCTGATCTCTCTCTCTCTTTCTCTCTCTCTCTCTCTCTCTCTCTCTCTCTCAACCTTCTCTCACTTGTTTTATTCTTATTCTTGTCTTTTGCTTTCTTTTTCCTCTTTCTTATTGCCCTTATGGCAACCCCCAACCCTTTTTATCATATGGGTGCTAGAAGGCTGTGGCTGCGGGTCTACATGTCCTGGGAATGACATTAAACTCTATCTGATGGTGAGGTTCCAGTTTTGAAGGTTTGGGAAATGTGGAGCACCCGTTCATCACCATTGCTCCCTGGTCCACTCTGACCCGGAGTGGTAGTACCTGTTAGGGCCCCAGCTATGGGTTAAATAGAAAAACATGAGTTGATAAACAAAATTGTATTATCCATTAAGAATTGATTCATTTCAAAACTTTATCGGCATTAAATAACCCACTGAGGTTGATATGCCGTAAAACAAAACAAAACAAACAAAATATTTCCTCTTTCTCTTTCTTGTTCTTCTGTATCCTCTTCTCTCTCTCCCTTCTCTTTAACTTCTTTTAGTTTCCTTTTCTCTCTCTTTTTAGACCCTCTCTATCTTAGTCTTCCACCCTCTCTTTTATTTTGCTTTCTTTTTTCTTCATTCTCTTTCTCTTACTTACTCCCCCCCAGCAAGGTTTGTTGTATTTAACAAAAATCATTTCCCTTTTCCCCCTCTCTCTTCTCTCTTAAATTCTTTTCGCTTTCTCTCTCTCTTTTTTTTAAAAAACCCTCTCTCTCTTAGTCTTCTACTCTCTTCTTTTGCTTTAGCTTTTCCCCTCCATTCTCTCACTTACTCTCCCCTCCCCCCAGGAAAGGAGAGCAAGGTTTGTTATATTCAACAAACACCTTTACCTGACCTACTCACAAATTGTTTATATCTGATGAAAACTAGTTCACATGAAGCACCTGCCACTTACAATGCCAAATAAAGCATCTTTGGCCTTAAAAACAAACAAAAGTCGATTTTTCACCCCTTAACTGATGAGAAAGATGTGTCCACATCGTATTTCTCCACCCTCGTGCCAAAAACCAGCAAAAATTCATCTCTCCTCTGTGCCATTTGTTTGTTTCTTGTGCCGTGGCAGATTGGCTTGACCAAAAACCCAAGTTCAATTTTTCTCTCTGACGTACGCCGTCTCTGCAGACTTCTATCATTATTACGAGAAGCGGCTAATGCACCAACGTAGAGGGAGGGGCTGGTGTATTTGTTTATTTACTTTGAGATTTACAAATGGAGATTTTTAAGTAGAATTTCAATGCTATTTATATATATTAATTCTTTAATATCTACGAATATAAATCAGAAAATAAAAAAAAAATAATGTCCAGTGTCTAATCAATTTCAAAGAAACTTCATCTTCAGAGACTGTTTTTGAAATGTACGAGGTCTTGTGTTTTTTTTTGTTTTGGACGTTATAAACATGTGCCTCTGTCTCTTCCAAAACAAAAAACACACAAGACCGCATCCATTTCAAAAACAGTCTCTGAAGATGAAGTTTCTTTGAAATTGATTAGACACCGGAAATTATTTTTTTTTATGTGCATTGTAATTGCCTTCTTAATATAAATAAATAATGACATACTTAACAATGCTTCAAGCAAATTATTAAATACTATTATTATTATTAATAGCAAAATAAACAAAACACCCTCTGGGCGATGTAAAATAAATATTGCCTGAGGGGATGGGAGTTGAAAATTTAATATCGGAGAGTTTGTATCATAAGTAAAGTAAAATCATCAAATTTATTAAAGGAGTAAAAAATAAAATAAATTTATTAAAGGAGTAAAAAATAAAAGAATTGAAACGGAAACTTAGTTCTGATAACTTTAAATATATATTAAAATAAAACAAACTATATATAGATAGATAATACCAGGTATGTATTTATCAAAACTTGTTTAAAAAACTATCTTGGGCTAGATGGGCGGTCGGAGAGGCCCCCTCTGATCAATCGGCTGGTCACGTCAAGCCCTAGCACCTATATGGTTTTCCCAACTCTATTGCCCTTATGGCAAGCCCCAACCCCTTTTTATCATATGGGTGCTAGAAGGCGGTGGCTGCGGGTCTACATGTCCTGGGAATGACGTTAAACTCTATCTGATGGTGAGGTTCCAGTTTTGGAGGTTTGGGGAATGTGGAGCACCCCTTCATCACCATTGCTCCCTGGTCCACTGTGATCCGGAGTGGTAGTACCTGTTAGGGTCCCATCTATGGGTTAAATAGAAAAGCATGAGCTGATAAACAAAATTGTATTATCCATTAAGAATTGATTTATTTCAAAACTTTATCGGCATTAAATGACCCCCTAAGGTTGATATGCTGTAAAACAAAACAAACCAAACTTGTTTAAAAAACCAATGAGGACTAACATTACATGCTCAAGTTTTGAGTGTATTTATTCTAGGTTATGATGATTTTAGGTAGTTTGACGTAAGCAGTGACGTAGTTTTTGCTACAGACAAAAAACCGAAGTTAATCTCCATTATTAATAGATTATTATTATTATTATTATTATTATTATTATTATTATTATTATTATTATTTTCTTACTTCTTTTTTTCTTACTCGGTTTCATTCTCTTGGCCATCTTCTCCTTCGTTGTGCCGCTCCCTCCCAAACTCTCATCTGTCTGTTCTTGTCCTGATCACTTATTTGTGATATATGTTTCTAAACAATATTTCTGCTGTCTGTGCCTTGTGGTGATTTGGTTCATGAGAATGGCATCCTGGGTCTCTCATCTACACTGACACAATTGCTAAACCATTTTTCCCTCCCCTGTAGATTTGCCCTCTATGAAGAATGGCACCATCTTTTGGATTGATGCCCAAAGAGTTTAAAAGAAATTCATTGGCAGGTGAAGCCAACAGTTGTCTCTCTCACCCCACCCCCTATCATTCTGTTTATCCCATTTTCTTCTTTCTTTCATTTTAATTTTATTTTTCACTTTTTTTTTTCTTTTCTTTTTCTTTCTTTCATTTTCATTTTATTTTTCACTTTTTTCTTCTTTTTCTTTTTTCTTTCTTTCATTTTAATTTTATTTTTCACTTTTTTCTTCTTTCTCTTTTTTGTTAATTTTTCTTTCTTTTTTCTTTCATTTTAATTTTAATTTTATTTTTCACTTTTTCTTCTTTCTCTTTTTTGTTAATTTTTCTTTCTTTTTTCTTTCTTTCATTTTAATTTTATTTTTCACTTTTTCTTTCTCTTTTGTTAATTTTCTGTCTTTTTTCTTTCTTTCATTTTAATTTCATTTTTCACTTTTTTCTTCTTTCTCTTTTTTGTTAATTTTCTTTCTTTTTCTTTCTTTCATTTTAATTTTATTTTTCACTTTTTCTTCTTTCTCTTTGTTAATTTTTCTTTCTTTTTTCTTTTTCATTTAATTATTTTTACTTTTTTCTTTCTCTTTTTTGTTAATTTTTCTTTTTTTCTTCTTTTCATTTTATCCTCCTACTCCTTCTACTCTTTCCTTATCCTCCTATTCCTTCCTTACCCTTATCCTCCTTCTTCTTCTACTCACTCTGCTCTCCTTTCTCATCCTTCTATTTTCCTATGCTCTTCCTTATCCCCTTACTCCTTCTGCTCTCCTTTCTTATCTCCCTCTTCCCTCTACTCCCCTTTCTTATCTCCCTTTCCCCTCTACTCCCCTTTCTTATCTCCCTACTATGTCTGCTCTCTTTCGTCTTCTTCCTACACCCTGCACTCATTCCTTATCCTTTTACTCACTCTGCTGTCCTTCTTCTTCCTCCTACTCCCTTCTGTTCTTTTTCCTTACCCTCCTACTCCCTATCTTTTCCATCCTTACCCTCCTACTCCCTATCTTTCCATCCTTACCCTCCTACCCCTATCTTTTCCATCTTCCTCCTACTCCCTATCTTCATCCTTACCCTCCTACTCCCTATTCTTCCATCCTTACCCTCTACTCCCTATGTTCTCCATCCTTACCCTCCTACTCCCTATGTTCTCCTTCCTTATCCTCCTACTCCCTTGTGCTCTTTTTCCTTATCCTCCTACTCCCTGCTCTTTTCCTTATCCTCCTACTCCTTGTGCTCTTTTCCTTATCTCTACTCCCTGTTGCTCTCCTTCCTTATCCTCCTACTCCCTGTGCTCTCTTTCCTTATCCTCCTACTCCCTTGTGCTCTTTTCCCTTATCCTCCTACTCCCTTGTGCTCTCCATCCTCATCCTCCTACCCCCTTGTGCTCTCCATCATCCCATCTCCTACTCCCTTGTACTCTCCATCATATCCTCCTACTCCTTGTTCTCTCCTTCCTTACCCTCCTACTCTTGCTCTTCCTTCCTTCTATCCTTATCCTCTCTTTTCACTACTCTTCTTTCTTATCCTCCTATCCCTTCTGTTCTCATTTCTTTCCCATTTTCCTTTTTTTTTCTCCTGCTCTCCTTCCATATTCTGCTTATCCAGCACTATCCTCCTCTCCTTCCTTGCCTATTCTCCCCCTCCTTATTCACCTTCCCCCATCCCCCTCATAGTTCAAATCAACAAACTTCTATTCTATAAACCTGCTTCTTCCTCCATACCTTTTTTGGCAACGTCAAATAATAATATATGCTGTGCACAATCAGAAAAAGATCTGCGTTTGGAAAATGTCCAATTCTGATGGAAATGAGTAAAAAATATTAAAATACAAAAAAAAATAAGGATAACTTACAGCAAATGATTTTATAGAAATATATTTTTCATGGCAATTCAAAAAAACGCCCAACAAAACTTAGAATAAATAATTATCTTAAAGACTTATTTTCTGATCTTGAAATAACTTAGCCGATTTTCAGTCACTATTTCATATTGTACATCTATGTAAATAGATTACAATTTGTGTTTTTATATTCTATTAAGATTTAAATTTATGGTTAGATCAGTAGAATGGGACAGAGAGATTCATCTTGCAATCTTTTTTGAAGGGTAAAATATGTAGTTTTAAAGATAAACACTTAAAAATTTTTTTTTTTTAAGTAGGACTAAGTCAAACTATTTAACTCTAAATATGAAAATGTATCAGTACTAAAACAAATAAATCCTTTATATATACTAGTACAAAATAAAAAAAACACCCTCTTAGACCTACTCTTGATGACTCCTCTTTCACCTACTCTTGACTACTCCTCTTTGACCTACACCTAATGACTTCTCTTTGACATCTACTAATAACTCCTCTTTGACCTCTACTCCTAATGACTCCTCTTTGACCTCTACCCCTGATGACTAGTCTTTGACATCTACTCCTAATGACTCTTTCTTGGCCTACTCCTAATGACTCCTCTTTGACCTCTACTCCTGATGACGTTTCTTTGTGGTCATAATGATGTACCCCTGATTACTAGTCTTGACCTACTCTTGACAATGACTCTTTGACCTACACTGTAATGATTCTCTTTGACCCTTACTCTGATGACTTTCTTTCCCTCTACTCCTGATAGACTTCTCTTTGACCTCTACTCCTGATGACTAGTCTTTGACTTACCCCTTATGACTAGTCTTTTGACCTACTCTTGACTACTCCTCTTTGACCTACTCCTAATGACTCTCTCTTTTGA
This sequence comes from Doryteuthis pealeii, assembly GCA_023376005.1. Classification (NCBI taxonomy): domain Eukaryota; kingdom Metazoa; phylum Mollusca; class Cephalopoda; order Myopsida; family Loliginidae; genus Doryteuthis; species Doryteuthis pealeii. The sequence continues at coordinate 28,117,719 of CM042173.1, read as the reverse complement.
TGTCCCCTAATGACTCCTCTTTGACCTCTTACTCCTCTTAATGACTCCTTCTTGGCCTACTCCAATGACTCTCTTTGACATCTACTCCTAATGACTCTTCTTTGACTCTACTCCTAATGACTTTTGTGCTCTAATGATGTACCTGATGACTAGTCTTGACCACTATTGACAATGACTCTCTTTGACCTACATGTAATGACTCTTTGATATCTACTCCTAATGACTCTTCTTTGACCTCTATCCTAAGGACTTCTTTGACCTCTACTCCTAATGATTCTTCTTTGACCTCTACTCCTAATGACTTTTGTGCTCTAATGATGTATCCCTGATGACTAGTCTTTGACCTACTATTGACATGACTTTGACCTACATGTGATGACTCTCTTTGACCTCTTACTCCCATGACTTCTCTTTGACTTACCCCTGACTACTAGTCTTTGCCTACTCTGACAACTCCTTTGACCTACTCTTGACGACTCCCTTTGACCTAATGTTGATGATCCTTTTGACCCTATCCCAATGACTCTCTTGACCTACCTCTATGACCTCTCTTTGACCTACTCTTGACGACCCCTCTTTGACCTCTACACCAATGACTCCTCTCTGTTTTCATATTCAAATTATGCCACATTAAAATGCAGCGACACGTATTGTTGGTTGATCAGTTAGAATAACTTTATTGGTGTAAAAACTTCACATTTGATTAATATTCTTTCTGAGCAAATGGTAAACAGGTGTTACTTTTAGTACAATCCTTGGATAATAATGAAAATTCTCACCTAAAATTCCATGATAGAAATTAGCATCTTTCCTGCCAGACATTTTTACAAGTTGCGTTCAATTATTATTAATTAATAAATAACAATGGCACAGAATTCGTAAGTGTCATCTTTTAGTCTTTGTATTTTGTGTTAAATATTTCATACATTTATGTCATATATTATTAATAATTATATAAGGACTGACTTTCTCATACATTATATCATATATTTTAATAATGGAGATTCTGTATTTCTGTCTGTAACAAAAAAATACGTCATAGCTCTACGTCACAGCATTCTTATGCTATAACACCCAAAATTTCCGCCCTGTCGGCTGGGCGTTAGAATGCACCGACTGCACCTCTGTAGAGGGGTAAGACTCCCCCAATGGGGCCACCTGTTGGCCGTGGGTGGCGACCGTGATGCTTAAGGATAGAGCCCAGGTGGATGAGCAGTTCATGACATGCAATACTCCACTTTGGCCCTATCTTGGGCTAGACAGTCGGTCGGAGAGGCCCCCTCCGATCAAATCGGCTGGTCACGTCACCCTAGCACCTATATGATTTTCCCAAACCTATTGCCCTTATGGAAAGCCCCAACCCCTTTTTATCATATGGGTGCTAGAAGGCATTCTGCAGAACCTACTCATGAACGCTTAGAAGTCATTCATCTTAAGAAAGCCCATAAATCCACCTTATCCCTGTATTCTAATGCACTAGATAATCAGTGGAGATTTAAAAAAAAAACTATTTATAAAAGCAATTGAAATGTTAATTGTATTTCTTAACAAATATTTGTATCTAATTAACAACAAATAAATCTTTATTTTTTTTTCAAGTCTTTCTCTCTGAATTTGTTTGCTTAAAGATTTTTCTTTTTAACTTGACAAACAAAACATTTGGAGAAAAAAATCTATTTGTTTATTGTTTTTCTTTCTATTGATGAGCTTTGTTGTTTGTTTGTTTTTCTGAGCTAATTTGTTTTTTCAAAAGGTCAGATATTTATCTTAAGTGATTTTTGAACTCTGAGTCATGAAGTGATTTTTGTGGAATTTTGTTTGGAATTTGGAAGTTCTTTTAATGATCTTAAAATTAGAGACAAGGAAGGAGGAGGGGAAGAGGGGGGAGAAGGGAGCTGAGAGAGGGGGTTTTTTTTAGAGGGACTAAGGGGAAAAGGAAAGAAGGGGAGAGAGAGAGACAAACAGACAGTTAAGAGCAGAAAGAAAGGGATGAGACGGGAATAGACAAGAGAGATTGAAGTGGAGAGAAGAGACGGGGGAATTAGACAAGGAAGTAGAGAGAGAGAAGAGCAGAGAGAGAGAGAGAGAGAGAGAGATGTATTAGAGATGAAATGAGAGAGAGAGACAGAGACAGACATAAAGAATTAAAGAATTAGAAGTAGGAGGAAGGAGAGTTAGAGCATAAAGGAGAGTAATGAGTGACAAGAAAGTGGGAGGAGCTCGAGAGTTGGGAGAGACACAAGAAGGTGGGAGGTTAGGGGAGACAGACCAAGAAGGTGGCGAGAGTTAGGGAGAGACAGACAAGAGGTGGGAGAGTTAGGGAGAGAGACCAAGAAGGTGGGAGAGTTTAGGGAGAGACAGACCAGAAGGTGGGAGAGTTAGGGAGAGACAGACCAAGAAAGGTGGGAGGAGAGTTAGAGGAGAGACCAAGAAGGGAGAGTTAGGGAGGACAGCAAGAGGGGAGAGTTAGGGGAGACAGACCAAGAAGGTGGGAGTTAGGAGACGAGACAGAAGGTGGGAGAGTTAGGGAGAGAGACAGACCAAGAAGGTGGGCGAGTTAGGGAGAGAGACAGACCAAGAAGGTGGGCGAGTTAGGGAGAGACAAAGAATTATAGAGGGAAAGTTAGGAACAGAATCTTTTCTTTCTTTGTCTTTCTCTATTTTCATTTTATGATGATAGGGGAGGATTATTTAGTATTAACAGTTCTTCAGTCAATTAAAGACTTCAATAAAGAAACAAACCACCCTGTCACCTGGGGCGTTAGAATGTACCGACTGCACCTCTGCAGAGGGGTAAGACTTCTCCAATGGGGCCACCTGTGGGCTGTAGGTGTCGACCTGTGATGCTTAAGGATAAAACCCAGGTGGATGAACAGTTCATGACTTGCAATACTCCACTTTGGCCCTATCTTGGGCAAGATGGCTGGCTGGAGAGGCCCCCTCCGATCAATCGGCTGGTCACGTCAAGCCCTAGCACTTATATGATTTTCCCAACCCTATTGCTCTTATGGCAACCCCCAATCCTTCTTATAATATGGGTGCTAGAAGGTGGTGGCTGAGGGTCTACATGTCCTGGGAATGACGTTAAACTCTATCTGATGGTGAGGTTCCAGTTCTGGAGGTTTGGGAAATGTGGAGCACCCCTTCATCACCATTGTTCCCTGGTCAACTCTGACCCGGAGTGGTAGTACCAGTTAGGGTCCCATATAAAAGACAATTTACTTTTGTTTGGCATTGTTTTTGTTTGTAAAAGTTTCTAATATTCAAGATGTTTTTTTTTCATATTGAATATTAAAATCCAAACATGTTATTGCGAAATTCAGTTCAATATTTTAATGATCATCATTTATAGAAGACTTTATTTCTGAAGAATTTAAAGAGAAAATAAATACAATGAATTTGAAATAGAACAACTGTCATTATCACCTGATGATTGGGGAAATGTGAACATGACAGTTGTGATTAACATGAGTGAATTATATATATATATATATATATATATATATATAGTAAATGAAGGAAAAAACTCTAAACTTGCTTATTACAACAATTTATTGTAATTATTGTAATGAAGCAAGTTTAGAGTTTTTTTCCTTCATTTACTGAATATCTTCCTCTGTCCTTCCATTCACTGGTATTAGGCACATTGAGCTCTCAACACGGTCTATCTGCATCAGCTTGGTTAAACCACACATGGAAGATCCTAACTACAGGAAATATATATATATTATATATAATATTATATATACATACATATGTGTGTGTGTGTGTGTGTGTGTATTTGGGCAGCATTCCTTCATTTATACATGTTGAATTAAACAAAAGACACATCTCCTGTTTAACAATTTTATTTGTGATTTTTTTCAAGTTTTCTGGCCAACTTTTTAATATTTGGGTGGAATTCATGGATAAGTCCACCAAAGTTCATGTCTTGAGTACTTTCGGCACTTCGAAGTGCCATCATCAGGGGTGATGTGTTCCAGTTTTTCAAATTATATTAATGGATGTGGAGGCTGGAAGGAGGAGAATTGATGGGAAAGGTGCTATAGGCATTTTAAAATATGTGTACTGTATTGGAAATTAATTTTGTTTAAGGATGGTTTGTATTGTCTTATGTATAAAGCTTCTAGTACTCGGGAACCTGATTACGACAAGAAAGTTCCCGAGTCCAAAAAGAAGGTTCCTGAGTCCAACAAGAAATACCTGAAGAAGGCCCGCAGGGCATATCAGCTGAAACATTGTACAGATAACAATGAACATGAGGACAATAGTCTGAATAATGCAGATAATACTAAGTCTGTATGTGTATATATTTTAACTTGTGTGCATAGGTGTGCATTTATATGCATAATGTGTAATGGAAGTGCGTGGTGTAATGGTTAAAGTCATGGGAAATGGACTCGTCGCCCTGAGTTCAAATCCTGAATGTGGTAATTGCATTTCACTTAGTGCTAAATACCCTTGGGAAAGATATGAATCCTAATCTCCCTCCAGCTATGGATAAATAGTAGGGCAGACCGGGCTCTTAACTTTGGTTAGGCAACCGGTCTAGGAGAAGGAAAACTCTGAATTCAAACCTGTTGAACTCTGCTTAAGAAATTGACCTTGTGTCACATCCTGCTCGTGCGGAGGAGTTGGTAAATATATATATAGGTGCTAGGGCTTGACATGACCAGCCAAGGCCTCTCCAACATCCAATCTAGCCTAAGTAAGGGCTAAAGTGGAGTGTCTGTATGTGTATATATTTTAATTGTGTCATAGGTGTGCATTTATATGCATAATGTGTATATATTTTTAACTTGTGTGCATAGGTGTGCACACGTGTACATCTTCTGTACATCCATACAATTCCAAAGTCTTATTCTTGATTCAAAACATTTGACTTGACCAGTGCAATGAATTAAATTTTCAATGCATTTTTGAAAAAACCCGTATTTTTAAAATTTTTTGGAATTTTTTGTTTTATGATCATTCGTTTTCCAAAAGCAGAAAATTCTTCATATTTTAAGGAGTCACGACTTTGGTCCCTTCCATTTCAGATGTTTAAATTGCATCTTTCACTTGTCAAAACAATCGTTGGTCTCTGCTGAAGCATCTGATATGGTGTTGCCAGGCTGGGTGCATTCATCACCATTCATTTTTTTCTTTTTTCTTTCTTTTTCTTCTTTCTTTTTCTTCTTTTTTCTTTCTTTTTCTTCTTCTCAATTCTACGTTCTCCTCTCTTCTTTTTTTCTTTTTTCATTTTTTTTCTTCTTCTTTTCTTTTTCTTTTTCTTCTTTCTTTCCTCTCTTCTTTTTTTCTTCTCCTCCTTTTCTTCTTTTTCCTTCTTCTCCCTTTTCTTCTTTGCATAATAATGCAGAGAGCAAAATATATTTTTTCTATCTTCTTCTTTTTATTTCTTTTTTTCTACTTGCTCCTCTCTTCATTTTTTTTCTTCTTTTTTCCATCTTTTCTTCTCTCTCCCATTTTTCTTCTCTCTTCTTTTTCTTCTTTTTTTCTCTCTCTTCTTCTCTTCTCTCTCTCTTTCTTCTTCTTCTTCTTTCTCTCTTCTCTTCTTTCTTCTTTCTTCTTTCTTCTTTCTTCCTTTTTTCTTTCTTCCTTTTTTCTTCTTTCTTTTTTCTTTCTTTCTTTTTCTTTCTTTCTTTTTTTCTTCCTTTTTTCTTTCTTCTTCTTTTTCTTCTTTCTTCTTTTCTTCTTTTCTTCTTTTCTCTCTCTTCTTTTCTTCCTTTTTCTTTCTCATCTTTTTCTTTTCTCTTCTCTTCTTCCTTTTCTTTTTCATCTTTTTTCTCTTTCTTTCTTCTTCTTTTCTCTTCTCTTTTCTTCTCTTTTTCTTCCTCCTTTTTTCTTTCTTCATCTTTTCTTCTTCTCTTCTTCTTCTTTCTTCCTTTTTCTTTCTTCCATCTTTTTCTTCTCTTCTTCTTCTTTGTCCTTCTTTGTTCCTCTTTTCTTCTCCTCTTCTTCTTTCTTCTCTTTTTCTTCTCCTTCTTCTTTCTTCCTCTTTTTCTTCTCCCTCTTTTCTTCCTCTTTTTCTTCTCCCTTCTTCTTTCTTCCTCTTTTTTCTTCTCCCTTTCTTCTTTCTTCTCTTCTTTTCTCTCTTTTTCTTCTCCTTTTTTTCTTCTCTTCTTCTCTCTTCTCTTTTTCCTCTTCTTCTCCCTTTTCTTTCTTCCTTTTTTCTTTCTTCTTCTTTCTCTTTTTTTCTTCTTCTCTTTTTTCTCCTTCTCTTCCCTTCTTCTTTCTTCCTCTTTTTTCTTTCCCCTTCTTCTTTCTTCCTCTTTTTCTTCTCCCTTCTTTTTCTTCCTTTTTTTTCTTCTCCCTTTTCTTTTTTCTCTTCTTTCTTCTTCTTCCTCTTTTCTTCTTTCGTCTTTTTTCTTCTTCTTCTTCTTCTTCCTTTTTTCTTTCTTTCCTCTTTTTCTCTCTCTTCTTTCTTCCTCTTTTTCTTCTCTCTTTTTCTTTCTCCCTGCTTCTTCTCCTTCTTCTTGTGTCTTCTTGCTTCTTTGCATAATAGTGCAGAGATCAAATATCGGCAATGTGCAAGGTGTGTGTGTGTGGGGGGGGTCGTGTGGGGATGGGGAAGATGGAGGGATTAATAGGAAAGTAATCTTCATCTGTGAATGCCATTGCCGTTCTGTCAAATAAGATTTGTTAATCTTTGCTCTCCAGTCTTTTTTTTTTCTTCTTTTTTTCTTTCTTTCTTTCTTTTCTTTCTTTCTTTCTTGGATTTATTGATAGAATTTTTAGGGTTCCTAGGAAAGCAGAGGCGCATGATAGACATTCATCTCTTGATTACTTGAACTTTAACATCAGAAAAAGGCTGGGACCGGGGTGGGTGGGTGAGGGTTGGGTCAAACAAATTGGAGGCTAATGGATTGCGCTAATTTTTATTGTTTAAATTTTTAGAAATTGGATATTCATTTGAAAATTTTGTTTTATCAACCCCCCCCAGCACCCCTCTTGCCACCATTACCCATCGCCAATGCCTTCCCCCTATCATCACCCCTACCTACTATAATTTCTAACCCCACTATCATGCCACCAATGCCACCCACTGCTGTCATCACTAACCTGCTACCCCGCAACACCACAAATGCTCATCACTAACATACTAACCCCCAAAAAAAACAAAAACAAAAAACAAAAAAAACAAAAAAAACAAAACAAAAAACACCCAATTTAATTTGTTCATATTCAATTAATCTTATACACTTGTATATTTAATCATCCCCTCCTCCACTTTCACCATCCTGCCCTGTCGGTGGGGCGTTAGAATGCACCGACTGCACCTCTGCAGAGGGGTAAGACTCCCCTAATGGGGCCACCTGTTGGCTGTGGGTGGCGACCCGTGATGCTTAAGGATAGAACCCAGGTGGATGAGCAGTTCATGACATGCAATACTCCACTTTGGCCCTATTTTGGCTAGACGGTCGGTCGGAGAGGCCCCCTCCGATCAATTGGCTGGTCACGTCAAGCCCTAGCACTTATATGATTGTCCCAACCCTATTGCCCTTATGGCAAGCCCCAACCCTTTTTATCATATGGGTGCTAGAAGGCGGTGGCTGCGGTCTAAATGTCCTGGAATGACGTTAAACTCTATCTGATGGTGAGGTTCCAGTTTTGGAGGTTTGGGAATGTGGTTCCAGGCGTGATACTGGCCCTCACTAACTCAGCGCATGAAGAGCACATCTCAGATCTGTGCAGTAAAGTGGGGAGCTGAAGGTAAATGTGGTGTTCCACCTCGGATGCATAAATAATCTCCCTGATCTACTGCTAGTGAGAAGGGGATAGACTCCCTTGCTGTCTGGTTAATACTAACAATGGGCTATTCTGCCTACTTTACTATGTATTTAATTTTTGTTATTTTACCATTTTTATAATATGGAAAACTATTCTAATTTTCTACTGAAAAACATGTTTCTCTTCACCTTATTTGTTATCTCTTATATTTTTACTAGCAAATATATGCACCCTCCGGGTGCAAGTATTTAAGTTTTAATATAATAAAATATCTTATTAAATTAGAAAGGCTAATGAAACTGAATAAGAATACAGATAAAAAGATTTGAAACAGAGGGGGTATGATTGAAAAATAGAACAACTTGGAAACTAACTCTTCCATCATTTTCCGTTACTCCCGTCTTTCATTGGTAAATTTTCCTAATTTAACTGTTTAGTTAAAATAGGAAGTAAAGAATAATATTAGTTATTTCTTCTTGTTAGGAGATTTTTGCTCATATCCAATAAGATAAAACCAAAAAATTAGAAATCAATAATACTAAGCATATATTTATTAAAATCAAATTTTTAAGATCAATATGCAAATTAGCCTTCCCATTCATACTGTAAACCTCTATTTTGTTGTATATATAAATACAATTGCATGTTATTAGTATGTAGATATGGTCAACAGTGTAAGTAATGTAAAACAATTTTATTAATAATTAAGGTTTAAATAAAAATAAAATCATGGAGAACGTGATGTAAATAACAAAGGGAATTGTGACTTGTATAGTAATATAGTTTCGGTTACAGACAGACAAACACACAATCTCCATTATAATAAGATTTGTTTTCATGAATCTTTTTGGAATAATTTCCAGCTTAGGTCATGATAAAAACTTTCAAAAAATATTTGTCTATTTAAAAAAAAATGTTATTTCATTGTCTTCTTTAATTTTTTTTGGTGAAACCCTTTCCTTTCCTTTGTTCTTTTATAATGAATATCCAAAGTTAATATAAAATTTCCGTTCTGTTATTTAAAAAAAAAAGAAGTTTTTTTTTTTGTTTTATTATTGCTATTATTATTATTATTATTATTATTATTATTTTTTCTTCTCTCTTCAAATGCAGAATAACACTAAGTACTGTTTGCCAATCGCAATTTGTTTTTTTCTTCGTTTGAAGAGATTTAAAAAAAAAAAAAAAAAACAACAAATAAACAAACTCCAAAAACCTGCCCCAACCAAAAATAAAACTAAAAAAAATCTAAATTTGTTTTTCTTTTTTTTCGTTGAAGAGATTAAAAAAAACAAAAAAACAAATAAACAAACTCCAAAAACCTGCCCCAACCAAAAAATAACTAAAGAAAATATAAATTTGTTTTTCTTTCCTCGTTAAAAAGAGATTTAAAAAACAAAAAAAAACAACAAATAACAAACAAAAAGACCTGCCCCCCCCCAAAAAAAAAAACGTAAAAAACTAAAAAAGTCTTTCACAGCATCCTTAAGCAAAAATCTTCCTTCTTCTACCATGTCAGTGTAATTTCATTAATAAGGTTTCCTAAATATGTCTAATTCAAGACTCTGTTCAACACTCTGTATAAAATATTTTATTTGTACCTTCCCGTTTCATTTTCCGAGGGAATGGGACGGTACGGGACGGGAATGTTTTCTCTCTTCTCTCTAAAGCCATAAAATGTTATTTTGCACCAATTCACAAAGTTAAATATAAAAACAAGTTGACAAGATTCACCTAATATTCAATGGGCTTTTTTTTTTCCTTTTTCTTTTTCTTTTGAGGGGGGTCGGGGTGAGGATTTTCTTGCCTAAAAAAACCCAAAGAAAATAGTTTAGTGTTAAAAGAAACCTTGCGATCTGTTGTTGTTCGTTCTCCATTTAAACCTGAAGCAAATCTTCTCCTTTCATGTTTATCAGGATCAATTTACAGGGCTATATTTTATCTGAATCAATAATAGATAGAAATAGTATTACTCTGTGTGCGTAGTGTACACACACACACACACACACACACACACACAAATATATATTATATATATATATATATATATAGAGAGAGAGAGAGAGAGAGATACAAACTCAAATTACTATATATGTGCTCAGTGTATGTGGGTGGTGTGTATATATATGTATATGTGTGTATATATATATGTATATGTGCATATATACGTATATATATATGTGTGTATGTATGTATATATGTGTGTGTATATATATATATATATATATATAGAGAGAGAGAGAGATACAAACTCCAAATTACATATATGTGCTCTGTGTATGTAGTGTGTGTATATATGTGTGTATGTATGGGGTGTGTGTATTATATGTGTTATGTATGTGGGTGTGTAATATATGTATGTATGTTGTGTGTGTATATATATGTATATGTGTGTGTGTATATATATGTATATATATACAAACACAAACTATATTAATCTTAATATAGGTTTTGAATATTAGTTGAGATATAAATCGTAATTTGGAGTGTTTTTTGTTTCTTTGTGTGTGTGTGTGTATATGTATATATATATATATTTATGTATATATATATTTATGTATATATATATATATTTATGTATATATATATTTATGTATATATATATTTATGTATGTATGTATATATATATTTATGTATGTATATATATATTTATGTATGTATGTATATATATATATATTTCTCTTTACACTTATATACATACAAACACAAACTATATTAATCTTGATATAGGTCTTTAAATATTAGTCTAGATATAAATAATAATTTGGTGCCTATCTCGGTCTTTTTCTCTTATACATATAAATACATATATAATATATATATATATATATATATATATTATCCAAATCAATAATAGATATATAAAAATATTGCCCTATGTATGTGTAGTGCATATATATATATATATTTCTCTCCACACTTTACATATATTCATACAAACACAAAATATATTAATTTTGATATAGGTCTTTGAATATTATTGATATAAATAGTAATTTGGAATCTGTTTTTCTCTTTTTATGTGTGTGTGTGTATATATATATATATATATATATATATATATAATATTGGAGGAACACTATATATAATAGAATATCAAATTTGATCTCAACCATTGTGCCATGTGTCCAACTGGAATTTTAGATGAGGCTTGATAATTTGTATTTAGATTTTTTTGGATGGTTACACATAATGTTTCAGCAAATGCTTTAAAACAATTGAAAATTTTTTCATATTGTTTATTTTTTCATTTTTTAAATTGATATTTTGTCTTCAAGAAACCATAATATGATTTTACTTATATTTTTTTTCTCTCTCTCTCTGTCTCTTTTTAGGTAAGTACCATGTTTCTATCTACAGGATCTGGTAGGTTCTTTTATTCTATTTATTTTTGATATTTGACCTGTACTGTGACAATATTGCACATTTTCAGTTGATATATATATATATATATATATATATATATATATAATATCCCTCTGTATGAGCAGAATGTGACACAAGTTCAATTTCTTAAACAGAGTTTTACAGGTTTTTCTAGACTGGTTAGCTCGCCATGATTAAAGAGCCCAGTCTGCTTTACGGTTTACTCATCGCTGGAGGGAAAGTAGTTTGTTGCATACCTTTCCCAAGGGTATTAGCGCTATGTGAAATGCAAACAGCCTTGTCCAGGATTTGAACTCGGGTCAACAAGTCTATTTCCTATGACTAACCATCACACCATGCACCTCCACATTTTCATAAGGTCTGAATAAAACAATGTGTTAATAAAAATTTACATGTATTTATACTGGTTATTCAAAAATAAACAAAAAAAGTGTATGCGAGTAGTTTTTTGATGTAATGTAAATCCCCTTTACATATCAGCAAGAAAAAGTAAAAGGGTTACTTTTTGTAATGAAATAGAAGAGTTTTTTTTCCCCAAAAAAAATGACAAACAAAAAAAAAGCTAGCTATTTATAGTGACCTAATGAATTCCTGATTATGAAGGCTGTACAATGAATCAGCCAAAACTTTACTGTCATATCTGAAACACAAAAAATTAGTTCAAATCTTGGAACTTTTTTTTTCTCAGACCATATCTTCTTGATTTAGATTCCAGTATAAATCCACCCATTTCTCTTCAGTGATTTGAGTACCTTAACTTTAGAATTTTCCGAGTTACAAGTTATCACTCGGTTAATGTTTTGCTTTCTGTTGAGAGCTCAAATTTAAGCTATGAGAAAGCTTCAGATATGCTTATGTTATGTACTGTGGCGTTAGTTTCGTATTTGCCTGGGGAGTTGTCTACCCGTTTAGTTCGCTGGTTCCCGCTAGGGGCCATTTATATTTAAGCGGCTGGTTTGAACGTCTCTTTCTCTTTTCCGGTTGCTCAACCCACGAGACACGACTATGGGTTAGATTCTGGTCTACCCCCCTCTTGTTGGGGCTTTTGTAAGTGATTCACACAGCATGGACTATTCCTAGTCTCATGTCTGTGGCTTTTATGTTTATCTTTTTACCATTCATGAATGTGTCTTTATCTCTCTTTTGTATGTATGTTTATGTACACCTCTATGTATTATGTACCCTGTTTATCCATGTGCTGTACCATATTAAATGTTTTGTCTATCAACCTTTGTCGGAGTTTTGTCTTCAAGTATATATCACTTTGAACCTTACAGTACCATTCTGGGGCCGGTTTAGCTCAGTCGGTAGAGCACCCACTTCAGAATTACAAGTTTCTGGGTTCCATACTAGTTCCCACCAACTCAATGCATGAGTAACACTTATTGCTACCCTGTCGGCTGGGGTGTTAGAATGCACCTCTGCACAGGGGTAAGACTCCCCCAATGGGGCCACCTGTTGGCCGTCGGTGGCGACCCATGATGCTTAAGGATAGAGCCCAGGTGGATGTTCATGACATGCAATACTCCACTTTAGCCCTATCTTGGGCTAGACGGGCGGTCGGAGAGGCCCCCTTCGATCAATCAGCTGGTCATGTCTTTTTATCATATGGGTGCTAGAAGGCGGTGGCTGCGGGTCTACATGTTCTGGGAATGACGTTAAACTCTATCTGATGGTGAGGTTCCAGTTCTGGAGGTTTGGGGAATGTGGAGCACCCCTTCATCACCATTGCTCCCTGGTCCACTCTGACCCGGAGTGGTAGTACCTGTTAGGGTCCCATCTATGGGTTAAATAGAAAAATGTATTTATAAAAAAATTGTATTATCCATTAAGAATTGATTTATTTCAAAACTTTATCGGCATTAAATGACCCACTGAGGTTGATATGCCGTAAAACAAAACAAACTAGTTCCCACCAACTCAATGCATGAGTAACACTTATTGGGTAATCTGATCTGTGTGGTAAAGTGGTGAACTGACGATAGGTGTGGCGCTCCACTCCAGGAAAAAAAATCTTCCTGATCTAACGCTAGCAAAAAAGGGATAGACTCCCTTGCTTTCTGGCTAATATTGATGAAGCCAACTTTGCTAATGTTCTGAAGTCTCTGTTGAAGAATAATTAAAGTTCCAATTACCATCTAACTGGGAAGACAAGGCAACAAACGGTTGTAACTTAAATACAAACCCGAATGTCACAAAGTCTACTGCAGAATGACAGGATATATATAAGACTCCACAATGTCATTCAAGTCAAGCAGTCAAGCAGAACTCAAAGAATGGAATCACCCAAATCACCCAAATTCATGAATGGGTCATTCTTGATTTCTATATATACCAACTGTCTTGGACACTGCTTAAGTTGTACTTAGTTAGCTGCTGTTATTCAAACCAACAGTAGACTTACTGACCTCAATATCTGTGTGTGCAGGGGTGAGGTTAAAGTTTAAGCCATGTTAAGTATTCTATATTATTTTCACCTATAGTCTGGATTGAACCGGCAATCTTGAGATTGTTGTCACTTTGAACTGCATTAAGTCAACCCTTATATCTAACATGTGTCGTATATTGAACAAATAATATTCAATCCTTCTTCTCAGGAAGAAACTAACATTTGTTCACCCTTCTTTAAAGATGGCCCCTCAGTCCGTGAATATTTCAGATCCTTAAAATAGATCCACGTTCCCACATTATTTTTGATATTTTACCTATAATACCATTCTAAATTCTGTGTGTGTGCAGTGGGGGTCAAAGTTTAAACTATGTTAAGTATTCTATGTTATTTTCACCTGTAGTCTAGATTGAAGCTGCACCCTCTAAATCAGGGATCACCAAACTTTTTTCATGGTGGATCAGATAATAGAAAAAATGATGAGTGCGGGCCACATTATTATTGTGTTCAATACTTGCTAACCAGAATGAAAGCTCTGAGAAAAAAATGTAAAACAAAATTTATCTTTCCATGTTATATTTATGGATGAGTGGTGTAAGATGCACAAAAACAAATTTAACCAACATGTTTATTTTCAAAACATTATCAAAGGACGCAGCATTAGCAGAAATGTTTAGTGAGATTTGTGAAACTGAAGTTTGCCTTTCAAGATATTGTCTGTGTTTGGTTTGGAATTGCTACATCCAATCAAGAGAATTGCTTTCAAATGTTTATGAGTCAATTTCGTTCGATGGGTCAATTCCGTAGTCTGTTGAAGTGAGTCAGTGTACTGTTGGTTTGAACAACAGCAACTAACTAAGCACAACTGAGCCAGTGACAAGACAGTTGGTACTTATTGAAATCAAGAATAGTCCATTCTTGCATTTGGGGGATTCCATTCCCTGAGTCCTGATTGGCTGCTTGGTTTCTATGATGTTATGAGGCTTTATATATAACCTGGCATTTTGCAGTGTTATTGCAGCAAAATAGGTTTGTATTCAGTTACGACTACTTGCTGCCTTGTCTTACCAATTCAACGGTAATTGAAACTAGTATGATTATTCTACATGAGGATTTATTGAGTAATGTCTTCCATTTTGTATGTTATAACAAACAAGTTAGAGTACAATTGGTGGGCCTGATAAAATGCCTTTGCGGGCCAGATCTGGCCTGCGGGCCGTAGTTTGGTGACCCCTGCTTTAAATGATTGTTACTTAGAACTGCATTAAATCAACCCTAATATCTATTGAATCATATAGATGTACTGGACAAAAAATATTCAATTCTTCTTATCAGGAAGAAACTAACATTTGTTCACCCATCTTCTTTAAAAACTAGAAGTGCCTACCTGGCATCACCTGGGTAGAAGGGTGGATATAAAAAAGTTCATCTTGTAGATCCATTGATTGTTTTAATCTTGTTCCAAGACCATTTCAGATGTATAAAGTAAAGTCGTCAGGGCGGCCTAATGTCGGTATCAGCCAATCAGCGAAGGAGTCTATCCCCTTTTCACTAGCACTAGACCAAGGAGATTATTTTAGTGTCTGAGGTGGAGCGCCACACCTACCATCAGTTCCTTACTTTACCACACAGATCCCTGTGCTACTCATACGCTGAGTCGGCGAGGACCGGTATTGAACTAGGAACCTTGTGGTTTCTAGCCTAACGCTCTACCGGCTGAGCTAACCCGGTCCTATAGAAAATAAGTCATTCCTGCATCTCCAGATTCAGATCCTTAAAATAGATCCACGTTCCCACATTATTTTTAATATTTTACCTATAATACCATTCTAAAGTCTGTGTGTGTAGTGGGGGTTAAAGTTTAAACTATATTAAGTATTTTATGTTATTTTCACTTATAGTCGGGATTGAACCTATAACCTCCAGATGATTCTCACTTAAAACTTCATTAACTCAACATTTATATCGTTTGAATCACGTGTTGTACTTGAAAAATAATATTCAATTCTTATCAGGGAGAAACTAACATTTGTTCACCCATCTTCTTTAAAAACTAGAAGTGCCTACCTGGCATCACCTGGGTAGAAGGGTGGATATAAAAAAGTTAATCTTTTAGATCCATTGATTGTTTTAAAATGTGAACCTTTCATTAAGTTGATGATTTGGGGTGCCTATTGGATACTTGGTCCAAATATTTTGAAAAGAAAAATCTGGTTGGAATGTATTTTTATTGTTTTAAATTTAAGTCAACAATATTCTGTTAGAGAGATTTTTGTTTTTCATGAATGCCAACAATGACTTTCCTTTCTCTTAATATTCAAATTTTGAATTTTTATCTATCTTCACGAATATAAATAAAATATTCATTATTTTTGCATAAAAAGCAAGCTCTGGTGATAGTGAATGTGTGTATATATATTTACTTTGTCATTAATTGTTTTATTTTCGTAGTTTCCTCCGGACATACATATATACACACAACTGCCCTTTATATATGTACTAGAAGCGGCTACCCGGCGTTGCCTAGGTAGAAGAGGGGGAAGGTAAAAAGTTAGACTCACAGATCCATTATTACTAAATTGGGAGTTGGATCCTAGCAGGATGCTCTATTAAAATCCCTATGTAAAAAAACACCTTTCATTGATTCGGCCTGGTGGGTGTCAGAATAAAAAGTACACAGACACTTTGAAAAGAAAAATTAATATCTCCTATCTAAGTAGAAATGTATTTATTTGTTATTCAAGTTATTATAAAATGGATCATTTTGTATAATATAAAAATCATTTTGAGAAAAAGTATTTATATTGGACTAGAAGCGACTACCCGGCATCACCTGGGTAGAAGGGGACCAAAAAGTTAGTCTCTCAGATCCATTATTACTGAATCATGAGTTGGAGCCTCGCAGGATACACAATTAAAATTTGTGTTAACTCAGCCAGGTGGAGTGTCAGGAAAAAAAGTGCACAGACATTCTGAAAAGAAAAAAATGAATGTCTCCTATTTAGAATATTAAATGCAAAAAAAAAAAAAATCCATGCTGTTACTATTTAAATTTTATTTTTTAATCATCTTATTGAATATAAATTAAATTTTCATTATTTTATGCTCAAAAAGCAAGACCTGGTGATAGTTAAGGTGTATATGTATTTACTTTGCTGTTAATTGTTTTCTTTTCGTAATTTCTGTCAGACATACACACAACTGCCCTTTATATATGTATAGATAGATTAGATAGATAGATGGCCTCTCGATCTGCGAACGTTTCAGATTCTAAAATAGATCCAAATTGCCCAGGTGTGTACCGACATAGAAAATAAGTCAGACCTTTAACCCCAGGGGTAAAAAAAAAAAAAAGCAACCAAACATTCCTTTTCTTGGTAATTCATTGAATGTTTTCTAATTTTCTATCTGCTAATTTTACCGATTCCATCTTTCTTTTGGTTAGTAATTGTATTCACCAACGGCTGTTTTCTGTGGAATTGGACTCGACATTCTAGATGAGATACTTCAAATAAGAATTCTTTGGATGGAGTTGTAACGGTATATCGTTAAAAGAAGAAAAAAAGAGAGAGAATCATTTTTGGCAACTGACTGTTAGATTTAATGTCAAAGAAATGAAAAACAAGGAATTTTTTTTTAACCATTTGCTTAGAATGTTTGTTGCAAATATCTTAAGGATTCACTTTGGTGTGGGGTGCGGGTGGGGCAGGAATATTTGTGTATGAATAAGAAATAATTAATAATGGCACTTTTGGAAATAGGAATTATTTAACAGAATTTTGCTTCAATATTTACCTGTGTGTATGTGTATGTAATCATACTTACACAAGCCCACAATTATGACCATATCCATATGAGAGAATATCTTCCTATGGATAATTATTCACTGGATTTTGACATATATTTGGAGGATATGTGCTTAATTGAAGTCATACCTAATTTTGAAAATTAATTAGTTAATAATTAATGAATTTAGGCGGGCATATATGTTCAAATGTAAGGCTAAACAAATCGGGAAAATGTCAATCCCTGAATGTACATTTCGACCTATTAGGTCTCATCAGCAAGGTTATAGACATGGGAGACTGCTCTGTGTGTGACTCGAAACCTCGACTGTCAAGCTGATAGGCGAAGTCTCTAACCGTTACACTAGCTTGCCAATCCCACATTTCGAGTCACACATGGAGCAGTCTCCCATGTCTATAACCTTGCTGATGAGACCTAATAGGTCGAAATGTACATTCAGAGATTGACATTTTCTCGACTTGTTTAGCCTTACATTT
>CM042173.1:28062429-28094929 GCA_023376005.1 Doryteuthis pealeii | reverse complement strand
CTAACCATTACACTAGCTGGTTTTCCCAAATTTCAATTAGGTATTACTTCAATTAAGCACTTATTCTCCCAAATTGTCGGCTATCGCCATCTCAAACAGAATATAAGCCTGTTTACTTTCATATATATATATATATATATATATATATATATATATATGATTGGATAATCTATATATATATATATATATATATATATATATATATAAAAGGCAGTTATATGTATATATGTATGTATGTTTGTGTGTATGTTCGGATGAAACTATGAAAATACAACAATTAATGACAAAGTAAATATATATACACATTAAATATCACCGGTTCTTGCTTTTTGTGCAGAAATTAGGAAAATCAAAATATACATAGAAATAGCATTGACATTCTACTTAAAAATGTCCAGTATTCATAAATCTCAAAAGTTAAACAAATCAATACACCTAGGTTTTTTGGCCCCCACTTCTACGCAGGTGATGCTGGGTAGCCGTTTCTAGTAATAAGATCAAAATTACCAAAATATATTCTGTAACTGACAATTTCAATATTACAAATAAAACAAACATGTAACTATTTTTTTTTTTTTTTTTCAATTCATTTTAATTTTATGTTGGGCATTTTAGTGACACAAGGCCATTTGGAATGTTTAATTTTTGAAATTGGGTGAAATAAAATGGGACAAATAAGAAATTTGTGATTAAGCAACACCAGATAATCTGTATTTACATTTTTGCATTGCATCTTGAACAATTTGGATGGTCTTATTTTTAACCAGAGGATAATAACGGACGGAAGATTTAGGAACACCAGTATTAATATATAGATATTTATAAAAATCATTATGATTATTATCATCATAATCAACAGTTGCGTCTGGGTTTGCCAAAGGTATGAGAACAGCCTCAGGTCGTATCTGAAATGGAGAGATTTACACCTCAAGAATTTTGAAACTGACAGAAGCATCTGGTGTTTTGAAACTTGTATGACAACATCCAACTTGGAGGCTGATTGCTGCCAGCAACCTTCATCATGGAACTGTGTCTGCCTTTCTCCTGAAGTGTAAATTTCCTGTCTTGTTCTATGCTGGATTTGGTCGGCTGAAGAGGTGAGTCTGGTTCAACAGAGACATCTCCTTGAAAACTAAATGTGCAGTATACCGTGCCATAGTTCTCTCAGCCCTCCTGTACAGTGCAGAAGCCTGGACAATATACAAAGCGGATGCCCATAGACTACATGTCTACATTGTACAGTATATTAAATGTCAGGTGGTGGCAACATGTTTCAAACAGGACCATCCTGAAGAGAACTGGATTCCCCGGCATGCACAAAATACTTGTCCAACGCAACCTGAGATGGGCTAGCCACTTAAACAGACTTGGGGATGACAGACTACCAAAGATACAGATTCTGTACTCTCAACTGAGAGAGGGACCACGTGGAATCGGTACAAAGACAACATCAAGAGAAACCTGAAGGACTTGATTATCCCCATAGGCAGTTGGCAAGACATAACCAAGACCGATTAAATTGGAGGAAAATGATTCGCGTGGTGTCATCATCGTATACTTTTTATCATATTGGTGCTAGAAGGTGGTGGCTGAGGGTCTTCTTGCCCTGGGAATGATGTTAAACTCTATCTGATGGTGAGGTTCCAGTTCTGGAGGTCTGGGGAATATTGAATACCCCTTCACCCCCTTTGCTCCCTGGTCCACTCTGGCCCGGAGTGGTAATACCTGTTAGGGTCCCATCTATGGGTTAAATAGAAAAATGTGTTTATAAGAAAAATATTGAGTATCCATTGAATGAAGAATGAATTTATTTCAAAACCTTGTTGGCATTACATAACCAACTGAGGTTGCTATGCCACAAACCAAACCAAACATGGAGTGAACATGAAGGAGTACTCCACATTCCCCAGAGCTCCAGAATAGGAACTTCACCATTAGATGCAGTTTAAAGTCATACCCAGGATATTGATACCCTCAACCACCGCCTTCTAGCATATATACACTAAAAGAGTTTGGGGTTTTGCCACAAGGGCAAATAGGGTTGGGACTATCATATAGGTGCTAGGGCTTGATGTAACCAGTAAATTGATTAGAGGGGCCTCATTAAGAATGAATTTATTTCCAAACTTTGTTGGCATTAAATGACCCACTGAGGTTGATGTGCCGTAAACCAAACCAAACCCTTTGGACTTGTGACCCTGGATATGTGATTTTATTGTTGCTGAGAATATTTTTGACATGTTCTCTTTTTTATCTAATTTACCAGGTTACAATTCAGAGTTTTCCTTCTCCTAGACTGGTTGCCATACCAAGGTTAAAGAGCCCAGTTTGCCTTTTTTTATTCATTTGCCTCTTGGGCTTTTGATGTTTGGAATTGTGATTCATTGAGTATCCATTAAGAATGAATTTATTTCCAAACTTTGTTGGCATTAAATGACCCACTGAGTTTGATGTGCCATAAAGCAAAACAAACCAAAATCATAGGACCTGGACAGTGACACATCAGTGTAGGCAGACCAGCAAAAACCTATATCAACCACCTCTGTGCAGATTCTGGATGATGTTTGGAGGACCTCCCAGGGGTGATGATAGGGACGGTTGGCAAGAGAAAGTCAACGATATTATTGCTGCTATCACAACCTGATGATGAGTATCCATTAAGAATGAATTTATTTCCAAACTTTGTTGGCATTAAATGACCCACTGAGGTTGATGTGCCATAAAACAAACCAAACCCTTTGGATTTGTGACCCTGGATTTGTAATTTTGAACTGACCTTAGTGTAGCTGAGAATATTTTTGACTTGTTCTCTTTTTTATCTAATGCACTTTACCAGGTCTTCCTTCTCCTAGACTGGTTGCCATACCAAGGTTAAAGAGCCCAGTTTGCCTTTTTTTATTCATTTGCCTCATGTTTGAAATTGTGATTCTGGATTTTTGTTACTTCATTCATTGAGTATCCATTAAGAATGAATTTATTTCCAAACTTTGTTGGCATTAAATGACCCACTGAGGTTGATGTGCCGTAAACCAAACCAAACCAAACGCTTTGGAATTGTGAACCTGGATTTGTGATTTTAAACTTCTATACTGACCTTATTGTAGCTGAGAATATTTTTGACTTGTTCTTTATTTTATCTAATGTGATTTATTTTGTGAGAGGAATGCTTAAAAACAAGGTAGACATTCACTTTGTTTTCTAATAGAGCAACAATGAAAAAAAAAAAAAATGATGTGTAGAGATTTTTTATATTAATATAGTTTCAATATTCACAAAGGAATTGTCTCGTCTGTGTTGTCGGTGACTTTTATGTATTTTCAAAAAAAAAAAAATGTGACTGTTTTAAATCAAAAAACAAAAGAACTTTCTTCTATTTAGCAATGTCTAGACTCAAATTCTTTCTTTTTTTTTGTGTTCCATCAACTTTTATGACAATTATTCTATATTTTCTAACAAAATATTCACTTATAAATTTTGTTTTATTTTTATCAATTTATTTGGTTGGTTGGTTGGTTTTATGGCATGTCAACCCTTGTTGGGTTATTTTATGCCAAAGTCAGTTTAACAATTATAGTCTCCAATTATATCCAGCACATGGTTTTAGGTAGAATTTCTCTCTTATATTTTATGTCTTGCTGTCTCTCTCACTGTAAAAGTTTGGTTGGTTGGCTGGTTGGCTGTTTTTATGCCATGTCAACCTTTGTTGGGTTATTTTATGCCAAAGTCAGTTTAACAATTATAGTCTCCAATTATGTACAATACAAAAATGTATCATGTCAACCCTTGTTGGGTTATTTTATGCCAAAGTCAGTTTAACAATTATAGTCTCCAATTATGTACAGTACAAAAATGTATCATGTCAACCCTTGTTGGGTTATTTTATGCTAAAGTCAGTTTAACAATTATAGTCTCCAAATATGTACAGTACAAAAATGTATCATGTCAACCCTTGTTGGGTTATTTTATGCCAAAGTCAGAAACTAGCTTGCAAACCATTACATCATGATCAGACATCCTAAAAAAATAAGCATAGTTACTCTGCTAATATATATATATATATATATATATATATATAATAAGGATATCTACTGAGTCAGAACGAACCTACTATTAGTTTCGCATAAAGCTCTTCAGGGCTAAAATCTGAGTCAGATTTTAGCCCTGAAGAGCTTTATGCGAAACTAATAGTAGGTTCGTCTGACTCAGTAGATATCCTTATTACTGTGGCTCTACTTAGGTATCGAGCACTTTTTACAAATTAGCTTCTCCTAGCGGTTATATGAATATATATATATCTTATATACATATATATACATATAAATTGTTTTTTCTTTGGCCAAATACTATACCAATAGATTATTTTTTGTTGGTATGAATATCTTTGGTCTTTTTCTTTTTTTCAAAAATTTTTTTTTTCCTGGTTGATGTTGGGTAGTATATTTTTACAATCAAACTCTCTGCCGGTTTTTTTCTCTCCGCAAGGATCTACCACACGCTTGGTATATTAAATTATATATATATATATATATATATATATATATATATATATATATATGTGTGTGTGTGTGTAAGCTGATCTGTGGGCCATCTGCGTGCTCACAACTGAACTACTTGTAGAAATGGCTTTATTCTGTGAAGAGGTGGCATATCACCATATATATATATATATATATATATATATATATAATAATATATATTATATATATAGGGCGCGTGGTTTAATGGTTAGAGTTGAAGAAATGGACTCGTCGACCCAATTCCTGGACAAAGCTGTTTACTTTTCACATGGCACTAATACTCTTGGGAAGGTATGAATCCAATTCTCCCTCCAGCTATTGAGTAAATAGCAGGGCAGACTGGGCTCTTTAACCCTGACTAGGTAACCAGTCTAGGAGAAGGAAAACTCTGAATTCAAAACCTGCTAAACTCCGCTTAAGAAATTGACCTTGTGTCACATCCTGCTTGTGCGGAGGGGATTGGAAAATAATATATATATATAATATTTATATTTTTGCTTGAAGGCAATTACAATGCCATATCGCATAAAATTCATAATTATAGAAGATAAAAATATTGACAAGTGAATCTCGCAAATAATTACTCGGTGTGTAGAACATCGTACAGTAGCCGTTTCGACTTTATTAAGTCTCATCAGCGATGTATACTAATGATCTCCCTCCGACAGAAATCGAAACCGGGACTTCAGTAAGATAGTCAGAAACTATACTGCCTCAGCCACTGATACAGCACCGAGAAATTTCTGCGAAATCAACCTGTCAATGATACTGGAACGTCTCTACCATAGGAGGCAAGGGAACGCTAAGTGAACAAAACACGGTGCTTTATGTTCTTCGGCGAAGGAAATAAGATTTTGGGATGTTTTGTTTATTTTTTAGAAAGCATTGTTGAATAAAGTATATATTAATATTTATATTTTTGCTTGAAGGCAATTACAATGTGCAATATCGCATAAAATTCGATAATTATAGAAGATAAATAATATTGACAAGTGAATCTCGCAAAGAATTACTCGGCGTGTAGAAATCGTACAGCAGATATGGCATTCAGTAAGTATCTACTTACTATTTAGGAATAATATATATATGTTAGACTAACTTACACCCGATTTTTCCAAACTCATTTGCCATGTGTAGACTAGAGTAGAGGGTATTCAGCAAGGATCAACTTGTTAGTAGTAATGGATGTTAGAGACTAGCTTGCTAACCATAACACCATGATAGAATGACTTCCCTTTAACCCAACACATTCACCCCAGATAGGATGTCGCACAAGGTCGCTAGTATATATATTTACCAACCTCTCGCACGAGCAGGATGCGACACAAGGTCAATTTCTTAAACGGAGTTTAACAGGTTTGAATTCAGAGTTTTCCTTCTCCTAGACTGGTTACCTAGCCATGATTAAAGAGCCCAGTCTGCCCTGCTATTTACCCATAGCTGGAGAGAGAATTGGATTCATACCTTTCCCAAGGGTATTAGCGCTATGTGAAATGCCAACAGCTTTGTCCAGGAATTGAATTCGGGTTGTTGAGTCCATTTCCTACGACTCTAACCATTTGACACAAGCTCCTACAAGGCGCGCTAGTATGAGCATCCAGTGAGGATTGAGACACTATTCCTTAGTAATGGATCTATGAGACTAGCTTGTTAACCATTACGGAATGACTTCCCTTTACCCAACACATTCACCACAGATAGGATGTTGCACAAGGTCGCTAGTATAGAGCATCCAGTGAGGATTGAACTCACTATTCCTTAGTAATGGATCTATGAGACTAGCTTGTTAACCATTATGGAATGACTTCCCTTTACCCAACACATTCACCACAGATAGGATGTTGCACAAGGTCGCTAGTATAGAGCATCCAGTGAGGATTGAACTCACTATTCCTTAGTAATGGATCTGATGAGACTAGCTTGTTAACCATACACCATGATGGAATGTCCAAAGAACTCTTGTGGGTGTATACACTGTATGTTTTATTGATTTTTGTGGTTTCCTCTTGGCAAAGATTCACTTAGTCGACATAATTCCAATGTTGTGTTTGATCTTTGTTTTATAAATTCAAAAAGTGATTTAGATGTGTCAGATATGATGATCTGCATCTTTTTTTCGTGATTTTTGTCTGGCCTTAATATGGATTAATCCATTTAGCAAGGATAATTCACTTTAATCCTCAAGGGAAATAAGTTTCCAAAATTTTATTATCAATCTTGTTGTACTCAAAATGCTTTTGAAGAATCAGTTGATCTCGTTATATATCTCTGATGATTTTTTGTTTGGACTGTTGGAAATGTGTGTGTAATTCTTCATACAATGACTGCTATTTACACAGTAGCATTGCAGTGTGGCTAGACACAGCAACTAACCTCTGACCAGGAGCGAAACCTGACTGACTTTTCCTCACCCAGTTCGTTAATCTCTCGGCCATTTGACAGCTGCTGCTAAGGGGCAGTGTTTAAACTATTAAATACATACATTGTTTATATATTTTACGATCACAGAGAGATCCGTCTGTAAACAACAGATGATTATTGCTTTATGCTGGCAGTGAAAGTTGATCTTGTTATACTATCTATGATGATTTTTGTTTGGGACTGTTGGAAATGTTGTGTGTAATATATATATATATATATATATATATTTATATACCAACCCCTCCACACGAGCAGGATGTGCACAAGGTCAATTTCTTAAGCGGAGTTTAACAGGTTGAATTCAGAGTTTTCCTTCTTTAGATTTGGTTACATAGACATGGTTAAAGAGCCATAGCTGGAGGGAGAATTGGATTCATATCTTCCCAAGGGTATTAGCACATGTGAAATATAATATGTGTGTGTATATATATATATATACACACACATACATTTTCTCTTTATCTCTGTTAAGAATTTTGTGAGAGTATACACACATTAAAAAAAAAAAAATAATAATCTTCATACAATGACGGCTATTTACACAGTAGCATTGCAACCAACAAAGGCTTCATCAGATGATGACTCTGGTTCAGGCATGGTTTCGGAGGCCGAAAGCATCATTAACCCACTAACCCAGAATTTTGGATGTTTGTTTTAGAAGCATTGTTGATAAAGTAATATATTATTATTTATATATTTTGCAGAGTTTTCACTTGTCATGATTATTTCCTATAATTATTGAATTTTATATGATATACGCATGTAATTGCTTTCAAGCCAAAATATAAATATAATAATAATAATATATATAATTAATAATATAATATTATATATATATATATATATATATATATTATAGATATTTTAAATTTTAAATTTTACATTAAAAAGTAATTTAAAAAAAAAAATAGTTTGAAAAAATATTTCTTTCTGAAAAAATCCGTTGCAGGGTGACCTGAATGGGTTAAAACTCTTCCTTGTTTGAAAAGAGAATTTGTGTATTTTTTAATTTGAAATATGTCCTTATTCTTTCAAAAACTGTTACACTAAAAGATATACAATGTGTCGTTGGAGAGAAACGCGTAGCGATGTGCTAATGATGAAATGATCGCATTGACTTTACGCTTTTTGGAACATCATGTTTTCGTTTTTGAATTCAAATTATTTTTAGGCTTCTCTTTCGATGAGTCTGGATTAATAACAAGCTCTGAGGATGATTTTTATTAATCGAAATATTGTTCGAAATTAATACTATGAATTATATATAAATATTTTCATTTTAACAGGAATTGTGCGTTTTTCATATCCTTTTATATAATATATATATAATATATATATATATATTATATATAAAAACATCATCCACAGACACTGTGTTTCGATGTTTCACGTCTTATTTCAGTGTGGACTAGACACAGCAACTACCTTCTGACCAAGGAGCGAAACCTGACTGACTTTTCCCTCAACCCAATTCGTTTATCTCTCGGCCATTTGAACAGCGCTGTTAAGGGGCAGGTTTAAACTATTAAATACATACATTTGTTATATATTTTCGATCACCAAAGAGATCAGTCCTGTAAACACAGATGATTATTGCTTTATGCTGGCAGTGAAAGTTAATTTAAGTTGCCCATGAGAGCTTCTAGCCAGTTTTGGGAGCTATACGAGGATCTGTCAAAAGAGTAATGCCATTTTTTTTAGGACAAGTATATAAATTACCAAATAGGAACATGTAATCTTGCCATCAAAATGAAAGCTGGCCCCTCAGTGGATCACATCCTTACTTCTGCCACATAGTCAATCGTTTCTCTTTCAATAGCAATGTTCCACTTTGAATGCAGAGCATGTATCCCCTGCTCTGTAAATTCCTGTTGGCTGTTCTTAGAGCCACTTTTTTCACTACAGATTTCACTTCCTCGATCACTGGAAATAGTGTTTGCCTTTAAACCCTCTTTCAATGGGGACAAACATATTCCAGTGATGAGGAAATGAAATCTCTACGTCGACACGAGTGGCTCAAAGAACAGTCAACAGAATTAGTTGTAGTAAATCTTTACATATAAAAAAAGATTTCTTTGTTTTCACCAATGACTGATGCGATGTTCTTTTCTAAGGCCGCCCTGTCGTGGGGGCGTTAAAATGTACCGACTGCACCTCTGCAGAGGGTGAGACTCCCCCAATGGCCACCTGTTGGCCGTGGGTGGGCGACTCGTGATGCTTAAAGTAGAACCCAGGTGGTGAGCAGTTCATGACATGCAATACTCCACTTTGGCCCTATCTTGGGCTAGACGGGCGGGTCGGAGAGGCCCTCTCCAATCAATCGTCAAGCCCTAGCACCTATATGAGTTTACCCAACTCTATTGCCCTTATGGCAAAGCCCCAACCCCTTTTTATCATTATGGGTGCTAGAAGGCAAGTGGCTGCGGGTCTACATGTCTTGGGAATGACGTTAAACTCTATCTGATGGTGAGGTTCCAGTTTTGGAGGTTTGGGGAATGTGGAGCACCCCTTCATCCCCATTGTTCCCTGGTCCACTCTGAATAGAAAAATGTATTTATAAAAAAATTGTATTTTCCATTAAGAATTGATTTATTTCAAAACTTTATCGGCATTAAATGACCCACTGAGGTTGATATGCCGTAAAACAAAACAAACCAAACAAACCAAGGAGGAGCTTATCATAAAATATCTATGGGTTAAATAGAAAAATGTATCTATAAAAAAATTGTATTATCCATTAAGAATTGATTTATTTCAAAACTTTATCGGCATTAAATGACCCACTGAGGTTGATGTGCTGTAAAACAAAACAAAATAAAACAAACCAAACCAAACCTGATGCATAAAAATCTAAAAGGACACAGTAAAATCATATCCATGCATCCCAGTAAAGTTTACTGTAAAAATACATTTCAATGTTTTCTTAGAAATGAATTACACAGGATAGGTTACAAGGTAGGAGTTAGATGGCTTTAGTTGTTTCCCAAGATCATGAATAAAAAACCCTGGGTGAGGCTTGGTCCCTAGTTGATGTTACCATTCTTTTGGTTTGTGGAACATCCTCAAATATTGGTTTAGGGGGCTCAGGCAAAGCGCTAGGAATAGGGACAGGGGCCACTGGTGCTTGGAACTTCCTGAGGAATCGGCGATTCCGCAATGTGATCCTACCTGGGATCTATTGAAGTCAGTTAGCCTACTGTTGGTTTTAATAACAGCAGCTAAGTAGAACTATAGCAGTGTCCAAGACAGCTGGTATAAATAGGAATCAAGAATGATCCATTCATGAATCAGGGTGATTTGGGTCATTCCATTCCTTGAGTTCTGATTGGTTGCTTGACTGACACTGTGGAGTCATTATATATACTTTGTCATTCTGCAGTGGACTCTGTGGCATTTCGAGTTTGTATTGAGCTACAATTGCTTGCTACCTTGTCTTCCCAGTTCGACGGTAATTGGAACTTATTCTTCAGTCAATTTAAGAAACTTTAGTTGAGACCCATCAAGTTTCCATGGAATTTGAATTTTGTCTATGCAGTATACAATCATTTTAATATAATCTGTAAATGTAAAGTTATTTCTGGGTGGGGTGGGGAGGTGGAAAAATGTCACAGTTATTAATCCCCTAGATAATTTTTTCCACTCCACATTTTACTTTTCAGCAATTTCTTCTATTTTTATAAATTAAGAATATGGAAATCATGAAAATTTTAGGTTTCTTTCTTTTTACATATATTTTTTTTTCTTCCTTTAAAAGAAAAAAAAAGATATACGTTCCACTGAATTAAAATGAGATAACTTGTGCAATAAAAGTATCTTACTGCTTAGAGCGTATAAAAAAATTGGTAAATACACAGAGGAAGCACTTATAATTTTCCAGAATGCTGCTGCTGTATAAATATGTACATAATATATTGGAGTTTGGGTTCTACGTATTCTTCTTAAATAGATAAATGATAATCATAAAGTCTTTTTTGTAACATGCGTCCCGAGACAATATATGTAGAACAACACAATTCTCATAATAAAACGTCAGCGTGGTAATGTCAAGCCCTAGCACCTATATGATTGCCCCAACTCTTTTTATCATGTGTGTGCCAGAAGACGGTGAAACAACACAATTCTCATAATAAAACCTCAGTGTGGTAATGTCTTCTTTGTGTTTAAACTCAATTTGTTTGTTTTTTTTCTCCGATTTTCAGAAATGGTATATTTTTCTGTAGATGAAATATTACTACCTAGTTATGTGAACTGGTTCTCTAATTTCAAATACTTGCCATCCAGTGTGGAGATGTCTCCTCCTTCTTTAAACCCTGTTTTTCTGTTTGGACAGAAAGGGCATATTTTTTAGTTTTCTGTAGATGAGATATTACTACCAAGATATGTGAATGGGTCTTCTAATTTCAAAGACCTACCATCCAGTGTGGAGATGTCTTCTCCTTCTTTAAACCCTGTTTTTCTGTTTGGCCAGAAAGGGCATATTTTTCTGTTTTCTGTAGATGAGATATTGCTACCTAGGTATATAAATTAGCGACATACGTCTACAGTCAAGATATGTAGTACAACACAATTCTTGTAATAAAATATCAGTGTGGTAATGTCTACTTTGTGTTCAAACTTTTTTTTTCCTGTTTGGTCAGAAATGGTATATTTTTCTGTAGATGAGATATTACTACTTGGGTATGTGACCTGGTCTACTAATTTCAAAGGCTTTTCATTTAGTGTACAAATGTCTTCTTTTTGTTTAAACTGTGTTTTTTTTCTCTTTGGACAGAAATGGCATATTTTTCTGTTTTCTGTAGATGAGATATTACTACCTAGATATTAACTGGTTTTCTAATTTCAAAGATTTGCCATCCAGTGTGGAGATGTCTCCTTCTTGTTTAAAACTCATTTTTTTTTCTGTTTGGCCATTGGTTGCATATTTTCTGTAGATGAGATATTACTACCTAGGTATGTGAACTAATTTACTAATTTCAAACGCTTGCCATCCAGTGTGGAGATTTCTCTCTCTTCAAACTGTTTTTTTTTTTTTCTGTGGGCAGAAATGGCATATTTTCAGTTTTCTGTAGATGAGATATTATTACCTAGGTATATAAATTAAGAATATGGAAATGATGAAAATTTTAGGTTTCTTTCTTTTTACATATATTTTTTTTTCTTCTTTTAAAAGAAAAAAAAGATATACGTTCTACTGAATTAAAATGAGATAGCTTGTGCACTAAAAGTATCTTACTGCTTAGAGCGTATAAAAAAATTTGGTAAATACACAGAGGAAGCACTTATAATTTTCCAGAATGCTGCTGCCGCATAAATATGTAATATATTGGAGTTTGGGTTCTACGTATTCTTCTTAAATAGATAAATGATAATCATAAAGTCTTTTTTGTAACATGCGTCCCGAGACAATATATGTAGAACAACACAATTCTCATAATAAAACGTTAGTGTGGTAATGTCAAGCCCTAGCACCTATATGATTGCCCCAACTCTTTTTATCATATGGGTGCCAGAAGACGGTGAAACAACACAATTCTTATAATAAAATGTCAGTGTGGTAATGTCTTTGAAATTTAAACTCAATTTGTTTTGTTTTTTTCTCTGATTTTCAGAAATGGTATATTTTTCTGTAGATGAAATATTACTACCTAGTTATGTGAACTGGTTCTCTAATTTCAAATACTTGCCATCCAGTGTGGAGATGTCTTCTCCTTGTTTGAACCCTGTTTTTCTGTTTGGTCAGAAAGGGCATATTTTTCAGTTTTCTGTAGATGAGATATTACTACCAAGATATGTGAACTGGTTCTCTAATTTCAAATACTTGCCATCCAGTGTGGTGATGTCTCCTCCTTCTTTAAACCCTTTGGCCAGAAAGGGCATATTTTTCAGTTTTCTGTAGATGAGATATTACTACCAAGATATGTGGGATGGGTCTTCTAATTTCAAAGACCTACCATCCAGTGTGGAGATGTCTTCTCCTTCTTTAAACTCTGTTTTTTCTGTTTGGCCAGAAAGGGCATATTTTTCAGTTTTCTGTAGATGAGATATTACTACCAAGATATGTGGGATGGGTCTTCTAATTTCAAAGACCTACCATCCAGTGTGGAGATGTCTTCTCTTTCTTTAAACCCTGTTTTTCTGTTTGTCCAGAAAGGGCATATTTTTCAGTTTTCTGTAGATGAGATATTGCTACCTAGGTATATAAATTAGTGACATACGTCTCCAGACAATATATGTAGAACAACACAATTCTTGTAATAAAACATCAGTATGGTAATGTCTGCTTTGTGTTCAAACTTTTTTTTTTTTTGTTTGGCCAGTTAATGGTATATTTTTCTGTAGATGAGATATTACTACTTGGGTATGTGACCGGGTCTACTAATTTCAAAGGCTTTTCATTTCGTGTACAAATGTCTTCTTTTTGTTTAAACTCCGTTTTTTTTTTCCCTCTTTGGACAGAAATGGCATATTTTTCTGTTTTCTGTAGATGAGATATTACTACCAAGATATGAACTGGTTTTCTAATTTCAAATATTTGCCATCCAATGTGGAGATGTCTCCTTGTTTAAACTCATTTTTTTTTCTGTTTGGCCATTGATTTCATATTTTCTGTAGATGAGATATTACTACCTAGGTATGTGAACTAATTTACTAATTTCAAAGGCTTGCCATCCAGTGTGGAGATTTCTCTCTGTTCAAACCGGTTTTTTTTTTCTGTGGGCAGAAATGGCATATTTTTCAGTTTTCTGTAGATGAGATATTATTACCTAGGTATATAAATTAAGAATATGGAAATGATGAAAATTTTAGTTTTCTTTCTTTTTACATATATATTTTTTTCTTATAAAAGAAAAAAAAAAGATATACGTTCTACTGAATTAAAATGAGATAGCTTGTGCACTAAAAGTATCTTACTGCTTAGAGCGTATAAAAAAATTTGGTAAATACACAGAGGAAGCACTTATAATTTTCCAGAATGCTGCTGCCGCATAAATATGTAATATATTGGAGTTTGGGTTCTACGTATTCTTCTTAAATAGATAAATGATAATCATAAAGTCTTTTTTGTAACATGCGTCCCGAGACAATATATGTAGAACAACACAATTCTCATAATAAAACATCAGTTTGGTAATGTCAAGCCCTAGCACCTATATGATTGCCCCAACTCTTTTTATCATATGGGTGCCAGAAGACGGTGGAACAGCACAATTCTCATAATAAAATGTCAGTTTGGTAATGTCTTCTTTGCGTTTAAACTCCATTTGTTTTTGTTTTTTCTCTGTTTGGCCAGAAATGGCATGTTTTTCTGTAGATGAGATATTACTACCTAGGTATGTGAATGGGTCCTCTAATTTCAAAGGCTTGCCATCTAGTGTACAGATGTCTCCTTACTGTTTTCACTGTTTTTCTCTGTTTGGCCAGAAATTACATATTTTTCTGTAGATGAGATATTGCTACCTAGGTATATGAATTAGCTACATACATCTCCACAAAATATACATAGAACAACGCAATTCTCGTAATAACACATCAGTGTGATAATGTCGTTTTCATTTTTAAATTCTGTTTTTTCTCTCTGTTTGTCCAGAAATGGCATATTTTTCTGTAGATGAGATTTTACTACCTAGATATGTGAACTTGCTATCCAGTGTGGAGATGTTTCCTTCTTGTTTAAACTAATTTTTTTTCTGTTTGGCCATTAACTGCATATTTTCTGTAGATGAGATATTACTACCTAGATATGTGAACTTGCTATCCAGTGCGGAGATGTTTCCTTCTTGTTTAAACTAATTATTTTCTGTTTGGCCATTAACTGCATATTTTCTGTAGATGAGATATTACTACCTAGATATGTGAACTTGCTATCCAGTGCGGAGATGTTTCCTTCTTGTTTAAACTAATTATTTTCTGTTTGGCCATTAACTGCATATTTTCTGTAGATGAGATATTACTACTTAGGTATGTGAACTAATTTACGAATTTCAAAGGCTTGACATCCAGTGTGGAGATTTCTCCTTGTTCAAAATGTTTTCTTTTTCTGTGGGCAGAAGTGTCATATTTTTCTTTTTTCTGTAGATGAGATATTACTACCTAGGTATGTGAACTGGTCTACTAATTTTAGAGGCTTGCTACCCAGTGTGCAGATATGGATGCATGTCTTTCCTAAGGGTGTATAGCTCAAACTCAAAACTCAAACAACCTCAAAATTTCCCTGTCTATATCCTCCTTTGGGCCTTAAATAACCCAACAAGGGTTGACATGCCATAAAACCAACCAACTAACCAAAACAATCTGCCCTACTATTTACTAATTGATGAAAGAAAAGATATATTTATGCCTTTCCTGTTGGCTGAGGCGTTAAAATGCACCGACTGCACCTCTGCAGAGGGATAATACTCCCCCAATGGGACCACTTGTTGGCCATGGGTGGCGACCCGTGATGCTTAAGGATAGAACCCAGGTGGTTGAGCAGTCCATGACTTGCAATACTCTACTTCGGCCCTTACTTAAGCTAAACAGGGGTCGGAGAGGCCCCCTACAATCAATTGGTTGGTGATGTCAAGCCCTAGCACCTATATGATTACCCTAACCCTATTGCCCTTATGGCAAGTCCCAACCCTTTTTATCATATGGGTGCTAGAAGGCGGTGGCTGCGGGTCTACATGTCCTGGGAATGATGTTAAACTCTATCTGATGGTGAGGTTCCAGTTTTGGAGGTTTTGGGAATGTGTAGCACCCCTTTATTACCATTGCTCCCTGGTCCACTGTGACCCGGAGTGGTAGTACCTGTTAGGGTCCCATCTATGGATTAAATAGAAAAATGTATTTATAAAAAAAAGTAGGTATCCATTAAGAATGAATTTATTTCAAAACTTTATCGGCATTAAATGACCCACTTAGGTTGATATGCCATAAAACAAACCAAACCTAAGGGTGTTTATGTGAAATACAACGTACTGTAACTGTTACAAAATACATGTGTAAATTCCTAAGAGTGTTTAGCATGAAAATGAAACCTGAACAGCTTCGTCCAGGATTTGATCTCTGATCGCCATGTTCATTTTTTTAAAGACGGATAACCATTAGATCACACAATGTAGTAGAAATCAGCATGTAATACAAGATATAAAAAATTAAGGGGCAATATCTTTCGTTTCCATGCCGACATCCTCGTTTCTTTCAAAGTAGCAATGATATACCTAAAAGAAATTTGGCACTGCTCAACAAGGAAACCCTGATATCCAGCCAAAAAGAAACCGCCCCCAGCAATGAAAACCCAATCAGACAGTGGGAGATCACATGACTGACTCGAGATAATGGACCGTTCCTGATGAATCTGTTGCCGATGTAATAGTATTAAAAAAAATAGGAATCAGGCAAAAAGAAAATTGGGGGGGGGTGAAAAAAAATGGAATGAAAACATATGAAGAGTAATAAGCAAGCCATATGTAAACTTATTTGGGAAAAGGAAATGGTTCATCTCTCCCACCACCCCACCATCCAACTTGGCCTCGACTGACTCTATTGCCAAAAACTTTCAATATGAATACACAAACAGTAATTTGCCTGAAAAGCGGGGAACAACAATAGCGACTCCTCAGAGACTAAATAGCATTGCTGCAAAGCAGGTATGAGTTACATACAGTGTGCAGAGGATAAAATGAGGACAAGGCACACATTACAAAAGGGGAAGAATTTAATTAAGGGTTTTTGGCTCTGAACATATTAATGGATTATCTCGATTATAAGCATTTTTTTATATTTCATTCTTTGCAGAAAACCCTGTTTCATAATTTAGTTGACTGGTTGGTTGGTTTATGGCTTGTCAAACCATAGTGGTTATTTGATGACTAAGAGGGTTGGCTCGTTTTATGGCTTGTCAAACCATGGGTTATTTAATCTAAGGATGGTTGGTTCGTTTTATGGCTTTATAGGTGACTTACAGAAAAGACAGTGATATACCTAGGCTATGACATACAGAAAAGTACAGAATTTTGAGAGAGAGAAAGAGAGAGGCAATGACAATAGAAAAGATGACATACAGAAAAAGTACCCAGAATTTTGAGAGAGAGAGAGAGAGGCAATTGACAACAGAAAAGTACAGAATTTTGAGAGAGTGAAAAGAGAGAGGCAATTGACATACAGAAAAGTACAGAATTTTGAGAGAGTGAAAGAGAGAGGCAATTGACATACAGAAAAGTACAGAATTTTGAGAGAGAGAAAGAGAGAGGCAATTGACATACAGAAAAGTACAGAATTTTGAGAGAGAGAAAGAGAGATAGGCTATTGACATAGAGAAAAGTACAGAATTTTGAGAGAAAGAGAGATAGGCTATTGACATACAGAAATGTACAGAATTTTGAGAAAGAGAGAGGTTATTGACATATAGAAAAGTACAGAATTTTGCAAAAAAGGAATGGATGGGGAAGGAACAATGATTAATTACATTTGCAAAGACTTTTAGAAAACACACACACACACATATATATAAAATTAGATAATTACGACAAGCAAAGTCTGTGAATATTGTGTGCTTACCCTCGTTAATAAAAAGGTTAATTGAGGTTTTTGCTAACTGATTTCTAATTGTTTGATAAGAGATGAAGGAAAATTTGCTTATTCAAATTTGTTTTTTTTTATATTGTTAAAAATCTTTAAAGGAATCATTTCCTCCTCGTCCCCAAATTCTTTGTGAAAAATCTATCACTCTTGATAGTTGTATAATTCTTTTTTAATGGTTCATCCAAACGTTTCCTCTTTTAAGTCTAGAATATCATTATTCAGATTCACTTGGGTATTATGAAATTTCACAAATACAAAAATTGACCTCAGAAATATTTTTTATTTTTATTATTTGAAAAAAAAAACAAAAAAACCAAAAAAAAAAATCAGCTTGAATTTGATCTTTCTTTTTCCTCTTTGGTGAATTTCGAGTAACCGAGGCCAAAACTATTGGGCACTTTTCACTCTTAAACCAATCTGACCTACACTCGATCATCAGACCCTGAACAACCATTCAGGGACTTTAGAATTTCTTCCTTTTTTTTTTCATTTTCTGTTTTGGCAACTCTTCCAATCTTGAACAGAAGGTGCAGCAAACCATTAAATCCGCGTTTAGGATGGGGGAATGGTTGTTATTCTTCTTCAATAACTGTTAATCCCATTATTTCAGCAGCTGCGAAACCCAATGCAATCCCATGAGAACTTTTAATACAAAAATAAATCTGTTAAATGCGCATTATACGCATAAACAAGCAGTGCACTCTGATGAAAAGGGGAAACACCACAAAAGGCTTTTCTATGTGCATTTTAGGTTGAATGTTTATCTCTCCTCTGTGTCCCCGTGTTAAGGTCACCCTTGTGTACATGGGCTGTGAGTGTGGAGTGTGGATTCTATCAATATATATTTTTCACAAAATGAATAACTCCTGGGGGAGTCAAAAGTTTTGAACAATGTTTGCAAATTTCTCTGAATTTTTGAGATGAGGCTTGATAATTTGGATTATTTGGATTATTCAGACTATTGTCCTCATCTTTATTGTTATCTATACTATTTCTCTGAATTTTTGAGATGAGGCTTGATAATTTGGATTATTTGGATTATTCGTACTATTGTCCTCATCTTTATTGTTATTTACACTATTTCTCTGAATTTTTTAGATGAGGCTTGATAATTAGTATTATTTGGATTATTCAGACTATTGTCCTCATCTTTATTGTTATTTACACTATTTCTCTGAATTTTTTAGATGAGGCTTGATAATTTGGATTATTCGGACTATTGTCCTCATCTTTATTGTTATTTACACTATTTCTCTGAATTTTGAGATGAGGCTAGATAATTAGTATTATTAGGATATTCGCGACTATTGGTCCCTCATCTTAAAATTTCAGAGAAATAGTGTAAATAACAATAAAGATGAGGACAATAGTCGAATAATCCAAATTATCAAGCCTCATCTAAAAAATTCAGAGAAATAGTGTAAATAACAATAAAGATGAGGACAATAGTTCTGAATAATCCAAATAATACTAATTATTCAAAGCCTCATCTAAAAAATTCAGAGAAATAGGTGTAAATAACAATAAAAGATGAGGACAATAGTACGAATAATCCAATAATCCAAATTATCAAGCCTCATCTCAAAAATTCAGAGAAATAGTTATAGAGAACAATAAAGAGAGGACAATAGTTCTGAATAATCAAATAAATCCAAATTATTCAAGCCTCATCTCAAAAAATTCAGAGAAATTGCAAACATTGTTCAAAACTTTTGACTCCCCCAGGAGTTATTCATTTTGTGAAAAATATATATTGATAGAATCCACACTCCACCACTCACAGCCCATTACACAAAAGGTGACCTTAACACGGGGACACAGA
Organism: Doryteuthis pealeii; assembly: GCA_023376005.1. NCBI lineage: Eukaryota > Metazoa > Mollusca > Cephalopoda > Myopsida > Loliginidae > Doryteuthis > Doryteuthis pealeii. Next base: position 28,075,606 of record CM042173.1, on the reverse strand, counting down.
GGAGAGATAAACATTCAACCTAAAATGCACATAGAAAAGCCTTTTGTGGTGTTTCCCCTTTTCATCAAGTGCACTGCTTGTTTATGCGTATAATGCGCATTTAACAGATTTTTTTGTATTAAAAGTTCTCATGGGATTGCATTGGGTTTCGCAGCTGCTGAAATATGGGATTAACAGTTATTGAAGAAGAATAACAACCATTCCCCCATCCTAAACGCGGATTTAATGGTTTGCTGCACCTTCTGTTCAAGATTGGAAGAGTTGCCAAAACAGAAAATGAAAAAAAAAAAGGAAGAAATTCTAAAGTCCCTGAATGGTTGTTTCAGGGTCTGATGATCGAGTGTAGGTCAGATTGGTTTAAGAGTGAAAAGTGCCCAATAGTTTTGGCCTCGGTTACTCGAAATTCACCAAAGAGGAAAAAGAAAGATCAAATTCAAGCTGATTTTTTTTTTTTTTTTTTTTTTTTTTCAAATAAAAAAAAAAAAAAATATTTCTGAGGTCAATTTTTGTATTTGTGAAATTTCATAATACCCAAGAATCTGAATAATGATATTCTAGACTTAAAAGAGGAAACGTTTGATGAACCATGAAAAGAATTATAAACTATCAAGAGTGATAGATTTTTCACAAAGAATTTGGGGACGCAGGAGGAAATGATTCCTTTAAAGATTTTAACAATATAAAAAAAAAAACAAATTTGAATAAGCAAATTTTCCTTCATCTCTTATCAAACAATTAGAAATCAGTTAGCAAAAACCTCAATTAACCTTTTTATTAACGAGGGTAAGCACACAATATTCACAGACTTTGCTTGTCGTAATTATCTAATTTTATATATATGTGTGTGTGTGTGTTTTCTAAAAGTCTTTGCAAATGTAATTAATCATTGTTCCTTCCCCATCAAAAAAAACATTCTTTACTTTTTTGCAAAATTCTGTACTTTTCTATATGTCAATAACCTCTCTCTTTCTCAAAATTCTGTACATTTCTGTATGTCAATAGCCTATCTCTATCTCTCTCTCTCAAAATTCTGTACTTTTCTGTATGTCAATTGCCTCTCTCTTTCTCTCTCTAAAATTCTGTACTTTTCTGTATTGTCAATTGCCTCTCTCTTTCACTCTCTCAAAATTCTGTACTTTTCTGTATGTCAATTGCCTCTCTCTTTCACTCTCTCAAAAAATTCTAGTACTTTCTGTATGTTCAATTGCCTCTCTCTTTCACTCTCTCAAAATTCTGTACTTTTCTGTATGTCAATTGCCTCTCTCTCTCTCTTTCTCAAAATTCTGTACATTTCTGTATGTCAATAGCCTATCTCTCTCTCTCTCCCTTCTCTCTCCTCTTCTCAAAATTCTGTACTTTTCTGTATGTCAATTGCCCCTCTCTCTCTCTCTCAAAATTCTGTACTTTTCTATATGTCAATTGCCTCTCTCTTTCTCTCTCTCAAAATTCTGTACTTTTCTGTATGTCAATAGCCTATCTCTCACTCTCTCTCAAAATTCTGTACTTTTCTGTATGTCAATAGCCTATCTCTCTCTCTCTCAAAATTCTGTACTTTTCTGTATGTCAATAGCCTCTCTCTTTCTCTCTCTCAAAATTCTGTACTTTTCTGTAAGTCAGTAGCCTATAAAGCCATAAAACGAACCAACCATCCTTAGTCATTAAAAATAACCCACTATGGTTTGACAAGCCATAAAACGAGCCAACCCTTCTTAGTCATCAAAATAACCCACTATGGTTTGACAAGCCATAAAACCAACCAACCAGTCAACTAAATTATGAAACAGGGTTTTCTGCAAAGAATGAAATATAAAAAAATGCTTATAATCGAGATAATCCATTAATATGTTCAGAGCCAAAAACCCTTAATTAAATTCTTCCCCTTTGTAATGTGTGCCTTGTCCTCATTTTATCCTCTGCACACTGTATGTAACTCATACCTGCTTTGCAGCAATGCTATTTAGTCTCTGAGGAGTCGCTATTGTTGTTCCCCGCTTTTCAGGCAAATTACTGTTTGTGTATTCATATTGAAAAGTTTTTTGGCAATAGAGTCAGTCGAGGCAAGTTGGATGGTGGCGGTGGGGGGAGAGATGAACCATTTCCTTTCCCAAATAAGTACATATGGCTTGCTTATTACTCTTCATATGTTTTCATTCATTTTTTTTTCACCCCCCCCCAATTTCTTTTTGCCTGATTCCTATTTTTTTAATACTATTACATCGGCAACAGATTCATCAGGAACGGTCCATTATCTCGAGTCAGTCATGTGATCTCCCACTGTCTGATTGTTTTCATTGCTGGGGGCGGTTTCTTTTTTGGCTGGAATCAGGGTTTCCTTGTTGAGCAGTGCCAAATTTCTTTTAGGTATATCATTGCTACTTTGAAGAAACGAGGATGTCGGCATGGGAAACGAAAGATATTGCCCCTTAATTTTTTATATCTTGTATTACATGCTGATTTCTACTACATTGTGTGATCTAATGGTTATCCGTCTTAAAAAATGAACATGGCGATCAGAGATCAAATCCTGGACGAAGCTTTCAGGTTTCATTTTCATGCTAAACACTCTTAGGAATTTACACATGTATTTTGTAACAGTTACAGTACGTTGTATTTCACATATAACACCCTTAGGTTTGGTTTGTTTATGGCATATTCAACCTAAGTGGGTCATTTAATGCCGATAAAGTTTTGAAATAAATTCATTCTTAATGGATACCTACTTTTTTTTATAAATACATTTTTCTATTTAATCCATAGATGGGACCCTAACAGCGTACTACCACTCCGGGTCACAGTGGACCAGGAGCAATGGTAATAAAGGGGTGCTACACATTCCCCAAACCTCCAAAACTGGAACCTCACCATCAGATAGAGTTTAACATCATTCCCAGGACATGTAGACCCGCAGCCACCGCCTTCTAGCACCCATATGATAAAAGGGTTGGACTTGCCATAAGGGCAATAGGGTTAGGGTAATCATATAGGTGCTAGGGCTTGACATCACCAACCAATTGATTGTAGGGGGCCTCTCCGACCCCTGTTAGCTTAAGTAAGGGCCGAAGTAGAGTTTGCAAGTCATGGACTGCTCAACCACCTGGGTTCTATCCTTTAAGCATCACGGGTCGCCACCCATGGCCAACAAAGTGGTCCATTGGGGGAGTATTATCCCTCTGCAGAGGTGCAGTCGGTGCATTTTAACGCCTCAGCCAACAGAAAGGATAAATATATCTTTCTTTCATCAATAGTAAATAGTAGGGCAGATTGTTTTGGTTAGTTGGTTGGTTTTATGGCATGTCAACCCTTGTTGGGTTATTTAAGGCCCAAAGGAGGATATAGACAGGGAAATTTGAGTTGTTTGAGTTTTGAGTTTAGCTATACACCCTTAGGAAAGACATGCATCCATATCTGCCACACTGGGTAGCAGCCTCTAAAATTAGTAGACCAGTTCACATACCTAGGTAGTAATATCTCATCTACAGAAAAAAGAAAATATGACACTTTCTGCCCACAGAAAAAGAAACATTTGAAACAAGGAGAAATCTCCACACTGGATGTCAAGCTCTTTGAAATTCGTAAATTAGTTTCACATACCTAAGTAGTTAAATATCTCATCTTACAGGAAAATATGCAGTTAATGGCCAAACAGAAAATAATTAGTTTAAACAAGAAAGGGAAACACTCCGCACTGGATAGCAAGTTCACATATCTAGGTAGTAATATCTCATCTACAGAAAAATATGCAGTTAATGGCCAAAACAGAAAATTAATTAGTTTAAAACAAGAAGGAAACATCTCCGCACTTGGGATAGCAAATTCACATATCTAGGTAGTAATATCTCATCTACAGAAAAATATGAGTTAAGGCCAAAACAGAAAAAAAAATTAGTTTTAAACAAGAAGGAACATCTCCACACTGGATAGCAAGTTCACATATCTAGGTAGTAAAATCTCATTCTACAGAAAAATATGCCATTTCTGGACAAACAGAGAGAAAAAACAGAATTTAAAAATGAAAACGGACATTATCACACTGTATGTGTTATTAACGCAGAATTGCGTTGTTCTATGTATATTTTGGAGATGTATTTGTAGCTAATTCAATATAAACCTTAGGTAGCAATATCTAACATCTACAGAAAAATATTTAATTTCAGGCCAACAGAGAAAACAGTGAATAACAGTAGGAGACATCTGTACACTAGATGCAAGCCTTTGAAATTTAGAGGACCCATTCACATTACCTATGCGTAGTAATATCTCATCTACAGAAAAAACATAGCCATTTCTGGCCAAACAGAGAAATAAAAAACAAAAACAAATGGAGTTTAAACGCAAAGAAGACATTACCAAACTGACATTTTACTTATTGAGAATTGTGCTGTTCCACCGTCTTCTGGCACCCATTATGATAAAAGAGTTGGGGCAATCATCCCCCCCCCCCCCTTATAGGTGCTAGGGCTTGACATTTACCAAACTGATGTTTTATATGGAGAATTGTGTTGTTCTACGTATATTGTTCTCGGGACGCATGTTACAAAAAAAGACTTTATGATTATCATTATCTATTAAAGAAGAATACGTAGAACCCAAACTCCAATATATTACATATTTATGCGGCAAGCAGCATTCTGAAAATTATAAGTGCTTCCTCTGTGTATTTACCAATTTTTTTTATCGCTCTAAAGCAGTAAGATACTTTAGTGCACAGCTATTCTCATTTTAATTCAGTTAGGAACGATATCTTTTTTTTTTCTTTTATAAGAAAAAAAAAATATATATGTAAAAAGAAAGAAAACTAAAATTTTCATCATTTCCATATTTCTTAATTTATATTACCTAGGTAATAATATCTCATCTACAGAAAACTTGAAAAATATGCCATTTCTGCCCACAGAAAAAAAAACCGTTTGAACAGAGAGAAATCTCCCACACTGGATGCAAGCCTTTGAAATTAGTAAATAGTTCACATACTTAGGTAGTAATATCTCATCTACAGAAAATATGAAATCAATGGCCAACAGAAAAAAAAATAGTTTAAACAAGGAGACATCTCCACATTGGATGGCAAATTTTGAAATTAGAAAACCATTCATATCTTGGTAGGTAATATCTCATCTACAGAAAACAGAAAAATATGCCTTTCTGCCAAAGAAAAAAAAAGGGGTTTAAACAAAAAGAAGACATGTACACTAAATGAAGTCTTTGAAATTAGTAGACCCGGTCACATACCCAAGTAGTAATATCTTCATCTACAGAAAAAAAATATACCCATTCTGGCCAAACAAAAAAAAAAAAAAGTTTAAACACAAGAAGACATTACCACACTGATGTTTTATTAGTTTGTTCTAATATTTGTCTGGAGAATTCACATTTATATTGGTAGCAATATCTCATCTACAGAAAACTGAAAAATATGCCCTTTTTGGACAAACAGAAAAACAGGGTTTAAAGAGAGAAGACATCTCCACACTGGATGGTAGGTCTTTGAAATTAGAAGACCCATTCACATATCTTGGTAGTAATATCTCATCTACAGAAAACTGAAAAATATGCCCTTTCTGGCCAAACAGAAAAACAGGGTTTAAACAAGGAGGAGACATCTCCACACTGGATGGTAGGTCTTTGAAATTAGAAGACCCATTCACATATCTTGGTAGTAATATCTCATCTACAGAAAACTGAAAAATATGCCTTTCTGGCCAAAGGGTTTAAAGAAAGAGGAGACATCTCCACACTGGATGGCAAGTATTTGAAATTAGAGAACCAGTTCACATAACTAGGTAGTAATATTTCATCTACAGCAAAATATACCATTTCTGAAAATCGGAGAAAAAAAAACAAACATATTGAGTTTAAACACAAAGAAGACATTACCATATTGGCGTTTTATTATGAGAATTGTATTGTTCCACCGTCTTCTGGCACGCACGATAAAAAGAGTTGGGGCAATCATATAGGTGCTAGGGCTTGACATTACCACACTGACGTTTTATTATGAGAATTGTGTTGTTCTACATATATTGTCTCGGGACGCATGTTACAAAAAAGACTTTATGATTATCATTTATCTATTTAAGAAGAATACGTAGAACCCAAACTCCAATATATTATGTACATATTTATACAGCAGCAGCATTCTGGAAAATTATAAGTGCTTCCTCTGTGTATTTACCAATTTTTTTATACGCTCTAAGCAGTAAGATACTTTTAGTGCACAAGTCATCTCATTTTAATTCAGTAGAACGTATATCTTTTTTTTCTTTTAAAGGAAGAAAAAAAAATATATGTAAAAAGAAAGAAACCTAAAATTTTCATGATTTCCATATTCTTAATTTATAAAAATAGAAGAAATTGCTGAAAAGTAAAATGTGGAGTGGAAAAAATTATCTAGGGGATTAATAACTGTGACATTTTTCCACCTCCCCACCCCACCCAGAAATAACTTTACATTTACAGATTATATTAAAATGATTGTATACTGCATAGACAAAATTCAAATTCCATGGAAACTTGATGGGTCTCAACTAAAGTTTCTTAAATTGACTGAAGAATAAGTTCCAATTACCGTCAAACTGGGAAGACAAGGTAGCATGCGATTGTAGCTCAATACAAACTCGAAATGCCACAGAGTCCACTGCAGAATGACAAAGTATATATAATGACTCCACAGTGTCAGTCAAGCAACCAATCAGAACTCAAGGAATGGAATGACCCAAATCACCCTGATTCATGAATGGATCATTCTTGATTCCTATTTATACCAGCTGTCTTGGACACTGCTAGAGTTCTACTTAGCTGCTGTTATTAAAACCAACAGTAGGCTAACTGACTTCAATAGATCCCAGGTAGGATCACATTGTGGAATCGCCAATTCCTCAGGAAGTTCAAAGCACCAGTGGCCCCTGTCCCTATTCTTAGCGCTTTGCCTGAGCCCCCTAAACCAATATTTGAGGATGTTCCACAAACCAAAAGAATGGTAACATCAACTAGGGACCAAGCCTCACCCAGGGTTTTTTATTCATGATCTTGGGAAACAACTAAAGCCATCTAACTCCTACCTTGTAACCTATCCTGTGTAATTCATTTCTAAGAAAACATTGAAATGTATTTTTACAATGAACTTTACTGGGATGCATGGATATGATTTTACTGTGTCCTTTTAGATTTTTATGCATCAGGATTGGTTTGGTTTGTTTTGTTTTGTTTTGTTTTGTTTTGTTTTACAGCACATCAACCTCAGTGGGTCATTTAATGCCGATAAAGTTTTGAAATAAATCAATTTTAATGGATAATACAATTTTTTTAAGATACATTTTTCTATTTAACCATAGATATTTTTGATAAGCCCTCCTTGGTTTGTTTGGTTTGTTTTTGTTTTACGGCATATCAACCTCAGTGGGTCATTTAATGCCGATAAAGTTTTGAAAATAATCATTCTTAATGGATAATACAATTTTTTTATAGATACATTTTTCTATTTAACCCATAGATATTTTATGATAAGCTCCTCCTTGGTTTGTTTGGTTTGTTTTGTTTTACGGCATATCAACCTCAGTGGGTCATTTAATGCCGATAAAGTTTTGAAATAAATCAATTCTTAATGGATAATACAATTTTTTTATAAATACATTTTTCTATTCAGAGTAGACCAGGGAGCAATGGTGATGAACGGGTGCTCCACATTCCCCAAACCTCCAAAACTGGAACCTCACCATCAGATAGAGTTTAACGTCATTCCCAGGACATGTAGACCCGCAGCCACCGCCTTCTAGCACCCATATATTATGCATCAGGGACACTGGACGCATACTTATCAGCATCTCTGTACAAGTATAGGAAAGTGAAATGGTCGAGAAAGTTCAAGAGTGCCAAAAAAAACTTTTTTTTTTTTTTTTTTTAAATCTGTACTTTGAATATTGATCTCTTTATATCAATATCAGGTGTCTATCTGTTGGGTTTCATAGAGCACTGGTTAGCCTATTGGCTTTTTCCTTTTGTTCTTCAGAACAACCCCCCACCACACACACCCAACCCCCACACACACACCCAAAATAGATGCTGAAGAATGAAGATAACTTTGTGACAAAATTAGCCTCATCCCAAAAATATCGATTAATGTATCATCGTCAGTTCCACTTTATTGATCTCTTGTCAGTCTGTTCCTCTTGATCTTTCAGATCACATTCGATCCACATCGAGCTATTAATACCTTGTAACTACCTACCTACCTATATTCATGGTTTATCAACCCTTGTCCCTAGACAAGGGAGCAGGGGGTAAGTTCTTATAAGAATTAGCGAGGTGCTATCTCAGTAGCTAACACCCGTTTCTTATAAACGTTAGGTGGTTAAATCGAGCTTAACGGACCTAAATTCCACTATCGTATGTCACCCATCCAAAAGAAAGAAAAAACGAAGAATCAGGGAATTTCATTAGATTTGTTTAATTCCCTGATTTTTGGTATTTTTTTTTTCTTTTTCAGCGGGGCGACATATGATAGTGGAATTTAGGTCTGTTAAGTTTGATTCAACCTGAATCTGTTCATCAATAGTTTTCTTTCACACAAATGATTGCCCCGACGATGATTTGCTAAACAAACCAGAACACTATAGCGTTGGCTAAATGAATATCATCTTTCGATGCAACATTTTTTTTTCATTCTTTTTATATACTTATAAACTGTCAATTTACTTACACATAAATCTTATTATAATGGAGATTGTGGGTTTGTCTGTCTGTAACCGAAACTATATAACTATTCAAGTCACAATTCCCTTTGTTATTTACATCACATTCTTCATGATTTTATTTTTAATTAAACCTCAATTATTAGTAAAATTGTTTTACATTCTTAATACTGTTGACCATATCTACATACGATTAACATGCAATTGTATTTATATATACAACAAAATAGCAATTCACAGTGTGAATGGGAAGGCTAATTTGCATATTGATCTTAAAAATTTGATTTTGATAAATATATGCTTAATATTATTGATTTCTAATTGTTTGGTTTTATCTTAATGAATATGAGCAAAAATCTCGGAGATAAATCTTTTTATATACTTATAAACTGTCAAATTTACTTACACATAAATATATATAAATATATCTTATTCAGCTAAAACTAAAGTTCCCTATTGCCCTTATGGCAAGCCCCAGTTATAACAGTCTAATAATCTAAATGCAGAAATACTGTTAAGCATATAGGAGAAAATTTAGTAATCACTGGATTCGGTTATGATTTGGTTTGGTTTGTTTTATGGCATATCAACCCCAGTGGGACATTTAATGCCGATAAAGTTTTGAAATAAATTCATTCACCTATACTATAATACTTATATGTATAAAGAAGGAGGTGCATGGTCTAATGGTTAGAGTCGTAGGAAGTGAATTCATCGACCCGAGTTCAATTCCTGGATGAAGCTGTTTGCATTTCACATGATGCTAATCCCCTTGGGAAAGGTATGAATCCAATTCTACCTCCAGCTATGGGCAAATAGCAGGTAAGACTGGGCTCTTTAACCATGGCTAGGTAACTAGTTTAGGAGAAGGAAAACTCTGAATTCAAACCTATTAAATTCCACTTAAGAAATTGACCTTGTGTCACATGCTGCTCGTGCGAAGGAGTTGGTGTGAGTATATATGTGTGTGTGTGTGTGTGTATATATATATATATATATATATTTTTAAAAATGTTTTTTTTAAATTGGGCGTTATTATGAAGCATTAAAAATGTATAAATGAATGAACTTGATATTATGGAGTATTGGATTCATTATTTTTAATTATTTTTTTGTCATAAATTTTCAGGTTCGTTAGATACCTTTTGTCAAAATGTTATTACTCGTCAACCCCGTTCTTGTAGTACTGCTGTTGTTTATCAGACAGTGAGGTTGGCAGCGTGCACTACATATCCTTGTTGAAAATATTTATAAAATTTGCGGCCCTACGAATATCCACGGCGGGATATCATGCATTTTAGTCTCCGCCGCCTCACGTGTGGCATATCGTTGCTCAATTTTGTTAGGATATGACCTATATGTTAGTTTTAGTTTCTTGGATTGGTTTTTTGTTGTAGTATTGCGTATTGATTTGGATGATATTGCGTTGTTTTCGCAGGATCGTAATACAAGTGGATGAGGGATAGTATGTCGGGTAAGGTGGGTTGTTTAGATTAAGGTTTTGTCTTTATAAAGATGGTGAGATGTGTCCATTATATGATTAACGATTTATGACAAGAGTCGGTGATAACATCGATTTTCTTGTGTGTATTGGAGAGAGGGGATGTTATAGTTTGGGCCTTCTCTTCATGTGTGATTATTAGTTATCCCTTGTAGTCCCTAAAGTGTGTTCCATGGTTTTTTCCCGTTTCTACAATACGCCCACCTATTGTCTAGCGGTTTGGTTGTGGGAGTTTTATATGTCTCGATACACGTGTCTTAGTCATCCTTTTCTATCAGCTTAAAATACACAAACCATCAAAATTTATTACCATTACTTAATCTACACTTCTAGTCTATTAGTATTATATATGCTCCCATGTAGAAACTAGTGGATATGTTGGGAAAAAACATGAACACTTTAAGACTACTTATATGAAAACAAATTTGCCATTATATGAATCTCAATCGCCGGGGCATAAGTACAAATAGCACTTCATATTTAAACACCTTATCAAACCAACCTAACACCCTCTTATAGAACACGCATTTCCAACAACACATGCTAGAAAAATTCCTTTAAAAATTCAAAATCACTAAGTAATCAGAACTATCGGAATTCTCGTTATTATAAATATTTCACAGACGCCTGCCACTGGTCGATAAAACAACAGAGGAAAGAAGCGATTAAAACTAGTAATAACGATATGACAAAGGGTCTCTAACGACACTGAAAATTTATGACAAAAAAATAATTAAAAAATAATGATGCGCAATATCATCCCAAAATATATTTCATTTTATTTTAATAATTTTATTAAATGCTTCTATAGATACGGAATTTTTCCACTAAAAAAAATACATTTTAGCTTATTAATTTTATATTTTATATGTTTATTTATATGTAAGAATGTCACACATCGACACACCTTATACTATTTCTCTCTCATTCCTTATTCGTCATAGGGAACAGCATGTGCGACAAGGGATCAATAGTTGAGAATTATCAGGTTTGATTTTCAAGTTTACTTCTCCTATAACTAGTATTATCATAGCATAGTTAAGGAGCGCCAGTCACGCTGCTGATTTGCCATGATGAGAATGATTTCATACTCTTTCCAGGGAATTAGCTCAGTTGAAATGCAAACAGCTTCATTCCAGATTGAACTCGGGTCGATGAATTTCACTTCCTAAACGACTCTAACCAAGAAGCCCTCCTTTTTAAACGATATAAGTTTATATAGGTGAATGATTTTAAATTTCAAACTGTGATCGCATTTAAATGTCCACTGGGTTTGTATATCATAAAACAAACCAAACAATATAACTATCCAGCTGATTACTAAAATTTTGTTCATATTAATGCTAATCAAGGTATATTCTGCATTTAGTTATAGACGGTTATAAAACTGGGGCTTGATAAGGGTCAATTAGGTTGAACATTTTAGTTTTAGCTTGTATAGAATATTATATAATTTATTAGTATAATTTGAATTTATTAAGATTAAAAGTATTTAATTTCGAGATGTATTTGCTCATATTCATTATAGATAACAAAAAATTAAGAAGAATCAAATTAATATTTAAGCATATATTTACAACATCAAATTTTTAAGATTAAATTGGCAATTAAATCCTTCGCAGTCACTAGAGTGAATTGCTATTTGTATGATATATGAGAATCTAGCATGTTAATCGTATGTAGAAGGTCAGTAAACATGTAACAATTTTACTAATAATAGGAGGTTATTTTAAAATAAAGCATGAATTAGATGATAGTTGAGAAGTTTCGTTAAGGAGACAAACCCACAATTCCATTATAAAAGATTATGTGTAAGTAATTGACAGTATTAAAGGTATACTAGAGAGAAAACAAAAACAATGTTGCATCGAAAGATGATATTCGGTATTAGCCATGAGCGCTATAGTGTTCGTGGTTGTGTTTAGGCAAAATCAATGCGTCGGGGCAATCATTTGTGTAGGAAGACACTATTGATGAACAGTAGTTCGAAATCAAACTTAACAGACCTAAATTCCACTATCATATGTCGCCCCAGCCTGAAAAGAAACAAAAGAGATACAAAACTAGCAATTAACAAACTTTAATGAAATTCCCTGCATTCCTTCCGTTTTTTTTCTTTCCTCTTTTGGATGGGTGACATACGATAGTGGAACCTAGGTCGTTTAAGCTCGATTTAACCACCTAACCGTCTTACTAAACGGGCCTGGTTGCTACTCTGAGATGCCACCCCTCGAGACCTAGATTCTTATAAGACTTACCCCCTGTCTCCCTTGTCTAGGGACAAGGGTTGATAAACCATCGGCAATATGGTAGGTAGGTAGTTACATAGGTATTAATAGCTGTGTGGATCGAATGTGATCTTAAAGAATCAAGAGAACTCAGAGCTGACAAAGATCAACTGAGAAAGTGGAACTGGACGATGATACATTAATAGCGGATATTTTGGGACTGAGCTAATCTTTGATCACAAAGTTCATTTCATTTCTTCAGCATCTATTTGGAGTGTGTGTGTAGGGGGATTGGGGTGTGTGGATGGGTGGGGGGATGTTCTGAAGAACAAAAGGCAAAAGCCGAATAGGCTAACCAGTGCTCTAGAACGGCCGACCCAACGGCGACAGTGAATTGGGAAGGAAGGGAAAGATAGACACCTGATATTTGAATTAAGAAGATCAATTATGTCAGTAGCATGATATTAAAAAATAAAAAAAAAAAAAGTTTTTTTGGCACTCTGAACTTCTCGACCATTTCAATTTCCGCTATACTTGTTACAGAAATGCGCTGATAAGTATGCGGTCCAGTGTCCCTTGAATGCATAATAAATGGGTGCTAGAAGGCCGGTGGGCTGGCGGGTCTACATGTGTCCTGGGATGAGTTACTCTCACTCTGATGGTGAGGTTCAGTTTTGGAGTTTAGAAGAGGTAATGTGGAGCACGCCTGTGTATCACCATTAGCTCCTGGTCTACTCTGATAGAAAAATGTAAGCTGTCCT
>CM042173.1:28047006-28062329 GCA_023376005.1 Doryteuthis pealeii | reverse complement strand
TATATATTCATATATATATGAGAAAGAGACACACACATATATATATATATATATGTGTGTGTGGTGTGTGTGTGTGTGTACAGTTTATTCATGTGAGCTACCAAAAAATATGAGGAAATTTGAATGGCACACATGAACTGAATATAATATAGACTTTGCTGTTACAGTTTGTGAGCCAGGGTACAAAATACCCTTGGGGGGTCTGCTTCAAAGGAGATGCTTGAAAGTAAGTGTTTGGGTAATGGATTTTGTTTTTCATTGTCAGTTTTCTCAAACTTTTTTGTAGCACCTTTGTGTATACATAACTGTGTGAATGTATGTATATATATATATATATATAATGTATCTATTTGGAGTGAGATAGATTTCTATAAATATTGTTGCAAAAAATTGAAAAACATGAAGTATTCCAAAATTCCAATTGTGTGTGTGATATATATATATATATATATATATATATATATATATATATATATGTATGAGGAAAAATGAGTAAAGAAAAGAAATGTAAATGGATAAAATGAATTTAATCGATATCACTTACACATGTGTTTCGGTCAGTTTATGTGTGTGAAAATATTTTGCACACATAGAAGATTCGACCTTCATCAGAGTGAACATTTATTTTGAATGAAAAAATTTGTTGGGAAAAACTCTTAACTCTATTCTCAGCGTTCCAAATTTAAAAATTCGATTTTCGAATATTTCCAAAAATCTCTGTTGTTTTTCACAACGAATTTCTTCATTCAAAATAAATGTTCACTCTGATGAAGGTTGATTCTTCTATGTGTGCGAAATATTTTCACACACATAAACTGACCGAAACACATGTGTAAGTGATATCGATTAATGTGATATCGATTAAGTTCATTTTATCCATTTACATTTCTTTTCTTTACTCATTTTCCTCATATTGTCGGATTCAATTCCTTTTCCATTTTTACATATATATATAAGTTAAAAGAAAGGAAATGAATTCGACGGTATAAGTATAGATAAAAGGATATGAAAACACACAATGCTGTTAAAATGAAAATATTTTATATCATATTCATAGCTAATATTGAACAATGTTTGAATAAACGCATAGCGGATGTGCTAATGACGAAACGATCACATGACTTGCATGCTTTTTGGAACATCAATGTTTTTCGTTTTGAATTTAAATTATTTTCTGCTTCTCTCTCGATGAGTCCGGATTAAAAACAAGCTCTGAAGATGATTTTTATAAATCGAAATATTGTTCAATGAACTCCCACACAGGGATTTGTTTATAGTGGTGAAGGCTTGTGTTGGACCATCCACACTTTTTGGCACAGTCGATAGGAAAGAATTGGTGCATCAAGGGTTGCTACAAACCCAATCAACGACCGACCTCAGGAATTTTGAATTCAGAGTTATCCCTCTCCTAGACTGGTTACCTACCCAAGGCTGAAGAGCCCAGTCTGCCCTACTATTTAACCCATAGCTGGAGGGAGAATATATGGATTCATACCTTTCCCAAGGGTATTAGCGCTATGTGAAATGCCAACAGCTTCGTCTAGGAATTGAACTCGAATCGACGAGTCTATTTTCCACGACTCTAACCACTAGCCCACGCGCCTCCATATCTTTATATATATATATATATATATATATATATATATTCAATTTTTACTTGAAGGCACTTACAACGCATGTATCGTATAAAATTCGATACTTTTTCATATAGAAAATGAACATGACAAGTGTAATCCCAGCAAAGGATGGCTCGGTGTGTAGAATACCGTACAGACTGTTTCGACTTTATTAAGTCTCATCAGCGGTATATACTAACAATTTCCCTCCGACAGAAATCGAAACCGGGACTTCAGCAGACACAGTGAAACACTAGTGAAACACTATATCGCCTCGGCCACAGTACACAGCTGACCATCCCAGCGAAATTAAGCTTGTTCATTTTCTATAAGAAAAAGTATCGAATTTTTTACGATACATGCGTTGTAAGTGCCTTCAAGTAAAAATTTAATATATACTTTATTCAGCAACGTTTCTAAAATAAACAAACATCCAAAAATCTTTTATATATATATATATATATATATATATATATATAGACAGAGATGCTGATAGGTATGCGTCCTGCATCACTGGCACATCTGGTTGGATTTGTAGGAATGTCAACCCTCGAGTTGTTTTTTTGCCAAAGATGTTTTATAAATTCTTGTTAATTATTTAATTTCTTTTAAAAGCTGATTCTTTTTCAAAAAACGTTTTTTAAAAACTCATTTTGATCTATTTAACCTATAGATGGTACCCTAACATGTACTACCACTTTGGAGGGTCCCATCTATGGGTTAAATAGATAAAGAAATGAGATTAAAACTTGTTTGAAAAAATTGAGTTAAAAAAAAAGAATTGAATACCCGACAAGAATGAATAAAACAAAAATGTCTTCAGCATGAAATAGCCCACCAAGAATTGCTGTGCCGTAAAATTCAACCAGCTCGTGAGCCAAACCAAATTTTGCACGCCCACATTTTTACCTTGTTAATTTTTCAAAACCAAACTTCATTGTTTCTCATTGGCTTTGATGATAAATCTGTTTGTTTTGACCCTTGACCTGAAGGTCAAATATATACCTATTGTTTTAGGCATATCGCATGTTACATTTACAGGTTATACTCATAATACATTTTGACACTTATTTCTATTGTTAATTTTCATGGATATATATTTTTTTTTTTGGTGGGGGGAGCCTTTTTTGTTTGAAAACAGTGGATTTAATTTACCCCCCCCCTCCCAATAAAAAAACAAAAACACTATCCTCATCGGTCCAGAGTATTTTCTCAATTTCTGATTAGTTTAAAACATATATATATATATTACACACCAATACCTAACTCCCTCAATACCTTTAATATATGGAGGCACGTGGGCTAGTGGTTAGAGTCGTGGAAAATGGTCTCGTCGATTCGAGTTCAATTCATAGACAAAGCTGTTGGCATTTCACATAGCGCTAATACCCTTGGGAAAGGTATGAATCCATATATTATCACTCCAACTATGGGTTAAATAGTAGGGCAGACTGGGCCCTTCAGCCTTGGGTAGGTAACCAGTCTAGGTGAGGGATAACTCTGAATTCAAAATTCCTGAGGTTGGTCGTTGATTGGGTTTGTGGCAACCCTTGATGCACCAAACTACGGCCCATGGCTGACAGTACTTGAATTTGTTTGTTAAAACATGAAATTTAAATTTTAAATATTATGTTAAGCTTACTAACTCTTCACGGACTTGACTACTGAAGCACAGAGAATAAAAAACTTGTTGAATTTTACTGCTACTTTCCTGACTTTGTTGTGAGCTTTGGCCACTGGATCAGTAAAGTAATTAATAGCGTCGATCCTAGGGGGCTATCCACCCAGGCAATACCTGCTCCCTTGATTTAAAAGGGCAGGGCTGCGTTTATTGCCTAGTGCCTGAGGCGCCCCCTTGAGATGGAATGCCGATGGGATCAACACAGTTTTTTCAACCTACCACCCATGACTCTCGGCTTGTCGGTGGGCCCACATAAAAATGTCCTTGTGTCATGCCCTCATAAATGGGATGAGAGGCAAATACCTTTACCTGATCTTGAGTTTCTGAAACTTTGCTGCTGGTATGACATGAGTGTTTGGAACAACTTATGTATATGAGCAAACCTTTTCAAAATTTAAATATGTGAAATCAACCTGTGGGGTTATTTTCGTATTTGCCTGGAGAGTTGTCTGCCCGTATAGTGTCGCTGGTTCCCGCTAGGGGTCTAGTGTATTTAAGCGGCAGATTTTAACTTCTCTGCCTCTCTTTGCCTGCTGCTCGCTACGAGACCACATGGGTTAGACACGGTCTACCCCTTTCTCGTTGGGGCTTCGGCCCTTAACACTGGCCACTCACTGCTAGTAAGTCTCATATACGATATATGACTATTCTTTAGTCATGTATCCGTAACTATGTTTTTATGTACATTTAGGTATCTCTTTGATACCTAAATATCTTGTATTTTACCATTCATGAATGTGTCATTATCTCTACTCTTGTATATGTTTTATGTACTCTGTTTATTCTGTGCTATTATATAAAATGTTTTGTCCCTCAACCTGTGTCGGAGTTTGTTCACGTTCCAACGAGTTATGACTTTGTCATAACCTTTGAATCTTACAACTGGTGACCCCGACGTGATACGAACACGTACCCTTCTTGGCCATAAAAGTATTTTGGGCCCACCTTACAAACCCATTAAATGAAATTGACTGATAAATATTTGAAAGCAACTTATGTATATGAGCAAACCTTTTCAAAATTTAAATATGTGAAATCAACCCATTAAATGAAATTGACTGATAAACATTTGAAAGCAATTGTTGTATACCCTTTTCTTACTTCTTACTTCTGGTCGTATTTTCTTCTGGCCGGCTTTGCTATTTCTTCATCTATCTTGGTCTGGTCTCTTCTAAGGTCTGGACTTTCTTGGGGACTTCGGGTCTGGTTTCTGTTAAGGATTTCTCTTTATCAGAAGCCCTGTGTCATTGTTAGTTTTTAGGTAATAAACACAAGACTTCGATTTACTTTGATGTTACTTTATTTTCAATCCCCAACCCAGACATCTACGCAGGTGAGACTTACGTCCTACAAGCTTGGCTCCTACTTCTAACTGACTGAAACTTACTTACTATCTAAACCGGAAGACAGGGTCTTCTATGCCTTCCGGTTCTCACGATTTATCCCCGGAAGGCAAGGTGAGAGTGAGGCCAAGCCTTGTCACTCATCCTTCAAGGCCGTGGGCTGTAGCTTATAACGGCCATTTTGATTTCTACACTATTGCTATAAATATTAGGTATCTAATAATTATGTAACACAATTCTCTTGAATATTGATGATATCTTGAAACCTTTCTGCTAATGTTGTGTTCTTTGATAAAGTTTTGAAAATAAATGTTGGTTGAATTTGTTTTTGTAAATCTTACACCACTCATCTATGAATATAACATGGAAAGATAAATTTTGTTTTACATCTTTTTCTCGGAGCTTTTGTTCTGGCTAGCAAGTATTGAATACAATAATAATGTGGCCTGCGCTCGTTATTTTTTCAATTATCCGGCCCACTGTGAAAAAAGTTTGGTGTTCCTTGTTTTAAAAAATCATCAATTTGTGGTTCATATTGCCATAACATAAAGCATTTCAAGTTAAAATGTGTGTGTATGTGTTTATATAACACATACACACAGAGCTCAAAGTAAATGTATTTTTATTGAAATTCAAATATACTTCCGCCCTGTTGGCTGGGGTGTTAGAATGCACCGACTGCACCGGGGTAAGACTCCCCCAATGGGGCCACCTGTTGGCTGTGGGTGGCAACCCGTGATTCTTAAGGATAAGCCCAGGTGGATGAGCAGTTCATGACATGCAATACTCCACTTTGGCCATATCTTGGTCTAGACGGGCGGTCGGAGAGGCCCCCTCCGATCAATACGGCTGGTCACATCAAGCCCTAGCACCTATATGATTTTCCCAACCCTATTGCCCTTATGACAAGCCCCAACCCCTTTTTATTATATGGGTGCTAGAAGGCGGTGGCTGCGGGTCTACATGTCCTGGGAATGACGTTAAACTCTATCTGATGGTGAGGTTTCTTGTTTTGGAGGTTTGGGGAATGTGGAGCACCCCTTCATCACCATTGCTCCCTGGTCCACTCTGAACTGGAGTGGTAGTACCTGTTAGGGTCCCATCTATGGGTTAAATAGAAAAATGTATTTATAAAAAATTGTATTATCCATTAATAAGGAATTTATTTCAAAACTTTATCGGCATTAAATGACCCACTGAGGTTGATATGCCGTAAAACAAACCAAATCAAATATACTTACACACACACACACACACAGAGTTCAAAATGAAAGCTTTAGTATTTAAATGGAAGTGTGCTTACACACACTTATACAGCCCCAAAATTAAAACATTTGTATTCAAATGCAAGCATGTTTGTGTATATACACATACCAACACACACAGTTCAAAATGAAAGCATTCGTATTTAAACGCTGACATGCTGAGAGAGAGAGAGAGAGAGAGAAGAATGAAAACATTGGTATTTAAATTCAAACATGGTTTTACACACACTCACAAAGCTCAAAATGAAAGCATTAGTATTCAAACACAAACATGCTTATATACCCCCCCCCCACACACACACACAATGCTCAAAATGAAAACACTTATATTCAAATACAAACATGCTTTTACGCAAATCACACCCACATACTCACACCCACACAGAGTGTTGTCTGATGGAATTGCAGATTGAAATGCTTCAATCATTTCCCTTACAGGCTTCCATAATTTCTCAGTCTTGCAATCCTGATGCACACACTAACCGTTTCTCTTTTTTTTTGTTTTGAACTTGTTTTAGTTTTTCAAGAATTTCTCCAAAGAAACCCAACCTATTCTTTGATAATAAATGCCAAAAAGTTTCGACATTTACTAAAAAAAGAAAATCATCTTTTTTATTTTTCTCATTTGCTTTCCGATCGTTGTTTACGGAAAAGATTTTAACCAGAAACAGCTTGGAGGTTATAACTTAGGATCAGGTATTCGAAGGTCTGTTAGCTGATCAAGATTCATGTCCTGGGTATGATGTTAAACTGTATCTAATGATGAAGTTCCAATTCTGGAACCCTAGGAAATGTGGAGTACCCCTTTATCATCATTACTCCCAGGACCACTCTGACCAAGAGTGGTAGTACCTGTTAGGGTCCCATCTATGGGTTAAATAGAAAAACATGAGTTAAAAGAAAAAAGAAATTGAGTATCCATTAAGAATGAATTTATTTCAAAACTTAGTCGGCATTAAATAAACCACTGAGTTTGATATGCCGTAAAACAAAACAAGCAAACAAAATACTGGCTGGATCACCCATACATGCAACCTTGCGTCACATCCTGAGTGTAGTGAAAAGTTTAGGTAAGAAAGGGCATATCCTGATGGTGAAAGGGTTAGCAAGCTATTCTCAACGGTATATCACTACTGAATAGCAAGTTCAATCCTTGCTGGGGGGGGGGGCACATACATTCCAAATTGTGTCACATCCTGTTGTTGTACCTGTTAAGTTCCAAATCTATAGGTTGAATAGAAAAATGTGTCTGTAAAAAAAAAATTTGAGAATCCATTAAGAATGGTTTATTTGATAACTTTGACGGCATTAAATGACCCAATGAGGTTGATATGCCATAAAACAATCAAAAGAACTTAGTTAAATGCTTACAAGGAGTCCGATCTTAGTGTTATAGTTAGCAAGCTAGTCACGCAGATACATTACTACTGAATATCAAATGAATATCAAAAATGTATTTAAGAAAAGTGTGTTTGAAAAAAATTGAATACCCAACAAGAATATATATATATATATATATATATATATATATATATATATATATATATATATATATGTAGTATATTAAGAAAAATGAAAACACAGGTTTAAATGCGTTAAGTGGTGAGTTTATTGGCCGACGCTGCAGTGTTTCGATCTCTTAATTAGATCATCTTCAGGCATTTGTTGGTATATGGAAGGTGATAAGAAATTATTTATCACAGAATAACGAGAAAAGCGAGTGGTAGTCATTGTTATTCAGTCTGTTTAAAAAATGTTGAGGTTTGAAAAAATTTATACACACACAACCACACACCTAAAAAATGCACAATGTTTCCTTTCGATACACACACCTACACCGTCCCATACTCACACCATAAAAGAGAATATTTGATGTCATATTTCAAAAAAAGACATAAATAAATTTAACCATTCCTCACAATCTAATGGGTTGACATGCTGTTAAATCAATCAATCAATCCATTTCTACTGTGACCATCCCTCACAACTACCGCTTGGCATAAAATAACCCTGGATGGGTTGACATGCTGTTAAAATCAATCAATCAATCTTATTATATATTATTTACATTCGTCCAACTTGTTTAACGAATTCACTTATGATTTATCACCTGTTTTTACAAAATACCCAAACTCGTAATATTTTGAACACTCAATTATAAAAAAAAGGAAAGAAAATATTTTGATATTAAAAATCTTAAGGCTTTCAAGTAAAAATAGTTATGTACATTCTTCTTTAGTTGATACCAGCAAAATACAAAAAGTATTATTCAAAACAATAGAATAAAACTTGCCTTCCTTAATTTCACGGTTGTTATCAAGAACTGGTGATATCGAATGTGTATATATATTTACTTGGTCTGCCTTAGACGTGTACTGGGCATCACCTGGAGGGACAGGATCACTAACACAGCAGTCCTAGAGAGAGAGCTCAACTCCCCAGCCTGTACTCTCTACTGAGACAACGTTGTCTCTGATGGTTGGGTCATGTACATCAGATGGATGATAGACGAATCCTGAAAGACATCCTAACATCTGGTAAAAGACAGATTGGTCGCCCCCTACTGCGATTCAAAGATGTCTGCAAAAATGATCTCAGGTGCTTTGGCATTGTCCCTTCCAGCTGGGAAAAATTTGGCTCAAGACCGCCCTCGGTGGCGGCAGAATCTCCATAGAGGACTGTACATGTCAGAAGTCACCCTGATACAACATCATGAAGCTAAGAGGTCCATAAGAAAGCAACGGCAACAAAGCATCGGAACATCATCATCTACAGGGACAACCTACAAATGCAAAATCTGTGGTCGAGAATGTTTCTCAAAATAGGACTTCATAGTCACAGGAGGCGCTGCAACTTCAGGGGCACACAAAAAAATGGGGCAAATACTGCTAGCATATGGATTTTTATATACGCTACTATTATAAGTTGAACACTCCCCTAAATATCTACAAGTTACTAAAAGTGAGTTTAAGCAATTTCATAGAAACATATTTTTTGGTTTCTGTACTGTTAGGGAGAGTTAACGATTCGAACCGGACTTTCTGAAGAGGAGGGGAAAAAAGACTGCAGAGCAGAGGGGGTTTCAATGGACGAATCCCAAAGGACATGCTCTATGCAGAGCTTTCGTCTGAGACAGACTGGTCACCTCCAGCTGCGTTTCAAGGATGTCTGCAAGAATGATCTCATTTTATCATAGTCTTTCGAGACTGAATTGCCAATGATATATATTTACTTGGTCGTTAATTGTTTGATTTTCGTAGTTTCACCCAGACATACATACATACACCAACTGCCCTTTATATATGTGTAGATAGATAATTTGTATTCGTCCAACTTGTTTAAACAATTTACTTTATTTATTTATTTTTTTATAAAATACCCAAACTAGTAATATTTTCAACACTCAATTAAGGGGGGAAATATTTAGATTTAAAATCTTAAAGCTATCACGTAGAATAGTTATATACATTATTCTTTAGTTAATACCTGCAGAATATTAAAAAAAAAAAATTATTCAAAACAATAGAATAAAACTGTATCTTCATCAATTGGTAAACGTAGCGAAAATCTCGAGACATTTTCACATTTCCAGACATAATTTAATAAAACTTTCTCCCTCTGCCAACAATAAATGTGGCTTTTCCGTACAATTGTAGTTAAATTGATTTCATTAAAGTAATTAGTTGATTAGGTAATTAATTACAATTGCTGCTGGGCATTTAATTCATAACAGGTGCAAGTTTTGATATTTAACTTTCATTTGAGGAACTAATAATTTAATTGGTCTCTAAATGATGGCAAATTAAAACAGGTATTGAATCTTGATTATAATGGCTAACCCCGGCCTGTACGCATTTCATATACGATACTTGAGAGATTGGAGCAGGTGTGTGTAAATCAGAATATATATATATATATATATATATATGTGTGTGTGTGTGTGTGTGTGTGTGTGTGTATACTGTCAATTCACACTTGAGTTAGACAATTTCTTGGTTGTTTCGTATAAGATTAAATTTGCAAAGTTGTTAAAAGCTCTCAATTGACTTTTAAACATTTGTAGCAAATTGAACAAGCAAATGGGTTGGAAGCAGGATACTAGTGGTTGGTTTGTGTATGTGTGTGTATTTGTGCATATATATGTATGTGTAAATATATCTGCATTTGTGTGTGTGTGTGTGTATGTGTGTGAATGTAACTGTGCATTTATATATGTAGTAAAGAATAGAGGGAAAAATGTGGACAAAGAAACAAACTCAGACAAGTATATTTAGGAGATATATTTCACTGTGTATTGAGCATGGCTTCATCGGTCGACTGGTGATATATATATGAGAATGTGTATGTACGTATGTATCTGTGCATATATATATATATATATATATAATATGTGTGTGTATGTATGTATGTATGAGGAGTGAAGGATTTGAATGAATCCGACAGACCTCTCACACACACACACACATATATATGTGTATATATATATATGTATATCTGTGCATATATGTGTGTGTGCATCATTAATTCCCTGTTTTTTGGCAATATTTTTCAAGGGGGGGGGGTAGTTAAATTTGTTTTGTAAAACATGGATTTTTCGGCAACTTTGGCAGTGCCTAATATGAAGTCTTATTAGAATTACTACTACCCCTTCCCCATATAATAGTTGTTACGTTAACTTTATAAAATGTAAACGCAGATGTGATGATAACTTTGTAGCAGAGATAATTTTTAAAATTCAAATAAAGCAAAAAAAAATTTTTTTCTTTTTATAGAAAACCTCTTTTATCAATGTCTCTGCGGCCAGGGACGATTAATTTTTAATCTCGTAAAGCAAAGACAAATAATTCTCATTTCTATTGGCCTGGCTAAGATAACTTGAAAAGAAAGATAGGCTTTTCTACTGAAACATTAATGACATTACAGCTTTTGAAAGTTACATTCAAATGATTTTTAGTGTCTTACATGTTAAGAAGAAGAAGAAGAAAAGATTGAAAATTGTAAAAAAATTCTAATTTTTTTTTTTATGGTTTTAGACTTTTCACTTTTTGCAAAAAAGATTTGAAGAATTTAAAAAGTAAACAAAAATCTAAAACTTTTTTACAATTGTAAAATTTATACATCGTTTCTCGTATTTAACAGCCCTGTCAGCTGGGGCTGTAGAATACTCCGACTGCACCTCTGTAGAGGGATTAGACTGTTCCAATGTCACCACTTGTTGGGGATGGGTGGCCACTGGTGATGCTTAAAAGTGGAATCCTGGGAGTTGAGCAGTCCATAACAGGAAGCACTCCATTTTGGCCCTTACTTAGGCTAGATGGGTCGTCGGAAAGGCCCCCCTTAGTAACTGGAATATTGCTTGCAGATTTTGGATAAAAATACATTCTACTTTCATGTGAATTCATCCTCTTTGTCTTGTCAGATTATCACACACACACACATATATATAATTATATATATATATATATATATATATACTGTAGTGTGAGATGGTCACTGTTTCAGCTTTTGCTGGAATGGTGTACCAAAGGCAGTATTATTGGTAGAGTGCTCAATATAAAATAGAGCTGTTATATAATATAATAAGATAAATATATAGGTTTTACATATCTATTTATTGGGTGACAAAGGAACATTCACAACCATATTGGTTTCATGCGATGCAATCATCAGCTTTCTGAATATATGTAATTTTGATTTTTAAGAAGTTTCATTTTATTCATACTTTGAAATGATTTTGAAAGATATATTTTAATATTCTAAAATCCTTTTTTTAATTTAAGCCCCCCCACCCCTTTTTTTTTTTTCCTTTTTAGAAAAAATTCCAAAATATTTTGTGAACAAGAATGAATTTTTTTGATGTCATAAATTTTTACACTTATGAATTCATTTTGTTCCCCTCTGGTTTTTGTCTGCCTTGTACTCTTCTAAAATAAAAATACAAAACACAAGAAGAAGGAAAAAAAGCTTGTTCCAGTGAAATAACAATCTATTCAAAGTAAGGAAAAAAGGGAGTGTGAAATCATATATATATATATATATATATATATATATAGGTTGTTTTTCTTCTACATATAAGTACTTCTGTGGTAAAGTAAGGAAAAAAAAGCATGTGTATAGAATCATATATATATATATATATATATATATATATATATAGTGTAATGTTTTTCTTCTCCATATGAGAGCTTCTGTGTGGTAAGTGAGAAAATCCCCTGATGAGTCTAAGGAACTTATGAAAAGGCAGATTTTATTTCTGTTTCCCTGTGATCTTTTCAAGATCTTACTTAGTGAAAGAAATATATCACTTTGTTTATCTGCTTTAAGTTGAAGTTATTGCCATATGGTTATGTGCGGTACCCCCAGGAAAAGGGGCGAGAGAACAGATCTTGACATGTACTCATACTCAAACTGATATGCCTATATTCAAATACATAGTTATATATATATATATATACCAAGCGTGTTGGTAAAATGCAGCAAATAGTTTGATTGTAAAAATATACTACCAAACATCAACCGGGGAGAAAAAAATTTTGAAAAAAAAGAAAAGACCAAGATAGTCGTACCAACAAAAAATAATCTATTGGTACAGTATTTGGCCAAAAGAAAAAACAATTTATATGTATATATATATATGTATATAAGTCAGATCTTAGCCCTGAAGAGCATTAAGCAAAACTAATAGTAGGTTCGTCTGACTCATTAGATTTATCTTTATATATATATATATATATATATATATATATATATACAAATTTTGTTGAACTGTACAGACAATTCCTGTTGGACAAGTTTTTCATTGATCCGTTCCAATTTTCGGGCCATCTTTCTGGTGTCGGGGTGTAACTGGTATAACAGTCCCCCAATGGTTTCAAAACGAGCGCTTTCGGCAATACAATTTGCCATCCTCGGGTAGGAAACTATGGTATGATTTTTTATCTCGTTTTTAACAAGAACGGGTAGTAGCAAGGAATTAGAAGTGGGAGGTAATAACTATTGGTAGTAGGAGGTTGTAGGAATGGTAGTGGTTCGAGTGAGCGTTGCAGTAGTGATTTTATGTGGGCCGGGGGCACATACACCAAAAATTGAAGCGGGCTATTAGGAAGGGTAATTTTCAGTCCAATTTTTTTCCCCAAGTAACTAATAAGCACCCCAGCTGGGAGCTGTTTTTAAAGGAACACCTTTTCCTTTTCACTGTAAACTCCCGGTTGTTTGTTTACAATCTATTTTAATATAAAAATGTGTAATTACGTTTAAAGTTTTTAACACTTTAAAAAAAATTCCTATTGAATTAACAGCAACAACATGAAATAACTATTTAAAAAAATTAAAATCAAACTATTTTAGTATAAAAATGTGCCTTTGGGTTGTAAATGTACATGAACTAACTTTAAGAAAATCTTACAGTGAAATTCTAATGCAAAAAAAAATGTCTGTTTGTAAACAAACAACTGGGTGTTTACGGTGAAAAGCAAAAGGTGTTCCTTTCAAAACAGCTCCCAGCTGGGGTGCTTATTGGTTACTTGGTCCCTTTTTTTTTAATTTTTCCATTTTTAGTAAAAATAATGTTAAAAGGTTTTATTAACCAATGTTAAAATACTCAAATTCACATGCATAAAAATGCTTGTCTCCTTCTTAACTGTGTCCTGGATAAGACGTTAAACTGCGTCTAATGGTTCTAATTTTGGAGCTCTGGGGAGTGTGGAGTATCCCTTCATTGCCATTACTCTCAAGTCCACCCTGACCCAGAGTGGTAGTATATGTTAGGGTCCCTTCTATGGACTGACCTATATGATTTTCCCAACTCTATTGCCCTTATGGCAAGCCCCAACCCCTTTTTATCATATGGGTGCTAGAAGGCGGTGGCTGCGGGTCTACATGTCCTGGGAATGACGTTAAACTCTATCTGATGGTGAGGTTCCAGTTTTGGATGTTTGGGGAATGTGGAGCACCCCTTTATCACCATTGCTCGCTGGTCCATTCTAACCCGGAGTGGTAGTACCTGTTAGGGTCCCATCTATTGGTTAAATAGAAAACTGTATTTATAAAAAAATTGTATTATCCATTAATAATTGATTTATTTCAAAACTTTATCGGCATTAAATGACCCACTGAGGTTGATATGCCGTAAAACAAAACAAACCAAAAACCTTCTATGGGCTGAATGAAAAAAAATTGAGTACCCATCAAGAATGAATAAAACAAAACAACTTCAGCATTAAATAACCCAACAAAGTTGACATGCCCTAAAATCCAACCAACCAATTGTTCCTGAATAGAAGCATTAATATCATCATAGACTGTTGCAGTGATGGTGATAGGTTTTTGATTTAGTGTGTCCTGGGACTCACATATTTGTTTTGAATGAGTCTTACAGGAAAATTTATGGGTCCCAACTAAAGTTTCTTAATAAATTGTAGGGTTTTTATTTATGATCTAGAGAAACAACTAAAACTGTCTAACTGCTACCTTGTAAACAATATGTGTAATTCATTTCTAAGAAACTATTGAAATGTATTTTCAATTAACTTGAAATGCTGAGGTAAGAAAAAAGAAAAACACTGGGATGCATGGATACAATTTTACTGCATCCTTTTTAGATTTTTGTGCATCAGGGTCACAGGACACTTACCTATTACCTCTGCTATTGTTACTATGGCAACTCAATGGATTCTTCTTGTTTGTATAAAAAAAAAATGAAAAGACAAAAATATATGTAAAAAAAAAATCATCTAAAAGTTTCATTCACAAAAGAAAATATGCCCCCAAAAAAAACCTTTAGAAAATTAAACATTATCACCAATTCATTCCAAAAACGTAGTCGGCATTAAATGACCCATTGAGGTTGATATGCCGTAAAACAAGAACAAATCAAATCAAATACTTGTTTGTATCTATGCATATTGAAGGAAATTGTCTGTCACCAGAATATTTTCACCATTTTAAACTTTGTGTCAGGTTGGAGAGATGGGGGGGGTTGTGTGTGTGTGTGTTGAGGGGGGTGGGGGTAACCTCTTCCCCCTCACCCCCTCTGACCCCAAAGTTATTGAGTTGTTAACAAGAACGCAACATAATAGAAGAGAAGTTCCGATTTGCACTTGACGGAATATAGCGCAAAGAATTTGCACAGAAGCGCATGATACACAAAATCTGCAAATTGTTGTTGAAAATTTGTTTGGGATTTTGTTGTTGTTGTTGTTGTTGGTTACACCTTTCATTAAACTTGGAAGTGGGGGGGGATGAGGGGGAAGAGGGGGGGAGGAATAGAATGAGGAGGATGCCATTGTGAGGAAAAGTGCTGGCAAGGATAAAACCGAAAGTAACAATGGAACAGGAAAGTTTATTTTTGCTTTTTATTTCATTCAGTTCGATAATTGTTTTTGTGTATGTGTTTGGATATATATATATATATTTCAAT
>CM042173.1:28007006-28044506 GCA_023376005.1 Doryteuthis pealeii | reverse complement strand
CTCCTTTTCGTTCTCGTTTCTCGTTGTCGTTGCCTCGAAGCTCTCTTCTTCATTTCTTTGATGCGTCTTTGCAATTGTTTTGATTTTTGTGATTGCCAATTCATCAGAAAGCGCTAAGTGCAAATAGTTCTTTTGTTTCTTGCCTTTTTTTTTTTACCCGCTTGAATAAATCTTTTTGGTGGTCGTGTTATTGTTGTTATTATTCTGACTGTTAACAAATGAGAACGATTGTGACACTGTGGCGGCGGTGGTAGTGGTGGTGGTGGCGACCATTTGGAGAGATTGGAACTAGGTGTTGAAGTTGGGAAGTTATCCAATGGGTGAGGGTGTGTGTGTGTGTATATGAATATGTTTGTGTAAATAGTAAGTGTACATACATATATGTATGTGTGTATATACATATATATGTATATGTATGTGTGTGTGTGTGTGTGTGTGTACATGTGTGTTTGTGCATGTATATATATGTGTGTGTGTACATGTGTGTTTGTGCATGTATATATATGTGTGTGTGTACATGTGTGTTTGTGCATGTATATATATGTGTGTGTCTACATGTGTGTTTGTGCATGTATATATAATGCATATATGTGTGTGTGTGTGTAATGTATATATAATATATATATTATATATGTATGTGTGTATATATTGTGTGTGTGTGTGTGTAAATTGTGCATATATATATATATATGTGTGTGTGTACATGTATATATATATATATGTATGTGTGTATATATATGTGTGTGTGTGTAAATGTTGTTTGTGCATATATATATATATATGTGTGTGTGTACATTGTGTTTGTACATGTATATACATATATGTATGTGTGTATACTGTATATATTATATATATATATATATGTGTGTGTGTGTGTACATGTCTGTTTTGTGCATATATATATATATGTGGTGTGTGTGTGTACATGTCTGTTTGTGCATATATATATGTGTGCGTGTGTGTACATGTCTGTTTGTGCATATATATATGTGTGCGTGTGTGTACATGTCTGTTTGTGCATATATATATGTGTGTGTGTGTGTACATGTCTGTTTGTGCATATATATATGTGTGTGTGTGTGTACATGTCTGTTTGTGCATATATATATGTGTGTGTGTGTGTACATGTCTGCTTGTGCATGTATATGTATGTGTGTGTGTGTACATGTCTGTTTGTGCATGTATATGTATGTGTGTGTGTACATGTCTGTGCATGTATGTACATGTCTGTTTGTGCATGTATATGTGTACATGTGTGTGCATGTGTTGTGTGTTTGTGTATATATATATATATATATGTGTATATGTGTGTTTGTATATATATATATGTATGTGTACATGTGTGTTTGCATATATATATATATATATATGTATGTGTACATGTGTGTTTGTGTATATATATATATATATATATATGTGTATGTGTACATGTGTGTTTGTGCATGTGTACATGTTTGTGCATATATATATATATATATGTGTATGTGTACATGTGTGTTTGTGCATATATATATATATATATATATGTGTACATGTGTGTTTGTGCACACATATATATATATATATATATATATATTATATGTTTGTGCATGTGTGTGTGTATATATATATATATGTTTGTGCATGTATATATATATATGTGTGTGTGTGTGTGTGTGTGTGTGTGTTTGTGCATGTGTGTGTGTGTGTGTGTGTGTATATATATGTTTGTGTGTGTATATTGGTCGGCCAACACTGGTGTGTCCATGCATAGGAGTCCATAGGAGAACGTCTCTTATGAGTTTGTTCTTACATCTGTGGCATTGCCCAGCTACACCAACATAATAGCTGCCCCATTAGCTGGTGCTTTAGAATATGTTAACTGCACCTCTGTCGAGGGGGGTAAGACACCCCCACCCATGGTTAATGATGAAATCCTGGTGGCTGAACAGCCCATGACATGCCACACATGAAGAGGCTCTTTCTGATCGATCAGCTAGTCATTTCAAGCCTTAGCACCTATATGATTGTCCCAACACTATTGCCCTTATGTTGAGCCGCAACCCTTTTTATCATATGGGTGCTAGATGACAGTGGCTGAGGGTCTACATGTCCTGGGTATGATGTTAAACTCTATCTGATGATGAGGTTCCAGTTCTGGAGCTCTGGGGAATGTGGAGTACCCCTTCATGACCATTACTCCCAGGTCCACTGACCCTGTGTGGTACTACCTGTTACAGTCCTATCTATGATTAAGTAGAAAAAACGAGTTTTAAAAAAATGTGTTAAAAAAAAAATTGAGTACCCATCAAGAATGAATAAAACAAAATGTTTTTGGCTTAAAATAACCCAGCAAGGGTTGATATGCCATAAAACCCAACCAATTGACCAATGTAATCAATTGCTTTATTTTCATACTCTTTGTTGGCTGGTAATCAGTATCTTAGTGGCAGGACTGCTAAAATTCAACTCAACCATCTTTAGTTCTTAATAATTGAATTCTTGCTTTATTGGAATATTTTGTTTGAATGTTTGTATGGCTAGGGATGACGGTTTATTTTTCTTTCGTTCCTCTGTCAAAAATCATCTGGCTACTTTTTCCCTGTCTGTTGGCATTATCTTGGCACAAGTCCTCACTGGCACCTCTAAAATTTTCATTTTTCTATCGAAATCGCTATGTGTGAAATGTCTGACCAATTTTTCCAACTGATTCTGCATGGCTAAATATATTTAGCCATCGTCAAAAACACAGAATTACACATGTATTTCAGTTCATATGTCGTTGTTGTTGTAACAGAATTCACCCTGGGTCATTGAATTAAAATTAAAGCAAAAGTGTCGACAAACTTCCTTGTCTGCAAATAAAGACGTTTTTTGGGGAGAGTAGGATATTAGCCAAATTTTCGATAACTATGTTTATTATCCTGATCTCTTAAAAATGTCTTTCATGAAAATCCAATACGCTTAGGTGGAATAAATATTTATACACAGCTATACAACTCATACTAAACATATTAAATTGAAAAAGTCTTTACCAACTTATCATTCGAATTCATTCAAAATTGTTTAGGGGGAATAAGGTTCCTGGTAAAGAAATTACTGTACACTATCATCCCAAACTTCATCAACACCTAAAATTTAAATAGGCACACAAACCACACACGCTAAAAATTTATACACACACAACCCACACACTAATACACACCCCTAAAAAAAAATGCACATGTTTCTCTTTTGATACACACACCTACAACCGTCCCATTACTCACGCGATAAAAAAGAGAATATTTGATGTCAAAATATTTCAAAAAAAAGACATAACAATAAATTTTAACCATTCTCACAATCTACCTGCTTGGCATAAAATACCGCTGGGAATGGGTTTACATGCCTGTTAAATCAATCAATCAATCAATCTTATTATATATTATTTACAATTCGTCCAACTTGTTTTAACGAATTCAACATGATTTATCACCTGTTTTTTACAAAATACCAACTCGTAATATTTTGAAAACACTCAATTATAAAAAAAGGAAGAAAATAATTTTGATATTAATAAAATTCCTTAAGCTTTCAAGTGAAAATCAGTTATGTACATTCTTATTTAGTTGATACCAGGAGCAAATACAAAAGTATTATTCAAAACAATATGAATAAAACTTGCTTTCCTAATTCACGTGTTGTTATCGAAGAACCGGTGATATCGAATGTGTATATATATTTACTTGTCTGCCTTAGACGTGTGACTCGGGCATCACCTGGAGGGACAGGATCACTAACACAGCAGTCCCTAGAGAGAGCTCAACTCGCCCAGCCTGTACTCTCTACTGAGAACAACGTCTCCTCCGTATGGGTTTGGGTCATGTACCGTCGGATGGATGATGGACGAATCCCTGAAAGACATCCTATACATCTGGTAAAAGACAGATTGGTCGCCCCTACTTGCGATTCAAAGATGTTTTGGCAAAAATGATCTCAG
Organism: Doryteuthis pealeii; assembly: GCA_023376005.1. NCBI lineage: Eukaryota > Metazoa > Mollusca > Cephalopoda > Myopsida > Loliginidae > Doryteuthis > Doryteuthis pealeii. The sequence goes on along the minus strand of CM042173.1, from coordinate 28,040,545 downwards.
GTGCTTTGGCATTGTCCCTTTCCAGCTGGGAGAAAATTTGGCCTCAGACCGCGCCTCGGTGAGCGGCGAATCCTCCATAGAGGACTGTACATGTCAGAAGTCACACCCTGATTACAACATGCATGACGCTAAGAGGTTTCTCATAAGAAAAGCAACGGCAACAAAAGCATCGGAACATCATGCATCTACAGGGCAACCTACAAATGCAAAATCTGTGGTCGAGAATGGTTTCTCAAAAATAGGACTTCAATAGTCAAGGAGGCGCTGCCAAACTTCAGGGCACACAAAAAAATGGGGCAATACTGCTAGCATATTGGGATTTTTAATATACGCTCTCATTATAAGTTGAACACTTTTCTCCTAAATATTACAAGTTACTAAAAGTGAGTTTAAGCAATTTCATAGAAACATATTTTTTGGTTTCCTGTAACTTTAGGGAGAAGTTAACGATTCGAACCGGACTTTCTGAAGAGAGGGGAAAAAGACTGGCAGAGGCAGAGGGGTTTCAATGGACGAATCCCACAAAGGACATGCTCCTATGCAGAGCCTTTTCGTCTGAGACAGACTGGTCACTCTCAGCTGCGTTTCAAGGGATGTCCTGCAAGAATGATCTCTTTTTATCATAGTCTTTGAGACTGATTGCCAATGATATAATATATTAACTTGGTCGTTAATTGTTTGATTATTCCCTAGTTTTCAACCCGCGACATACATACACACACAACTGCCCCTTTTATATATGTGAGGATAGATAATTTGTATTCGTCCAACTTGTTTAAACAGTTTACTTTATTTATTTATTTATAAAATCCCAAACTAGTAATATTTTCAACACTCAATTAAGGGGGGAGGATATTTAGATTTTAAAATCTAAGGCTATCACGGTAAGAATAGTTTATATACATTATTCTTTATAGTTAATACCTGCAGAATATTTAAAAAAAAAAAAATTATTCAAAACAATAGAATAAAACTGTATCTTCATCAAATTGGTAAACGTAGCGAAAATGGCTTCGAGACATTTTCAACATTTCCAGACATAATTTAATAAACTTTCCTCCCTCTGCAACAATAATGTGGCTTTTTCCGTACAATTGTAGTTAAATTGATTTCATTAAAGTAATTAGTTGATTAGGTAATTAATTACATATTGCTGCTGGGCATTTAATTCATAACAGGTGCAAGTTTTGATATTTAACTTTCATTTGAGGACTATATAATTTAATTGGTCTCTAAATGATGGCAAAATTAAACAGGTATTGAATCTTGATTATAATGGCTAACCGCGGCCTGTACGCATTTCATATAGCGATACTTGAGAGATTGGAGGCAGGTGTGTGTAAATCAGAATATATATATATATATATATATATATGTGTGTGTGTGTGTGTGTGGTGTGTGTGTGTGTATCTGTCAATTCACGACTTGAGTTAGACAATTTCTTGGTTGTTTCGTATAAGATTAAATTTGCAAAGTTGTTAAAAGCTCTCAAATTGACTTTTTAAACATTTGTAGCAAATTTGAACAAGCAATATGGGTTGGAAGCAGGATACTAGGGTTGGTTTTGTGTATGTGTGTGTATTTGTGGCATATATATGTATGTGTAATATATCTGCATTTGTGTGTGGTGGTGTAGTGTTGTGTTGTGAATGTAACTGTGCATTTATATATATGTAGTAAAGATGAGAGGGAATAATGTGGACAAAAAAACAAACTCAGAAAGTATATTTAGGAGATATATTTCACTGTGTATTTGAGCATGGCTTCATCGGTTCGACTGGTGATATATATATGAGATGTGTATGTACGTATGTATCTGTGCATATATATATATATATATATAAATATGTGTGTGTATGTATGTATGTATGAGGAGTGAAGGATTTTGAATGAATCCGACAGACCTCTCACACACACACACACATATATATGTGTATATATATTATATGTATATCTGTGCATTATTGTGTGTGTGCATCATTAATTCCCTGATTTTTGGCAAATATTTTTCAAGGGGGGGGGGTAGTTTAAAATTTGTTTTGTAAACATGGATTTTTCGGGCAACTTTGGCAGTGCTCATATATTGAAGTCTTATTAGAATTAACTACTACCACTCCCTTCCCATATAATAGTTGTTACGTTAATTTATAAAATGTAAACGCAGATGTGATGATAACTTTGTAGCAGAGATAATTTTTAAAATTCAAATAAAGCAAAAAAAAAGTTTTTTTACTTTTTATAGAAAACCTCTTTTATCAATGTCTCTGCGGCCAGGGACGATTAATTTTTTAATCTCGTAAAGCAAAGACAAATAATTCTCATTTCTATTGGCCTGGCTAAGATAACTTGAAAAGAAAGATAGGCTTTTCTACTGAAACATTAATGACATTTACAGCTTTTGAAAGTTACATTCAAAATGATTTTTAGTGTCTTACATGTTAAGGAAGAAGAAGAAGAAAAGATTGAAAATTGTAAAAAAATTCTAAATTTTTTTTTTTAATGGTTTTAGACTTTTCACTTTTGGCAAAAAAGATTTGAAGAATTTAAAAAGTAAACAAAAATCTAAAACTTTTTTACAATTGTAAAATTTATACATCGTTTCTCGTATTTAAATAGCCCTGTCAGCTGGGCTGTAGAATACTCCCGACTGCACCTCTGTAGAGGGATTAGACTGTTCCAATGTCACCACTTGTTGGGGATGGGTGGCCACTGGTGATGCTTAAAAGTGGAATCCTGGGAGTTGAGCAGTCCATAACAGGAAGCACTCCATTTTGGCCCTTACTTAGGCTAGATGGGTCGTCCGGAAAGGCCCCCCTTAGTAACTGGAATATTGCTTGCAGATTTTGGATAAAAATACATTCTACTTTCATGTGAATTCATCCTCTTTTGTCTTGTCAGATTAATCACACACACACACATATATATATTATATATATATATATATATATATATACTGTAGTGTGAGATGGTCACTGTTTCAGCTTTTGGCTGGAATGGTGTACCAAAGGCAAGTATTATTGGTAGAGTGGCTCAATATAATAAATATGAGCTGTTATTATAATATAATAAGATAAATATATAGGTTTTACATATCTATTTATTGGGTGACAAAGGAAAATTCACAACCATATTGGTTTCATGCGATGCAATCATCAGCTTTCTGAATATATGTAATTTTGATTTTTTAAGAAGTTTCAATTTTATTCATACTTTGAAATGATTTTGAAAGATATATTTTAATATTCTAAAATCCCTTTTTTTTAATTTAAGCCCCCCACCCCTTTTTTTTTTTTTCCTTTTTAGAAAAAAATTCCAAAATATTTTGTGAACAAGAATGAATTTTTTTGATGTCATAAATTTTTTACACTTATGAATTCATTTTGTTCCCCTCTGTTTTTGTCTGCCTTGTACTCTTCTAAAATAAAAATACAAAACACAAGAAGAAGGAAAAAAAAGCTTGTTCCAGTGAAATAACAATCTATTCAAAGTAAGGAAAAAGGGAGTGTGAAATCATATATATATATATATATATATATATATATATAGTTGTTTTTCTTCTACATATAAGTACTTCTGTGGTAAAGTAAGGAAAAAAAAGCATGTGTAATAGAATCATATATATATATATATATATATATATATATATATATAGTGGTAATGTTTTTCTTCTCCCATATGAGAGCTTCTGTGTGGGTAAGTGAGAAAATCCCCTGATGAGTCTAAGGAACTTATGAAAAGGCAGATTTTATTTCTGTTTCCCTGTGATCTTTCAAGATCTTATTAGTGAAAAGGAAATCATATCACTTTGTTTATCTGCTTTTAAGTTGAAGTTATTGCCATATGGTTATGTGCGGTACCGCCCAGGAAAAGGGGCGCAGAGAGAACAGATCTTGACATGTACTCATACTCAAACTGATATGCCTATATTCAAATACATAGTTATATATATATATATATACCAAGCGTGTTGGTAAAATGCAGCAAATAGTTTGATTGTAAAAATATACTACCAACTCAACCGGGGAGAAAAAAATTTTGAAAAAAAAGAAAAGACCAAGATAGTCGTACCAACAAAAAATAATCTATTGGTACAGTATTTGGCCAAAAGAAAACAATTTATATGTATATATATATATGTAATATAAGTCAGATCTTAGCCGCTGAAGAGCATTAAGCAAAACTAATAGTAGGTTCGTCTGACTCATTAGATTTATCTTTATATTATATATATATATATATATATATATATATCAAATTTTGTTGAAACTGTACAGACAATTCCTGTTGGACAAGTTTTTCATTGAATCGTTCCAATTTTCGGGCCATCTTTCTGGTGTCGGGGTGTAACTGGTATAACAGTCCCCCAATGGTTTCAAAACGAGCGCTTTCGGCAATACAATTTGCCATCCTCGGTAGGAAACTATGGTATGATTTTTTATCGCTCGTTTTTAAACAAGAACGGGTAGTAGCAAGGAATTAGAAGTGGGAGGTAATAACTATTGGTAGTAGGAGGTTGTTAGGAATGGTAGTGGTTCGAGTGAGCGTTGCAGTAGTGATTTTATGTGGGCCGGGGGCAGCATACAGACCAAAATTGAAGCGGGCTATTAGGAAGGGTAATTTTCAGTCCAATTTTTTTCCCCAAGTAACTAATAAGCACCCCAGCTGGGAGCTGTTTTTAAGGAACACCACTTTTCCTTTTCAACTGTAAACTCCGTTGTTTTTTTACAATCTATTTTAATATAAAAAATGTGTAAATTACGTTTAAAGTTTTTAACACTTTAAAAAAAATTCCTATTGAATTAACAGCAACAACATGAAATAACTATTTAAAAAAATTAAATCCAAACTATTTTAGTATAAAAATGTGCCTTTGGGTTGTAAATGTACATGAACTAACTTTAAGAAAATCTTACAGTGAAATTCTAATGCAAAAAAAAATGTCTGTTTGTAAAGCAACAATGGGTGTTTTACGGTGAAAAGCAAAAGGTGTTCCTTTTCAAAACAGCTCCCAGCTGGGGTGCTTATTGGTTACTTGGTCCTTTTTTTTTTAATTTTTCCATTTTTAGTAAAAATAAAATGTTAAAAGGTTTTTATTAACGCAATGTTAAAATACTCAAATTCAACATGCATAAAATGCTTGTCTCCTTCTTAACTGTGGTCCTGGATAAGACGTTAAACTGCGTCTAATGGTTCTAATTTTGGAGCTTCTGGGGAGTGTGGAGTATCCCCTTCATTGCCATTACTCTCAAGTCCACCCTGACCCAGAGTGGGTAGTATATGTTAGGGTCCCTTCTATGGACTGACCTATATGATTTTCCCTAACTCTATTGCCCTTATGGCAAGCCCAACCCCTTTTTTAATCATATGGGTGCTAGAAAGGCGGTGGCTGCGGGTCTACATGTCCTGGAATGACGTTAAAACTCTATGCTGATGGTGAGGTTCCAGTTTTTGGATGTTTGGGGAATGTGGAGCACCCCTTTATCACCATTGCTCGCTGGTCCATTCTAACCCGGAGTGGTAGTACCTGTTAGGGTCCCATCTATTGGTTAAATAAGAAAACTGTATTTATAAAAAAAATTGTATTATCCCATTAATAATTGATTTATTTCAAAACTTTATCGGCATTAAATGACCCACTGAGGTTGAAATATGCCGTAAAACAAAACAAACCAAAAACCTTCTATGGGCTGAATGAAAAAAAATTGAGTACACCATCAAGAATGAATAAAACAAAACAACTTCAGCATTAAATAACCAACAAATTGACAATGCCCTAAAATCCACCAACCAATTGTTCCTGAATTAGAAGCATTAATATCATCATAGACTGTTGCAGTGATGGTGATAGGTTTTTTGATTTAGTGTGTCCTGGGACTCACATATTTGTTTTGGAATGAGTCTTACAGGAAATTTATGGGTGCCCAACTAAAGTTTCTTATAAATTGTAGGGTTTTTATTTATGATCTAGAGAAACAACTAAAACTGTCTAACTGCTACCGTTGTAAACAATATGTGTAATTCATTTCTAAGAAACTATTGAAATGTATTTTCAATTAACTTGAAATGCTGAGGTAAGAAAAAGAAAAACACTGGATGCCATGGATACAATTTTACTGCATCCTTTTTAGATTTTTTGTGGCATCAGGGTCACAGGACACTTACCATTACCTGCTGCTATTGTTACTATGGCAACTCAATGGATTCTTCTTGTTTGTATAAAAAAAAAATGAAAAGACAAAAATATATGTAAAAAAAAAATCATCTAAAAAGTTTCATTCACAAAAGAAAATATGCCCCACAAAAAAAACCTTTAGAAAATTAAACATTATCACCCAAATTCATTCCAAAAACGTAGTCGCATTAAATGACCCATTGAGGTTGATATGCCGTAAAACAAGAACAAATCAATTCAAATACTTGTTTGTATCTATTGCATTATTGAAGGAAATTGTCTGTCACGCAAATATTTTCACCATTTAAACTTTGGTGTCAGGTTGAGAGATGGGGGGGGTTGTGTGTGTGTGTGTTGAGGGGGGTGGGGGTAACCTCTTCCCCTCACCCCCTCTGACCCCAAAAGTTATTGAGTTGTTAACAAGAAGCACATAATAGAAGAGAAGTTCCGATTTGCACTTGACGGAATATAGCGGCAAAGAATTTGCACAGAAGCGCAATGAATACACAAATCTGCAAAATTGTTGTTGAAAATTTGTTTGGGATTTTGTTGTTGTTGTTGTTGTTGGTTACACACTTTCATTAAACTTGGAAGTGGGGGGGATGAGGGGGAAGAGGGGGGAGGAAATAGAATGGAGGAGGATGCCATTGTGAGGAAAAGTGCTGGCAAGGATAAAACCGAAAGTAACAAATGGAACAGGAAAGTTTATTTTGCTTTTTATTTCATTCAGTTCGATAATTGTTTTTTGTGTATGGTGTTTTGGATATATATATATATATTTCAATGACTTATAACTGTGTGTATGTCTATATATATATATATATATATATATATATATATATATATATATATATATATATATCTATGTGTCTGTGTATATGTGTGTGTGTGGTGTATATATATATATATATATATATAAATGTATGTGTGTTTGTGTTTTATATATATATAAATGTATGTGTATATATGTATGTGTGTGTATGTGTAATGTGTGTATGTGTATATATGTATACAGGTGTGTTTTGTATATATATATATATATATAATATATATAATATATATATATATATAGTATGTGTGCCGTGTGTATATTTGTACATATGTGACCGTTTTTTTGTGTGTGTATAGATGTGTATGTGTACTTGTATAGATGTGTGTGTATGTGTACATATGTGTCTGTTTTTTAATGTGTGTATATCTACATATGTATCTCTGTGTAATAGATGTATGTGTGTAATGTCTACATATGTATCTCTGTGTATAGATGTATGTGTGTAATGTCTACATATGTATCTCTGTATATAGATGTATGTGTGTATGTTACATATGTATCTCTGTGTATAAATATATGTGTGTGTACTTGTACATATGTGCCTGTGTGTGTATGAGATAATATATGTGTCTTTTTGTGTGTGTATGAATGTGTGTGTGTGTATATATATGTGTCTATTTGTGTGTGTATGAATGTGTGTGTGTGTGTGTATATATATGTGTCTAATTTTGTGTGTGTAATGAATGTGTGTGTGTGTGTGTTATATATGTGTCTATTTGTGTGTGTATGAATGTGTGTGTGTGTGTTATATATTATGTGTCTAATTTGTTGTGTGTAATGATGTGTGTGTGTGTGTATATATAGTGTCTATTTGTGTGTGTATGTGTATATATATGTGTCTATTTGTGTTGTGTAATGAATGTGTGTGTGTGTGTATATATATGTGTCTATTTGTGTGTGTATGAATGTGTGTGTGTGTATATATATGTGTCTATTTGTGTGTGTATGAATGTGTGTGTGTGTGTATATATAATATGTGTCATTTGTGTGTGGTATGAATGTGTTGTGTGTGTGTGTGTGTGTGTATGAATTGTGTGTGTGTGTGTGTGTGGTATATATATATGTGTCTATTTGTGTGTGTATGAATATGTGTGTGTGTGTGTGTGTATAATATATGTGTCCTTTTGTGTATTTAATATATATATGTGTCTGTATGTATACATATGTACCTGTGTGTATATATATGTATGTGTATAGTATATGTGTGTGTGTTAATATTGATAATATAGTTTTGCCATATTGATAAGTGAAGAAGCGGTCAATATCATTTATAGAACACACACGTATATATATAATATAATATATATATATATATATATAGCACACCCTATCTATATATGCATGTATATGTAATGTAGACATATATACAAGTTCGATTAACAAGACATGAAGTCATGGCACTTGTTAACTGACAGTTTTTGCGTTTGCAATTTTCAAAACAAAACTGTCAGTTAACAAGTACGCATTGACTTCATGTTTTCTTAACACTAACTTGTATATATGTCTACATATACATGGATATATAGATATGGGTGTGCTATATGTATACATACATACATATATATAATAAAAACTAGAATGTTCTATGAATGTGTATATATATGTAATATATATATATATATGTGTATGTATGTACCTAGGAATTTGTGGTAGGTATATACAATATTAGATTCAAATGTTTGTATTGGTATAAGTGGAGAAGAGTCCCTGTGTGTATGCATCTAAATTAAAACATTGTGTGTGTGTGTGTGTATATATATATATATATATATATATATATATATATATATATACAGCAGTGTCATGTCCCAGTCTGTTTTCTATGTTTAAACATGTATTTATATGTATATATTTGTGTATGTATGTAATGTATGTATGTATATATATATATATAATATATATATACACACACACACACACTCAAAGATATATATATAAACTCCTAAAAGAGCTAATTGAGGAATTATATATATATTATATATATATATATCATACACACACACACACATGTGTATGTGCTTATGAAATTTGTGTACGTATGTACATATATTAAATTCAAATACTTTGTATAAACGAGAAAAACTGTGTGTGTAATGTATCTAATTACAATATTGGTGTTTAAAATACACACACACACACACGTGTACATGTCTCAATCTGTTTTTATAATATATATATATATTATAATACCTATGTATTTAGTGTGTGTGGGCCTGCATACATATGCATACCGATGTTGCCTGTAGGTATATGCACACTAATTTGCGATACCGTGTAAAAATCTGCTGTTATGTCAACTGCAGTGAGTGAAATTCATTTTGTTCAAGATCAATTGATTCAACTAGTCTTTTTACTTTTTTATTTTGTCCTTCTTTTTTTTTTTTTTAAGAAGTGAAAACCTCCTTGTGGCCAAAAGATAGATTTCATTTCTCTCTTGTCACTCATTTATTTTAACTCAATTACTCTCGCCTTTCTTTCTTTTTTTATGTTTTTTGTTTTTTTTTTGTATTTTTTTAATTTTATGAATTTTGGCTTCTCTATTCATTTAGTGTGTTTAGTACTTTTTATTTTTTTTTATTTTATTTATTATTTATTTATTTTTTTTTTTAGAAAACTTTGAATTTTCTTTTTTCCTCCTTTTCGTTCTCGTTGTCGTTGCCGTGCGAAGCTCTCTTCTTCATTTCTTTGATGCGTCTTTGCAATTTTTTGATTTTTTGTGATTGGCCAATTCATCAGAACAGCGCTAAGTGCAATAGTTCTTTTGTTTCTTGCCTTTTTTTTCTACCCGCTTGAATAAATCTTTTGGTGGTCGTGTTATTGTTGTTATTATTCTGACTGTTAAACAAATGAGAACGATTGTGACACTGTGGTGGCGGTGGTAGTGGCGACCATTTGGAGAGATTGGAACTAGGTGTTGAAGTTGGGAAGTTATCCAATGGGTATGTGTGTGTGTGTTAATATGAGTATGTTGGTATATATAGTCTGTGTACATACATATATGTATGTGTGTATATTTAGTCTGTGTACATACATATATGTATGTGTGTATATATAGTCTGTGTAGATACATTATGTATGAGTGTATATATAGTCTGTGTACTACATATTGTATGTGTGTGTATATATAGTCTGTGTACATACATATATGTATGTGTGTATATATAGTCTGTGTACATACATATATGTTGTGTGTGTATATATAGTCTGTGTACATACATATATGTATGTGTGTATATATAGTCCTGTGGTGTAATATACATATATAATGTATGTGTGTGTCCATGTGTGTTTGTGCATGTATGTAATATATATATATATATATATATATATATATATGTATGTGTATCTGTGTTTGTACATGTATATACATATATGTATGTGTGTATATATATATTATATATATGTGTGTGGTGTGTGCATGTATGTGTGTGTGTGTGTGTGTGCATGTATGTGTGTGTTGTGTGTGCATGTATGTGTGTGTGTGTGTGTTTGTGCATGTGNTGTGTGTGTGTGTTGTGTGTGTGTTTGGCATTATGTGTGGTGTGTGTGTGTGTGTGTACATGTGTGTTTGTGCATGTATGTGTGTGTGTGTGTACATGTTGTTTGTGCAATGTGTGTATATATATATACGTGTAAATGTATGTTTTGTGCATTGTGTGATACTATATATATGTGTAATGTATGTTTGTGCTGTGCGTGTATATATATAGTGTACATGTGTTTTGTGCATGTGTGTATTATATATGTGTACATGTGTTGTGCATGTGTGTATATATATATAATGATGTGTGTCTGTAATGTGTGTCTGTACATGTTTGTGCATGTGTGTATATATATATATATTATATATGGTATATAATATATTTGTGTCTGTGCATGTGTGTGTATATATATATGTATATATATGTTTGTGCATGTGTGTGTATATTGGTCGGCCAACACTGGCGTGTCCATGCATAGGAGTCCATAGGAGAACGTCTCTTATGAGTTTGTTCTTACATCTGTGGCATTGCCCAGCTACACCAACGTAATAGCTGCCGCATTAGCTGGTGCTTTAGAATATGCTAACTGCACCTTCTGGGGGGGGGGGGTAAGACCCCCCCCCCATGGTTAATGATGAAATCCTGGTGGCTAAACAGTCTATGACATGCCACACATGATCGATCAGCTAGTCATTTCAAGCCTTAGCACCTATATGATAGACGGGCGGTCGGAGAGGCCCCCTCCAATCAATTGGCTGGTCATGTCAAGCCCTAGCAACTATATGATTGCCCCAACACTGTTGCCCTTATGTTGAGCTGCAACCTCTTTTTATCATATGTGCTAGAAGACAGTGGCTGAGGGTCTAAATTTCCTGGGTATGATGTTAAACTCTATCTGATGATGAGGTTCCAGTTCTGGAGCTCTGGGGAATGTGGAGTACCCCTTCATGACCATTACTCCCAGGTCCACTGACCCTGTGTGGTACTACCTGTTACAGTCCTATCTATGATTAAATAGAAAAACGAGTTTAAAAAATGTGTTTTAAAAGAAAAATTGAGTGCCCATCAAGAATGAATAAAACAAAATGTTTTTGGCTTAAAATAACCCAACAAGGGTTGATATGCCATAAAACCCAACCAATTGACCAATGTAATCAATTGCTTTATTTTCATACTCTTTGTTGGCTGGTAATCAGTATCTTAGTGGCAGGACTGCTAAAATTCAACTCAACCATCTTTAGTTCTTAATAATTGAATTCTTGCTTTATTGGAATATTTTGTTTGAATGTTTGTATGGCTAGGGATGACAGTTTATTTTTCTTTCGTTCCTCTGTCAAAAATCGTCTGGCTACTTTTCCCCTGTCTGCTGGCATTATCTTGGCACAAGTCCTCACTGGCACCTCTAAAATTTTCATTTTTCTATCGAAATCGCTATGTGTGAAATGTCTGACCAATTTTTCCAACTGATTCTGCATGGCTAAATATATTTAGCCATCGTCAAAAACACAGAATTACACATGTATTTCAGTTCATATGTCGTTGTTGTTGTAACAGAATTCACCCTGGGTCGTTGAATTAAAATTAAAGCAAAAGTGTCGACAAACTTCCTTGTCTGCAAATAAAGACGTTTTTTGGGGAGAGTAGGATATTAGCCAAATTTTCGATAACTATGTTTATTACCCTGATCCTTAAAAATGTCTTTCATGAAAATCCAATACGCTTAGGTGAAGTAGCTAAGACTGTATAATATCTGAGAAGTATCTGTAAAATTGCAAACAGGGCAAGGAAACTTTGAGAATTTACACACAAAAATATTCTGGCATAGTTGTTCATGAGTAGATTTAACCCTTAGAAATTTAAGATATACATACAGAAACAATTACAGATGCAAACTACACTGATGATCTAACACTTTTTAAAATAGATAGTTATATACATATTATATACTTATATATATGGTAGACTCTATGGTTGTCGTTGGACTGGATGCAAACACTCCACTTAGATCCTTACTTGGGCTAGAAAGAAATAAAAGAAAAGAAATAAGAAATTTATTTATCAATAGTAGGTACAAGTTATAAAGAATAAGTAAAAGAAAAACTTTACTTTTTCAAACTACTATTGAAGGGAGGCCATGCCTAATAGCGTGAAGCTAAGCCCATGAACATGACCACCCTTGGACGCTCACAGGAAACGATACAAGACACACCAGACAACACAAACATATAGATATATATATATCATGAGACAACTTAGCCGTGTGAGAATCTAAATGCAAATCTGTTGTTTATAAGAGGCAATAAAATGCTTTTTCAAAAGTTTTTTAAGGACAAAATAATTTACCGAAACAAGCTTCACCTTTTCCTCTTTTTCTTCATCAAACAATACCGACTGAACAGTGTTCCAGGAATTAAGTGCATTAAAATGAATCGAATTATGCCCAAAACTAACCGTGTTGATGATAGGGAAATTAAACAAACCAGTTTGGTCAGCACGAGTGACCTGAGCATGGGTGAAGTCAACTGCAAAAGCATTCTGAACAGAAACAGGCATTTTATCGTGGAACAGTTTATGTATGAACAAAATATTTTCACAATGGACCATATCAGATAGGTGGTCTTGGGCTAGACGGGCGGTCGAGAAGCCCCTCCGATCAATCGGCTGGTCACGTCGAGCCCTAGCACCTATATGATTTCCCCACCCCTATTGCCCTTATGGCAAGCCCCAACCCATTTTATCATATGTGTGCTAGAAGGCGGTGGCTGTGGGTCTACATGTCCTGGGAATGACGTTAAACTCTATCTGATGGTGAGGTTCCAGTTTTGGAGGTTTGGGGAATGTGGAGCACCCCTTCATCACCATTGCTCCCTGGTCCACTCTGACTCGGAGTGGTAGTACCTGTTAGGGTCCCATCTATGGGTTAAATAGAAAAATGTGTTAATAAAAAAAATTGTATTATTCATTAAGAATTGATTTATTTCAAAACTTTATCGGCATTAAATGACCCACTGAGGCCCTTTCCAATCAATCAGCTGGCCATGTCAAGCCCTAGCACCTATATGATTGCCCCAGCCCTATTACCCTTATGGCAATCCCCAACCCTTTTTATCATACATGTGCTAGAAGGCAGTGGCTGAAGGTCTTCCTGTCCTGGGAATGATGTTAAACTCTATCTGATGGTGAGGTTCCAGTTCTGGAGGTTTGGGGAATGTGGAGCAGCCCATCACCATTGCTTCCAGGTTCACTCTGACCCGGAGTGGTACTACCTGTTACAGTCCTATCTATGATTAAGTAGAAAAAACGAGTTTTAAAAAAATGTGTTAAAAAAAAATTGAGTACCCATCAAGAATGAATAAAACAAAACTTCTTCGGCATAAAATAATCCAGCAAGGGTTGATATGTCATAAAACCCAACCAATTTACCAATGTAATCAATTGCTTTATTTTTATACTTTTTGTTGGCTGGTAATCAGTATCTTAGTGGCAGGACTGCTAAAATTCAACTCAACCATCTTTAGTTCTTAATAATTGCTTTATTTGAATATTCTGTTTGAATGTTTGTATGGCTGGGAATGAAGGTTTTTTTTTCTTTCGTTCTTCTGTCAAAAATTGTCTGACTACTTTTCCCCTGTCTGCTGGCACTAACTTGTTATAAGACCCCCCACAGCACCTCTGAAAATTTAATCTTTCAGTTGGAATAGCTATGTGTGAAATGTCTGACCAATTTTTCCAACTGATTCTGCATGGCTAAATATATGTAGCCTCCAACAAAAACATGTTTATGTGACCTGATCGCACCTTGTTTTTATTGAACCTAATTTTTAATATTGATACATGTGCAGTGAAAGAGGAAGGAAGTGAGAACCCCCTGCCTCTAAGGGGAAATGCACTCCCAATTGTCAAGTTGATCATTTTGTCACTGCATACCCACCCTGTTGGCTGGAGCTGTAGAATATGTTTGACCAATTTCTCCAACTGATTCTTATCTTGGGCTAGACGGGCGGTCGGAGAAACCCCCTCTGATCAATCGGCTGGTCACGTCAAGCCCTAGCACCTATATGATTTCCCCACCCCTATTGCCCTTATGGCAAGCCTCAACCCCTTTTTATCATATGGATGCTAGAAGGCGGTGGCTGCGGGTCTCCATGTCCTGGGAATGACGTTAAACTCTGATGGTGAGGTTCCAGTTTTGGAGGTTTGGGGAATGGGAAGCACCCCTTCATCAACATTGCTCCCTGGTCCACTCTGACCCGGAGTGGTAGTACCTGTTAGGGTCCCATCTATGGGTTAAATAGAAAAATGTTAAAAAAAATTGTATTATCCATTAAGAATTGATTTATTTCAAAACTTTATCGGCATTAAATGACCCACTGAGGTTGATATGCCGTAAACAAAACCAAACCAACTGATTCTGCATGGCTAAATATATTTAGCCTCCAACAAAACATGTTTATGTGACCTGATAGCACCTTGTTTTTATTGAACCTAATTTCTAATATTGATACATGTGCAGTGAAAGAGGAAGGAATTGAGAACCCCCTGCCTCTAAGGGGAAATGCACTTCCAATTCTCAAGTTGATCATTTTGTCACTGCATACCACCCTGTTGGCTGGAGCTGTAGAATATGTTAACTGCACCTCTGCAGAGGGGTTAGGACCTCCCCTTTCCCCAATGGAGCCAGATGTTGGGTATTAGGGGCGATCTATGATGCTTAAGGATGGAATCCTGGTGGATGGGCAGTTCATGGCATGCAGCCATTTTGGCCCTAACTTGGGCTAGACAGGCTGATCACGACAAGCCCTAGCACCTATATGATTGTCCAACGTTTTTGCCCAACCCATTTTATCATATATGTGCTAGAAGGTCGTGACTGAGGTTCTTAGTGTCCTGTGTATATTGTTAAACTGCATCTAATGGTGAAGTTCCAATTCTGTAGAAACAAACTGTAATAGATATATAGAAAGAAATTTAGATAAATAGATATAAAGACGGATAGACAGAGAGATACATACACACAAACAATTGGACAGAGCTAGCTAGCTAGAGAGAGAGGGTGAGGGGGTGAGGCTGTGATAAATATATTGTTAGAAATTTAGATCGAAACTCAGATAGATGGATGAATAGATAGATAGATTCATATGTTGTATACCCTTCTTTACTTTCTTCTATTCTTCTGCTGTTCATCTTTTCTATCTTAGGTTCTTCTTGTAGCATCTCTTCTAGCGTCTGGACTTCGTCTTGGTGGTCGGTCGCACTTAACTCCTTTCTTCTTCTAGATCAGTCTTGTACCAAGACATTCACCAACCACAAAACCGTGTTATTTTCGTAAGCTTTAATTAACTTAACTAAACATTTCATGTAACTAAACATAGCACACGTATGCAGGTGAGTTCCAGTTAAGGCAGTACATCTTCTCTGCCTGACGTCCAAACGGAAACTGGAGACCCAACCAGGTCCCACGTGACTTCACATATTTCGCGGGCTTTCTGTAATATTCCATGGAAAGTCCCGCCCGTGATATGAAAAGGGCCATCCCTTTAGAAATACAGGGGATTGACAATAATCTTATGCAACCGCATAGATTATGTAACACATACATACATATATATAATTGAACATATGTTGATAGATAAATAGAGATGAATTTGGAGTACACCTTCATTACTCCCAGCTCCACTCTGATCCAGAGTGGTAGTACTTTTTAGGGTACTATATATGGGTTAAATAGAAAAAAACATGAGTTTAAAAAAAAATTGAATACTCATCAAGGATGAATAAAGAATATGTCTTTGGCATAAAATAACCCAACAAGGGTTGACATGCCATAAAATCAAACCAACCAAGCATTATGTTATATTTTCACTTTGTTGTTTATTAAATCAGCATTATTTTAATATTTCCTTTGAAAGAAAGATCCATGAACTTAATATGAATGGATCCTCTGCATCTCTGCAGAAGAATAAGACATTCCTCCTCCCCCAATGGGGCCAGCTGTTGGCCGTTAGTGGTGACCCATGATGCTTATGGACTGAATCCTGGTGGTTAGCTGCCCTGTCGGCTAGGGCGTTAGAATGCGCTGACTGCACCTCTGCAGAGGGGTAAAACTCCTCCAATGGGGCCACCTGTTGGCTGTGGGTGGCGACCCGTGATGCTTAAGGATAGAACCCAGGTGGTTGAGCAGTCCATTACTTGCAATACTCCACTTTGGCCTTATCTTGGGTTAGACGGGCGGTCGGAGAGGCCCCCTCCAATCAATTGGCTGGTCATGTCAAGCCCTAGCAACTATATGATTGCCCCAACCCTATTGCCCTTATGGCAAGCCCCAACCCCTTTTTATCATATGGGTAGTAGAAGGCGGTGGCTGTGGGTCTACATGTCCTGGGAATGACGTTAAACTCTATCTGATGGTGAGGTTCCAGTTTTGGAGGTTTGGGGAATGTGGAGCACCCCTTCAACACCATTGCTCCCTGGTCCACTCTGACCTGGAGTGGTAGTACCTGTTAAGGTCCCATCTATGGGTTAAATAGAAAAATCTATTTATAAAAAAATTGTATTATCCATTAAGAATTGATTTATTTCAAAACTTTGCCGGCATTAAATGACCCACTGAGGTTGATATGCCGTAAAACAAAACAAAACCAAAGCAAAGCAAATCCTTTGAAAGAAAGATCCATGAACTTAATATGAATTGATCCTCTGCATCTCTGCAAAAGAGTAAGACCTTCCTCCTCCCCCAATGGAGCCAGCTGTTGGCCGTTGGTGGTGACCTATGATGCTTATGGACTGAATCCTGGTGGTTAATCAGTCCCTGATATGCAACTCCACTTTGGCCCCTAGCCTTGACTGAAAAAAAAAAAAAAAAAATTGAGCATATAATAAAATTTTGAATAACTATCAAGAATGAATAAAAGAAAATGTTTACAGCATAAAATAACCCAACAAGATTTGACATGCCATAAAATACAACCAACCATTATATTGAAGTCAGTCAGTCAACAATTGGTTTGAACAATGTGACTGGCCAAGCACAACTGAACCAGTATCAAGACAACTGGTACTTATGGGAATTCAGAACAGTCCACTCATGCATTTGGGTGATTCCATTCCCTGAGTCCTGATTGGCTGCTTGGTTTGTATGATCCTCTGAGGCTCCATAAATCCTGCCACTTTGCAGTGGTCTTTACAGCATACCAGAATCGTATTGGGTTACGACTACTTGCTGTTTTGTCTTACCAATTCGACGGTAATTGGACTTAGTATGATTTTTCTACACATTATATGTTGCATTATTTCTTTGTTGGGTTAAATAGAACTTAAAGGACCTAAATTCAATCATCGTTTGTCACCCTGCCGAAAGAGAAAAAAATACTAAAAATCAGGGAATTAACTGAATCTGATGAAATTTTCAGTGTTGATAAATGAATAAAAGATATAATGCACTAGTTATTTGATTTAAAAACTTTCACATTTTTTTTTAGGTCAGTTGACTTTGAAGTACATATCTTTGAGAATCTGTGCTACACCTCAAAGATATGTGGTTCAAAGTTAACTGACCTGAAAAATATAAAAAGTTTTTAAATAAAATAACTGGTGCATTATATCTTTTATTCATTAATATATCAACACTGAAAAAATTTTATTAGCTTTGGTTAATTCCCTGATTTTTGGTATGTCGGGGTGACATACGATGGTGGAATTTAGATCCGTTGAGTTCGATTTAACCCTTTGCTGTTTATTAAATCAGCATTATTTTGATATTTCATATGAAAGAAAGATCACTAAACTTAATACGAATGAATCCTCTGCTACTGCAGCTGCCGACAGCTTTCAAGTGGGTTTGCTAAATCTCTCAATTCTCAGTCAGACATTAGTTCTTTGATCTTGGTTTCAATGAAAATTCTTGTTTTCAATTTTCTATCATTTTTCTATGTGCCAAATTTTATTTTCAGGAATTAGAATCTACAACAATCTGATATCATTGTCATGACAAAAGAGGCCAAGTTCACTGTAAAGGGGGAAAAGAGAGATTCAATAATGGTATATTATGTGTATTAGTACAAAATAAAAAATGCGGGGGGAGAAGGGGGTACTTGTATAAGCAAAAAAAAAAAAAAAAAAAAAAAATGTAGATCTCCAATGAATCTTACAAAATGTATTATTGTAGATTGATTTTACTTAGACCCTTTCTGGTAGGCCCTTAAATCTGTTTAGCAACCCTGCCCTGTCGGCTGGGGCATTAGAATGCATCGACTGTACCTCTGCAGAGGGGTAAGACTCCCCCAATTTGGCCACCTGTTGGCCGTGGGTGGCGACCCATGATGCTTAAGGATAGAACCTAGGTGGTTGAGCAGTTCATGACATGCAATACTCCACTTTGGCCCTATCTTGGGCTAGACGGGCTGTCGGAGAGGCCCCCTCCGATCAATCGGCTGGTCACGTCAAGCCCTAGCAACTATATGATTTCCCCAACCCTATTGCCCTTATGGCAAGCCCCAACCCCTTTTTATCATATGGGTGCTATAAGGTGGTGACCGAGGGTCTCCATGTCCTGGGAATGACGTTAAACTCTACTGATGGTGAGGTTCCAGTTTTGGAGGTTTGGGGAATGTGGAGCACCCCTTCATCACCATTGCTTCCTGGTCCACTCTGACCCGGAGTGGTAGTACCTGTTAGGGTCCCATCTATGGGTTAAATAGAAAAATGTATTTATAAAAAAATTGTATTATTCATTAAGAATTGATTTATTTCAAAACTTTATCGGCATTAAATGACCCACTGAGGTTGATATGCTGTAAAACAAACCCCCCAACCCCTAAAAACAATATACCTTAGAAGAAGGATTATCCTAGATTGATTTTACTTAGATCCTTACTGGTTTGCCCTTAAATCTGAAAAATGAAAAGAAAGGCACCCCTCCCCCCCCCCAAAAAAAAAACCCCAAAACAAACCCCAAAAAAACACAATGAATCTTAGAAAAAGGATTATTGTAGATTGATTTTACTTAGACCCTCACTGGTAGGCCCTTAAATCTGTTTAGCAACCAAAACCAGGAAATGAAAGACTTTTCTTTTTCCTTTATATTTTTTTTTGTAAAGCAAATGGGGCCCCCCCATTTGCTTTACAAAAAAAAATATAAAGGAAAAAGAAAAATCTCCAATAAACCATAGAATAAAGATTATCCTAGATTGATTTTTCTTAGACCCTTAAATCTGTTTCACAAACAAAACAAAAAATGAAGAGAAAGGCACCCCACTAATCATTTCACAGGTACCCCCCAACCCCTAAAAACAATATACCTTAGAATAAGGATTATCCTAGATTGATTTTACTTAGATCCTTACTGGTTGGCCCTTAAATCTGAAAATGAAGAGAAAGGCACCCTACCAATGATTTTCTTTCACTGTTAACCCCCCCCCCCAAAAAAAAAAACACCAAAAAACAACCCCCCAAAAACCTTAGAAAAAGGATTATTCTAGATTGATTTTTGTCACCATTCTTCTTTTTTTTTTTTTTTTTTTTTTCTTTCTTCTTTTGGTGTTGATTGATTTGATTGATTCTCTCGCGCCATTTTGTTTCGCGCGCACTTAATGTCTATTTATGCAGTGGCAAATACCGCGCCACCCCCTCAGATCTCTTTATTGCATTACTGCATCTTGCACCAAAACTCATCATCCTTTTATTAGAGACGGCAAATCAATTACTTTGCACCAATCTTAAAAACATTTTGCCCAGGTGAACTGTAATTACTTATCCTTCTCTCGCACACTCTCAGACGGACCGAGATAATCTTCATTGAGTCTTTGCAGTTGAAGAACCTTCATTTAAAGGATTTGATTAATGCACCCTCCTTCCTCCTGTTACCTTTTGTCGGTTGCTCTTTTGGTACCAATAACAATGACTTGGAAATATCAACATGGCTTTTATCTTCTTTCGGTGACGCCACCTTGTCTATTTCTTTCTTTTATGATTCCTTGCGTTGACACCATCACCATTTTTCTTGCAGTTAAGTAGCCATAATGAAAATGAATGTTTTAATTCAGTTGCCAAAGAAAATTGAAGAAACGGATTTACTTCTTTAGAGGGGCAGGTGTGTTGGTGTTAATTATCCAGCACGGTTGTTAGAGCACCCAGGTAGAAATCGCAAGGTTCCTCGTTCAATACCGGTAATCTGATCTGTGCAGTATAGAATACTAAGTCCAATTACCGTCGAATTGGCAAGACAAGACGGCAAACAGTCGTAACTGAATACGATTCTGAGATGCCGTAAAGACCACTGAAAAGTGGCAGGATTTATGGAGCCTCAGAGGGCCCTACAAACCAAGCAGCCAATCAGGGCTCAGGGAATGGACTCACCCAAATGCATGAGTGGACTGTTCTGAATTCCCATAAGTACTAGTTGTCTTGACACTGGTTCGGTTGCTTGGCCAGTCACATTGTTCAAACTAATAGTAGACTGTCTAACTGACTTACTTCAATATGCAGTAAACTGGGGAGCTGACGTTAGGTGTGGTGCTCCACCCAGAAGAAAAACAATGTTCCTGGTCTCTTGGTCGTTCGTTCATTGAGTCTTTGCAGTTGAAGAACCTTAATTTGAAGGATTTGATTAATGCATCCCCCCCCTCCTGTTACCTTTTGTCGCTTGCTCTTTTGGTACCAATGACAATGATTTGGAAATATCAACATGGCTTTTATCTTCTTTCGGTGACGCCAACTTGTCTAATTCTTCTTTTATGATTCCTTGCTTTGACGCCTTCACCATTTTTCTTGCAGTTAAGTAGCCATAATGAAAATGAATGTTTTAAGTTAGTTGCCCAAGAAAATTGAAGAAATGGATTTAATTCTTTACTAGCAGTGGCTACCCGGCGTCACCTGGGTAGAGGTTTTTAAAAAAAAAGTTAGTCCCACAGATCCATTATTACTGAATCGTGAGTTGAATCCCTATGTAAAAAAAAATAGACCTTGCATTGATCGAGCTGCTCTGAAAAGAAATGTTAATGTCTACTATCTAAAATATTAAATGAAAAAAAAAAAAATCCATGCTGTTATCATTTAGATTCTATCTTTTAGATTATCTTCACGAATATAAATCAAATCTCTATTATTTTTGCTCAAAAACAGAGCCCTGGTGTTATTTAATGTGTATACATATTTACTTAGTTGTTAATTGTTTTATTTTCGTAGTTTCATCTGGACATACACATACACACAACTGCCTTTTATATATGTATAGATTAGCACAGATTTGGTAATCTAAGTGTGAAGCCGACAGTAGGTGTGGCAACCACCCCTCTGCAAAAAAAAAAAAAAAAAATAATGTCACTGGTCTAGTGAGACTCCCTGTACAGCTGATACCAACAATAGGTCGCTCTGTCAATTTAATTTTTTTGACCCAGTCATCTAATACCAGGAATCTTCAAGGAATTGCAAGGTTCCTAGTTTAATACTGGGCCCTGCCACCTCAGAAAAAAAAAGCAATGTTCCTGGTCTTTCGGTCATTAGAACATCCAGTTCGGAATTGCAAGGTTCCTGGTTCGATACCAGTCCCTGCCAACTTGGTGCATGAGTAGCACAGATTGGGTAATTCTGATCTGTGTGGTAAAGCGGGGAGCTGACATTAGGAGTGGCACTCCACCCCAGCAAAAAAACCCTAAAAACAATGTCCCTGATCTAGTTCTAGCGAAAAGGGGATAGACTCCCTCGCTCTCTGGCTGATACCGACAATAGGCCACTCTGTTGACTTTACTCATCTTTTACCCAGTCATTTAATACTAGGATCATCATCATCATCAAGGCATGCTGACAGCATGGATTTCCTTGTTGCTCTCTCACCATCCATCCCTATTGGGCACCACTCTTGGCAAGTCCCTCTAGATCAGGGACTTTCAGACTATACGATATAATAAATTTGGTTGCAAAATAAGTGTTTCTCTTAGATTTACTCATCTATATATTAATACTCGTGTTCCTTAATTGTACGACTGTCATCATCTTGCTACACCCTCTGGTTAAAAATGAGACCATTCAAATAGTCCAAGATGAAATGAAAAAAATCTAAATCTCCTTGGTCTAGCGCCAACAAAAAGGAGATAGATAGGCGGCTTCACTGACTTAACTTTTTTATACTTACATGCTACAGTACCCATGAAGATGTTGATGAGTCGTTTTTATATCAAGCATTTCTTTTAAAAGAAAAATCTTTTTCTATTATTTCTATATAGTGAATAATTGAAGATACAAACAGTACCCATATAGATGTTGATGAGTCATATTTATATCAAGTATATCTTGTCAACCTGAGTTCAAATCCTGGATGATGCTGTTTGCATTTCATATTGTGCTTCTACTCTTGGGAAAGGTATGCATCCAACTATGCTGCCTCCAGCTATGGATGAATAGTAGGGCAGACTGGGGTCTTTAATATTGTCTAGGTAACCAGTCTTAGAGATGGAAAACCTGTTAAACAGCTTAATAAATTAACCTCGTGTCACATCCTGCTTGTGTGGAGGGGTTGGTAATATATGCTACGATACCCATGTAGAAGTCGATGAGTTTTTTTAAAAATAAATCAATTCTTTTAAAAGAAAAATCTTTTTTGGCTAATTCTATATAGTGATTAATTTAAGATGCAAATAATACCCATGTAGATGTTGATGAGTCGTCTTTATATAAATCATTTCTTTTAAAAGAAAAAATCTTTTTTGACTTATTCTATATAGTGATTAATTTAAGATGCAAATAATACCCATGTAGATGTTGATGAGTCGTCTTTATATCAATCATTTCTTTTAAAAGAAAAAATCTTTTTTGACTTATTCTATATAGTGATTAATTTAAGATGCAAATAATACCCATGTAGATGTTGATGAGTCGTCTTTATATAAATCAATTCTTTTAAAAGAAAAAATCTTTTTTGACTTATTCTATATAGTGATTAATTTAAGATGCAAATAATACCCATGTAGATGTTGATGAGTCGTCTTTATATAAATCATTTCTTTTAAAAGAAAAAATCTTTTTTGACTTATTCTATATAGTGATTAATTGAAGATGCAAACACATTTTTTTTTTCTAATATGATTATATAAAA
This sequence comes from Doryteuthis pealeii, assembly GCA_023376005.1. NCBI lineage: Eukaryota > Metazoa > Mollusca > Cephalopoda > Myopsida > Loliginidae > Doryteuthis > Doryteuthis pealeii. The sequence goes on along the minus strand of CM042173.1, from coordinate 28,016,972 downwards.
ACAGATTTGTGAAATTCAAATTTGGTTTTCTTGATGATTCAATATTGATAAATTTCTTTAGAACTAATCTGTAATCTTCTTTGTTTTTCTACTTGTTGATATTCATTAGATTATTTCCTATGTAATCGAGTTGAACAGCACGGATTTCTCTTTGTTTTTCCATACAGATTTATCTCCCTTGTTTTCCTCTTCCAGCTCTCCTGTCTTTCTCTCTCTCTCAACAGATATTCAGTATCTTTTATTTATTAGTAACAAACTTGTTTAGACTCATTAAGTCAAGATCTCATTAATAAGATTGGTAATGGCAGCTCACAGCAATAATGAACTGAGTTTGATGATAATTCTATAAAACCATAGTGGTAAAAAAAAAAAAAAAAATTAAAGAAAAAAAGAAAAAAGCAAAAAAAAAAAAAAAATTGAAGCTAAAAGATAATAAAAGCAAAAAAACAAAAGCAAAAAAAAAAACAAACTAAATAATAGAAAATAATAAATATCTAGATAAAAAATAAAAAATATCTAAATAATAATAAAAATTGATAATAGAAAAATCTAAATAATTAAAAATAAAAATATCTAAATAATAAAAAAAAAAAATTATAATAAAAAATATCTAAATAATAAAAAAATAAAAATTGATAATAAAAAATATCTAATAATAATAAAAAATTGATAATAAAAAATATCTAGATAATAAAAAATAAAAAAAATAAATAATAAAAAATATCTAAATAATAAAAAATAAAAAAAAATTAATAATAAAAAATATCTAGATAATAAAAAATTGAAAAATTAATAATAAAAAATAAAAATCATAATAAAAAATTAAAAAATCAATAATAAAAAATATCTAAATAATAAAAAAATAAAAAAATTAATAATAAAAAATATCTAAATAATAAAAAATTAAAAATCAATAATAAAAAAATATCTAAATAATGAAAGCAAAAACAATAATTATAGAAGAAAGGAAAAAGCAAAACAATTTTAAAAATCTAAATAGAAAAAAAAAAAATCTGAATAATAGAAAATAAAAAATATATAAATAAATAAAAGTAAAAAATAATAAAAGAAGAAAGGAAAAGCAAAAAAAAAAAAAAAAAAAAGTAACAGCCTCCACAGCCCCACCCCACACAAAAAAAAAGAATATATACAACCGCAAGAAGAATATAATAAAAAGAAAAAAAAGTACCCCCTCCCCCTGCCACCACAACTGCAAGAAGAATATTTAAAACAAAACAAAACAAAAAAAGAAACCCAAAGAACCCAGCCACCTGCCCCAACACCCAGCCACCCCCTCCCCCTAAAAAAAGAAAAGAAAAAGAGTGTGATAAATACAACCTCAAGAATACAGCAAAACTCTTTAACTTTTCCTTTTTTTCTTTTTTTTTTTTTTTTGATTCCTCTGTCTATCAAATTGGTTTCATTTAGATTTTTATCTCCTTTTTTTTTTGGTGTTTATTGTTTTATGAGATATATAATTAGAATAATTTGCTGAACTTGCAAATGCGAAAACAAATTTCCTGAAGCTCAGAGACGATAAGAAGATACGAAGATGAGATGTTGAATAATTGATTGAAATATCTTTATTTGTGTAATCTTTTCAGATGAGGATTACTTAGATTTTACACTTTTTATAAGAGCAGTTTTGATCTAGAGGTAATTTTCCACTTGGACCCTAACGAGGCAACCGCCCTGTCGTCTGGGGCGTTAGAATGCACCGACTGCACCTCTGCATAGGGGTAAAATTTCCCCAAATGGGGCCACCTATTGACTGTGGGTGGCGACCCATGATGCCTAAGGACGGAGTCTTGGTGGATGAGCAGTGCATGACCTGCAGCACTTCACTTAGACCCTTACTTAGGCTAGACGGGCAGTCAGAGAGGCCCCCTCCGATCAATCGGCTGGTCACGTTAAGCCCTAGCACCTATATGATTCCTCCAACCCTATTGCTCTTATAGTAAGCCCTAACACTTTTTATCATATGGGTGCTAGAAGGTGGTGGCTGAGGGTCTACATGTTCTGGAATGACGTTAAACTCTATCTGATGGTGAGGTTCCAGTTCTGGAGGTTTGGGGATGTGGAGCACCCCTTCATCACCACTGCTCCCTGGTCCACTCTGACCTGGAGTGGTAGTACCTGTTAAGGTCCCATCTATGGGTTAAATAGAAAAATATATTTATAAAAAAATTGTATTATCCATTACGAATAGTTTTATTTCAAAACTTTATCGGCATTAAATGACCCACTGAGGTTGATGTGTCATAAAACATAACAAACCAAACCAAACCAAAGAATAGGCTAGATGGGAGCTGCACAAGAATGCTGTGTGTGGTCTTGAATAAGTCATGTAAACAGCACCCCACAAGGAAGCAGCTGTATGGTCACCTGCCCCCATCTCACAAACCATTAGAGTGAGACGGACAAGGCATGCTGGACACTGTTGGAGAAGCAAGGACGAGCTCATAAGTGACGTCCTCCTGTGGAAACCAACACATGGACGTGCTAGTTGTTGCAGATTGACTGTTTGTTTTGCGCGGGAAGTCGAAAAGACAAAGGAAAATTGAACTGAGAAGACAATAGATAGGCGAGACAGAAATCTTAGTATAACAAAAGAGGTGTGACAAAGGACTCATCTGGACAAACGCTAACTTGAACAAAGGGAAAGGACTTCCGGTCAAGGAACAAAGGAATGTGTGGGCGGTCGTCGGTACTTAAGCAAACCCGGACAGACCCCACGAGAGAGACCCGAAGAGACGGCGAAGAAAGCAGAAGGGTCTGACCGGCGATACGGTCGGGCGCTGCTAGAGAGCAGTGAGGCTCGCCCACCACCTTCCACCACATAAGTAGTCGTAGTGTCATTTTCCGTGCCCGCCACTCACCTACCACACACCGAAGAAAATAAAGAAGAGTCATCTTTTGTATACGCGTATCTGTTGTTATTGAAGTTCAAATGCTGACTACTAGATACATCATCTAGGGGTCAGGAATGATGTCCGCTGTATACCCGCAACGTATACGAGTCAGAGTAGCGTGAGTTTGAAGAAACCACTATGCAACACTAGTGTGGGCCACCCACAAAATGGAACTTGAAATATAGGAAATGTGGATAAAACAATACAACCACTAAATTCACCTCAGTATTTTATGAAGCTTTGTCAAATTTATTTTGAAGACATCTGGGAATGTGAAGTACCCCTTCATCACCATTACTCCCAGGTCCACTCTGACCTGAAGTGGTAGTACCTGTTAGAGTCCCATTTATGGGTTGAATATTAAGATGTATTTATTAAAAATATTGAGTATCCATTAAGAATAAGTTTATTTCAAAACTTTGTTAGCATTAAATGACCCACCAAGGTTGATATGCCATAAAAAAAACCATACTAAGTTATCTTTTCCTAAGCTTAGCATATTTGTGGTACAAGGCCAGAGGTAGCTCTAGGTGTGTGGAGATGAACAGGAGTTAGAAAAAATGTTTTTCTAACTCCTGTCATCTATAAAACATCCATCAATTTCTTCACCCTATAATCTATCCTGATGAAGGTTTAGATAAACCGAAACGTTTAAGCATCTATATATAAATTCATCTTATTTTTGGAACACTTTGTTTTTCAAATTCTATGTGTGTGTATGTATGTACATAGATGTATGTGCGTGTTTATATATATATATATATATATATATATATATATGTGTGTACATATATGTATTTTTGTATATGTGTGTATATATGTGTGCAAGCATGTTTGTATGTACATATAGATGTATGTATGTGTGTGTGTGTGTGTGTATATATATATATATATATATATATATATATATTGCTTTCTTTTCATTCATCATTAAAAGAAATGATGTGTGTGTATGTATATATATATATATATATCTATTTATGTATATATATATGTGTGCGTGTACATGTGTGTGAGCATGTTTGCATCTATATGTAGATATGTGTGTGTATATATATGTGTGCGTGTACATGTGTGTGAGCATGTTTGCATGTATATATAGATATGTGTGTGCATATATATGTATGTGTATATGTGCATATGTATGTATATATATATGTGCGTGTGTACATATGTGTGTGAGCATGTTTGCATGTATATATAGATATGTGTGTGCATATATATGTATGTGTATATGTGCGTATATATATATATGTGCGTGTACATATTTGTGCGAGCATGTTTGCATTTACATATAGATATGTATGTGCGTATATATGTATGTGTATATATGCGTGTGTGTGTATGTGTATATATATATATATATATATATATATATATATAGTATTGCTTTCTTTTCATTCATCATTAAAAGAAACGCCTGATAAAATAGAATCAACCAATAAATGTTATTGATGACTCTAAAGAACGTTCCTAACATGGTGCCCATTGCTTAACTTCCCTCCTGATCTGCAACAGGAAAAAAAAAACAAAAAAACATGGTCATAATTGATTAGCTCTGAGGAAGTCAGCCTTATCTCTTAAATAAAAAAAATCAAGAAAAACCGAAATCTTTGGGGGGTGGGGGTCAGGTCACCTGCTGCCACGGGCTGGCGGTATTTACATTGCAAGAGAAAGATTTCTTCTGTGAAATAAAGAAATGTTCAAAGGCTACACAACAAAAAAATCCAATATCTACTACTTTCCTCGCTTTTGTCTGATGTCGTTTCGAATTCAATATTAGGAAGAGTTCTCTCCCCTTCTTATCCCAGAAAGATCAAAAGACGAAAACTCAATTGGATGTATTTACCAAAGCAAAAAGACATTTTGAGGCCAGCAGAAATTATTACTGCGCTAAAGAATTTTTGAATCTAAAGCCATTAGAAACCATTCTTGGTGTGTAGATCGAAAAATGTTTGTGCAGGAATCGGTGGTGGTGGAATCGGTTCAGTCATAGACATAAGCGTTGGTGGCGCTGGCGATGGTAAATTTGTTAGTGATGAGAATAGTTTTCTATTCTGATTCTATTACGGTGAATATCGGATGATAATCTTTTTGCTCTTCGTCTTTGACTCTCTCACTCTCTTTCTCTCCTTGACCCTCTCTCTCTCATTCTTTGACTCTCCCTCTCTCTTTCTCTGTCTCTTTGACTCTCTGTCTTTGACTCTCTCTCTCTTTGACTATCCATTTGACTCGCTCTCTCTCTGACTCTCTCCCTCTGTCTCTTTGACTCTCTCTCCCTCTTCTCTTTGACTCTCTCTCTCTCTCCTCTTGACTCTCTCTCTCTCTCTTTGACTCTCTCTCTCTCTTTCTTTGATTCTCTCTCTGTCTTTGACTCTCTCTCTCTCTCTTGACTATCTATTTGACTTGTTCTCTCTCTGACTCTCTCTCTCTTGACTCTCTCTCTCTCTCTCTCTCTCTTTCTTTGATTCTCTCTCTGTCTTTGACTCTCTCTCTCTCTCTCTTTGACTATTTGACTTGTTCTCTCTCTGACTCTCTCTCTCTCTTTGATTCTCTCTCTCTCTCGCTTTGACTATCTATTTGACTTGTTCTCTCTCTGACTCTCTCTCTCTCTTTGATTCTCTCTCTGTCTTTGACACTCTCTCTCTCTCTTTGACTATCTATTTGACTTGTTCTCTCTCTGACTCTCTCTCTTTGATTCTCTCTCTCTCTCGCTTGACTATCTATTTGACTTGTTCTCTCTCTGACTCTCTCTCTCTCTCTTTGACTCTCTCTCTCTCTCTCTTTGATTCTCTCTCTCGCTTTGACTATCTATTTGACTTGTTCTCTCTCTGACTCTCTCTCTCTTTGATTCTCTCTCTGTCTTTGACTCTCTCTCTCTCTCTTTGACTATCTATTTGACTTGTTCTCTCTCTGACTCTCTCTCTTTGATTCTCTCTCTCTCGCTTTGACTATCTATTTGACTTGTTCTCTCTCTGACTCTCTCTCTCTCTTTGATTCTCTCTCTGTCTTTGACTCTCTCTCTCTCTCTCTCTTTGACTATCTATTTGACTTGTTCTCTCTCTGACTCTCTCTCTTTGATTCTCTCTCTCTCGCTTTGACTATCTATTTGACTTGTTCTCTCTCTGACTCTCTCTCTCTCTTTGATTCTCTCTCTGTCTTTGACTCTCTCTCTCTCTCTCTTTGACTATCTATTTGACTTGTTCTCTCTCTGACTCTCTCTCTTTGATTCTCTCTCTCTCGCTTTGACTATCTATTTGACTTGTTCTCTCTCTGACTCTCTCTCTCTCTCTCTCTGATTCTCTCTCTTCTTTGACTCTCTCTCTCTCTCTTTGACTATCTATTTGACTTGTTCTCTCTCTGACTCTCTCTCTTTGATTCTCTCTCTCTCGCTTTGACTATCTATTTGACTTGTTCTCTCTCTGACTCTCTCTCTCTCTTTGATTCTCTCTCTCTCTCTCTCTCTTTGACTATCTATTTGACTTGTTCTCTGACTCTCTCTCTTTGATTCTCTCTCTCTCGCTTTGACTATCTATTTGACTTGTTCTCTCTCTGACTCTCTCTCTCTCTTTGATTCTCTCTCTGTCTTTGACTCTCTCTCTCTCTCTCTTTGACTATCTATTTGACTTGTTCTCTCTCTGACTCTCTCTCTTTGATTCTCTCTCTCTCGCTTTGACTATCTATTTGACTTGTTCTCTCTCTGACTCTCTCTCTCTCTTTGATTCTCTCTCTGTGACTCTATCTATTTGACTTGTTCTCTCTCTGACTCTCTCTCTCTCTTTGATTCTCTCTCTCTCTCTCTCTCTTTGACTATCTATTTGACTTGTTCTCTCTCTGACTCTCTCTCTTTGATTCTCTCTCTCGCTTTGACTATTTATTTGACTTGTTCTCTCTCTGACTCTCTCTCTCTCTTTGATTCTCTCTCTCTCTCTCTCTCTTTGACTATCTATTTGACTTGTTCTCTCTCTGACTCTCTCTCTTTGATTCTCTCTCTCTCGCTTTGACTATCTATTTGACTTGTTCTCTCTCTGACTCTCTCTCTCTCTTTGATTCTCTCTCTGTCTTTGACTCTCTCTCTCTCTCTCTTGACTATCTATTTGACTTGTTCTCTCTCTGACTCTCTCTCTTTGATTCTCTCTCTCTCGCTTTGACTATCTATTTGACTTGTTCTCTCTCTGACTCTCTCTCTCTCTTTGATTCTCTCTCTGTCTTTGACTCTCTCTCTCTCTCTCTTTGACTATCTATTTGACTTGTTCTCTCTCTGACTCTCTCTCTCTCTCTCTCTCTCTCTTTGACTATCTATTTGACTTGTTCTCTCTCTGACTCTCTCTCTTTGATTCTCTCTCTCTCGCTTTGACTATCTATTTGACTTGTTCTCTCTCTGACTCTCTCTCTCTCTCTCTCTCTGACTCTCTCTCTCTTCTTGACTCTCTCTCTCTCTCTCTTTCTTTGATTCTCTCTCTCTCTCTTTGACTATCTATTTGACTTGTTCTCTCTCTGACTCTCTCTCTCTTTGACTCTCTCTTCTCTCTTTCTTTGACTCTCTCTCTCTCTCTCTCTTTCTTTGACTCTCTCTCTCTCTCTCTTCTTTCTTTTGACTCTCTCTCTCTCTCTCTCTCTTTCTTTGACTCTCTCTCTCTCTCTTTGACTATCTATTTGACTTGCTCTTCTTTGACTCTCTCTCTCTTTGACTCTCTCTTTCTTTGATTCTCTCTCACTCTCTTTGACTATCCATTTGACTCTCTCTCTCTCTGACTCTCTCTCTCTCCCTCACTCTCTCTCCCTCTTTGACTCTCCTTTTTCCCTATTTAAAGATCAAAGATAAATCCTTTTTTTTTGTGTGTGTGTGTGTATTAAGAAATGCGTACTTTGTTTTGTTTTCTTTTCTTTCTGTGTTTTGTAATTGAAGAAGAAAAGAGAAAAATGTTTTGAAAGATTTTCAAATCAATGATTTCTTAGGAGACAAGAAATATGAAAAACACGAAGAGAAAGAAAAAAAAAAAAAGTAATGAAAATAAAATTTTAAAAATTAATAAAAACTATATTATTTCCTTAGTTATTTTATTCAACCAGATGTTAGTGTTTATTTATAGTATATCATTATGTATATGATTCTAGATATATATGTGTCTGTGTGTATGTATGTATGTATATATATATATATATATATATATATATAAGATTTCTTTTAGCAATGTGTGTGTGTGTGTGTGTGTGTGTGTGTAGATATCAGGAGTTCTATGTATACTCCTATTTCAATGTCTTTGGGGAGGGGAGATGTATTTAATTTTTGTTGAGTATGTGGATAGTCTCCATCTATAAATATATTTATAGTCCTAATGTTGAAATAAATCTACTTATTTTATATATACTAGCAAATATATGCACCCTCCGGGTGCAAGTATTTAAGTTTAAATGTAATAAAATATTAGATTAAATCAGAAAGGCTAATGAAACTAATTAAGAATTCAAATAAAAAGATTTGAAACGGAGGGGGTATAATCGGAAAATAGAACAACTGAAACGTACTCTTTCATCACTTCCGTTTTTCAATGCTAAATTTTTTTTAGTTAAAATAGGAAGTAAAGAATAAAATTACAGTTATTTCTTCTTGTTAATGAATTTCTTTTAGGATTTATTGAAGAGATTTTTACTCATATTCATTAAGATAAAACCAAACAATTAGAAATCAATAATACCAAGCATATTTTTATTAAAATCAGTTTTTTTAATATCAATATGCAAATTAGCTTTACGTTTACACTGAAAACTGGTATTTTGTTGTATATATAAATACAATTGCATGTTATTAGTATTTAGGTAAGACCAACAGTATTAATAATGTCAAACAGTTTTATTATTAATTGAGGTTTAAATAGAAATAGAATCATGGAGAATGTGTCGTTGATAACTAAGGAAATTGTGACTTGAGTAGTAATATAGTTTCGGTTACAGACAGAAAAACACACAATCTCCATTATAATAAGATATATATATATGTCACAAAAATAAGGTTCCCAAAAATTAATAAAAGTTTAATTTTCTTTCTTACTTATTTTATTCAACCAGATGTTAAAGTTTATTTATAATCATTCTGTATATGATTCTATATAGTAGAAATTGATGGATGTTTTATAGATGACAGGAGATAAAAAAAAATCTTTAAAGATTTGTTTATCTCCTGTCATCTATAAAACATCCATCAAATTTCTTCACCCCATAATACATCCTGATGAAGGTTTAAAGAAACCAAAACGTTTAAGCGTCGATAAATAAATTATTTTTGGAACACTTGTTTTTTCAAATTTCTTAATATTGTCAGATTTATTTCCATATTTACTCCCATATATATATATATATATATATATATATATATATATATATAAATGGACTCTCCCGTCGATTTTCAACATATGAGGGTTCATACACACAATGAACATCCACACAGGGATTTGTTTATAGTGGTGAAGACTTGTGTTTGACCATCCACATTTGTTGGCACAGTCGATAGGAAAGAATTGGTGCATCAAGGGTTGCCACAAACCCAATCAACGACCGTTTCAGGAATTTTAAATTCAGAGTTATCCCCCTCCTAGACTAGTTACCTACCTAAGGCTGAAGGGCCCATTCTGCCCTACTATTTAACCCATAGCTGGAGGGAGAATATATGGATTCATACCTTTCCCAAGGGTATTAGCACTATGTGAAATGCCAACAGCTTCGTCTAGGAATTGAACTTGAATCGATGAGTCCATTTTCCACACACACATATATATATATATATATATAACAGATCAATTACTACTGAATAGTGAGTTTGATCCTTTTACTGTAATATGTGATTTAGAAACTTTTATTGAAATAGCATTAAAAGCAAAATGGTAGATCGGGAAGATGTGGGGAAGAGGGGATGAGAGGATGATTTAGGATTTTCTTAAAGATTCAGCATTTCAATAATTGAGTAACACTGAGTAGATGCATTAGACGAAAATATGAGTTAAACAAAAATTTAAAGCTGAATTCTTTTTTAAAAGATTTGGTGAAAAGAAAAAAG
>CM042173.1:27982006-28002006 GCA_023376005.1 Doryteuthis pealeii | reverse complement strand
GTTCCTGTGTTGGTAATTATACCTGTCCTAAACAAAATGGCATTACTTTTTGACTCACCCTCGTATATTGATGAAGGAATACAGAATTTTATTGAGAGAAACAATGACTGTGGAGAAGTAGGGATGTGATCCACAGAGGACCAGTTTCATTTTGATGTATGATACATGTTCCTGTGTTGGTAATTATACCTGTCTTAAACAAAATGGCATTACTTTTTAACTCAACTATGTGGAGAAGTAGGGATGTGATCCACAGAGGACCAGTTTCATTTTAATGTATGATACATGTTCCTGTGTTGGTAATTATACCTGTCCTAAACAAAATGGCATTACTTTTTGACTCACCTATGTAGAGAAGTAGGGATGTGATCCACAGAGGACCAGCTTCATTTTGATGTATGATACATGTTTCTGTGTTGGTAATTATACCTGTCCTAAACAAAATGGCATTACTTTTTGACTCACCTATGTAGAGAAGTAGGGATGTGATCCACAGAGGACCAGCTTCATTTTGATGTATGATACATGTTTCTGTGTTGGTAATTATACCTGTCTTAAACAAAATGGCATTACTTTTTGACTCACCTATGTAGAGAAGTAGGGATGTGATCCACAGAGGACCAGCTTCATTTTGATGTATGATACATGTTCCTGTATTGGTAATTATACCTGTCTTAAACAAACTGGCATTACTTTTTGACTCACCTATGTAGAGAAGTAGGGATGTGATCCACAGAGGACCAGCTTCATTTTAATGTATGATACATGTTCCTGTATTGGTAATTATACCTGTCTTAAACAAAATGGCATTACTTTTTGACTCGCCTATGTAGAGAAGTAGGGATGTGATCCACAGAGGACCAGCTTCATTTTGATGTATGATACATGTTTCTGTGTTGGTAATTATACATGTCCTAAACAAAATGGTATTACTTTTTGACTCACCTTTGTGGATATAGGTTTTGAGACAAAATATCTATAAAATATTCAGGACAAACGTCTGGACAATCCACATAATAACGTAACAAACTTTTGGTGAAAATAACTTACGATTTCGTTTCTAAAAATGTTCTCAAAATTGTAGGTCAGCACGTCTGCCTCCAGTCTGAGATTGTAGTTACATGATTTCTAGGCCTGTTAATATGAATGGCCTTGCCTTGTATGTAAACATGTAATTCAGACTTGTTTAGATTTCTATGAAATTTTGATTTCTTTACTTAGTATTGCATTATGAAAAACAGGAGAGGTGGGATCTGTTGCTTGAGCAACAGCACACCCTCCATATCAACCCGCCCAGACTACGTAGTTTCAAAAAATAAATTGGAGTGGATACTATGCCATCATCTTTATCAGATAGAAGAATGCCAACAATAATGAAAAATATATAAAATTTCTTATATGTTTGTTCAGTATGGAATTTCCTGTGTTACATGAATTGCTGTGAATGGATTGGTCTGATCAGTATGTACTTCTTGATTTGTACTATTTAAAGAGAAATAAATATTTCTCTTTTGCCTATCATCCGTGGAGTAGGTTGACAGAACCCCCCCTCTCCCCCCAAAAAAAATATTTTTTTGAAGAAAATTGAAGCTATTTGTATTTTTTTTCATTTGTTTTTGTGATTTATTAAATATCTAAAAAAAAAAATCTTTTTTTTCTTTGCAGGTAAGTTTCTGAGTTGAAATTTCATTTTGGTGAGCAATAAAACTTTTTATTTCCTTTCTTTTTTTTTTTTTAATAGTAACAAAATGAGAATCTACCAAAAATATGATATATTTTTTCCCCCCCTCTGTCTTTGTATTAAGTTGTTACAAAAATAATGGCTGATTGAAGTGCTCGGTTTTGAAATGTCATTTTAACATAGAATTTGTTGTTTATTTCAGGTGAATTTTTGCATATATAATAATTAATGTTCTTACTCTTCCCTTGAATAGCATCTAAGGGAGTCTGCTCCTTTCAACTAACAGCCGAAATCTAACTCTCAGTCAGTCCCCCTTCTCAAGCCCTTCCTTCAGCCAATCAGAAATCAGGGGCTAGGTCAGTGAAAGGTGAACTGCTGTCAATAACTTTTTCAATGGTTAATGTTAACTTTCCATTTACCATACTGTTATTTAAATCTTTGTACACTTACAGTCATAATTTGTAGGCCACCCACCAATTATGTAACAGTTGTATGAGTTCTTGCTCTTCTCTTGAATAGCATCTAAGAGAGGGAGACTTGCTGTATGGGCAACTGCTGGTTTCTGTACAGATCTTGTGAGATTAGCAGATTTGTCACCAAGATGGGAATTGAATAGAAATGCTGCCAAATTATTCAAAAGCTTTTGAGATACTCTATCCAATTACAACTCAGAACTTTTAATGTTCATTTTAAGTGCTTTATTTATTATAGACCTTATCAGACAGAAGTAATAATTTGGAAATAATCTTCAGGGAAATAATTAAAATGATAACTATTTAGATTTCTCTAATTTATTCTAATAACAAATCATTTTTCTGATTTCTCTCTTCTCATAACCAATCATTCCCAATATTTTAAACTTTTGTACAGTGTATGAATATTGCATATAGACACATTGAAAAGAGTTTTTAAACTAAGAAACCCTGATTAGTTTCTAAAAACCTCTTTGTATTTCATTTTACTTATTCTTTTATCTTTTACACAAATGTAGAATCATATTTCATTACTTACTTAATGGAAGTGCACTTAGCGTAATGGTTATTGTCATAGGAAATGGAATTGATAACCAGAGTTCAAATTGTGGATTTGGTTGTTCACTTCATTTCTCTGTCTGTTAAATTGAGACTAGATGTTTTTTTATTGTTTCTAGTAAAAAGTAATTATTTTACAAATGCCTTCATCATCATCATATTGCGCATGTAGCACGGGTATCGACAACAATTTTACGCCAACCCTCCCTATCATTCATTGCACCTGGAAGCTCCTCTGCGGAACAGCCAGCATCTTCACATAGCTGGTCAATGTAGGTCCTTGCTGGGCACCCCACACTTGCATGACCATGTGTTGGCTTCCACAGGAGAACGTCGCTTATGAGTTCATCCTTACTTCTCCAGCAGTGTCCTGCATGCCTTGTCTGTCTCACTCGGATAGTTTGTGAGATGGGGGGCAGGTGACCGTAAAGCTGTTTCCTTGTGGGGTGCTGTTTCTATGACTTGTTCAACACTGCTCGCAGCATCCTTGTGCAGCTCACATCTAGCCTATTCTCAAGACGTTTAGTTAGGGTCCAGGTGGTGCAGCCATATAACAGCACTGACACAACCACAGCCTGGAAGAACTGTCGCTTCAGCTTGTTAGGGAGATCGGACCTCCATATGACTGATAATCTATTTGTAGCCGACCATGTCTTTGCTATCTGCGTATTAACATCACTCTCTGTGGAGGAGATATTACTACCCAGGTACGTGAATTGTTCCACTGGCTTAAGAGGCTTGCCATTGAGTGTGGAGATGTTTCCTTTATTTTTGAAGCTCATGAACTCTGTTTTACCGGAGTTCACATAGAGGCCTATATTATTTGCTGCCTCTTCTAGGCTATGTAACAGTGTTTCAGCCTGTGCCGGTGTATCTGCAAGAAGTGCAAGGTCATTGGCATAGTCCGCATCTGTGATTGTTTGTGCGGGATATCGCCTAGAACTTTCCATCATCATCATCATCATCATCATGTCGCACTATTAGCACGGATATCCATGACAATTTCTCTCAAGCCGTCTCTATCACTCATCGTTCTTGGGAGCAGCATCACAGTGTCTGCACAGTGCTGGTCAATATACCTCTTTGCTTGCTGGCCCACACTAGCGTGCCCATGCGCTAGCTTCCAAAGGAGGACCTCACATGATTTCATCCTTGCTTCTCCAGCAGTGTCCTGTGTGTCTTGTCAGTCTTCCGAGTAAGAACGTTCTCTAGAAAATTTAAATTGAAAAAAAAAATGGTAATCAAATTTCTAGGTAAAGAGAAAGAAAAAAAAAGAAAAGAAAGTTTTAGTGGACTAAGATTCTAAGCACTCAACGTATGTCAGCCAGTTACCAGTTGAAGAATAATTAAAGTTCCAATTACCGTCGAACTGGGAAGACAAGGCAGCAAACGGTTGTAACTCAATACAAACCCAAAAGCCACAAAGTCCACTGCAAAATGACAGAGTATATATAAGACTCCCCAATGTCATTCAAATCAAGCAGTCAAGCAGAACTCAAGGAATGGAATCACCCAAATCACCCAGATTCATGGATGGATCATTCTTGAGTCCTATTTATATCAACTGTCTTGGACACTGCTTAAGTGGTACTTAGCTGCTGTTATTCAAACCAACAGTAGGCTAACTGACCTCAATACCAGTCAATGACCCCTGGACTAGATTTTTAAAAAAATGGAACTCCCAATTTTTCTGCAGAAGAGCCGAAATGGATATGTCCTATCTCCCACCCATAATCGGAAGTAAGGGGATTGATTCCTTTTCTCTCAAGGAGACAGACATGGTTTTTTGGGCTCCACTAGGAGTGTTTTCTGACATGGTGGTAATTAATGGAATTTGTAATAGAAAAGTTTGACCTTTGCTTTCTCTCTGAAAAAAGAAGAAAAACACGGAGTGAGCGAGAAATAAACAACCCCTTTGACTCTGCAACCCACTATTCTTTTGTGTATTGTTTATTTATTCATTTATTTTTTTTTGAACCCACTACCTATGTTGAATGCTGCTGCTTGTGTGTGACCTACTAGCTGACCGGTCCTACTAATAGACAACTTATGCCTTTTATGACACTGTGACCATGCTACACTTAATATATATATATATATATATATATATATATATATATATATATATATATATAAACAAACAAAAACTTCAAATAAGCGAAGCTTTATATATCAAACAAAAAAAAACCTACCTTAAACAAAATAAACTTTGAAATAAGTCAACATGTTCTCAAATGTTTATAATTTCCCACCTATCCTCCTTCCACTATACCCCCCCCACAACCTGTGCCCCCCCCCCCAAAAAAAAATCACTACTGCATCGCTCGCTCGAACCACTGCCATTCATACAACCTCCCACTACCAATGGTTATTACCTCCCACTTCTAATTCCTTGCTACTACTTGTTCTCGTTAAAAACGAAACATGAAACCATACCATCGTTTCCTACCTGATGATGGCAAACTGAATTGCCGAAAGCGCTCGTTTTGAAACCTTTGGTGGACTGTTACACCAGTTCCACCCGACACCATAAAGATGGCCCGAAAATTAGAAAGGATCAACCAAAAACTTGTCCAACAAGAATTGTCTGTACAGTTCAACAAAACTTGTATAAAAGAAAAAATGCTGCCAAATACACTTATATATATATATATATATATATATATATATATATATATATACTAGCAAATATATGCACCCTCCGGGTGCAAGTATTTAAGTTTTAATGTAATAATATATTATATTAAATTAGAAAGGCTAATGAAACTAAATAAGAATGCAGATAAAAAGATTTGAAACAGAGGGGGGTATAATCGAAAAATAGAACAACTGAAACTTACTCTTCGGTCACTCTCGTCTTTCATTGTTATTTTTTCTAATTTAAGGATTTAGTTAAAATAGGAAGTAAAGAATAAAATGACAGTTATCTTTTCTTGTTAATGGATTTCATTTAAGATTCATTGAAGAGGTGTTTGCTTATATTCATTAAAATAAAACCAAACAGTTAGAAATCAATAATACTAAACATATATTTATTAAAATCACATTTTTAATATCAATATGCAAATTAGCCTTTTCGTTCACACTGTAAACCGCTATTTTGTTGTATATATAAATATAATTGCATGTTGTTAATATGTCGATATGGTTAACACTATTAATAATGTAAAACAATTTTATTAATAATTGAGGTTCAAATAAAAATAAAATCATTGAGAATGTTATATAATAACAAAGGGAATTGTGACTTGAGTTGTAATATAGTTTCGGTTACAGACACAAAAACACACAATCTCCATTATAATAAGATATATATATATATCTGGACTTCAAAATTTCTCAACAGGATGTTAAGAGTTAATGAATTCATCTAATAAAGGCCAAGGTAAAGGAATTGCCTAAAAGTTACCTAACCATAAATTAGAAGAGAAATATATCACTTGGGTTGCTGACTAAAGTTCCGATTCTCTCATTCCTCCCCTTCTCTCCCCTCTCTCATTCTCCCTCTCCTTTCCCTAGCCCCTCCCTCTCATAAACTGATTTTAAGATATTAGAATGTGATATCATCTAATAAAATTCAAGTTAGAAGAATTGTCTGAAAGTTATGTAACCCCAAATAGGAGAAATATGTCAGTTATGTTACCGACTAAAGTGACCCTTCTCTCATTCTCCTTCCTCCTCTTTCTCACTCCCTCTTCTTTTCCTGACCTTCTATCCTCTCTCTCCCTTCATCTCCCCTTTCCTCACTCGCCCCCTCTCCCCCTCTCTGTCTCCTAAGAAACCTGACTCTCATAAACTGAGAAAAGAAACATGTCACTTGTGTTACTAACTAAAGTGACCATTCTCTCACTCTCCTTCCATCTCTCTCTTCTCTCCTTCCCTCTCTCTTCTCGCACCCTACTCACCCTCTCTCTCTCTCACACCCTACTCACCCTCTCTCTCTCACACCTATTCACCCTCTCTCTCTCTCACACCCTATTCACCCTCTTCTCTCTCACCCTACTCACCCTCTCCACCCTCTCTCTCACCCTCTCTCTCACCCTACTCACCCTCTCTCACCCTCTCTCTCTCTCTCTCTCTCTCACCCTACTCACCCTCTCTCTCTCACACCCTACTCACCCCCTCTCACACCTACTCACCCTCTCTCTCTCACACCCTACTCACCCTCTCTCTCTCACACTCTCTCACACCCCTACTCACACTCTCTCACACCCCTACTCACACTCTCTCTCTCTCTCTCACCCCTACTCACCCTCTCTCACTCTCTCACACACCCTACTCACCCTCTCTCTCTCTCACTCCCTATTCACCCTCTCTCACTCCCTATTCACCCTCTCTCACACCCTATTTACCCCCTCTCTCTCACACCCTACTCACCCTCTCTCTCACACCCTACTCACCCTCTCTCTCACACCCTCCTCACCCTCTCTCTCTCTCTCACACCCTCCTCACCCTCTCTCTCCTTCCCTCCTCCTCTCTCCCTCCCTCCACCCTCTCTCCTGACTGATAAACTGCGAAGAGAAATATGTCACTTGTGTTACTAAAGTGACCATTCTCTCATCCCCCCTCTCCCCTCCCCTCTCCCCTCTCTCCACCCCCTTCCCCCCCCCGAGACCCCGACGCTCATAATAACCTTGGCAAGAGACAAATGGCAAAGTCAAGCATGACATCTCTTCTTCAGCTCTGCTAACCTGAGGTTCCAATTTGGCACGATGCCGTATGCCGTTATTCCAACCATTTCTTCAGTTGTAATAAGCAGCTAAAAAGCAAGAAATTCTTCCAAGCCTTGCAGGTAGTCTTTCATAGCCGATTCCATTCTTTAAGTCCGCTGACTTGGTGCCATTTTAATAAATTATGCTCAGCAGGATACGACAAGCCGAGAGGATATTGGATAATCCCTGGAACTTGTGCATGACTTCATAATTTGTCCGATTCCCGATGAAATATCCTGCGGGAAATCATGCCAAATTATCCTTTTAAGAATTCTGGTGACAAGAACATCAAAGTTCTGGACAAAAGTTTTCAAAATGTCTATTGCTCAAATCTGAAATTCTTACTATTACTCCAGACCTGCTCATGGCGCCAACTAAGTGCTGGAACTGGAGGGTGTCCTGAGTATGGCGTTAAACTGCATCTAATGGCAAAGTTCCAGTTCTGTTGGCTGCGGTGTTAGAATGCACTGACTGCACCTCTGCAAAGAGGTAAGAATCCCCCAATGGGGCCAACTGTTGGCCGTGGGTGGCGACCTGTGATGCTTAAGGATAGAACTCAGGTGGCACTGTTTTTTTTTATTAAATTGAGCTGATGGTAAGTGTGGCGCTCCACCTCAGACGCCAAAAACAATCTCCTTGGTCTAGCGCTATTGAGAAGGGGATAGACTCCCTTGCTGACTGGCTGATACCGACTTTACTTTTACTTACTGCTAGCCTAGCTTGTTAACCATTACTCAATGCAAAATGTCTAATGTGGTTTAAGTTTTTATGCAAACCTTTTTTTTTTTTTAAATTTATTTCGTTTTTCCGTTTACAATGTTGCTTTGATAAAGGCATATTCATAATGTCGAAACAGATTTTGTCAGCAAAACTTTTAACATCTTGTTGTTTTTTCTACAAAACTTTCTACACATATATGTATATATATGAAAAGTAAATGGAAGTGAATCCGACAGTATGAATTAAACATTTTTAGAAAAAACAAACAAATGATGTTATAGTTCTCTGACAGAAATCTGTTTCGACCTTTTATTAAAGCGGTCTTCATCAAGAGCGAAATATTTATGATGGAGAGACGGGATAAGTAAACCGTTACTCAAGTTGGTCTCCTGAAATAAAAAATAGCGTTGTTATGGAAACACGGTTCATGTCTTTGTATTAATCATTCAGTTAAATTTTGTCAGTTTTAAACTTTTAAGAGAAGAATGTTTGGTATTTTCTTGTTATCATGAGCCACAGTTAAGGCACAATTATGCTTTTCATTTAGAACTATTTTCTCTATAAAAAACCACCCTGTCGGCTGGGGCGTTAGAATGCACTGACTGCACCTCTACAGAGCGGTAAGACTCCCCCAATGGGGTCAACTGTTGGCCGTGGGTGGCGACCCGTGATGCTTAAGTACAGAGCCCAGGTGGATAAGCAGTTCATGACATGCAATACTCCACTTTGGCCCTATCTTGGGCTAACGGGCGGTCGGAGAGGCCCCCTCTGATCAATCAGCTGGTCACGTCAAGCCCTAGCACCTATATGATTTTCCCAACCCTATTGCCCTTATGGCAAGCCCCAATCCCTTTTTATCATATGGGTGCTAGAAGGCGGTGGCTGTGGTCTACATGTCCTGGGAATGACGTTAAACTCTATCTGATGGAGTTCCAGTTTTGGAGGTTTGGGGAATGTGGAGCACCCCTTCATCACCATTGCTCCCTGGTCCACTCTGACCTGGAGTGGTAGTACCTGTTAGGGTCCCATCTATGGGTTAAATAGAAAAATATATTTATAAAAAAAATTGTATTATCCATTAAGAATTGATTTATTTCAAAACTTTATCGGCATTAAATGACCCACTGTGATTGATATGCTGTAAAACAAAACAAACCAAACCAAATCTATAAAAAAAAAAAAAAATGAAGAATGAATAAAACAAAATGTCTTTGGTATGAAATACCCCAACATGGGTTAACATGCCCTAAAATTGAACCAGTGTGAATTTTGGGAACTTATAAACTCAATTCACACTCAATTGTCAAATTGGACACATGGCCTAGTGGATAAGGTAGTTAGGTTAAGACAGTTCTAAGTGACAGTTATCTCTGGATCCTGAGTGAAGTCAGTTAGAAAAATAATTAACAAAACTCCTACCCCAGCTATGGTTAGCGGAATGAGAACAGGATACCTCCGTGGACTAAATAAAGGGTTAGTTTCAAAGTTTCGTGATGGCTCCCGATTACGACAAGAAGGTTCTCGAGTTCGAAAAGAAGGTTCCCGAGTCCGACAAGAAATACCTGAAGACGTCCGGAGGGCATATCGGCCGAAACGTTGTACAAATAACAATGAAGATGGGGACAATAGTCTGAATAACACAGATAATACTAAAATGTCTTTGGTATGAAATACCCCAACATGGGTTTACATGCCTTAAAATTGAACCATCCAAACGAACATTATGAGAATTGTAATATACTGCTAAAATATCTAACGGATGTGCCAAAGAGTCTAAAGATTTCAATAACTGTTACTTCTATTTTTGCCGCAGTTATTGATACAAATGTTTTACGATTATGTCTCATATGAAATCCATATCTATTTCCACTGGAAATGACATAGAAAAAAGTTTCTTAAACTGGGGAGTTTTCTTTTTTTGTCTTTTTAAATAACAAAGAATAAAAGAAGAAAAAAACGCCAAGTTGATTCGGATGAATAAAAAGGTTAAGTTTGAGTGATGAGGAGAAAAGCTGTTTTGATTCAAGTCATAGATCATCGTGTACGTATTTGCGAGAGAGTGAATGTTGGTCATAGAAACGACTCAGTCAGGAATATTAGTTCATAAAGTCAATAAGGGGGTGGAGGTGGGGAAAGAAATTGTTTTACACTATTTTAGAGAACAAAATGTGAACCTCTCTCTCTCTCTCTCTCTCTCTCTCTCTCTCTCTCTCTCTGTATATATATGTATGTAAATATATATATATATATATATATCTGTGTATATATGTATGTGTGTTGTGGAAGTGCGTGGTGTAATGGTTAAAGTGGGGGTGGGGAAAGAATTGTTTTACACTATTTTAGAGAACAAAATGTGAACCTCTCTCTCTCTCTCTCTCTCTCTCTCTCTGTATATATATGTATGTAAATATATATCTATGTGTGTGTATGTATATATATATATATATATATATATATATATATATATATATATATCTGGGTGTGAAGAAAGGAAGTGAATCCGACGGTATGTAGTATATTAAGAAAAATGAAAAAAAACACAGGTTTAAATGGGTTAAGTGGTGAGTTTATTGGCCGACGCTGCAGTGTTTCGATCTATTAATTAGATCATCTTCAGGGCATTTGTTGGTATATGGAAGGTGATAAGAAAATATTTATCACAGAATAACAATGACTACCACTCGCTTTTCTCGTTATTCTGTGATAAATATGATTGTTATTGATGTTAATGTTGATGATGGTACTGATTGTTGTTGTTAATCATGATAATGATGAATGTTAATCATGATGATTATGAATGTTGTAAATAATGATGACAATGATCAGTGATGCTGATAGCTTTTTAATTTAGTGCATCCTAGGACACATGGATTTGATTTGAATGAGTCTTTGCGAAATTTAATGGGTCCCAACTAAAGTTTCTTAATAAATTGTAGAGTTTTTATCTATGAACAACTGAAGCCATCTAACCCCTACCTTGTACCCCATACAGTGTAATTCATTTCCAAGAAAATATTGAGATGTATTTACAGTTAGCTAGAAATGGTGAAAGAAGATTTGGTTTGTTTTTTTTTACAGCATATCAACCTCAGTGGGTCATTTAATGCCGATAAAGTTTTGAAATAAATCAATTCTTTATGGATAATACAATTTTTTTATAAATACACTTTTCTATTTAACCCATAGATGGGACCCTAACAGGTACTACCACTCCGGGTCAGAGTGGACCAGGGAGCAATGGTGATGAAGGGTGTGCTCCACATTCCCCAAACCTCCAAAACTGGAACCTCACCATCAGATAGAGTTTAACGTCATTCCCAGGCCATGTAGACCCGCAGCCACGCCTTCTAGCACCCATATGATAAATAGGGGTTGGGGCTTGCCATAAGGGCAATAGGGTTGGGAAAATCATATAGGTGCTAGGGCTTGACGTGACCAGCCGATTGATCGGAGGGGGCCTCTCCGACCGCCCGTCTAGCCCAAGATAGGGCCAAAGTGGAGTATTACATGTCATGGACTGCTCATCCACCTGGGCTCTATCCTTAAGCATCACGGGTCGCCACCCATGACCAACAGGTGGCCCCATTGAGGAAGTCTTACCCCTCTACAGAGGTGCAGTCGGTGCATTCTAACGCCCCAGCCGACAGGGCAGGGTTCAGGGAAGAAAAAAAAAAAAAAACAAAAAAGAACAACAAAAAAAAAACAAAAAAAACTCGGACACATGGATACAATTTTTCTGTCTCTTTTTAGATTTTTCTGCGTCACAGATGCAGGACACATACCTATCAGCATCTTTGCAATGATTATTGTTGTTAATAATGATAATGATTGTTGTTGTTGTTGTTAATAAAAATGATGATAATATTCTTCAGAAAATCTAAAGTTTGTAGGATTGTCGGCCATAAAAAGAGAAACTTGTAGAAAACATAACTGTCACCAATGAAAAGGCAGAAAGAAAAGAAGAAAAAAAGAAATGACATTAAATAAATTATTTGTAGTTTGATCAAATGTGATAGGGCCGAATGAAATCTGATATTCTTGACTACGTCAGTGTTTGTCGGTTTCTTCTTCGACCGAAATTCATTACTTTCGACAAAGGAGAATACTTCAAACGGATCCTGCTCTCTGGCTCGTCGTATATTTTTCGTTGGGAAGCGTGGGGAAAGTTTTGTAATTTTCAAAACTGATCTTTGTATCGTATCAAAAGAAACGAACGAATGAACGAAGGAAGAAAGGAAAAAAAAGTTTGACTGTTTCGTTCGGAAATTTCAGTTAAATGAATACTTTGTATCAAAGTTTCAACTCTTGGAAATAAGAAAGGGGAGGGGGTTCGGGGTGGCTGGTGAAAAAAATGACCGTAGCTGAAGATTATGCCTTATAGAAAAGAATTGTGGCTTATCCGAAGAAAGCAAAGTTCACAAGAATCGGAACTCAAAGCCAGGGAGATTCTGCAAGACGCAAGTTGCATTAAAAGATTTGCATTTTTGAACAAACGGTGTATATGCGCGTCTTTGTAATGATATGGTTTGATAGAGAGTGGGGGGGGAGGATAAAGAAAGGAAATTGAGAAGCGGAAAGAATGAAAGGGTAATTAGAGAGAGAAGGAGAGAGAGAGAGAGGAAAGAGGGAAGGATAAAGCAAGGAAATTGAGAAGTGGAAAGAGTAATGAAAGAGAGAGAGAGACAGACAGACAGAGAGAGAGGGGAAGGATAAAGCAAGGAAATTGAGAAGAGAAAGAGAGTAATGAAGAGAGAGAGAGAGACAGGGAGAGAGGGAAGGATAAAGCAAGGAAATTGAGAAGTGGAAAGAGTAATGAAAGAGAGAGAGAGAGACAGGGAGAGAGGAAAGGATAAAGCAAGGAAATTGAGAAGTGGAAAGAGTAATGAAAGAGAGAGAGAGAGAGAGAGAGAGAGAATAAAGCAAGGAAATTGAGAAGCAGAGAAGAAGGAGAGAGAGAAAGAAAGAAGGATAAAGCAAGGAAATTGAGAAGTGGAAAGAGTAACGAGAGAGAGAGAGAGAGAGAGAGAGAGAGAGAGAGAGAGAGAGAGAGAGAGAGAGAGGAAGGATAAAGCAAGGAAAGAAGTGGAAAGAGTAATGAAAGAGAGAGAGAGAGAGGGGGGATAAATCAAGGAAATTGATAAGCAGAAAGAATGAAAGAGTAATTAGAGAGAGGAGAGAAAGATAGGGGGTAGGGAGAGGATAAAGCAAGGAAGTTGTGAAGCAGAGAGAGAAAGGGAGGAAATATAAGGAAGGAAATTGATAAGCAGAAAGAGTAATGAGAGAGAGAGAGAGAGAGGGGGGAGAGGATAAAGCAAGGAAATTGAGAAGCGGAGAGAGAGAGAAGATTAAAAAAAAAAAACGTATTAAGACATTATTATTATTATTATTATTAGAAAGAGTTTTTTTTTGTTGTTGTTTCTTTTTCATCTCCAATGAGATTATTCTTTTCTGATTGTCCCAATGGCATGCAATGCTTTCAGGATAAGATACTCACATGGTCGGCATAATTTTAAGACTTGGATGCAACGTGAACTTTACTTTCTTTTTGTCATTATATTATTATTGTCTTATTGAAATGCAAGTTAAGTGACTTGGTATTTGGAGTTACAACCAATATAAGATATTGATATGTTGCTTGCATAGTACCCATCATAAATAACTAGATTATTTTACATATGGTGAGATAGAAGATTGTAGGGAGTGAGATTAAGTAGTGTAGTCTACATAGTTATTACCAGTAAAAGAAAATTGTAGAAACTCAGGTGAGTAAAAAGTTCTGCAATATTTTGGTAACATGAGAATACCTATATACTTTTATATATATATGAGATTATTTTTACTATTATATTACTGTTGATTTATTGAGATGCGAGTTAAGTGACTTGGTATTTGGAGTTACAACCAATATAAGATATTGATATGTTGCTTGCATAGTACCCATCATAAATAACTAGATTATTTTACATATGGAGAGATTAAGTAGTGTAGTCTACATAGTTATTACCAGTAAAGAAAATTGTAGAAACTCGGAGTTAAGTGACTTGGTATGAGTTATAACCAATATAAGATATTGATATGTTGCTTGCATAGTACCCATCATAAATAACTAGATTATTTTACATATGGTGAGATAGAAGATTGTAGAGAGTGAGAATAAGTAGTGTAGTCTACATAGTTATTACCAGTAAAAGAAAATTGTAGAAACTCAGGTGAGTAAAAAGTTTTGCAATATTTTGGTAACATGAGGATACCTATATACTTTTGTATATATATGAGATTATTTTTACTATTATATTGCTGTTGATTTATTGAAATGCGAGTTAAGTGACTTGGTATTTGGAGTTACAACTGTAGCGTTAGTTTTGTATTTTCCTGGGAGAGTTGTCTGCCCAGTTTAGTTAGCTGGTGCCCGCTAGGGAGCTATAGTATTTAAGCGCCTGGTTCAAAACGCTTCTCCCTCTTTTCCTGTTCAGTAACCACGAGACACATGGGGTAGATTTTGGTCTACCCCTTCTCGTTGGGGCTTCGTCCCACTTACATTACTGTAAGTGAATTATACAGCATGGACTATTCTTAGTCTCATGTTTGTACTTTTTGTATATCTTGTACCATTCATGAATGTGTATTTATCTTTCTACATGTAACTTTGTTTTACCCATGTACTTTGTATCTTGTCATATCCATGTGCTGTACTATATTAAATGTTTTGTCTGTTAACCTTCGTCGGAGTCATGTATCCAATATATATAACTTTGAACCTTTCTTACAACTCAACCAATATAAGATATTGATATGTTGCTTGCATAGTACCCATCATAAATAACAATATTATTTTACATATGGTGAATGAGAGGAAGTTAGAGAGATTAAGTAGTGTAGTCTATGTGTTTATTACCCGGTGAAAAAAAGTCACAATTCAGCAGCTCCTGATAGATGTATGCTTGAATATATGAGTTTCTTTTTGATATTATTACTATTAACTTATTGAAATGCAAGTGTCTTAGTATGTTTCAAAACCAATATAAGATATTGGTATGTTGCTAGCATGAGTCACAATCTAGCAGTTGGGAGAGTGGTAGAATATCCCACTTGATCAATATGGGTACTAGAAGGCGGTGGCTGAGGGTCTACATGTCCTGGGAATTACGTTAAACTCTATCTGATGGTGAGGTTCCAGTTCTGGAGGTTTGGGGAATGTGAAGCACCCCTTCATCACCATTGCTCCCTTGTCCACCCTGACCCGGGGTGGTAGTAACTGTTAGGGTCCCATCTATGGGTTGAATAGAAAAACATGAGTTTATAAACAAAATTGTATTATGCATTAAGAATGAATTTATTTCACAACTTTGTCGGCATTAAATGACCCACTGAGGTTGATATGCCGTAAAAAAACAAACCAAACCAAACCAAACCCACTTGATCAAAGTGGCGGCTGGAAGAATATCCCACTTGGCTGCAGGGAGGAGATGTAGAAGAATAAAACTTTGTCAAGCAGGAGGTTGGAAGAATATCCCACTTGGCCGTGGAGAGGGTGTGTAGATGAGTGTACCATGGGGATGAACAAATGGATGAGACACCAGCTGAATTATAATAGATTTTATGTTTGGCATTTAAAAAAAAAACAAAAAGACTATTTTTTGACCTTTGTTTTTTCCTTTAAATTTCTAGACGGTTCCTGGTTTTACCAAAATGTCTTTTACTCGATTCCAACTCCAAAATGAGGATTGACCTTTTCTTTGACCTTTGTTTCCTCTGTCATTTTATAATTCTTCAGTTGGTTGAAGTATCTTAGCCAGTTCTTTTTTGGGCAACCAGCTGCTCTCCCCTCCCCACCCGCACTTCAGTGATTTTTGGTCATTTACTGTCTCCAGCCACCAAAGACATTTTGTCCAGACAATTATTTTTTATCACTTTTTCTTTTTAGATTTATACTCCTTTTTTTTTTTTTATCAATAAATTTGTTCGATACTGGCCCTCGCCAACTCAGCTTATGAGTAGCACATGGATCTGTGCATTAAAGTAAGGAGCTGGTGGTAGGTTTGGCGCTCGCTTCAGACGCAAAAAAAATAATCTCCTTGGTTTAGCGCTAGTGAAAAGGGGATAGACTCCCTCGCTGATTGGCTGATACCGACTTTAGGCTACCCCGACGACTTTACTTACTTATTAACATTTTATGACACAATTTGTAAGGATGACTTTGGAATTGAATAACTCACGAAGGTTGATATGTCATTAAACAAAAAAAAAAAAAAAAAAAACATAATTATGAAACACTGAAAAAGATAGTTATGAAAAAACGGTAATCTAATATGGAAAAATAATATATGAATTTGGACAGCAAGTGTTGTCCATGCACAACCCACTAATATATACGGCCCCACATGTAACAGAAGCAGGCCGAATTCTAACAGGCCGATTCATTTTTATAGTCAATTTATGTCTGTTTCAAAAAATGTTAAAACTCTACAAAAATAGACAAACTGTTGTCTTCTTTTTTCTTCAGAAATCTTATATTAAAATCTTAAAGTCCTATACCACCTCATTCCACCGACCGGAAGTCACATTCATTTTCCTAATCCACCCTAAATAATAGCCTTTGTTTAAATCTAATATTAAACAGATTTAGAAGTCTTTGATTTAAGGGAAATAACAGGTAACTTTAAATGAAAATGCCATTTTTAGCCATTTTTTATATATCCTTATAGGAATGCTCTGGACTTAGAAAATTCTCAACGGGATGTTAAGAGTTAAGAGATTTTATAAAAACTAAGAAAGAAAAAAAATAGTTACAAAAAATTATTTTTTGACTGTAACATTTTTTTTTTTTTTTTTTTAAAGATTTTACCGTATGTTTTTGAACTCCATTTGGTGCAAAATTTTATGTCCTCCTTGATAAATACTGTTTCTCTGTAGTATCATCACTATCATTGCCTACCATGACCAAGTAATACATTTCACATTGAAAAGGTTTAATTATTTTTTTTTTATATAACCTGAAATCATAAAGAAATTGTTGCTAAGTTTTTGTTTATTTTTATTTAATTTTTTTATTTTTTTTATTAGTGTTTGTTTTGTATAACTGCATAATTTTTTATAACTACTTTTTTGTTTTATAATTTTTTATCGTTACATCTTATTATAATGGAGATTGTGTGTTTTTCTGTCTGTAACCGAAACTATATTACTAATCGAGTCACAATTCACATAGTTATTTACATCATATTCTCCATGATTTTATTTATATTTAAACCCCAATTATTAATAAAATTGTTTTACATTATTATACTGTTGACCATAACTACATACTAATAACATGCAATTGTATTTATATATACAAAAAAAAAGCAGTTTACAGTGTGAATGGAAAGGCTAATTTGCATATTGATATTAAAAATTTGATTTTAATAAATATGTGCTCAGTATAATTGATTTCTAATTGTTTGGTTTTATCTTAATGAATATGAGCAAAAATTTCACCAATAAATCTTAAAAGAAATCCATTAACAATATTAACAGTAATTCTATTCTTTACTTCCTAATTTAACTAAATAGTTAAATTATGAAAATTTACCAATGAAAGACGGGAGTGAAGAAAAAGCAAGTTTTAGTTGTTCCACTTCTGTTTCAAGTCTTTTTATCGGCATCTTATTTAGTTTCATTCGCCTTTCTAAGTTAACATAATATTTTATTACATTAAAACTTAAATACCTGCACCCGGAGGGTGCATATATTTGCTAATTTCTATAAAAAAAAAAAAGTTTGTGTATTTTTGTAGATTTTCACATTTTTTAAAACTGATATGAATTAATTTATAAAACAAATCAGCCTGTTAGAATTCTGCCTGTTTATGTTACATGTGGGACCGTATATATTAGTGGGCCGTGGTGAATGATATCCAACACTCCAATTTGGTCCTTCCTTAGTCTAGACGGGCGGTCAGAGAGGCCCCCTCCGATCAATCGGCTGGTCATGTCAAGCCCTAGCACCTATATGATTACTCCAACCCTATTGACCTTATGACAAGCCCCAACCCCTTTTTATCATATGGGTGCTAGAAGGCAGCTGAGGGTCTTCATGTCCTGGGAATGACGTTAAACTTTAACTGATGGTGAGGTTCCAGTTCTGGAGGTTCGGGAAATGTGGAGCACCCCTTCATCACCATTGCTCTCAGGTCTATTCTGACCCGGAGTGGTAGTACCTGTTAGGGTCCCATATATAGGTTAAATAGAAAAATGTGTTAATTATTGAAGTCAGTAAGTCTACTGTTGGTTTGAATAACAGCAGCTAAGTACCACTTAAGCAGTGTCCAAGACAGTTGGTATATATAGAAATCAAGAATGACCCATTCATGAATTTGGGTGATTTGGGTGATTCCATTCCTTGAGTTCTGATTGGCTGCTTGACTGCTTGATTTGAATGACATTGTGGAGTCTTATATATATCGTGTCATTCTGCAGTAGACTTTGTGACATTCGGGTTTGTATTTCAGTTACAACTGTTTGTTGCCTTGTCTTCCCAGTTTGACGGTAATTAGAACTTTAATTATTCTTCATTAATAAAAAAAAAACCCTGAGTATCCATTAAGAATGAATTTATTTAAAAAATTTGTTGTCATTAAATGACCCACTGAGGTTGATATGCCGTAAAACAAACCAAATCTACCCCTTTAGTACACTTGAGAATATGTGTTAAAAAGGTGGTAGGAGTATGATGTCAGTAGTAGTAGTAGTCTTTGTCTTTATTTAGTCTGGTCTCTTATAAATAATCTGTTTTTAGCTTCTATTCTACCCACAGCTTTTTTGAACCCCATGCAGTTTGCCACCAATTATAAGAACGGGCGGGTTTGATATTGTGTATCTATGTTTGAACCAAATGACACTGAAGAGAAGGGTTTTTTTTTTTGCTTACCTACAAGGAAAATGATTCTAAAATCAATAATGTAATACAAAGCCGCACCTGAAACACTGACACAACATTATTTGATGACCTTTTTTTTTCTTTTTTTTTTTTTTTTATTGTTGTCTTCTTTACCTTTGTCTTTTTTTTCTTCTGACTTCCATATTTTCTGAATTTCACCCTTTTTTTTTTTTTTTAATTTTTTTTATTGATATCTTCTTTACCTTGTCTTTTTTTTTATTCTGACTTCCATATTTTTCTGAATTTCACCCTTTGTTTTGTTTTTTTTTAATTTTTTTACCCAACCTTGAAAATATATTAAAGCAATTTTTTTTAAAAACCATGTACACACCTAAGAATAAAAAGAATAGAATCTAAAATAGAAATGTATACATTTCTAAAAATATTATAGGTAAACATTATATAACTAACTGAAATACCTATATCTGTACGGAAATTAGTCAACCAGTTCTCATACCTAGGTAGTAATATCGCATCTATTGAAAGCAATTCCACCAATATATGCATTGGAAAGGCATGTTTTTCTGAATTTCATACAAAAAGTGACAGAACCTTATTCTAAGACTTTTTTTTTTTTTTTTTTTTTGTCTTCCATACTTTGCCTTTTTTCTGACTTTCATCTTTTTCTGAATTTTACACTTTTTTATTTAAAATTTTTTTTTTTTTAACCCAACCTTGAAAATACATTTTAGCAATTCTTTTAAAGCCATGTACACACCTAAGAATAAGAAAAATAGAATTTGAAATAGAAATTCCTATTTTCTCATACTGACTGTCTGAATTTTAGAATACTTATCATGGCTTTTAGGTACCGGTTTAGTTCAGTCGTAGAGCCCCTGCCTAAGAATACCAAGGTTCCTAGTTCAATACTCAGTACATGATTTTCACAGATTATAAATTAAGATGAATTTCTGGAATTATTTTATTTGGGTAAAAATA
>CM042173.1:27944506-27972006 GCA_023376005.1 Doryteuthis pealeii | reverse complement strand
TTATAATAGATATTGTTAAGTTATATTTTATGTTTTATATATATATATGTATGTATATATATATATATATATATATATATATATATATATATATATATATATATATAGATAAAAGGATATGAAAACAACACAATATGCTGTTAAAGTGAAAAGATTTTATATCATATTCATAGCTTTCACTTTAACAGCATATTATGTTGTTTTCATATCCTTTTATCTATACTCATACCGTCGGATTCATTTCCTTTCTCTTAACTTATATATATATATATATATATATGAGAAGAAAATATTTAAAAAATATAACAAACACAGGATTTTATGATTAGGGGAAACATGTGTCAATACTTAAGCATTTCGGTATATTGTACAATATACCGAAATGCTTAAGTATTGACACTAAAAATTGTTTCCTAATCATAACATCCTGTGTTTGTTATATTTTTAAAATATTTTCTTCTCATATATATATATATATATATATATATATATATATAAAATCAATAAAGGAAGGAAGAACTCAACACCGTAATTCCATAATAAATTTATTTCAACCAAAATTGGGGCCTATATAAAGTTGATTTAATACAGCTCCCCAAATTTTCATCTCATCAGATGGGTCTCAATTTACTTATGGACAAGCACATCACAAAAAAAACCAAAAAGCAGAATTTAAAAAAAAAAATAAAAAATTCAAACAAAAAATAAAAAATATAAAAAATATAAAAATAATTTTTAACAGTATAGGATTGTTATATATATATATATATATATATATATATATATATATATATATATATATATATATATATATAGAGAGAGAGAGAGAGTTTGCCTTAAATAACCCACAGGGTTGATATGCCATTAAACCAAATGTAATAAACAACAACAAACTCATTTCATTTTTTTTTTCAAGTCTCCTCTTTTCTCTGAATTTGTTTATTTGTGCTTAATGATTATTTCTTTCTAACTTGACAAACAAAACATTTGGAGAAAACAATTTATTTGTTCATCATTTTTCTTCTTGTTTTATTTCCTTTTTTCTTTTTATATTTTATCTAATCCTTTTTTTTAATATAATTTCCTGTTAGAAAAAACAAAAAAACCAGTCAGATATTTACTCTAAGTGATTTTTCTGTTTGGCTTTTGCCTGGGGATATACGAGCAGTTAAATGTATATTTATGCGAGGAGAATTGGGTGAGTGCATGTATATGATTCTCTCAATCCACACCCACACGATATATATATATATATATATATATATAATATATATATATATATATATGCTGGCAAAATTGGGTGAGTGCATATATATATATATATATATATATATATATATATGAAATTTAACATTATGAAAAAACATATGATGTTTGTTATGTAATAGCTGACTACTGTTTCGACCAAATCGATAAGATGGTCTTCATCAAAGAGCGACATAGATGGGAAGAGAAGATATCCGTTAAGAAAAGACTGTTTACAGAAATGAACGCTGAGTTCAACCGCTGAAGTTTTTGAAAAATGCATGTTCTGTTTTAAAAAATAAAATAAATTTTATTTTTAATTTTTTAAAAAAATCAGAAGCATTATAGTTTATAGAAAAACTCAAAAGAGTTTGTTGTAAAAGTTTATATAAAAATGTAAAGTGGGTATCAAAATATATATGTCGCTCTTTGATGAAGACCAACTTATCGATTTGGTCGAAACAGTACTGTCAGCTATTACATAACAAACATCATATGTTTTTTCATAATGTTAAATTTCATACTGTCGGATTAATTTCCATCTATTTTTCATATATATATATATATATATATATATATATGATTTTCTCTATCCACACCCACACGATATATATATATTATATATATATGCTGGCAAAATTGGGTGAGTGCATATATATATATATATATATATATATATATATACACATACACATATATATATATATGATTTTCTCTATCCACACCCACACATAGTCATATATATATATATATATATATATATATATTATATATATATATGATATAATGAAAAAACAAAAGATGTTTACAACTGCATGGGCTCATCAGGAGAGAAATGTGCAAACCATTTCGGGGCCTATCTCTCGACGGTTTAAAATATTTTCACACACATATATATATATAATATATATATATATATATATATATATATATATATATGCTGGCAAAATTGGGTGAGTGCATATATATATATATATATATATATATATATATATATATATATATATGATTTTCTCTATCCACACCCACACATAGTCATATATATATATATAAATAACAAAAGACTTATAGTCTATTACAGGGAGCTTAGACAAAGTGTCTAACTCTCCCGACTCATCAGATGCAAGCATGCATATATATATATATATATATATATATATATATATATAGGCCTGTTTTCAGTTAAATTCCCTTTTTTTAAATCTGGTGACTTGATGCTAGTTACAACCTTCCTGTAAATAAAAATACAATATGTTGATTGTTAGAGTCTTCCTGTTAAGGAGAGTATAAGTAAGTAAAAGTCGTCGTTGGGGCGGCCTAATGTCGGTATCAGCCAATCAGCGAGGGAGTGTATCCCCTTTTCACTAGCGCTAGACCAAGGAGATTGTTTTTGCGGCTGAAGTGGAGCGCCACACCTACCATCAGCTCCTTACTTTACCGCACAGATTCCTGTGCTACTCATATGCTGAGTTGGCAAGGGCCGGTATCGAACCGGATGTTGATTCTACACTGATGATGATGATGATGATGATGATTGAATTTGATGACCTTTTTTTGGTGTATGTTGTATTTGGAAATCTTCAATTACACTTTGTTACCATTATTTCTGTGTGGATTCTGGATGCTGCTCAGAGGACCTCTTGGGGGTTAATGATTTATAGGAACAGTTGGCGAGAGATTTTCATGGATATCCATGCTGCCAGCATGACCTGAGGATAATGATGATGATGATGATGATTCTGGTGACCTCTCTGACCTTTTTTAGGTGCATGTCGTATTTGGAAATCTTCAATTATACTTTGGTGCCACCATTTTTTTTTTTTAAATAGAAAATATGGAACTGTGCAAAAAAAAAGAAGAAGAAATATCTGCAATTAATGTTTCCCTTCTGTTTTAAGAAACATGAATTGCTGAAGAACGACTCTGGCAAAATTGGTAGGTAAAAGGTTAAAGAGAAGAATAAACAAAGAATTGAGTGTCTTCACATCGACCCCCCCCCCTCTGTCTACTCACTAAAGAAAAAAAAGAAGACTATTTTGTTGTTTAAGTAGTAATTTCATTAGGCAGTAGCCAATTATAAAGATGGACAGAATTGAAATTGGACAAAAAGAAAATGAATACTTAGAAATCAATAGATACTCATATTTTAAGAATCATATGCATATGATATGTGTGTGTGTGTGTGTGTGTGTATATATATATATATATATATATATATATATATATATAGGTATAGATAAAAGGATATGAAAACAACACAATATGCTGTTAAAGTGAAAACATTTTATAACATATTCATAGCTAATATTGAACAATATTTCGATTTTATAAAAATCATCTTCAGAGCTTGTTTATACTCCGTACTATCAAGAGCGGAGACAAATGTCATATGAATTCAAAATAAAAACCTTGATGTTGCAAAAAAGTTATGCACTTATCTCAGTCACCGAATCATGTATCTCTTATTTTAACAGTTTTTGCTGTTGCTCCCTGGTCCACTCTGATCCGGAGTGGTAGTACCTGTTAGGGTCCATCTATGGGTTAAATAGAAAAATGTATTTATAAAAAAATTGTATTATCCATTAAGAATTGATTTATTTCAAAACTTTATCGGCATTAAATGACCCACTGAGGTTGATGTGCCGTAAAACCAAACCAAACCAAATCCTATTTTGTTCTCATCTTGTTTGTTCATCGCCCTACTATTTCTGACCTTCTTCAGGTGTCTCTTTGTATTCAGTGACCTTCTGGGAATTTCAAAATGGACCTTTTGTTTCGGTTAATGTGTTAGTTGGCATTTATCTTAGTCTAAAATTCTGCAAAGAGTCAATATTATTATTCCAAGTATTCTTTGAACTTTCACTATATCTTCCTTCCTTTCTTCTTTTTTTTTATCTTTGCACCAAGAATGGTTGGGTCAAAAGTTGGCACCGGTGTCTGCATCAAAGAAATCAGTTATTCTTTTTGGCAAAAGCCTAAGATGAAAGAGATTTTGTGTTGCAGATTACATCTATGTAGATAAAATAAATACTGTGAAATTAGCACCGCTTGTAGGAATATGTGATAGCCAAATCTAAAACTCAGTCAACTGGAGACAGAAATTCTACTAGCAGAATTATTTACCTGAAGAACTTTGGTCAAAGAAAAAAAAAAAGAATCTCCAGAAAGATTTAATCAAAGATGGTGTTGTAAGGGAATATATTTTACCCGACATGAATTACAGACTGTTGAGTAGCCGAGTTCGAGTAGTAGCTAGTTGCTACAGTGAATTACTGTTACTTTTTTATATCTTTTGTACCAAAGTTTATACAAAGTTTAGTAATTTATGAGGAAGTGCGTCCCAGTCTCCTGCCTCATAAATTGCTACCCAGTGACTATTAAAATAATGACCCCAGCTATTGTGTTACTTGAAAGAAAACAACCAACTTAGGGCGTTAAATGTTTTTTTGTCGTAATTCTTATTTATTTACTGAACAGTCCATGACATGCAATATTCCACTTTTCTTGGGCTAGACGGGCGGTCCCCCCTCTATCAAATATGATACTAACCCGCACCTATGATTGCCCTATTGCCCTTATGGCAACCCCAATATCATATGGGTGCTAGAAGGCAGTGGCTGAGGGTCTACATGTCCTGGAAATGACATTAAACTCTATCTGATGGTGAGGTTCCAGTTTTGAGGTTTGGGCAATGTGAACACCTTCATCACCATCGCTCCCTGGTCCACTCTGACCCGGAGTGGTAGTACCTGTTAGGGTCCCATCTATGGATTGAATAGAAAAACATGAGTTTATAAACAAAATTGTATTATACAATAAGAATGAATTTATTTCACAACTTTGTCGGCATTAAATGACCCTCCGAGGTTGATATGCCATAAAACAAAACACACTAAACCAAACGAAAATAAATACTGTGAAATTAGCACTGCCTGTAGGATGATTTGGATAGTCTCATTTTTAACCAGAAGATGTTTCAAGATGATAACTGTCATACAAACACAATTATTAATATATTAATAACTTTGAATGCAATTACAATGCACATAAAAAATAAAAACAAAAAGATGTTATTTTTTGTCTTATCGATTTCAAAGTATAACTTTATCTTCAGAGACGAATTCCAGAAATGGACGCGTTTTTTTTATGTCATTATTTTTTTTTTTTATGCTATAAACACGCGTCTCGTGGTGTTCTTGTTTTTAAACGCCACGCGGAAAGCCGTGATGGACATTTAGCCGTTCATTCAATTTCAATTTTATTATTTTCATCTATTCATATATTTATGTATTAATTCATTTGATATATGGATAATGAAATGTACATACTATGTACTATATACTGTGAGGAAAGTGTATTTTAATTAATTATGTATTCAGTGTTTAGCTCTAATCTATTGTTTATAGTAGGACCTAATTTGGCTATTAATAAACTTTCTCTAA
This sequence comes from Doryteuthis pealeii, assembly GCA_023376005.1. Lineage (NCBI taxonomy): Eukaryota > Metazoa > Mollusca > Cephalopoda > Myopsida > Loliginidae > Doryteuthis > Doryteuthis pealeii. The sequence goes on along the minus strand of CM042173.1, from coordinate 27,966,319 downwards.
TTCTGAGATTACCAATGTTTCGTATTACTGTCTCTATCTTAAAGAAAAACTATTGATATATAGATGAGGACAACAGCCTGGAAAATTGAAATAATACAATTCCTGTTTAGTTTTTGAATATTTTCACCTTTTCCTTTGTATGATAGGAACAAATTTATTTTTAAGTATGAAAACTTAAGTTGAATATAAAAAAGATAATTAGTATTATTTGGATTATTGTTCTTATCTTCATTGTTATCTGTACAATGTTTTGGCCGATGTGCCCTCCTGCCTTCTTCAGATATTTCTTGTCAGACTCTGGGAACTTCTATTCGAACTCAGGAACCTTCTTGTCATAATCGGTATTGAAGTAAGTCAGTCAGTCAGTCAGTCAGTCAGCCAGCCAACAATTGGTTTGAGCAATGTGACTGGCCAAGCACAACTGCACCAGTGTCAAGACAACTGGTATTTATGGGAATTCAGAACAGTCCACCCATGCATTTGGGTGATTCCATTCCCTGAGTCCTGATTGGCTGCTTGGTTTGTAGGGCCCTCTGAGGCTCCATAAATCCTGCCACTTTTCAGTGGTCTTTGCGGCATCTCAGAATCATATTGAGTTATGACTGTTTGCCGTCTTGTCTTGCCAATTCGACGGTAATTGGACTTAGTATTCTATAAATGGGAGCCATCATGGAACTTTGAACCTAGCCCTTTATTCAATCCACAGGGGTATCCTGTTCTCATTCCACTAACCATAGCTGGGGTACAGGTGTTAAGATGTGTTAATTATTATTCTATGTTACTGATGTCCCTGACCAGGATTGAACCTGCAGTCTAGAGATAACTATCACTTAGAACTGTTTTAACCTAACTCCTTTATCTACTAGGCTATGTGTCAAAGATACCATTCAAAAGACACTTTAGGTCGAGGCACTGATTTGTGCCGTGTCCAGCTGGTCATAGAACTATCTCCCCCCACTCCCATCGTTATATCCATCACTCTACGGTAGATTGTTGATAAATATCAGGGAGGGGCCAATTAAGTAAAAGATATTTTTGAAATCATCGAATTGTTGGTTGAAGCTGAAAACAATGACTGTGATAAAAATAAAAATACGAATTGTTGAGTAAACAACTTTGTTTATTGAATTGTAGAATTGCTGAGGGCATTGAAGACATTCATATATCTAAATAGTACTTTCAACAAATTGGGATAATATATATATATATATTATATATATATATATATATATATATATATGCATTCATTCTGTGTGTGTGTGTGTGTGTGTGTATATATATATATATATATATATATATATATATATATATAATGTCATGGAGGCATGTAGTGTAGTGGTTAGAGTCATAGGAAATGGACACGTTGACCCAAGTTCAAATCCTGGATGAGGCTGTTTGCATTTCACATAGGCGCTAATACCCTTGAGAAAGGTATGAATCCAATTCTCCCTGCAGTTATGGATAAATAGCAGGGCAGACTGGGCTCCTTAACCATGGCTAGGTAACTAGTCTAAGAGAAGGAATTCAAACCTTTTAAATGCCTCCTCTAAAATGGATGGAGCACTCTCTGGTGGCCTTTTCATATGTACAGATGTGTGTATTTATCAGTTAAAATCCCCCTCCCAGTTTGTAGGTGACCATGGCCGAGCCAGACTGATGATGAATCAATCAGGTTTCCATCTCAGCTGGAGGTAGCCTGCAAATGTCTAGCCACACTGAAGAGACATGATATGTCAAAACATAGTGTCTGTGGATAACTATATATATATAGATAGATGAGAATCCAAAACTTGGTAGTAGGGATGATTCTATATGTGATTTCTAAGACACTGTATTATTATTGTATGATCCAGTATGTATAAATACAGTGAATCTTTAAATCACTACAGAGAGCTCAATGTATAATAATCTTTTAGATTATATACAGAGCAATATTTATCTTTGAAAGGAAGAAAAACTCAACACCGTTATTCCATAATAATAAATAATTTCGACAAAATTGGGGCCTTTATAAAGCTTGTTGATTTAACATTAGAAGAGAGATAGAGTCTCATTTTTAACTAGAGGGTGTTGCAAGATGCTAACAGTCAGAAGAATAAGAAACAAGAGTATTAATATAGATTGATTTCATCATGGATGATTTGGACAGTCTCATTTTTAACTAGAGGGTGTTGCAAGATGCTAACGAGTCAGAAGAATAGAGAAACAAGGTATTAATATATAGATTGCATTTCATCGTGGATGATTTGGACAGTTTCATTTTAACTAGTGGGTGTTGCAAGATGCTAACAGTCAGAGAATAAGAAACAAGAGTATTATATATATAGATTGCATTTCATCATCTGTATTTTTCTAATGACCTCTCGAATATTTCCTTTTGATGAAATAGATGGATAAGTTCAATAACTAAAGTAATTATCGTATGTACTATTCATACTATTATCTTCATCATTGTTGTTTTTAATCCACCATTTCTATTGATACATTTTCGGTCTTCCTATCTCTTTAGAATTTGATTAAACTTTTCTCTTTTTTTTTCTCATATTCATCTTTGATTAGTTCACACAAATCACATGGTTGACCGTTAATGTTTGAGTATATATATATTATATATATATAACCTCAAAACATTAACGGTCAACCATGCCGCTTTAGCTCAGTTGGTAGGTGTGCGGCTAGGAGCCACAAGGTTCTTGGTTCATACCGGCTTTCGCCAACTCAGCGTATGAGTAGCACAGGAATCTGGTGGTAAGTGAGGAGCTGATGGTAGGTGTGCCCCCACCTCAGATGCTAAAAACAATCTCCTTGGTCTAGCGCTAGTGAAAAGGGGATAGACTCCTCGCTGTCTGGTTGACACCGACATTAGGCCACCCCAACGACTACTTTTATAATAATATAATATATTATATTTAATCTTTTGAAATTTAAAAATACTGTAAATACTGATCTATTAATTCATAATATTTTATTTTATTTACACTGAAAAAAGCTAAGTAAATAAATTCTTCTATTTGACCGTTTTTATTTTTATTTCAAGATAGTTACAATGTAGTAATATTCACACAGAGTTAACCAGACAAGATTAGATATATATATACATATATAAATTCAAACCCATCCTCAACAGATTACAAAGGTAAGAGACGGAGGTTATTTGTGATTTGTGACAGTATGTGAGATTATTTGACTCGTGCTACAACTTATCAGTGGATGGTACTTTTTTTTTTTAATCAGGAAAATATCTTTTGATATGAAAAGGTGAGAATATTCCAACATTCAATTTGAAAGTCAGAAGACTGCATATATTGTAAGCGTCATCTAATGAAGGGTACCCTATCGGCTGGTCATGTCAAGCCATAGCACCTATATGATTTTCCCAATCCTATTGCCTTATGGCAAGCCCAAGCCCTTTTTATCATATGGGTGCTAGAAGGCGGTAACTGAGTTAAAAAAGTAAATGGAGACTTCTTTTTTTTTTTTTAGAAAAGACAGACTTATAAATATAATCAATTTTTTGTGACAATATTGACTCTTGTGATATTGTATCATCTGTTAAATGCTATAAATCAAATAATTAGCTGTTTCTCCAATTGGTCAACTTTTTGAATATTTTATTTGAGGTGTTCTTGTTATTTTAATAAAATATTTCAAGCATTAAAGTTTTGAGCTTCATGCTAGCATAGAAATGTTAATTATTCTCTTTCGAAAAAACAGGGTAAGTATTTCGAGCACTGGTTAAAGAATGATGAATTGATCTAGATGGAATTTCTTGTATTTACATGAATTACTGTGAATGGATTGGTCTGATCTGTGTGTATTTTTGATTTGTACTCTTTAAAGAAAAAAAACAAAAAACTTTTGTCTTTTTCCATAAAATTTGTTCACCTGAAAAAGTCCATGGAATTAGTAGACTGAATTTAAAAAAAAAAGTTTTGAATAATAGTTTGAATAAATTTTGGAAAAATTAAAACTATTTGTATTTTTTTTTTTGTGTGATTTATCAATTTTTATTTTTTTCTATTTCTAAAATAAATCTTTCTTCTTTGCAGGTAAGTTACTGATTTGAAACTTCATTTTGGTGAGCAATAAAATTTTTTTTTTTTTTTTTTTTTTTTTTTTGATGCTAGCAAACTGAAAATTTAACTAAATGTGGTGGTTATTTCTTATTTCTATATTTTTATATTTAATTCTATAATTTTTTATTTTCATGAAAGTCATTGGTTTACTGCTTTATTTATGCCAGAAAAAAAAAACTAATCACGCCCACCCCCCTTAAAAGGAAGAAATTAATTGGTTTGGATCTTATCAGCACCTGGTGTGCATGTGTGGTGTGTGTGTGTATATATATATATATATATATATATATATATATATATATGATTATATCAATATAGTTCGCTATATTTATAAATAATGAGTGCTCAATTTGGTGATAGAGTGTCTAAGTTAGGAGAGTGTAGACACAGAAGAATAAGAAAGATAAGAATGAAAAAGAAGAAAAATGAAAAGGAAAGGAAGGAAAAAAATAAAGAGAAAAGATAGAATGAAGAAGTTAGAAGATAAAAATAAAGAAGAAGAAAAAAGAATACGTAAAGAAAGCACAAAATGGAAAAGAAGAAAGATAAGAATGGAAGAAGAAAAGAAAGAAAAATAATGAAGGAGAATGAATAGGACAAAATGAAAAAGAATGAAGTAAGGAAAGGAAAAAGTAAAGAAGAAAAAAGATAGAATGAAGAAGTAAGGAGAAGACAAAATAAAGAAGAAAAAGAAAAAAAGTAAGGAAGAATAAAATGAGAAAAAGAATGAAATAAGGAAAGGAAAAAATAAATGAAGGAGAAAAAGAAGAAAGAATAATGAAGAAGTAAGGAAAGAAAAAGAAGAAGAAGAAAAAAAAAGCATTACCAATTAATTTTCTCCTTTTTTTTCCCCAGCAAAACTAAAAAAAAAAAATCTCTTAAAAAAAAACCAAAAAGATCTTTTAAACTTAACTGCAATAAATTCGAGAGCATTTTTGTGTAATGATATTCTAAAAGTTTTCAGCCTTTGTTTTCAGACGCGTCGGTTTGGAACCACCTGCTCTCAATTTTACATATGTATCGAGACATAATGCAGTAAAACTCTTATAATAAAGAATGAAGAAATAATTATATTTAATTGTGAATATATCAAATTTATTATGTATGAATCTATTCAGACTCATGTCCCCATCTTGGTTGCCATAGTCGCAATGTTCAACCATTGTGTCCTCTAGCCTTTCCAAGTGTCTATCATATACACCACTAAAAGGAAGATTGAATAGTATTTAGAATCCATCAACTTTAGAGATTCATACTGAGGCTAGATCAATGTGTGTATGTGTATATATATATATATATATATATATATATATATATATATATATATATATTATGGAAAAGGTGACTTACCTGTGAAGATGGTCACAATGGTTAGTTGATGCAAAATTCAGAAAGGTAAGACAGCGATATAACAAATGAAAAGTGCTCAATACATTGGTAAGAACAAATTTATTGTAATACAGGTACAAGTGATAACCTACTTGAGTTTCACCATAAGGATCTTCAGGGTTAAATCACTGAATTTTATCAAGATATTGATAAATTCAGTCGATTACACGTGTGTCTTTTGTGATAACGGTTTCGTAACGAACTGCTTATTGCGATAGACACACACGTGTAATCGACTGCAATTAATCAATATCTCGATTAATCCAGTGGATTTAACCCGAAGATCCTTATGGTGAAACTCGAGTAGGTTATCACTTGTATCTGTATTACAAGAAACCACAAGGTTCCTAGTTCGATACCCGCCTTCGCCGACTCAGCGTATGAGTAGCACAGGTATCTGTGCGGTAAAGTAGAGCTGATGGTAGGTGTGGTGCTCCACCTCAGACGCTAAATAATCTCCTTGGTCTAGTGCTAGTGAAAAGGGATAGACTCCTTGCTGCATGGCTGATACGGCATTAGGCTGCCCCGAGACTTTTACTTTACTTACTTACATAGTAATAACCTACTCGAGTTTCACCATAAGGATCTTCAAGGTTAAATCTACTGACTTAATCACGATATTGATTAATTACATCCGATTGCACATGTGTATTTTTTGGCAATGACGGTTAGTGACAGAGTTGCAGTCAAAGAAGCTGGGTTTTAACGTTTGAAATATGAGGTGATTTTTTCCAAAGGATCAAATATAAGCATTAAAGAAATCCTCTTCATGTTATTGCTTTTAATACTATAAGAATTAGAAGGATTATCTTTATAATTTTAATTCAATTGTTACGTAATTATTAGATTCTTAATATTTATGTACAGTAGTGTAGAATCAAAATGGCTGTTATAAGTTGCAGCCAGTGGCCTTGAAGGATTGAGTGACAAGGCTTGACCTCATCCTGCTCTCTTCCGGTGAACTGTGAGAATCGGTGGAGAAGACCCTTTCCAGTTTAAGATTAGAAGAGATGTTTTAGTTAGATTGGCAAGACCACGACTGTCGTAAGTCGTTTTATGCTCGGTTCGACTCAATCTGTGCAGGTAGTCTGGTGGGGATTTCATAATAAAATATCTAAGTTAAATCGAAGTCTTGTGTTATTATCTAAAAACTACCAATGACACAGGGCTTCTGAAAGAGAAATCCCCAATGGAAGACCAGACACAAAGTCCCAAGACGAAGTCCAGACGCTAGAGAGACGTAAGATAAAGATGAACAACAGAAGAAAGTAAAGAAGGGAATACAACACATGATTAACTATATTTTTTTTTAATAAAATATAAATGACACGATTTGCTAAACTTCAAATTAATATTTGAAAAAGAAAAAGAAAAAAAAAAGAATTAAATAAAGAAATCAAATTTATGTAAAACGATAAATATTATTAATTAGAAACTAGCCGCCGCCTGTCGGCTGGGGTGTTATAATGCACCGACTGCACCTCTGCAGAGGGGTAAGACTCCCCAATGGGGCCACCTGTTGGCCGTGGGTGGAGCCGTGATGCTTAAGGATAGAGCCCAGGTGGATGAGCAGTTCATGACATGCAATACTCCACTTTGGCCCTATCTTGGCTAGACAGGGCGGTCGGAGAGGCCCCCTCCGATCAATGGCTGGTCACGTTAAGCCCTAGCACCTATTGATTTTCCCAATTCCTATTGCCCCTAAGTGCCAAGCCCCAATTTATCATATGGGTGCTAGAAGGCAGTGGCTGACGGGTCTACATGTCCTGGGAATGACGTTTAAACTCTATCTGATGGTGAGGTTCAGTTTTAGAGGTTTGGACAATGTGGAGCACCCCTTCATCACCATTGCTCCCTGGTCCACTCTGACCGGAGTGGTAGTACCTTTAGGGTCCCATCTATGGGTTAAATAGAAAAATGTATTTATAAAAAAATTGTAATCCATTAAGAATTGATTTATTTCAAAACTTTATCGGCATTAAATGACCCACTGAGGTTGATATGCGCGTAAAACAAACAACCCAATTCAAAACATAGCCGGCGATCGAATAATTTGATACAATTTGAGTTTTCAGGTATTTCCGTGAAATTTATTAGGTAATCTAATCTCTTGCGCACTATTCTACATTAAGCAATAATTTGCTCTACTAACGTATTGAGCACTTTTCATTTGTTATATCGCTGTCTTACCTTTCGAATTTTGCATCAACTAACCATTGTGACCATCTTCACCGGTTAATGCACCTTTTTCCAAAATAAACACATATATATAATATTATATAATCAATGGTGATGTTATGGTTTCACACTCATAACTTAAAGTTTCTTGGTAATCCAATCATCAGATGAGATCAGTGGTTGAGATGTCAAAAAACAGTTGTGAAATGGTTGAGATGTTAAAATCAAATTTTTTAGCATTTATATGAAGTTGTTTTTCACGCAATGGGAAATGTAAAGCTAAAAATTGTTTTTTTTTTTAAACTGTGTCTTGTTAACGTTTATGTGACGTGCATGCGTGTTCACGTGATGTAATGTCATGACGTTAAATTTGTATTTAAAAAAACATTATAATCAAACAAACTTATAAATTATAAAATCAAATTTAAGTCATGACATTATCATCAGTGAATACAATCCACGTCACATAAAGTTAAACAAGCCACAGTTTAAAAAACAATTTTTAGCTTTACATTCCCATCGCGTGAAAAACACTTCATATAAATGCTAAAAAATTTGATTTTAACATCTCAACCATTTCCGACTGGTTTTTGACATCTCAACCATTGATCCTCTATGGATACATGAAGCTTTAAGTTATGAGTGTGTAACCATAATATTACCATTGATTAATAAATCTGCTCTGCTTTATTAGCATTGAGCACCTTCCATGCAAAATACTTTCTCATTTTTTCATTCAAATATTCATTAATATTATATATAAAGACATTAAAAAAATCAACCTTTGTTGTATAGCGGATTCATTCTTGGTACTTCTTCTTCTCCAAATATCAAGACAAAGTGTAATTTCATGTTCGGAATGTCTTAATTGCCGTAATGTTAATCTTAGGTGTTATAACATACCCGTTGGATGGACTTAACTTTAGTAGAGATGCTTATATATAATAATATAATAAATATAAATAAGCGTTCCTCTACAAGTTAAGTCGCCANTCGCGGATTCCAACGGGCATGTTATAATTTAAAGTACCCTGAAGAATCAATCGATGAAACTCGAGTAGGTTACTCCTTTCCAATCTTAAAATAAATTTATGCTCTACATTGTATTGAGCACTTTGTATTTGTTTTTTCTCAACCTTAACCTCTGGATATTGTGCGCTTCCAACGATCGTTCTTATACCCACCGGTAAGTTAATACTTATACAAATATATATATATATATATATTATATATATATATACACACATTGATCTAGCCTCAGTATGAATCTCTAAAGTTGATGGATTCTAATTACTATTCAATCTTCCTTAAAAAACCTGTATTACAATAAATTTGCTCTACTAACGTATTGAGCACTTTTCATTTGTTATATCGCTGTCTTACCTTTCTGAATTTTGCATCAACTAACCATTGTGACCATCTTCACCGGTTAATCATCTTTTCCAAAATAACATATATATATATATATAAAGACATTAAAAAAATCAACCTTGTTGTATAGCGGATTCATTCTGGTACTCTTCTTCTCCGAAATATCAAGAACAAAGTGTAAATTTCATGTTCGGGAACGTCTTAATTGCCGGTAATGTTTTGTTGTCTAATTAGTTTTCTGTGTAGATAGCAAATATCATTAAATCAATTAATCTTGTTGGTGATGAACTTTTTAACGAGTTTGTTTTTCTGTGTTCATTAATGGAACAACATTGCTCTTCAATAATTACGAACGTTAATGTTATCTCATTTTTATAATTACTGATTACATTTCGATGCAATAGACCATTAGATGTGTTTTTTCTTTTTCTTTCTTTCTTTAAACATAGATCTTTGCTTATTCCAGCAAAATCTTTTTGTAAAACCAAAACATGCTGATAGATCTTACCTGAAAAATCTAAAGATTTATTTAAATCCATCAGCAGCTGTCTGTCTGTCTCTCTCTCTTGTTATTTTTCTTTGACTCTCTCTTCCTTCATTGTGTCTCTCTTTCACTTCTTCGTTATTCGTCTTTGACTCTCTCTTCCATCATTGTCTCTCACTCTCTGTCTCTCTCTCTCTCTCTTCTTTGACTCTCTTCTTCATTCTCTCTCTTCTTCTATTCTCTCTTCTCTTCTCTCATTCTCTCTCTCTTCTTCATTCTTCTCTCTCTTTCATTATTTTTCTCTTTCTCTCTCTTCCTTCATTGACACTCTCTTCCTTCATTGTCTCTCTCTCTTTCGTTCGTTATTCTTCTTTGACTCTCTCTTCTTCATTGTCTCTCTCTCTCTCTTTCTCTCTTTCATTATTTTTCTTTGACTCTCTTCCTTCATTGTTATTCTTTTTTGACTCTCTCTTCCTTCATTGTCATGTCTCTCTCTCTCTCTCATTATTTTTCTTTGACTCTCTTCCTTCATTGTATCTCTCTTCCACTTCTTCGTTATTCGTTTTTGACTCTCTCTACCTTCATTGTCTCTCTCTCTCTCTCTTCTTTGAGTCTCTTCTTCTTTGTCTCTCTCTTCCTTCATTGTCTCTCACTCTCTCTTTAATGGCATATCAACTTTAGTGTGGGTTATTTAATACCAAATCCTTGTAGAAGAAATAATTCTTTGCTTATTCCAACAAAATCTCTTTGTAAAACCAAAACATGCTGATAGATCTTACCTGAAAAATCTAAAGATTTATTTCAATACATGAGCAGCTGTCTCTCTCTCTCTCTCATTATTCTTTGCTGTCTCTCTCTTCTTTGAATCGTCTCTCACTTCTTTTGTTGTCTCTCTCTATACATTCATTATTCTTCTTTGTCTCTCTCTTCCATCATTGTAACACGGTCAGAATAAATAAATCATCATCATCATCATCATCATGTCGCAAAATTTGCACGGATATCCATGACGATCTTTTGCCAACCTTCCCTATCATTCATCGATTTCTGGGAGCTCCTCCACGCAGCAGCCAGCATCCTTACATAGTTGGTCAATGTATGTCCTGGCTGGGCGGCCCACACTAGCGTGCACATGTGCTGGCTTCCACAGTAGTACATCTCTTACGATCTCGTCTTTGCTTCTCCAGCAGTGTCCTGCATGTCTTACTCGTATGGTTTGTGAGATGGGGGGCATGTGACCGTACAGTTGCTTTTTTGTGGGGTGCTGCTTCCACGACTTATTCAGGACCGCTTGCAGCATTCTTGTGCAGCTCCCATCTAGTTTATTCTCAAAGCGCTTCATTAGGGTCCAGGTGGTACAGCCATATATCAGTACTGACACAACCACAGCCTGGAAGAATCATCTCTTTAGCCTGTCGGGGAGATTGGATTTCCATAAATGAATACAAGTCGAAGATGTTAAAACCCAGGCTAGGTAAATGGGTGGGTGGTTGTCCTTTTGAGGACACAAAGAGACCGGTACGGCCACCATGCAGTAAGCCACTTAGTGATAATATTTTTAGGCATTAGGTGTTAAAAGCAAAAAGGTTATTTTTATGAGGAAATCTCTTTTGAAAAAATTAATGGTCGAAGTACTGGAGACGTGATGTCCAGAAAGAGGAATAACGGCTTTAGTTTTAAGGGATAATGTCGTCTAAAAGTCGGCGTTGAATTTAAGTGTCGGTCCTCTGTGTGGTCCAGCAGCAGATATGTGGTGGGGAGAATTTTACATAAATTCAGCTAAGCTCCAGCCCATAGTCAGTTAGAGCCCGGGCCGTTGAGGTGTGAAGGTTACCGGTAGAGGTAGCCGATAGACAGCCATTGAGATAGATCGCTAAAGTATCACAGATCCCCTTCTTCCTTCCGCGTTTTGTTTACAAACTTTGTAGTTGTTGTTTGTTTTTAATCCTTGTGAACCTGTCTCTGACTCGTGCCCTTCAAATCGGCCATCACAGAATATCACAACGTTTGGAGTCTAGACATTGTGCATTGAAGGTGCAAGAGTGCAGAACAGGTTTTCTCACACATTATGAAATGCTATCCAAGAAAGTTCTTTTACAGATCACATTAGATTTGAATGCCTAGAGGAACTGGAATCGGGGGAGAGAGAGTGGGGGGGAATGTGTTTGCTCTGTGAATTTTTATGAGCAGGATTTTCATTTCCACAGGTGCTAAGACGCTAATGACATTTCTCAGAACTCTCAAAATGTGTACAAAAAAAATCCGACCCTCCAAGAAATTCCAAAACCAATGTAATTAAAGTCTTTAAAACAAAATTTCATTGGAACTTTTTTTCTTTCTTTTTTTTTTTTTTTTCTTTTAATGATTGTTTTCATTTGGTAAGATTAATACACGTGCCGCGGAGAGGATGTCTAAATGTAAATTTTAATTAATTCCTCTTTCTGTGTGTTTTAAGGAAGAAGAAGGTTTTAATCAGAATTCCAGACAACAGGTGTGTGGGGTGGGGGAGGGTGTTCGAAGACCTTACTTAAAAGTGCAGCAATGAAAAAGTCGAGGTGAGGATATTGGTACTTGTCTGTATTTATGAGATAACGGTTGATATGAAAATTATTTATACCAACTAGCAAATATATGCACCCTCCGAGTGCAAGTATTTGATTATATGACCCGGAGTGGTAGTACCTGTTAGGTTCCCATCCATGGGTTTAATAGAAAAACACGAGTTTATAAACACAATTGATTATCCATTAAGACTGAATTTATTTCAAATCTTTGTCAGCATTAAATGACCCACTGAGGTTGATATGCCATAAAATAAAACAGACCAAACAAACATAAGAGTACCCTACTAACAGGTGGATTGGAATTGTGATTTGTTTGCTAATCAGAAGTGGTTGTTTTCGGAGGATCCTGCTAAGGTGTTCAACACATGAGAGAAAAACAAAAAAGACCAGACCACTCAGAAAGACGAAAGAATTATCTCCAAAACGCCAGAAAACACAAAAACACAGGCGGTAATTTTACAAGTTTGCATTTATCAATCTCAGAGGGTGTTGCAAGATGATAACGGTTGTATTTTGTAGGAACAGGAGTATTATTATATAGACTAGCAACAGAAAACACCCTCTGGGCGTCGTAAAAATTAATTTTTGAAAGACATTGCCTGAGAGGGTGGGAGTTAAAAATTTAATGTCTGAGGGTTTGTATCATACAAATTATCAAGCTTCATCTAAAAAATTCCGAGAAATGGTAACAAAGTTGTCAGTTTAAATGCAACTTTGTTTTTCTTGAACCCAAAATACCTGAACAGAAATCTTTCTATAATCAATACTTGCTTTGTATCTTGCATTTTTGTTCATTTCATTTAATGTCTCTTGTCTGTTTTTCTTTGAATTTATTGTTTGAGATTTCTTGATTATACTTCATTTTTTTGTTGATCTTTTTTTTTTCTCTCTCTCTCTCTCCTCAGAAAGAATTCTTTCAAAAAGAATAATGATTATAGAAATAGTTTAAAAAATGAATCTTTGGGCAATTTGGACATTGGGAATATCTATCTCAAACAAAAGTGTCTGGTCATCTCAAGTCTCTATCTATCTCAGTCTGTTCCTATCTATCTATCTATCTCAGTCTGTTCCTATCTATCTATCTATCTATCTCAGTCTGTTCCTATCTATCTATCTATCTATCTCAGTCTGTCCTATCTATCTATCTATCTATCTCAGTCTGTTCCTATCTATCTATCTATCTATCTCAGTCTGTTCCTATCTATCTATCTATCTATCTCAGTCTGTTCCTATCTATCTATCTATCTCAAGTCTGTTCCTATCTATCTCAGTTCCTATCTATTTATCTCAGTCTGTTTCTATCTATCTATCTCAACATCTCTGTTCCTATCTATCTTTCCTATCTATCTATCTATCTCAGTCTGTTCCTATCTATTTCAGTCTGTTCATATGTATCTATGTATTTTTGTTCCTATGTATGTATGTATGTATGTATCTATCTCAGTCTGTTGATATTTTTCTACCACTCTGTCTACCTATGTATCTCAGTCTGTTAATATCTAACTCTCTATCTCAATCTGGTCATTGCTCTCTCTCCCCCTCCCCCCTCTCTCTCTCTATATATATATATATATATATATATATATATATATAAGCCTGTTCATATATATCTCAGATATGTATTGACAGAGAGAGAGAGAGAGTGTGAGATTCTATTGAGAGACACAAAGATTTTTTTGTTTGTGTTTATTTTTTTTTTTACAGATATTATCTGATTATTTATGTCCTTTTTTTTCTCCTCCACAGAAAGTTTTCTTTTAAAGAGAAGAATTATTGAAATTTCTTTTTATTTTTTTTCTTTAAAACCCCATCTCTTCTGGCGATTTGGCCACTGACAATTTGATTTTTCAATAATAACTCAACAATCAAATTCAGAATCTGATGATAATAATTAACAAAAAGAAAAGAACAAAAAACAAAACGTGGGCTCTTGTTGCTGTTTGATATCTTTCACCAGTCTCTATCTATCTCTGTTCCTATGTATCTATGTCAATCTGTTAATATCTATCTATCTGTCTATACATCTATCTATCTATATATCTCTGTTCCTATGTATCTATGTCAATCTTTTATATCTATCTATCTAATCTCCGTTCCTATGTATCTATGTCAATCTTTTAATATCTATCTATCTATCTCTGTTTCTATGTATCTATGTCAATCTTTTAATATCTATCTATCTATCTATCTATCTCTGTTCCTATGTATCTATGTCAATCTTTTAATATCTATCTATCTATCTATCTATGTCAATCTTTTAATATCTATCTATCTATCTCTGTTCCTATGTATCTATGTCAATCTGTTAATATCTATCTCTGTTCCTATGGATCTATGTCAATCTGTTAATATCTATCTATCTATCTATCTATATATATATATATATATATATATATATATATAATATATATATCTGTTCTATGTATCTATCTGTCTCAGTCTTATATTTATCTGTCTATTCATTTTTAGCTATCTCTGTTTATATCTACCTATGTATCTGTCAGTTCATATCTAACTCATTATGCCAATCTGACCACATCTCTCTCTCTTTCTCTTTGGTCATCTCTCTCTATATATATATATCTCAGATATCTATTAGAGAAAGAGGAGAGAGAGGGAGAGAGAGAAATTCTATTGAGAGACACAAAGATTTTCTTGATTGTGTTTATTCTTTTTCAGATCTTATCTGATTATTTATATCTTTTTTTTTTCTCATCCTCACAAACTTTTCTTTCAAAAAGAAGAATTATAGACATATCTTCTTTTTTTTTTTCTTTAAAAAACCAAACCAAAAAAAACCCATCTCTTCTGGCGACTTGGCCACTGAGAATTTGAGTTTTCAATAATAACTCAACAATCAGATTCAGACTCTGATAATGATAATAATAATTTAAAAGAATAAAGAACCAAAAAAAAAAATAAGATGTTAGCTCTTGTAGCCGTTTGTCATCTTTCATCGCACGACTTTTGTTTTATTTTTTAATGGAAATCAGAATCAGATGTGAACCAGTAATCATAAAATAACTTCATTTGATTTTATTCAATTTATTTTTTTTTTCTGTTTCTTGTTGTCGGGGTTTTTTTAAGATTTTGTCCATTTTGGTATTGAAAGGTGCTCTCAGGTTTGCGTGTAATTCATCTCGGCCATTGGAGAGATCTGAATGAGATATTTTTTTTTTTTTTAAATTTTATTTAAAAAAAAAAAATGAAATCTCTGTTTTCTTTGTCTTTGTTTTGTTTTGTTTTTTTTGTTTGTTTTTATTCTGCTTCCATCTGCTTCTATACGATGCTCTTTGGAAAATATTTTGATTTTTATTGGCGTTGGTTGTCTTCATGCAGTAATAAAAATTGTGTGGCATGACAAGTGCTTGAATAATAAACCGAGTTCAGGTGTCACTGTTGGTGAGAAAAACTGAAACCAAAACCAAAATAAACCCCAACGTTCTTTTGAGGCGTATGCAGACATTTGTGTCCCAAAATATGTAAGAATGGGGTCTGCTTTTAATTTATCAATTTATTTGTTGAAAGAAAAATGTATTCACTGGATTTGTATATTCATGTACTAATACACTCATGAATATTCATGATGTGTGTAGAGGAAGTTTCCAGCTACTCTATATATTAATACTCGTGTTCCTTAAAAGTATGACTTATCATCTTGCAACACCCTCAGGTTAAAAATGAGACCGTCCAAATCCTACAAGATGAAATGCAGAAATATATTAGTATTTGTATTCCTTAAAATTATGACTGTTATCATCTTGCAACACCCTCAGGTTAAAAATGAAACCATCCAAATCCTACAAGGTGAAATATATTAGTATGTGCATTCCTTAAAAGTACGATTGTTATCATCT
Organism: Doryteuthis pealeii; assembly: GCA_023376005.1. Classification (NCBI taxonomy): domain Eukaryota; kingdom Metazoa; phylum Mollusca; class Cephalopoda; order Myopsida; family Loliginidae; genus Doryteuthis; species Doryteuthis pealeii. The sequence continues at coordinate 27,950,400 of CM042173.1, read as the reverse complement.
TGCAACACCCTCTGGTTAAAAATGAACCCATCCAAATCCTACAAGGTGAAATTTAGAAATATATTAGTATGTACGAATATAAATCAAATCTCTATTATTTTTGCTCAGAAACCAAGCCCTGGTAATATTTAATATATATATATATATTTACTTTGTCATTAATTGTTTTCTTTTTGAAGTTTCCTCCGGACATACATATACACACAACTGCCATTTATATATGGATAGATAGAAGATTACTGTGTGGCAAGTTAGTCATCATGGTTTTTGAATTAGTCTTGTATATTGAAAGCAATATATTATGGTCAAGTCATGCTGAAAGAATCAGTTCCTTTATCATGCCCTGTCGGCTGGAGCATTAGAATGCACCAACTGCACCTCTGCAGAGGGGTAAGACTCCCCCAATGGGGCCACCTGTTGGCTGTGGGTGGCGACCTGTGATGCTTAAGGTGACTGAGCAGTCCATGACTTGCAATATTCCACTTTAGGCTAGACGGGCGGTCGGAGAAGCCCCCTCTAATCAATCGGCTGGTCACATCAAGCCTAGCACCTATATGATTGCCCCAACCCTATTGCCCTCATGGCAAGCCCCAATCCTTCTTATCATATGGGTGCTAGAAGGCAGTGGCTGAGGGTCTACATATCCTGGGAATGATGTTAAACTCTATCTGATAGTGAGGTTCCAGTTTTGGAGGTTTGGGGAATGTGGAGCACCCCTTCATCACCATTGCTCCCTGGTCCACTCTGATCCGGGTACCATCTATGGGTTGAATAGAAAAAACATGAGTTTATAAACAAAATTGTATTATGCATTAAGGATGAATTTATTTCACAACTTTGTCGGCATTAATATGACCCACCGAGGTTGATATGCCGTAAAACAAACCAAACCAAACGTTTGTTTATCAAAAGGATTGATTGGATTAGATAACATGAAAATGGTTGACATGTTTAAATGAAAAATTATGTAAACATTAAACATTTCTGCCGGGTTAGCTCAGTCGGTAGAGCATTCGACTAGAAACCACAAGGTTCCTAGTTCGATACCGGTCCTCGCCAACTCAGCGTATGAGTAGCACAGGGATCTGTGCGGTAAAGTAAGGAGCTGATGGTAGGTGTGGCACTCCACCTCAGATGCAAAAACAATCTCCTTGGTCTAGTGCTTTTGAAAATGGGATAGACTCCCTCGCTGACTGGCTGATACCGACTTTAGGCCGTCCCGTCAACTACTTTACATACAGAAAAATAGTACCAATCTTTATACTCATAGACATATATGAGTGTACATGTGAGTTACAAGAGATGTTACCCGAAAATACAGAGATCACACCTGAGATTTCTTAGCTCTGGTAAAGCAACCAGAAAACTCTGAATTCAAATTCCGCAGTCAACTTATTGAAGCTTTTGAAAATGGGATAGACTCCCTTGCTGACTGGCTGATACTGACTTTAGGCCGCCACGACGGCTTTACTTTTTACCTTTATGATTACTCTGGTAGATATATGCACACAGGTAAAAACACGTACATAGATAATTCAGATATTCATTTTGTTTACATAACACCTGCTTGCTCAAATAATGATGAAACACTAAATGATGGCCAACTTATTCAAAAGACGCACAGACATTTGGAATTAAACTAAAACCAAGTTTTCAAAATTAGTTTCACAAACCAAAAACAAAAAAATCTACTAAAAATTATCTGCTGTTCTCAGCGGAAATATTTTTATTATTTTCATATTTGTTTTATCATTTTTTGTTTGTTTGTTTTGATTTTTAGATTTTTAGATTTTCAGTCAAATTCTTTGGATTGTGAATGAAGATGGAATTTGAAACAGAATTCAAACATTCAAAGAATTAAAGAAAATACAAAGACAAAAGTCAGGAATATTTACAAAGAGTTTGATTACAAAAGCTTTTATAAGTTTAGATATTCCACTTTTAGAAGTTCAGATGATAATTTGAAATTGATAGTTGATTGTTGGAGATACATAGTGTAATGGTTATTATAAATTTAGATATTCCACTTTTAGAAGTTCAGATGATAGTTTGAAATTGATAGTTGATTGTTGGAGATACATAGTGTAATGGTTATTATAATTTGATATTCCACTTTTAGAAGTTCAGATGATAATTTGAAATTGATAGTTGATTGTTGGAGATACATAGTGTAATGGTTATTATAAATTTAGATATTCCACTTTTAGAAGTTTCAGATGATAGTTTTGAAATTGATAGTTGATTGTTGGAGATACATAGTGTAATGGTTATTATAAATTTGGATATTCCACTTTTAGAAGTTCAGATGATTTGAAATTGATAGTTGATTGTTGGAGATACATAGTGTAATGGTTATTATAAATTTAGATATTCCACTTTTAGAAGTTCAGATGATAATTTGAAATTGATAGTTGATTGTTGGAGATACATAGTGTAATGGTTATTATAATTTAGATATTCCACTTTTAGAAGTTCAGATGATAATTTGAAATTGATAGTTGATTGTTGGAGATACATAGTGTAATGGTTATTATAAATTTGGATATTCCACTTTTAGAAGTTCAGATGATAATTTGAAATTGATAGTTGATTGTTGGAGATACATAGTGTAATGGTTATTATAAATTTAGATATTCCACTTTTAGAAGTTCAGATGATAATTTGAAATTGATAGTTGATTGTTGGAGATACATAGTGTAATGGTTATTATAAATTTAGATATTCCACTTTTAGAAGTTCAGATGATAATTTGAAATTGATAGTTGATTGTTGGAGATACATAGTGTAATGGTTATTATAAATTTGGATATTCACTTTTAGAAGTTCAGATGATAGTTTGAAATTGATAGTTGATTGTTGGAGATACATAGTGTAATGGTTATTATAAATTTAGATATTCCACTTTTAGAAGTTCAGATGATAGTTTGAAATTGATAGTTGATTGTTGGAGATACATAAATGGTTAATAAATTTGGATATTCCACTTTTAGAAGTTCAGATGATATTTGAAATTGATAGTTGATTGTTGGAGATACATAGTGTAATGGTTATTATAAATTTAGATATTCCACTTTTAGAAGTTCAGATGATATTTGAAATTGATAGTTGATTGTTGGAGATACATAGTGTAATGGTTATTATAAATTTAGATATTCCACTTTTAGAAGTTCAGATGATAGTTTGAAATTGATAGTTGATTGTTGGAGATACATAGTGTAATGGTTATTATAAATTTAGATATTCCACTTTTAGAAGTTCAGATGATATTTGAAATTGATAGTTGATTGTTGGAGATACATAGTGTAATGGTTATTATAAATTTAGATATTCCACTTTTAGAAGTTCAGATGATAGTTTGAAATTGATAGTTGATTGTTGGAGATACATAGTGTAATGGTTATTATAAATTTAGATATTCCACTTTTAGAAGTTCAGATGATAGTTTGAAATTGATAGTTGATTGTTGGAGATACATAGTGTAATGGTTATTAATTTAGATATTCCACTTTTAGAGTTCAGATGATAGTTTGAAATTGATAGTTGATTGTTGGAGATACATAGTGTAATGGTTATTATAAATTTAGATATTCCACTTTTAGAAGTTCAGATGATATTTGAAATTGATAGTTGATTGTTGGAGATACATAGTGTAATGGTTATTATAAATTTGGATATTCCACTTTTAGAAGTTCAGATGATAATTTGAAATTGATAGTTGATTGTTGGAGATACATAGTGTAATGGTTATTATAAATTTGGATATTCCACTTTTAGAAGTTCAGATGATAATTTGAAATTGATAGTTGATTGTTGGAGATACATAGTGTAATGGTTATTATAAATTTAGATATTCCACTTTTAGAAGTTCAGATGATAATTTGAAATTGATAGTTGATTGTTGGAGATACATAGTGTAATGGTTATTATAAATTTGATATTCCACTTTAGAAGTTCAGATGATAATTTGAAATTGATAGTTGATTGTTGGAGATACATAGTGTAATGGTTATTATAAATTTGGATATTCCACTTTTAGAAGTTCAGATGATAATTTGAAATTGATAGTTGATTGTTGGAGATACATAGTGTAATGGTTATTATAAATTTGGATATTCCACTTTTAGAAGTTCAGATGATAATTTGAAATTGATAGTTGATTGTTGGAGATACATAGTGTAATGGTTATTATAAATTTAGATATTCCACTTTTAGAAGTTCAGATGATAGTTTGAAATTGATAGTTGATTGTTGGAGATACATAGTGTAATGGTTATTATAAATTTGGATATTCCAACCCTCCCCTATCTAGTGAAAAGGAAAATCCACTACCCACCCCAACCACCCCTCCCTTTACTGACAACCTCCTGTTTCATCATTTTGAACATGTCCATCATTGAAACAAGAACTATATCCAAGTCCTGAAGAAGGTCTAATAGATGTTGTATCGTCGGCACTACTACCTACAATAAACATCCATTTTCTATAACATCCCATGTTTGTGTACCTTTCTCCATATAATATATATATATATATATATATATATATATATATATATTGTCCTATAGTGAATTGGTTAGTGAACTGAGCAAGACTATATTGTAGCTACTGTGAATTCCAATGGATGCTCATATACCATTTTCTTGCGCCAGACTAAGCTATATTTTGTGTTCTATAGTGAATTCCGATGGATGCTCATATACCATTTTCTTGTGCCAGACTAAGCTATATTTTGTGTTCTATAGTGAATTGGTTAGTGAATTCCAATGGATGCTCATATACCATTTTCTTGTGCCAGACTAAGCTATATTTTGTGTTCTATAGTAAATTGGTTAGTGAATTCCAATGGATGCTCATATACCATTTTCTTGTGCCAGACTAAGCTATATCAGAAGCAAGACTGATTGATTTGTGGTTTTGCTTAGTGGTGTATTTTCCAGTAGCGCTAGAGGGCATCACTGTTAAAGAGGTTCCAAAAGTCAGTAGAGGTTTGTCACTTTTAACCCTTTGTGAGGGGCACATTAATCTGACATTTGCTAGAAGGGTTGAATGAAACCCCTTTCATCAGATGCACATAATTTCCGTATGATGCACAAGGACCTAGATTTATAAAGCGAGAGAGAGAAAGACAGTAACGAAGAGTGACAGTGGGCAGGAGATTCATTGCTGCTCTATTAACCTGAGTGTTCAACTAGATATATTTATCACTGAACTACTTATTTGCCTTGTGTGTATCTAATATATATATATATATATATATATATATATATATATATATATACATAATAACACTAGTTTTCAACCAGATATATTTATCACTGAAGTATATTTATCTTGCCTTATGTATCTCTCTCTCTCTCTCTATATATATATATATATTATATATATAACATAGTTTTCAACCAGATTTATTTATTTATATATTTATCACTAAAGCACATATAACTTGCTTGTGTGTGTATCTCTCTCTCTCTCTCTCTCTCTCTCTCTCTCTATATATATATAATATATATATATATATATATATATAAAGAAGTCTGACTGATGATAAATTGATCAGGTTCTGTCCTGGCTCTAGATAGCCTGCTAATATCTAGACACACTGAAGAGACATGATACATCAAAACACAGTTTCTGTGGAGGACTAATATATATATATATATATATATATATATATATATATATATATATATATATATATATATATATGATTCTAAAGTATGAGGGAACTGCGTGTGCTTCAGGTATTGAATGATATAGAAAAATTAAACTGGGTTTATCGCGAAGCATATAAGAAATATAACATATTATAAAATATGTCATTGCGAATGACATTTACTTACCTGTACTGTTTTTGTCAGATTTGGAATATGAAATAAGGAGACCTTAAACTTAAA
>CM042173.1:27919506-27939506 GCA_023376005.1 Doryteuthis pealeii | reverse complement strand
AGATGAGGATAATAGTCTGAATAATCCAAATAATACTAATTATCAAGCCTCATTTAAAAAATTCAGAGAAATAGTGTAGATAACTATAAAGATGAGGACAATAGTCAGAATAATCCAAATAATACTAATTATCAAACCTCATTTCAAAAATTCAGAGAAATAGTGTAGATAACAATAAAGATGAGAACAATAGTCCAAATAATACTAATTATCAAGCCTCATTTAAAAAATTCAGAGAAATAGTGTAGATAACAATAAAGATGAGGACAATAGTCTGAATAATCCAAATAATACTAATTATCAAGCCTCATTTAAAAAATTCAGAGAAATAGTGTAGATAACAATAAAGATGAGGACAATAGTCTGAATAATCCAAATAATACTAATTATCAAACCTCATTTCAAAAATTCAGAGAAATAGTGTAGATAACAATAAAGATGAGAACAATAGTCCAAATAATACTAATTATCAAGCCTCATCTCAAAAATTCAGAGAAATAGTGTAGATAACAATAAAGATGAGGACAATAGTCAGAATAATCCAAATAATACTAATTGTTAAACCTCATCTAAAAAAATTCAGTTAATTTGTAACTTTTGCCATATGAGAGATGTTACAGTTCCAAAATTGACCTACCTACTTAACATTCAAGATTGAATTATACACAAGTAGATATAAAGTGAAAAGTTTCTATTGGTTTTCACTTGATGCATATGACTAATATTTTTGTCATATTAAATAGTTTACATGAGCTAGGTCTTTTATAGTAATTAGAAGATGCATTTTCAGACAGGAAGTTGTTCATGGCTTATACCAAGACCACAATCTAAAAATCTATTTATGAGTAGTAATTTTTGTATATTAAATGGTTTACATTAGCTAGGTCTTTCTATAGTAATTAGAAGATTCATTTTTCCCAGAACGCAATATTGATGGTTATTTATTTCAGACAGGATGTTGTCTATACCTTATACCAAGGGACACCTATAAATGAGTAAATATTTTGTAATTTTAAGATTCAAACATAATGAAAAGGAAAAGCGACAACCATTGTAATTATGCTAATTTGAAAACTTTTGCCATACAAGAAACATTACAGTTCCAAAATCGATCTACCCTACTCAACATTCAAGATTGAATTATACACGAGTAGATATAAAGTGAAAAGTTTCTATAGCTTTTCACTTGATGCATATGAGTAATAATTTTTATATATTAAATGGTTTACATGAGCTAGATCTTTTAAAGTAATTAAGATTCATTTTTCTCAGAATGCAATGTTGATGGTTATTTATTTCAGACAGGAAGTTGTTTATGGCTTATACCAAGAAAATAATCCAACACAGTTGATGATAATAATACCTTTTTGTGGTTAAAACAAAAGATTAGAGGTAGTTTATTACATAAAGTCAAGAATATGTAAGGTAACCTGAAACCCTATCTATTAATAATGGAGATTCGCTTCCGGTTTTTGTCTGTAACAAAAATTACATCACTGCTTACATCACATTACCCAAAATCCTCATAACATAGAATAAAATTTATTCTATGATTTTTGGCATGTTCAAATTTTAAGTGTATTTATTCAATAAATACACTCAAAATTTGAACATGCAACATTAGACAGTCCTCATTGTTTTTTAAAACAAGTTTTAATAAATACATGACTGGTATTATATATCTATATATAGTTTGTTTTATTTTAATACATATTTAAAGTTTACATTTCAAATTGTTTTATCTTTTAATCCTTTAATGAATTTGATGATTTTACTTACTTAGGGTACAAACTCGCTGACATTGAATTTTTTACTCCCATCCCTCAGTCAATATGTTTCAAAAATCTATTTTTACATCACCCGGAGGTCGTTTTTTATTTTGTACTAGTAATAATAAAAAAGACTGACTTAAATCCAAAAAGATGCCTTGTAGGTAATATCACATTAAATGGCCTGCAAGAGTCAAGCTTTTTTTTTATAGTAATTAGAAGATTAATTTTTCCCAGCATGCAATGTTGATGGTTATTTATTTCAGACAGGAAGTTGTTTATGGCTCATACCAAGATCACAACCTATTTTGTGGAGTAATTCTTTATGTTAATTTGTAACTTTTGTCATTATACAGATTGAATTATACAAAAGTAGATATGAAGTAAGGGCTGGGTTAGCTCAGTTGGTAGAGCGTTCGGCTAGAAACCACAAGGTTCCTAGTTCGATACCTGCCCTCGCCAACTCAGCGTATGAGTAGCACAGGGACCTGTGCGGTAAAGTAAGGAGCTGATGGTAGGAGTGGCACTACACCTCAGATGCTAAAATAATCTCCTTGGTCTAGCGCTATGGAAAAGGGGATAGACTCCCTCGCTGCATGGCTGATACCGACATTAGGCCACCCCGACAACTAGATATGAAGTAAGTGAAAAGTTTTCTATTGGTTTTCACTTGATACATATGAGTAATGATTTTTATTTATTAAATGGTTTACATTAGCTAGGCCTTTTTATAGTAATTAGAAGATGCATTTTTCCCAGAATGCAATGTCGATGTTATTTATTTCAGACAGGAAGTTGTTCATGGCTTTTACCAAGAGACAACCTATAAATGAGTAATTATCTTTATAAGTTTAGAATCAAACATAATGGAAAGGAAAATGGGACAACCATTGTTTCAACAATTCAATCAATTAATTTTTCCCAGAATGCAATTTTGACGGTTATTGATTTCAGACAGGAAGTTGTTTTTGGCTTATACCAAGAACACAAAGGCACTTCATGTAGCTTAATGGTTAGCAAGCTAGTTTAGCAGACCATTGGTAGTGAGTTCAATTCTCACTGGGAGCCCCATACTTCTGGCCTTGTGCCGCATCTAAGCTATGCTTAGTAAATAACTATACCAAGATCACAACCTATTTTGTGGAGTAATTATTTATGTTAATTTACAACTTTCGGCATATGAAAGATGTTACAGTTCCAAAATTGACCTACCCTACTCAACATTCAAGATTGAATTATACAAAAGTAGATATAAACTAAGTGAAAAGTTTTCTATTGGTTTTCACTTGATGCCTTTGTCTTAAATCATTTCATCTTCTCAAGATTAGCATCGTTAAATTCTTGGATAAATCTGACCTTTATCAAAGAGTTTCAGAAAGTCTTGAAGCATCTTTCAAGAATCTTTAATCAAATTCTACTCCAAAATTCCTGACATTCTTCGTGATTTCTTCAAGTGGGGGTGGGCGGAAAGGTGGGTGAGATAATTACCAGCGTGACCTTTTCTTCTAAATTAGTCTTTATATTGAAATACAATTTGTTTGTGAAGAGGCGGCGGGGCGAGGCGTAAACAATAACGCTAGTTGTTTTCTATGAAGTCTCTCTTATATGCATTCAACCATTTGTAAATATTTAGAGAATTGAATAAAAGATGCCTTATTACACATGTATGAACAGACACTCTCTAATGGAGTTACTCAATCAGCAGTGAGACAGTTGAGTGAGTTGATCTTACTTCAATGCAAATGGGTATAAATTTAGAGGCATTTGTGGTACAAAGTAAATATTTAGTGAATTGATCAATAGATGCCTTATTAAACATGTCTGAACAGACACTCTCTAATGAAGTTACTCAATCAGCAGTGAGCTAGTCTAGTGAGTTGATCTTAGTCCAATGTGAATGGATATACATTTAGAGGCATTTGTAGTGCAATGTAGATAATTAGTGAAATGATCAATACAGGCTTTATTACTCGTGTGTGAACACTCTCTAATGGAGTTACTCAATCCACTGTGAGCCAGTCGAGTGAGTTGATCTTAGTTCAATATCAATGGATATACATTTAGAGACATTTGTGGTGCAATGTAAATATTTAGAGAATGAATGATAAATGCCTTATTTCACATGTGTGAACAGATACTCTCTAATGGAGTTACTCAATCCACTGTGAGCCAGTTGAGTAAGTTGATCTTAGTGCAATATGGATATGCATTTAAGGTGCAGTGTAATATTTAGAGAATTGATCAATAGAAGCCTTATTTCGAGTGTGGGTTAAATAGAAAAAAAATTGAGTTTGAAAAATATTTTGAATACCCATCAAGAATGAATAAAACAAAAATTTCTTTGGCATAGAATAACCTAACAAGGGTTAACATACCATAAAATCCGGCCGATGTGCCTGTTCTCATTCTGCTAACCATAGCTGGGGTACAGGTGTTAAGCTGTGTTAATTACTTATTAATTAGCTATGGTTAGCGGAATGAGAACAGGATACCCCTGTGGATTGAATAAAGGGTTAGGTTCAAAGTTCTGTGGTGGCTCCCGATTACGACAAGAATGTTCCCGAGTCTGATAAGGCTCCTGAGTCCGACAGAAAATACCTGAAGAAGGCTGGAGGACACATTGGCCAAACGTTGTATAGATAACAATAAAGATGAGGACAATAGTCCGAATAATCCAAATAATACTATTTCTACTACTCTATCTGTCTATCTGCCCTGTCGACTGCGGCGTTCTGCAGAGGTGTAAGACTCCCCCAATGGGGCCACCTGTTGGCCGTGGGTGGCGACCTGTAATGCTTAAGGATAGAGCCCAGGTGGATGAGCAGTCCATGACTTGCAATATTGCACTTTAGGCTTTTCTTGGGCTAGACAGGCGGTCGGAGAGGACCCTCCGATCAATCAACTGGCCATGTCAAGCCCTAGCACCTATATGATTGCCCTAACCTATTGCCCTTATGGCAAGTCTCAATCCTTATTATCATATGGGTTCTAGAAGGCAGTGGCTGAGGGTCTACATGTGCTGGGAATGACGTTAAACTCTATCTAATGGTGAGGTTCCAGTTCTGGAGGTTTGGGGAACGTGGAGCACCCTTTCATCACCATTGCTCCCTTGTTCATTCTGACCCAGAGTGGTAGTACCTGTTAGGGTCCCATCTATGGGTTGAATAGAAAAACATGAGTTGATAAAAAAATTTAGTATCCATTAAGAAGGAATTTATTTCACAACTTTGTCGGTATTAAATGACCCACTGAGGTTGATATGCCGTAAAACAAACCAAACCAAACCTGTCTGTCTGTCTGTCTCTGCCATTATATGCTAGATATATTATGTGGGTATATAACACTTTGACTCAACAGAAATAGATTTGTTTTTTGACTTGTTTTCTTCAAACTTATCAAACTCTGGGGAATGTGTAATACCTCTTCATCACCAAAACTCCCATGTCCGCCTGGATCTGTAATGGTAGTACCTGTTAGGGTCCCGTCTATGGGTTAAATGGGAAAAAATGAGTTTAAAAATGTGCTTTAAAAACAAAGTGAGTTTTTAAAAGATTGAGTACCCATCAAGAATGACTAAAACAAAACATCTCTGGCATAAAATAACCCAACAAGGGTTGACATGTCATAGAATTTAACAAATCAAATCATACGCCCTTGTCAGCCTTCACCATCAGGTCTGTATGAATTTGGCATGGTTTGTCTATCTGTCAGAGATTTTTTATGGGTAGTATGCTTTTCTGAACACGCCCCCCCCCCCCCCGACACACACACACACACACACACAAAGGATTTTTTTTTAAAATTTCAGAAAAAATATGTAAAAAAAAAATTGAGTTTTTAAAAAATTGAGTACCCAACAAGAATGAATAAAACAAAACATCTTTGGCATAAAAATAACCCAACAAGGGTTGACCTGCCATAATCCTTCACCATCAGGTCTGTATGAATTTTGCATGGTTTGTCTATGTGGCAGATTTTTTATGGGCAGGATGCACTTCTGAACATGCCTTAAACTGCATCTGGTGGTGAGGTTCCAGTTCTGGAGCTTGTAGCAATATGACCCTTGTGAGCCAGAACTGCTAATGGAAGGAGGAATAAATAACAAAGGCTTAAAAAATAGTAATGACCCAAAAGAGGAGAGCGATGGTTTTGACCGTAGCGTGACCCCGAACGAAGAATTGAGGGGCAAGCGGAAGTCGGGTGTTGACCGGAAGTCGGGTGTTGACCGGAAGTCACGTGGTGACGTGGGGGAAGGAAGAAAGGCTTCGTCCTCTTTTTGCCGGCGTCCGTCGTGGGGGACAGACCTCATTAGAGCCCAGTAATCTAGTAGTGCTCTCTCTCTCTCGTTCTCTCTGCCTCCCTTCCTCCCTGGTAGAAGCCACTAGACGAGCACGTTAATAAAGGCTGGGAGTTGTGACGACATGTTTCTCGTGTTATGATTTTTTTATCGGAGTTTTAGTACCGGGAGTATTACAACGTAACATATATCGTTTTGGTGCCCGTTGACCTCGGAGTTCAAACACGGACTCATAAAGAACCAGTTAACCGCGACGCAACGAGGGGATACGAAAAAAGAAAAGACATCGGCCGTAATTGTAACAGAAACTAACGTAAACGAAAGAAAGAGCGAGTCAAACAAACAAAGAAAAAGGACCCACGTGTGACGAAAAAAAAGGGAGTGACTTGTTGAGAAACGAGAGAGAAAAGAAAAAAAAAACAGAAGTAAAAAAAAAGAAAGAGCAACAACAGCGAGCATTTGAAGAGAAAAAGGGCTTAAAAGAAAACAAACAAAAAAAAAAAAAGAAAGACCCACCTTGAAAAAAGAAAAGGGAGCAACCTTTTAAAATCTTATTAAAGGAGATGAACGACAACAACGAGTCAACAGACAATTGAGAACTTAAAAAAAAAAAACAAAAAAAAAACGGACCCACGTGTGAAGAAACAAAAAGAATTTTTTAAAAAAAGAAGGACCCACGTGCGAAGAAAACAAAAAGATTTAAAGAAGAAAAAAAGGACGAGAAAAAAAAAAACAACAGCAACTAACAATTAAAGAAGAAGAAAAGGACTTATAAAAGAAGAAGGAGAAACCCACGTGGAGGAAAAAATATACGTCCACGTGTGAATTTAAAAAAAAAGAAAAGACGGAATTAATGAACATTAAAGAAAAAAAAGAAAGAACTTTTTTTTAAAAAAGGAAAAATATACGTAGAAGTGACAAGGTAGGTGATAATTTTTTTTCTCTTGTTCTACAGTTGTGTATTTTTTTTCTCTTCACTAGTTATTGATATCATTAATATTAGTATAAGTCTTCTATTATTCTGTGACTGAAATTGTTTATGCGAAATGGAGTCTCAGACTATTAAAGAGTTTTTGCAGAATCTCACCGCAGGCTTGGTTGATGCATTAAATTCTGTAACGAGTGCTTTAAAAAGTGTTGAAAAGGGGTTGGATAGGGCCTATCAAAGAACACTTTTAGAGGATAGATTAAGAACAAGTAACAATAGAAAAAGATTTAACAAGAAGAGTAGAAACGTACCTACAGTGAGGAATTGCAATGTGCATCCTCAGATAGGTAATAGAGACCAGACTGGACGTTGTTGGGGGTGTAATAGCAAGTATCACCTCATTAGAAATTGTCCCGTGAAAATTAATAAAAAGTGGATGGCACCTACCCCTAAAAGCACATCCGAACAAATTAAAAATAGAGACAAGCATGGGATAGCCCTCAAAAATCAGCACCACGCTTTGTCTAATATGAATGGCAAAATTAAGGAGGGCACACAAGTCCATTCTACGTCCTCGGAACATATCTCAGAAAATAAAGATAAATATACAGCTATTAAGAGAGAAAACTCCCATAAGGATATTAATACTTCACATAGTGATGTGGATACCGAGGGTACAAATCACACGGGTGAAGGTGATAGGAACAATGAACAACTATGTCCCAATAGAAAAAGAAAAAGAAAGAGAAATTGAACAGACAGGTGGACGTTAATAATATAAAAATAATTTTGGAGTAATGGCTAAAATGGAAAGCCACAAAATAACTCCACAGTGAATAGCATCACAAAAGATTCCCCTAAAACAGTAAGGGCTAAGGTAAATACCACCCGTCAGATAGTGACTACAGAGAAATAAAAGAATATGTTCCCCTAATGGAAAGGAAAATAGCTATGCTTAGAGTTGCAATGGAAGAAAGCATTAAAAACGCTGGGAGTACAAATGATTATGGTAGTAGCAGCGAGCTCACCCGGGTCAACCAGTACTGCCCACAAGGAAACATGATACTCCACCAAACAGCGACTATGAAGATAGCTTTAAAGGCCTGTGGTTCAAGTGTTTGTTCACACAGCAGATACCTTCCAGAAAAACCCAGTTTTGGCGCTCGGAAATAATTAGAGATAGATGAATGAAAAAAAAAAAAAAAAGAAAAGAAAAGATGAGAAAAATGAGTAAATGAAAATACGAATTACACGGAATATGAGATGGAATAATGACGAAAAAAAAAAAAAAAGATAAATAATGAAAAACTGAAAGGGATTAAAATGAATAGATACAAAAGAAAAGGAATAATAGAGAAAAGAATTATTGACCAGCTGAAGAAGGCGACGATAACGCCGTTGCTTGAAAAAAAAAAAAAAAGCTATAAATCAGTATAGGTCTGCAATTGATAAGAATGAAAAATAAATGAGTAATTTTTTTTAAAAAATTCAAATTGGAGAGAGTATTTCCAAAAGAAAAAAAAAGAAAGAAGAAAAAATGAACAAATAAGTAGGTAAGGTCAGAGCACAATTGTGGAGCAAGGAGGAGAATATCACCTGCTTTAATGATTTTGTAAATGTTCTTTTTACTTTATATATGTATGTGTTTTTTGTATTATTGTAAAATTGAATGCTCGTGTGGCTCTATCGAGAGAGGAAGGTCTATATCGGATAGAAGGAAAAAAAAAAATCTAATGAATAATTACGCATATTCTTGAGAAAAAAAAAAAGATACTTTTGAAAATTTTTACGGGTAAAAATTTAGAATGATGGTAAGGGAGGAATTGTAGCAATATGACCCTTGTGAGCCAGAACTGCTATGGAAGGAGGAATAAATAAACAAGGCTTAAAAAATAGTAATGACCCAAAAGAGGAGAGCGATGGTTTTGACCGTAGCGTGACCCCCGAACGAAGAATTGAGGGGCAAGCGGAAGTCGGGTGTTGACCGGAAGTCGGGTGTTGACCGGAAGTCACGTGGTGACGTGGGGGAAGAGAAAGGCTTCGTCCTCTTTTGCCGGCGTCCGTCGTGGGGGACAGACCTCATTAGAGCCCAGTAATCTAGTAGTGCTCTCTCTCTCTCGTTCTCTCTGCCTCCCTTCCTCCTGGTAGAAGCCACTAGACGAGCACGTTAATAAAGGCTGGGAGTTGTGACGACATGTTTCTCGTGTTATGATTTTTTTATCGGAGTTTTAGTACCGGGAGTATTACAACGTAATAAGCTCATCCTCATTACTCCCAGGTCCACTCTCACCTATTAGGGTCCCATCTATGGGTTAAATAGAAGAAAAAAAAGTGAATTTTAAAAAATGTGTTTAAAAAAAAATTGAGTACCGAACAAGAATGAATAAAACAAAACATTTTGGCATAAAATAACCCAACAAGGGTTGACATGCCATAACACAGACCAACCAACCCATCTACGGATTAAATAGAAAAAAAAATGAGTTTTAAAAAATGGGTTTAATGGGGAAAAAATATTGAGTTTGAAAAAAGGTTGAATACCCAACAAGAATGAATAAAACAAAAAAAGGGTTGGGTTCAAAATTCCATGATGGCTCCCGATTATGACGAGAAGATTCTGGGGTTTGACAAGAAATACCTGAAGAAGGGTGGAGGGCACATCGGCCGAAATGTACAGATAACAATAAAGATGAGGACAATAGTCCAGATAATCCAAATAATACTAAAAGAAAGTAAGTTTCAAACTTTGATTGAACAGAAATAGATTTATGTTTTTTTACTTGTTTTCCCAAGTTGAGAAGGCTTCCGAGTCCGACAAGAAATACCTGAAAAAGATGGGAGGGCACACCGGCTGAAACGTTGTACAAATAACAATAAAGATGAGGACAATAGTCTGAATAATCCGAACAATACAGAAAGGAAGTTTCAAACTTTGATTGAACAGAAATAGATTTATGTTTTTTTACTTGTTTTCTTCAAACTTATCAATGGTATTTATTTTTCTATTGAAAACAAATTTTGGTCTCAAAATTCCTTAAGCTCTTTTTAAAAAAGCAACAGAATTATCTTAGCTTCAATCATGGAAGACCGGTTGTCATTTGGCTGCATTAAATCTACTCTTTGGGGAGAATCATCTCTGAAAAGGGAAATTACCGTTATTTTGTTTTGTTTCTCCAAATGTTGAACCTTTGTCGAAGAATCTCTGGAGGTTTCATGCTCTTCTCCGAGATATGCATTTCGTGATTCAACAGAAATTAGACTGACTCGTGGGATTACGAGCGGAAATAATTCACATCTGAAACAATAATTTTCCATTTTAGTAATTTTTCTCATTATTTTCATCAGTTTTAGATTCTTTCCAAATAGCGGCGGCAATTCTTCTGGGTTTGGACCATTTTTGTCTTTTAGATTTCTATCTTGGCCGACGCTCAATTCTCTAATCATTTTTCCTTTATCGTTTTCCGCATAGTGGAACTTCTTTTTTGAATTTTGTAATTTTCTTTTGTTGTTTCTATTCATTTATTTATTCATTTTTGGCTTTTTAATGCCGATGCAAAGATCTATTAACAAATCCTGTTGAAATTGAAACTCTTTTATCAACAAATCACATCGCCAAAAGTTAAATACCCAATTATATATATATATAATATATATATATATATATATATATATTATATATATAAAAGGTGGCTTACCGATGCATATGGGCACGATCGTTGGAGGTGCACAGAATCCAGGGGTTAAGTCCGCGATAAAACAAATACAAAGTGCTCAATACAAAGTAGAGCAAATTTATTAAAGAAATGGATACAATAGAAACCTACTCGAGTTTCACCATTAGGATCTTCAGGGTTACATCCACTAAATTAATCGGTACCTTGATTAATTCAGTGGATTTAACCCTGAAGATCCTAATGGTGAAACTCGAGTAGGTTTCTATTGTATCCATTTCTTTAATATATATATATAGATATATATTTGTCCAAGTGCCACTTAGGCATTTCTATTGTATGGCATTAGTAATTTATCTAAGAGTGCTTAATATTCTCTAAAGATAGAGCTATAATAATTGTGAGAATATATATATTATATATATATATATATATATATATATATAGTAAATGAAGAAAAACTCTAATCAAGAAAAAAGAAAGTATTTATTTAGATATTTTAAATATATGAGATTACTATAAACAAACTATATCTCTTCCTACTAATATTCCTTTTATATATAATAGAGAGAGAGAGAGAGAGAGAGAGAGAGAGAGAGAGAGAGAGAGAGAGAGAGAGAGAGATGCTGATAGGTATGCGTCCTGCATAATTCGTTACTAAGAGAGTATTGACATGTATTTACAGTTAGCTTCAATAGCGAGGGAAAAAAAAACTAAAAACACTGGGATGCAGGAATATGATTTTACTGCGTCCTTTTAGATTTTTATGCATCCCGGGGACTCATTCAAAGCAAATATATGCGGCCCCATATGACTAAATCACAAAACTGTCAGCATCACTGTGTGTGTGTGTATGTATATATATATATATATATATATATATATATATATATATATATATATATAGGGTCATCCACAGACACGTGTTTCGACTTATCAAGTCTCTTCAGTGTGGCTAGACATTCTGTAAGCTACCTACAGCCGGAATTGAAATCCGATCGGTTGGGTGTCAGTCCGGCACCTTAACCATTAGGCTGTCTTCACTTACAGAATGGAAAGGGGATTTTAACTGTTTTAATACACACATCGCTTTGTGTGTAAAGGCCATCACAGAGTGCTCCATTCAGAGAAGAGCGTTGCGTTTTACGCTTGAGTTGGCAGTCGTCAGCGAGATCCCCCCCCCCCCAGAGTGCTCAACCCTTAGGGATGGGGAGCATATGTAGGGTTATCCACAGACACGTGTTTCGACTTATCAAATCTCTTCAGTGTGGCTAGACATATATATATGTCCGAGTACTACTTTAGCAGTTTCCATTGTATTGGCATTAGTAATTCATCTAAGAGTACTCAATACTCTCTAAATGATAGAGCTATGATAATTGTGGGAATATATATTTATATATTTATATATATATTTGTTTGAGTGCTACTTTAATGTACTGGCATTTAGTAATTCATCTGAGTGTGCTCAATATTTCATAAAAATTTCATGAAATATTGAGAACTCTTAGGTAGTTTTAGGAAATGGGCGTCAACCCTAATTCAAATTCTGCATATGACTGTTTGCATTTCACATAGCACTAATACCCTTGGGAAAAGTATGAATCCAACTACTCTCCCTTCAGCTATGGGTAAATAGCAAGGCAGACTGGATTCTTAACCTTGGCTAGGTAACCAGTCTAGGAGAAGGAAAACTGTGAATTCAGACCTGTTAAACTCTGCTTAAGAAATTGACTTTGTGTCGCATCCTGCTTGTGCGGAGGGTTTGGTGTGTGTGTGTGTGTATATATATGTATATATATATATAGCTCTGCTGATGAGGCCTAATAGGCCGAAATGTACATACAGAGATTGATTTTTCTCAATTTGTTTAGCCTTACATTTGAACAGGTATGCCCGCCTAATTAATTAATTATCAATTAATTAACTTTCAAAATTAGGTACGACTTTGATTAAGCACATATTCTCCCAAAAATTGTCGGCTAAAAAAGCCATATCAAAACACATCGTTGTGTATTCACTATATATATATATATATATATATATATATATATATAATATATATATATATATATATATATACACACACTTCATTTTCTTTCCTTCCCTCTTTCTATTTTTTTCTCTCCTTTTTCTCTTTCTCTTCTTTCTCTCTCTGTCCTTCTCTTTTTCTTCTTTTTGTTCTTCTCTCTGTCTTTCCTTCTCTCCTTTCATCTTTCTCTCTTTCCAACTCTACATGTCTTTCATCTCTCTCTCTCTCCTTCTCTTTCTGTTCTCCTCTCTGTCTTTCCACCTTTCTTTTCTTCTCTCCTTTTTTGTCTCTCCTGTCATCTTTCTCTCCTTCTCTTTTTCTTTCTCTTTCTCTCTCTCCTTCTCCTATATGTGTCAAGTATTGATAACTCTAAACAGCAGGAGGAGCAGCATGTCTGAATATTTTAGACCATTAAATGACCTGAAAAGGGTTGATATGCCGTAAAACAATCAACCAACCTATCTCTCTTTCTCTTTCTTTCTCCACTTCTCTCTATCTTATCTTTCTTTCTTCTCTTTCTCCAGTCATCTTTCTCTCCTTATCTGTCTCTCCTGTTATCTTTCTCTTGTTTTCTCTCTCATCTTTCTCCCCTTCTCTCTCATCTTTCATCTTCATCTCTCCTTTCTCCCCTTCTCTCTGTCTTTCCATTTTTCTTTTCTTCTCTCCTTTTTTGTCTCTCTTATCATCACTCTCACTCTCTCTCTATCTCTCTCACTCTCTCTCCCCCTCTCTCACTCTCTCTCTCCCCCTCTCACTCTCTCTCTCACTCTCTCTCTCTCACTTTCACTCTCTCACTTTCACTCTCTCTCTCTCACTCTCTCTCACTCTCACTCTCTCTCTATCACTCTCTCTCTCACTCTCTCTATCACTCTCTCTCTCTCTCTCACTCTCTCTCCCTCACTCTCTATCACTCACTCTCTCTCACTCACTCTCTCTCCCTCACTCCCTCACTCACTCTCTCTCTCACTCTCTCTCCCTCACTCTCTCTCACTCTCTCTCTCACTCTCTCTCTCACTCTCTCCCTCACTCTCTCCCCCTCTCCCCCTCCCTCTCCCTCTCTCCCTCCTCTCTCACTCTCCCTCCTCTCTCCCCTTTCCCTCTCTCACTCTCTCCCCCTCCCTCTCTCCTCTCCCCCTCCCCTCTCTCACTCTCTCCCCTCCCTCTCCCACTCTCTCCCCTCACTCTCTCCCCTCTCTCACTCTCTCCCCCTCCCTCACTCTCTCCCCCCTCCCTCACTCTCTCCCCCTCTCTCCCCCTCCCTCCTCCCCCTCCCCTCTCTCCTCTCTCTCTCTCCTCCCTCACTCTCTCTCTCACTCTCTCTCACTCTCCCTCCCTCTCACTCTCTCTCACTCTCACTCTCTCTCACTCTCTCTCTCACTCTCTCTCTTACTCTCTCCCCTCTCTCTCTTACTCTCTCCCCCCTCTCTCTCTCTCACTCTCACTCCCCCTCTTCTTCTCATCTGCAGGAGAAGCAGCATGTCTGAATGTTTTAGACCATTTTCTTCTTATTTGATTATTCAAAACAATAATTCAATGATATTCACCCTTCAAAAGTTCTTTCAACGACCGATTCCATTGGTGCCTTTATTCATTTTGTCTGCCCCCATGAACCGTGCTGTTCTTTTGGATCACTTAGAGGAAAAAAAATACGAAACACTAGGGGCAGGGGGTAAAACTTGGTCACAGCAATATGTAAATTTGAGGGCCAATAGTAGCAGGGCGATGAGAAGAGTAAAAAAAAATATTTTGGCTTTGTTTCAAGCAACGAGTTACTTTTACAATCAATGCACTTGGTGAACTTTTGATGTGGGTGTGAGGGGGTCAGAATTTATTGGCACTGTCGTCTATTCAGTCATTTTGTTTGAAAGAGACCCCCCCTCTTGCTTCACTAAACATCTTCATCTGTTTTCCTTTCTCTATTCTAAATATTATTTAAAACACTCTCCACTTTTTTTTTTTTTTTGGAGGGGGTCCCTGAACCGATTCTTTGCGTTCATAATTATCGATCAATTTTTATTGTTTCCTCCTTGTATTCTTAGTTCAATTTACTGCAGGTTGCTATAATTAAACATAAGGAAAAAAGTATATATATATATATATATATATATATATGAATTATTTTCTTTTTTCTTACAACTTCTATGCCCTGTTGGCTGGGGTGTTAGAATGCACCGACTGCACCTCTGCAGAGGGGTAAGACTCCCCCCAATGGAGTCACCTGTTGGCAGTGGGTGACGACTTGTGATGCTTAAGGATAGAACCCAGATGGATGATCAGTTCATGACTTGCAATACTCCACTTTGACCCTATCTTGGGCTAGATGGGCGGTCGGAGAGGCCACCTCCGATCAATCGGCTGGTTACGTCAAGCCCTAGTACCTATATGATTGCCCCAACCCTATTGCCCAACCCCTTTTTATCATATGGGTGCTAGAAGGTGGTGACTGAGGGTCTACATGTCCTGGGAATGACGTTAAACTCTATCTGATGGTGAGGTTCCAGTTTTGGAGGTTTGGGGAATGTGGAGCACCCCTTCATCACCATTGCTCCCTGGTCCACTCTGACCCGGATTAATGAAAGGTTTAAGAAGTATATTAGAGATAAAAAATACTATCTCTGTCCCATAATAATTGATACTTTTAATGTATGAAATAAAGCTACAAATTTTTATAAAATACTGAAATGTCTTTTTAAAAGAGGTTGAAAATCTAAGAAAAGAAACTAAAAACGGAATACTAAAAAATGTTTCCTTTGTCCCATAATAGTTGATACATTTAAATATACTAGCAAATATATGCACCCTCCGGGTGCAAGTATTTAAGTTTTAATGTAATAATATATTGTATTAAATTAGAAAGGCTAATGAAACTAAATAAGAATACAGATAAAAAGATTTGAAACAGAGGGGGGTATAATAAAAGATTTGAAACAGAGGGAGTATAATAAAAAAATGGAACAACTGAAACTTACTCTTCCATCACTCTCGTCTTTCATTGTTATTTTTTCTAATTTAAGTATTTAGTTATAAGAGGAAGTAAAGAATAAAATGACAGTTATTTTATCTTGTTAATGGATTTCATTTAAGATTCATTGAAGAGATTTTTGCTTATATTCATTAAAATAAAACCAAACAGTTAGAAATCAATAATACTAAGCACATATTTATTAAAATCAATTTTTTTATATCAATATGCAAATTAGCCTTCCCGTTCACACTGTAAACCGCTATTTTGTTGTATATATAAATATAATTGCATGTTGTCTGTATGTAGACATAGTTAACAGTATTAATAATGTAAGACAATTTTATTATTAATAATTGAGGTTTAGATAAAAATAAAATCATGGAGAATGTGATGTCAATAACTAAGAGAATTGTGACTTGAGTAGGAATATAGTTTCGGTTACAGACAGAAAAACACACAATCTCCATTATAATAAGATATATTATAGGTAGTAATTTATATATTATAGGCATTATTATTTTGGTAATAATTATAGGGGTCCCCTGTGGTCTAGTGGCTAACATGCGGGACTCCAACATTGTTGTAAGTGAGTTTGAATTCCAATCGCTCTGTTACGTTCACTTTCGAACTGGGTGGTGTGCCACACCTACCGTCAGCTCCCAGATACTTTATCTCCCCTGTTAGATTACCCAAGCTGTGCTAGAGATAGTGAAATAGGTTGATGGGAATTGTCTTCTGTTTGCCTTTGAGCCAGACTCTGTCAAACCAACATTTTGACTTGTTTAAATAATATTCTGAGACTTCCAGGTGGCCACGCCTACATACGGCTCAACATCCATGCACATTTCATGACCACACATTTCATCTGATCTGAACACCTTCCAGTTGTTAAACTTATCATTATCCTTCTGTTTCCAGTTTTTTGTTTGATAAAATTCCGTAGATTTTATCTAAGCCACTTTAACCATGTCAGATGCATGGAGGACCATCGCAAAATCTATCTAGAGATTTTAAAAATTAGATTTCTACTTATTAGTGTGTGGGGTCCATTTTTATGTCCTTGTTGACCGTGCTTTAAAAATTTTCTTTTTTGATTGGTCATTTAAAAAAAAGATCTCTTTATTACTCTCTTCTGATAATGCAATGGAAACAGCGATATT
Organism: Doryteuthis pealeii; assembly: GCA_023376005.1. Classification (NCBI taxonomy): domain Eukaryota; kingdom Metazoa; phylum Mollusca; class Cephalopoda; order Myopsida; family Loliginidae; genus Doryteuthis; species Doryteuthis pealeii. The sequence continues at coordinate 27,922,684 of CM042173.1, read as the reverse complement.
GTCAGCTGTTCCAGAGATTCTGTTAGGTTTACATCCTGCATCTCTGACTCATAAAAATCGAGAAGGATGCGGTAAAATCATATAGATGTGTCTTAGGGACACACCTAAAAATGCAAGTTTTCCATTTTAAAAAAATCACAATAAATTGCACTCAACCAACCTGTAATAGTTCAGGGATGTGAGTTCTCCACTAATTGGCAGAAAGTAATTTTTTTTTTTTAATGGGAAATTTCCACTGCAAATATCTGAAGAATAATTAAAGTTCCAATTACCGTCGAACTGGGAAGACAAGGCAGCAAACAGTTGTAACTCAATACAAACCCGAAAGCCACAAGGTCCACTGCAAAATGACAGAGTATATATAAGACTCCACAATGTCATTCAAATCAAGCAGTCAATCAGCCAATCAGAACTCAGGGAATGGAATCACCCAAATCACCCAGATTCATGGATGGCTCATTCTTGAGTCCTATTTATACCAACTGTCTTGGACACTGCTTGAGTTGTACTTAGCTGCTGTTATTCAAACCAACAGTAGCCTGACTTCAATAATATCACAAGAAAATTTCTGGCCTTGTGCCTAACTTGGGTATTTCCTGACCCAGCTGTAAATACTCCTGTTTTGTTTTTCGTTGGTGTTTTTTTTATTTATTTAAATTTAAATTTTTTTTTATTTCTCCACCATTTCAAGCTAACTGAAATGACAGTTGACTGCTTTCTTTAAGTAAACAATTTAATTTTGTGAGACGGGGGAGAATATATACATTTCAATATTTTCTTTGAAAGAAATTACAAGGGGGAGGGGGGGTAAAAGAAACTTTAGTTAGGACCCATCAAATTTCCCTGGGGACACATTCAAATCAAATCTGTGGGTTCCAGGTCGTAGTAAATTAAAGATCTACCAGCATCACTGCATTCTCATTTAGCAGTTTCTCTTGAGGTGTAAAAATTCGATGAAACGATTGGTGGGGTGCAGGTATGGGTGGGGTGTCTTTATTATTGTAACAGTTGTTTTAACGATTAATCTCAGTTTTTTTTTGTTGATTTTGTTGTTAGGAGAATGTTACAATAAATTATTATTTGCTGCCGTCTCACATGAAAAGGGTGGATTAACTTTTTTACTTTTTCTATTCTTTATTTATTGTTTTGTTTTTGTTTTCTCTTTTTTGCTTCATTTTCCTTTTTTTTTTCTTATTTTTTCCTTTTTTTTTTTTTTCTTATTTTTCCTTTTTTTTTTCTCATTTTTCCTTTTTTTTTTTTTTCTCATTTTAACTTTTTTTTTCTTTTCATTTTAACTTTTTTTTTTCTCATTTTTTTTTTTCTTTCTCATTTCCTTTTTTTTCTTCTCATTTTTCTCTTTCTTTTTCGTTGTGTTCTCTTTTTTTTCCTTTTCCTTTTCTTTTTCTTCTTTTTTTCTTTCTTTTTTTTCTTTCTTCTTTTTCTTTTCTTTTCCCTTGGTTTTTTCTTTCCTTTTTCTTTCCTTTGTTCTCTTTTCTTTTTCTTTTCTTACCTTTTTTCTTTTGTTTTTTTCTTTTCCTTTACTTCTTTCTTTTGTTTTTCACTTATTTTTCATTCCTTTTTTGTTTGTTTTTCTTTCTTTTTATTTTTCCTGTATTTTTTCTTTTCTTTCTCTTTTCTCTTTCCTCTTTCTTTTGTTTTCTTTTTCATTTGTTTTTTTTTCTTTCCCTTTTCTTTTTTCTTTATTTTTCATTTCCTTTTGTTTTTTTGTTTTTCTTTCTTTCCTTTCTTTCCTTTTTCCTTTAGCTAAATCAGAAAATTTCCTTCTTTCTTTCTTATATTTTTTCTGTGTAGCATGTCCTCTTTCTTGCATTTCTTTTTTGTAATAAAAACAGAATGGTCAATTATTTAGCTGTTCCATCTATGGGTTAAATAGAACAAAACGATTTAAAAAAAAATTGTTATATACTGGGGTTTTCACGTTACCCAATCAGCATATAACGTTGCATACCTTTCTTACTTCTTACTCTTACTCTGGTCGTCTTTCTTCTGGCCGACTTTGGGTCTATCTTCTAACATCTTAGTCTGGTCTCTTCTAAAGTCAGGACTTTCTTGGGGACTTCGGGGCTGTTTTCTGTTAGGGATCACTCCTTATCAGAAGCCCTGTGTTATTGTTAGTTTTTAGGTAATAAACACAAGACTTCGATTTACGTTGATGTTACTTTATTTGTAAATCCCCAAACCAGACAATCTGCGCAGATGACAGGATGTGCATAGAAATGCGACTTACACCTCGAGCTCCTACCTGCTAACTGCTCTGACTTAAAATTACTATATCCTTAAACCGGAAGAGGGCCTTCTATTGCCTTCTGGTTCTCACGATCCATCCCCGCTAGGTGGGGTGAGAGGGAGGTCAAGCGCCATCACTCACTCTCAAGGCCATCAGCTGTACTAATCGCCATTATGATTTCTACAGTACCTTATAAAAGCATTAGGGATCCAATAATTATGTAACAAAATGTGTTCAAAGAAAAATTGAGTTTGGAAAAAAAAAAAAAATTGAGTACCCATCAAGAATGAATAAAATAAAACATCTTCAGCATAAAATAACCCAACGAGGGTTGACATGCTGTTAAAACCAACCAACCAACCATTATTTAACTGAGGTGATGACACTCATAAGAAATAAGAAATTGGTGGATAAGAAACACCAGATAATCAGGATTTACATTTTTGCATTTCATCTTGGATGATTTGAGCAGTCTCATTTTTAACCAGAGGTGTTGCAAGATGATAACAGTCATACAATTAAGGAACTAGAGTATTAATATAATTTTTGCAATCCATTTTAGATTATTTAGACAGTCTCATTTTTAACCAGAGGTGTGCAAGATGATAACAGTCATACAATTAAGGAACTAGAGTATTAATATAATTTTTGCAATCATCTTAGATTATTTAGACAGTCTCATTTTTAACCAGAGGGTGTTGCAAGATGATAACAGTCATACAATTAAGGAACTAGAGTATTAATATAATTTTTGCAATCCATCTTAGATTATTTAGACAGTCTCATTTTTAACCAGAGGGTGTTGCAAGATGATAACAGTCATACAATTAAGGAACTAGAGTATCAAATATAATTTTTGCAATCCATCTTAGATTATTTAGACAGTCTCATTTTTAACCAGAGGGTGTTGCAAGATGATAACAGTCATAC
>CM042173.1:27912006-27914506 GCA_023376005.1 Doryteuthis pealeii | reverse complement strand
CTCCCCAAAATCCAGTCTTATCAGATGGAAGATCAATCTTCCATCTGATGAGACTTGATTTGGGGAGCTTTATTAAATCAACTTAGATTTATAAAGGCCCCAATTTTGGTCGAAATAAATTTATTATGGAATTGCGGTGTTGAGTTTTTCCTTCCTTTCTATGATAAATATTGCTCTGTATATAATCTAAAAAGATTATTATACATTGAGCTCTCTTTAGTGATTTAAAGATTCACTGTATTTATACATACTGGATCATACAATAATAATACAGTGTATCTTAGAAATCACATATAGAATCATCCCTTACTACCAAGTTTTGGATACCTCCCATCTATATATATATATATATATATATATATATATATATATACTAGCTAAAATACCCGGTCCATCACCGGACTTTAAAAAAAAATAGGAACACCAAAGAGTGAGTGGGGAGAAAATAAGAGATAGGTATACCCAATTTCAGTTCATTTTTTCAATATCTCATAAAATAAAATAGGGGATGGAGGGGTAGACCTCGTAAAAAAAATATTTCCCCTAATATATTTTTGTGAAAATCGGACCATTAATTGATTTTTCATAGTATATTTTAAAAATCCTCTTGTCGTAAGTTGTTTTTGGCTACGTTAAATTTCAGTTGATTTAACGGTGCAAAAATGAAAACATTGTTTTTCAATCATAATTTTCATTATTTCCGTAAGCTGAAAATTTGAAAAAAAAAAATCATCAGGAGTTGTTTAATGTTTCATCTTTCGAATGGAAAATTTTTTCAAGATAATATTGATTTTTATGCAAGTTTCATTGTGTTAAAATATGGGGGGGGGTAAATTTCACAGGGAAAATTGGTGGTAACTATTAAGAGATAATTATTTATCAATTTTTTTAAAAAATCACCGAGAATTGTCTAATGAATAAATGGTTAAAGGAAAAATATTATATGTCTATACTTAAGTATTTCGGTTTATGATAAACCATCATCAGGACAATGCAAAAGAAATTTTGTAAGGGAGAAAAAAATGAATAAAAAATGTGTGTATATATTAAACGTTTTATCTATTAACAATTCTCTTTTTTCTAAACATTAATATCCATATGAAATACGTCATATCAATGTTAACATTTCCTCTCAGCCAATTCACGTTCTACATGCGTCATCTTATGATCTTCATTTTCCGTTTTTTCACATGCAATGATCACGTCATCAGCTTTCGTATATAAATGCACATATAAAAAATAACGGTAAATAACATTATATTCACACATTCACCATACACTTAACATTTTTCATTTTTCTCCCTTACAAAATTTCTTTTGCATTGTCCTGATGATGGTTTATCATAAACCGAAATACTTAAGTATAGGCATATAAAATATTTCCTTTGATCGTAACATCCTGTGTCTGTTATATTTTTGAAAACATTTTCTTCATATATACATTTGAAAATGTTTGGTGGTACAAAATTTTTATGACTTTAAATAGAAGGGTCAAACTGAAGGCTTTTTCATTCATCACTCGTCAGGTCAACAATCGATTTTTTTTTTACTGGATTAAATTCGAGAGGAAGGAATATACTATATATATAGAGACATTTAAAAGAGAATAACATATATATAAAAATCAATAATTATGATATTATGGATGTTATAAACTCATACTATAAGTTTCATGCTTACGCAATCTCCAGATGAGTCAAATGGTTGACATTTTAAAAACCAGTAGTTTTTAACATCCATAATATCATAATTGTTGATTGTAAATCTGCTCTGCTTTATTAGCATTGAGCACCTTTTTATGCCAATACTTTTCTCATTTATTCTCTATTCATTCTGTATTATATATACTAGCAAATATATGCACCCTTCGGGTGCAAGTATTTAGGTTTTGATGTTATTGTATCAAATTATAAACTATTTAGAAAATGATAAACTGAGGGGGTATAATCGAAAAATAGAACAGCTTTAGATTTAACTCTTCCATCATTTTCTTTCCCTCCCGTCTTTCATTTTTCCTAATTTATCTATTTAGTTAGATTATGAAGTATTTAATAAAATTACAGTTCTTTCGTCTTGTTTATGGATTTCTTTTAAGATGTATCCCCGAGATTTTTGCTCATATTCATTAAGATAAAACCAAACAATTAGAAATCAATAATACTAAACATATATTTATTAAAATCAAATTTTTAAGATCAATATGCAAATTAGCCTTCCCATTCACACTGTGAACCGCTATTTTGTTTTGTATATAAATACAATTGCATGTTATTAGTATGTAGATATCTTAATGATGTAAAACAATTTTACTAATAATTGAGGTTTAAATAAAAAATAAAATCATGGAGAATGTGGTGTAAATAACTAAGAGAATTTTGACTTGAGTAGAAATATAGTTTCGGTTACAGACAGAAAAACACACAATCTCCATTATAATAAGATATATATATATATATATATATATATATAAGGTGAGGTAAAAGGAAAAGTGAACAAAAAT
>CM042173.1:27902006-27909506 GCA_023376005.1 Doryteuthis pealeii | reverse complement strand
TGGATATGCGAAATACGCATACACAGTTACATATATGGATTATGCACATAGGGATAGACACGAAGTATACATACAATACAACAAGAGCAAACAAACAAACATACATCAGCACACACACACACACACACTGGGTGACAAAGCACATACCACACCCAAAACAAGCAAGTCGAAGCCACATACGACACACATAACGTACAACACATAGAAGCATATATACCACGATACAAAAGCAAGAACAGCACACGACACGCACAACACACAACACACAAGCACAGCACATTACACACCCATAAACAAGCAATGGCAGCACATACACACACAAAGCAAGCACACACAAGCAAGGCTATATATACACACATAACAAAAGCAGAGAACTATGCACACACACCCATCACACACACAGCACAAGTCAAGCAGCATAACACACACACAAGCAAGCACATACACACACACACACACACAAGCAAGCAATACAGCCACACACACACATAGTTATATAAGTATATATATAACATACACACACACACACAAGACAAAACCAGCACATACACACAGCACACATTATAATATAGTATATACACACACACACACAAAAACAGTATATAGTATATAGTATATTTAGTATATATATATAGTATATGATATACATGCGACAAGAATCATGAATATTTGCTAGAATGCATAAAAAATAAGTAAAAATCATTATATTAGTTTATGATGTTCATTTAATGACTTTCATATCCGTTAATATAAACCTGATCAGAAATAGATGTAGATATAAAAAAAAAAAAGGAAGATAAAATAACTCTTCAGGATATAAAGACATTTTTTTCAATAAAAATCTTAGATGAATGCATGCTGTTAATATGAAACATATAAACACATACATTAAGACGTTAGATGAATATTCTTGAAGAAGTAACATACGAGGTAGATCGTATCATTAGTTATTGATTGATGTATTAAACAACTGATTAAAATGTTTGCAAAATGTATATATAGACCCAGATGAATAGGTACACCACACACACACATTATATACTATATATTATATATATTATATTATATTATATAAATATAAATATAGGGGGTATGGAGTAACAATCCGGCAAGTATGAGGTGGTATGGTAATAGGAAATAGTGAACAAAACAGGCTGGTGCTGAACGAATATTCTCTCCTACTTGTTTAGAGTCTGTATTTTTGTTCACTTTACGCGTTTTTACCTCACTCTTATACTATATATATCATTATATGTAATAATTATGATATTATATTATCCTTATATTTAATAGGGATATTGGTGTTTCTGCTCTGTTAACCAGAAACGTATAATTTCTAATTCAAGTGTCAAGAATTCTCTATGTTATTTACACCACATTCTCCCTTATGATATTTATTTTTTATTTAAACCTAATTATTAGGTAAATGATTTACCATCATTAAGATAGCTATCATACTGAATAACATTTTCAATTGTATTTTATATACAGATAGCAAATAGCGGATTACTAGTGGTATATGGGAGGCTAATTGCATAATTGATCTTCCAAAATTTGATTTAATAAATATATGATTAGTATTATTGCATTTCTATTGTTTGGTTTATATCTTAATGAATATGAGCTAAATAATCTCAGGGTAGTTACTATCTTAAAAGGAAATCTCATAAACAAGGTACGAAAGATATCGTGTAATGTTTTAAAATACTTACATAATCTAATCTAAAAGATAACATTAGAAGAAATGAAAACCGGGAGGGAAAGAAGAATGATGGAGGGAGTTAAATCTAAAGTCTGTTCTATTTTTCGATTATACCCCCTCAAGTTAATATCATTTCTAAATAGTTTATATAATCGATACTAATAGAACATCAAAACCTAAATATGCACCTCGAAGGGTCGCATATAATTTGCTAGTGTATATATATTTACAGTAGTATGATAGATGAATAAATGTGAGTAAATATAATTTGGCATTTAAAAAGGTGCTTCAATGCTACATAAAGGCAGAGCAGATTACAATGTCAACAATGATATGATATTATTGGGATGTTTTAAATATATAATACTACTGGTTTTTCACAAAATGTCAACCATTTGACTCACTCTGGAGATTGCGAGCATCGCAAACTGTGTATAGTATGAGTTTATAACAGTCCATGATATTCATAATTAGTGATTTTTAGTATATAGGTTATTCTCTTTTAAATGTCTCTATATAAATAGTATGTGATGCCTTGCTACTCGTCGAATTTAATCCTAGTAAAAAAAAATCGATGTTGACCTGACGAAGTGATGATGTAAAAAGCCTCAGTTTGACCCTTCTATTAAAGTCATAAAAATTTTGTACCACCAAACATTTTCAATGTATAATAATGAGAAAATGTTTTCAAAATATAACAGACACAGGATGTTACGATCAAAGGAAATATTTTATATGCCTATACTTAAGTATTCGGTTTTATGATAAACCATCATCAGGACAATGCAAAGAAATTTGTTAAGGGAGAAAAATGAAAAATGTTAAGTGTATGGTGAATGTGTGAATATATGTTATTACCGTTATTTTTTATGTGCATTTAATACGAAAGCTGATGACGTGATCATTGCATGTGAAAACGGAAAATGAAGATCATAAGATGACGCATGAGAACGTGAATGGCTGAGAGGAAATGTTAACATTGAATATGACGTATTTCATATGGATATTAATGTTAGAAAAAAAAGAGAATTGTTAATAGATAAAACGTTTAATATATACAGACATTTTTATTCATTTTTTTCTCCCTACAAAATTTCTTTTGCATTGTCCTGATGATGGTTTATCATAAACCGAAATACTTAAGTATAGACATATAATTTTTCCTTTAACCATTTATTCATTAGATAATTCTCGGTGATTTTTAAAAAAAGTTAAAATAATTATCTCTTAATAGTTACCAACCATTTTCCCTGTGAAATTTACCCCCCCCCCCCATATTTAACACAATGAAACTTGCATAAAAATCAATATTATCTTGAAAAAAATTTTCCATTCGAAAGATGAAAAAACAAACTCCTTGATGATTTTTTTTTTAAATTTTCAGCTTACGGAAATAATGAAATTATGATTGAAAAAACAATGATGTTTTCATTTTGCACGTTAAATCAACTGAAATTTAACGTAGCCAAAAACAACTTACGACAACAGAGGATTTTTAAAAATATACTATGAAAAATCAATTAATGGTCCGATTTTCACAAAATATATTAGGGGAAATATTTTTTTACGAGGTCTACCCCTCCATCCCCTATTTTATTTATGAGTAATAAAATGAAATGCTGAAATTGGGTAGGTTAACCTATCTCTTTTTTCCCCCCACTCACTCTTTGGTGTTTATTTTTTTTTTAAGACTAGGTTGGACCGGGTATTTTAGCTAGTAATATATATATAATATATAATATAATATATATAGATGGGAGGTACCAAAACTTGGTAGTAAGGGATGATTCTATATGTGATTTCTAAGATACACTGTATTATTATTGTATGATCCAGTATGTATAAATAACAGTGAATCTTTAAATCACTAAAGAGAGCTCAATGTATAATATCTTTTTAGATTATATACAGAGCAATATTTATCATAGAAAGGAAGGAAAAACTCAACACCGCAATTTCCATAATAAATTTATTTCGACCAAAATTGGGCCTTTATAAATCTAGTTGATTTAATAAAGCTCCCAAATCAAGTCTCATCAGATGGAAGATTGATCTTCCATCTGATAAACTGGATTTTGGGGAGCTATATTAAATCAACCAAAATATATATATTATATATATAATATACATATATAAAATCCAAGTGTAGTGTGTGTACCCTGGAAGTCCCATTGTTAGTTAAAAAAAAAAATGATACGAAATATACAGATGAAAACCAGTTACTACGTTTCTTTGCTTAATGGCATATCAACCATCACGGGTCATTTAATGCCAAAGCAATCCTTATAGAAAGAACAGTAATTGTGCTATTTAACCATACTTTGGAGAGGTGAGCATGAACGGGTTCATACCTTTCCCAAGGGTATGTCCAAAAGTGCATGTAATAGTACCAATTACTATGGTGTTGCAGTCTAGCATGTTAGCCACTACACCATGGAGACTTTCCTCCAAAACAGTTATTAATTCAAAGAATACAAACTTTTACTCCTTCCGCAAAAATAAATAACAATTTGTTTTTTCTTAAAGGGCAGACTTATAAATATTTGGCTATTTTAATTTTATTTTTGGAAAATTCTTTATATATCGTTTTTGATATTTAAAATTAGATTCAATGGGTACAATATGGCATACTACACACACACACACACATCTACCCATAAACACACACAAACACATTAACTCACCTACACACCACACCTACATATGCTCTCACCTATACAAACACACAAACACACAAGTACACCTACCCTACATACACCACACATTAACTCACTTATACACACACCTACATATAAATGCACCTATATATATGCACACACACACACCAACCCACCTATATATACACACACAAAGCACACCATACACACACCTATATATACACACAAAACACACACACCTATATATTACACACAAACACACCAATACACACACCTATATTTACACACAAACACACCAATACACACACCTATATAATACATACACACCAATACACTAGCACGCTATATATACTATACACACAGATACACACAACATCTATATATACACACAAACACACCAATTACACACACCTATAGATACATACTTACACCATACACACACCTATATATACACCACACACCAAATACACACACCTATTATACACACGACGACCAAGTAAACACACACTGTTATTAATGTTATATATACGACACACACACCACACACAAAACACAATACACACACCTATACTGTATTACACACACACACACACCACAACACACCAATACGATTACGACACACACGAATCAATGGCAGCAACCTAGTATATACACACTACACACACACACACAAAGTCCACCAATACACGACACACAACACACCCAATACCGCACACCTATATAGTAGCACAACACACACACACAAAACATGCCAAATACACAGCACAACACAACCAGATACACACACACACTATACTAATACACACACAAACACACACCTATATATATACACCACACACAAACACACCAATACACACACACACACACACAAAGTACACACACCAACACACACAACTCAGGGTATATCAGTAAAGTAGATGATATATATATATAGTATATATATAGTAGTAAGTATATACACTACACAAACACACCAACGTTAATGCTTCACACTATGCCGAAAACCTAGCGATATATGTCAGTTTCCAAACATGGATGAACAAAATGCGTAAAATACATTAAGAATGATGTATATACGCACGCTGTAAGTTTGACATACGGAGACGCGAAAATCTACGAAGCATATAATTATAGTATATAATATATACTAGTATTATATAGTATAATATAGATAGATAGATAGGTGATAAGATAGACTTCAATGATATGAGTACAAGAGGTAAAGGAAATTGAAGGTCCAACGAGGTTGATGCTTTATAGGATGAGAGAAAAAAGGTTGAAAGACGACGAGATACTTGTTAAAGATTTCTGATTGTAATGTAAATATGTGGTTGGGTTGTTACGTAATATAACATGTATGTGGTGTGGAGGTGTGTGGAGTTTAGTAGGATGGATAATATGAGCGAACAGGTGGTTGATATGTATAGTGAGTGGTAAAATTAAGACAGTTGTGGGAGAGAAACAAGAAATTCAACTTTTTTATGGGTTTTCTGTGAGGTTTTTCCTTCCTTCTTATAGACTAGGCATATGGATAGGTCAATAGCCTGAAAAATTTGATGGTATCGGTTGGGTATAGAAAATAACAGAAACTCAATTTCATATCATAATTGTCTTTAGTAGAAAAAAAAAAATTCATTTATGTTTTATTTTTCACTTTGTATCTGAGAAAATATATCTTTTAGATTGCGTATATTTACAGACTATGCTTTATATGATGTGATTTATTAGATATATTAATATAGAGGAGTCTATTTATATTCTTCTTTATTTGTGCATACTGCACGTCTATGCTTTTCTTTATATTTTTGATATATAATATTTGTTTTGTTATTTTGGGATTTTTATGTTTACTTGTTTTTTACTTGATGGGTTAGTAGTGTCACTCGATATTTTATTTAATCTATTTGTAGTTTAATAAGTCACAACATACCTAAAGATGTGCGGAATACAAATTAATATACATACTTATAACGAATATTGTGTTATGTCATAAATATTTATACAAACCAAAGTGACTGTTGCATTAAGTGCAACGGAATCTCTCAATTACTTACGATTATTGTATGATATATTGTATAGGGCGTACACAAGGTGTATGGGCGATCGTGGACACGACTCTCCTCTCTCGTCACTTTCGTGCTGAATAGTATGGATATATAGTGTATAAATATGATGCTTATACAGTCGACACAGCATGCAGGTGCGTCTCTGTCTCTCCCTCTCTCTCTCGTACACGACTCTCTCTTGGGTATCGACATCGAGCGCACACAGCTCGTCTCTCGTCTCTCACTCTCTCCTTATACATACGACACACACCCTCTCCTCCCTCTCTCTGGCGTTCTATACACATCCACCTGATATACACAGCGGTAGCGTGAGTATAAGTATGTGAGTGTTGTTGTGAGATGTTTTAATGATGTATATATATATCACACACTCTCTTCGTGTATACTACACACACGAGCGTCTCCTTCTGCGTCGTAGTGAGCGTACACAACATGGTTGACGATCAGTACATCTACTCTCTCTATACACTACACACCACTCTTTCTCTCTCTCTCTCTCTCTCTCCTATACACACACACACACACACTCTCTCTCTCTCTATACACACACACACACACTCTCTCTCTCTTCTATACACACACACACCACACTCTCTCTCTCGTTATACACACACACACACCACACTCTCTCTATAACACACACCACCACACCACTCTCCCTCTCTATACACCACACACACCACACTCTCTCTCTCTATAACCACACACACTACACGCAACACTCTCTCTCTCTAGTACACACACACACCACACACTCTCTCGTCTCATGTAACAGCAACACACACACCACAGCACTCTCTCTCCTCTACTACACAGACACAACACTACACATACACTCTCTCTCTCTCTATACACACACACACCACTCTCTCTCTCTCTATACACACACACACACTACGTCTCTCATCTCTCTATACACAACCAACCAACCCCGCCACCACCACTGGTTTTCTCTTTCTTCTCTCTTTCCTCTAAATATAATAAGGTTTAAAATTTATGGATATATTAACCCCACCTCCCACTGTCTCTCTCTCTCTTTCTCTCTAGGTATAGTAGTGTTATTACTTAATTCAGA
>CM042173.1:27898144-27901906 GCA_023376005.1 Doryteuthis pealeii | reverse complement strand
GAGGAGATGCCAGTGGAGGAATAATTAGTATAATGTCTGCTCGACTGCTGATCCTCGGTATTTACCCAACCCCTCCACTACAAACAATGTGACACCCGTTCAATTTTAAGCGGAGTAAAGCTAGGTTAGATTAACAAGGAAAAAGTTTTACTAAGCAAAGATACAAGGTGGAGAAAGTTATTAGCTACTGCTAGGTTAAATAAACAAGTCTGTGAGATCTCGTGGTTTCTCTCTTCTGAGGTTTCATATAGGAAAAACAGATGATTCCATTCTCATTATTTAGGTACTATATTAAAGAAGGATAGGGAAAAAAAGGTTTACTAAGCAAAGATACAAGTGGAGAAGTTATTAGCTACTGCTAGGTTAAATTAACAAGTCTGTGAGATCTCGTGGTTTCTCTCTTCTGAGGTTTCATATAGGAAAAACAGATGATTCCATTCTCATTATTTAGGTACTATATGAAAGAAGGATAGGGAAAAAAAGGTTTACTAAGCAAAGATACAAAAAGAGGTTTACTCAGAAAAGCTACAAGGTGGACAGAGTAATTAGCTACTGTGAGATCTTGTTTCTCTCTTCTTAGGTTTTATCAGACATTATTTATAGGAAAAACAGCGGATTCCATTATTGTGATCTCAGTATTTGGGGCCAACATCTCTTATATATATATATATATATACACATACATATACCAACCCTCCGCATGAGCAGGATGTGACACAAGGTTACTTTCTTAAGAAGAGTTTAACAGGTTTGAATTCAGAGTTTTCCTTTTAGACTGGTTACCTAGCCATGGTTAAAGAGCCCAGTCTGCCCTGCTATTTACTCATAGGTGGAGGAAGAATTGGATTTTTACCTTTCCCAAGGGTATTAGTGCAATGTGAAATGCAAACAGCTTTGTCCAGGAATTGAACTCTGGTTGACGAGTCCATTTCCTCTGACTCTAACCATTAGACTACATATCTCCATAACATCTCTTATATATAAGATATGCTCTTTGAATTTAGTTACTTTACCCTTAAAGACTGAAATAAAAGTTTAAAATTTAAAGAAGAAGAAGAAGAAGAAGGAAAAAAAAGAAGTGCCATGTTTGATCTGCCATTTTCCTTTGCACCATTTTAACCCCTTTAAAACCTTTTGGGATTTTGTTCTTTTTATCTGATAATCCTCACAGATTATCAAGAATTCTGATATCTGATCTTCTTCTTAAAATGGATTCCAAAATCGGCCCAACTGCAAGAGAAGCGCCATTTGTTGATGTTTGTCTTTCAGCAGTTCAAACACTTTTCAAAAAATTGTTCTTCTTTGCCTTTTGATAAGAAATTCAACAAGAATGATAAAAAATAAATAATGTTTTGAAAATATTGTTATAGACATCAATACTCATTGACATTTCAGGATGGAAACTAGCTGAAATACAACGGTGTGTATATATATATATATAATATATATATATAAATCAATCAAAAGAATAAAGAGTGTCCACAATAATCAACCGACGTAATTTGCGGTCCAAAAACATTACAGCAAGAAATGTCTTGCATAAACACCAGAAGAATTATTAGCAACCTGACGATGGTGAAATAACCTGAAACCTGGGTAGTTGTTTATGGAAAACAATTATATTTAAAAAATTCAACAAATAAATAAATAAAGCTCCTACAAATTTGTGGTTGAGCACTGTGATTTCTTTGTTTCATCACAAAATTAAAAAAAAAATATATATATATATATATACACATATATACATATATATATATATATATATATATATGATTATGATTGGCATCCTTCCGTCTACTAAAGACGATGGCGTAGTGTCCACTTTTTTCTCTTTTTTTCCTTTTTTTTCCTTTAATCATCAACTGTGTGAGTGACTGAACAGTCCACCTCTTGAATGGCAATCACTGCAAGCAAACAGTGATGCCTGCTGGAGTTGCTCTTTTTCACTCCTTTACATCACCAGGTTGCACGGTCGTCTGCATAAGCCTCCCATGTGTTGGCACCAATGTGGCATGTCTTTATTTTCCTTTGGCAGGCATCTTTAAAGTGCAAGCGAGGCCTCCCTGTTGGTCGTGTGCCGTCTGCCAATTCGCCGTACAGTAGGTTTTCGGAGATGCAGCCTAAGTCCGTCCTCCTGATGTGACCAAGCCAAAGTAAGCGTCTCTCTCGCAGATAGTGGTGGGCATGCTGTTCCTGTTTGCTTGTTCCAGCATATCTGTGATTGGCACTTTGTCCTGCCACATATGCGTAGGATCCAGCGTAGGCATCTGAGGTGGAAATTGTCCAGTTTCCTCTTGCGGCATGGGTGTCGTTTTTGTAGTGGGAAAAACTACGTAGCCTGGGCAGGTGTTTTTGTTTGGGGGGGTGGAGCTGTCGCCAAGCAGCATATCCTCCCTCTTCACACAACCGTGGTGATCCAAAGGAAAGGTAGGGAACCAATGTGGTTTGGTAAAAGTCGCAGGAGTGGTTGGGAAGTACTGAGATACAGCACCATCCATCTTCGGGACTCCGGCTCCGGATTTGTTTTCAGGGTTTACTCCCTTAGCCTTCCTTGGGTTAAGGTAGAGCCGCAAGGCAACGGTAGTTTTATGAGTCTTTTCCTTTATATATATATATATAGTTTGATTTGGTTATAAGTAAAGAGTGCTCAGTATCATTAATAGAGCATATATATCTAAGTTAGGTTAGCAAACTAAGTTAAAAAATCATATAGGTAAGAAACTGACAGTTATCAAGCACCGTGGACTTTGTGAACACCATCCTAACTTTTATATTTATATATATATATATATATATATATATATATATATATGAGGTAAAATAAGGAATGAAAGAACAAAACTCAGACAAAAATGTGTAGTATATTTCGCTGGAGTCTTGACCTCAGCTTCTTCTGAATAAAGCAGAAGAAGCTGAGGTCAAACCTCCAGTGAAATATACTACACATTTTTGACTGAGTTTTGTTCTTTCATTCCTTATTTGATCTCATTCTGTCGGATTCATTCCAACCACCTCTTCCTCATATATATATATTATATATATATATATATATATAGAGTGTATAATATGGATGGTATATTTCTAAGCTGATAGTGCTCAATATCATTGATAGAGCATTTATATTTGAGTTAAGGTAACGTGGATGTGGAGTCAACACCAGGTTGCTGACAGTTTCTCACCTATACGATCTTCAGACCTAATGGACACACTACAACCTATAATCCCCTGAGGATGAACAGTGAAATGGTTGAAAGCGCTTGGCTAAAAAGTATGTACATTTCTTTACCATCTGGATTCCAATATATGGAAAACAACTAGAAGACTTGATCGTCTACAACTGAAATTCATAAAAAAACAACAGGAAATGGCCTTATTCAAACACGAGAGAGAGATGAACAGACTGGGTGTGTTGAGTATCTAGCTGCCATCCTTGGCCAGATGTTAAAGGGACTTAAAGTAAATAAGTAAGTCAATAAGTATCCAGTATTATAGTATTCTTTGGTAAGTCCGATGTCCAAGATGATCCAAATAGCAGTGAGCTAAGATTAGTATCGGGCAGTATAAATACACCAACAGCAGCAGCAGCACTGCCAGTGATTGGATAATAGGTTGCCTTCCATGGTCACATGGTAGTCAACGAGTCTATATTTAGAAGTAGGTATCTACCACACGCCTTATATCACAAAACTCCAACAGGGTGAGAGTGTGCCTAGCCTGTTGAGTTAAAGTGAAATATATTTGTCTAATTCATTTCCTTTTTGA
>CM042173.1:27880644-27888144 GCA_023376005.1 Doryteuthis pealeii | reverse complement strand
GTAATTTTCAGTGAAACCCTTTTTCACTCAGGTTCTTCCCAACCAATCAACACGGATATCTATAATAAGATGTTGTAACAAGCTCCTTCAGTCAGAATTATCCTGAAAAACCAATTGGGGAAAACCTAGGTAGATAGTGCCTGATTCATCTAGGTCCTTTATATATACTAGCAAATAAATCCACCCTCCGGGCGCATGTATTTAAGTTTTAATGTAATGAAATATGTTAAATTAGAAAGACTAATGAAACTAAAAAGAATGCAGATAAAATTATTTAAAACAGAGGGGGGGGGTATAATCGAAAAGTAGAATAACTTTGAAACTAACTCTTCCATCATTTCCTAATTTAACTATTTAGTTAAAATAGGAAGTAAAGAATAAAATTACAGTTATTTCTTCTTGTTGATCGATTTCTTTCAAGATTTATCCCCGAATTTTTTGCTAATATTTATAAAAATAAAACCAAACCATTAGAAATCAATATTACTAAGCAAATATTTATTAAAATCAATTTTTTAATATCAATATGCAAATTAGCCTTCCCGTTCACATTCTAAACTGCCATTTTGTTGTATATATAAATACAATTGCATGTTATTAGTATGTAGATATGGTAAACAGAATTAAAAATGCAAAACAATTTTATTAATAAATATGGTTTGAATGAAAATAAAATTCATGGAGAATATGACGAAAATAACTAAGGGAATTGTGACTTGAGTAGTAATATAGTTTAGGTTACAGACAGAAAAACACACAATCTCCATTATAATAAGATATATATATATATAATCATTCGGGTGAAACCTAGGTAGATAGTACCTGAATCATGTAGGTCCTTATATATATATATATATATATATATATATATATAAGATAAATCTAATGAGTCAGACGAACCTACTAAAAGTTTTGCTTAATGCTCTACAGGGCTAAGAGTCAGATCTCAGACCTGAAGAGCATTAAGCGAAACTTTTAGTAGGTTCATCTGACTCATTAGATTTATTTTTATTATTTGCTCTACTTAGGTATTGAGCACTTTTTACTTATTAACTTTAGTCTCCTGTCGGTTTTATATGAATGTATATATCTTATTTTATATATATATACATATAAATGTTTTTTTCTTTTGGACAAAATATTGTACTAATAGATTATTTTTGGTTGGCACGATTATCTTGGTCTTTTCTTTTTTCCAAAAGAGTAAGTTAGTCAGTCTACTATTGGTTTGAACAATGTGACTGGCCAAGCACAACTGAACCAGTGTCAAGACAACTGGTACTTATGGAAATTCAGAACAGGCCACTCATGCATTTGGGTGATTCCATTCCCTGAGTCCTGATTGGCTGCTTGGTTTCTATGATCCTCTGAGGCTCCATAAATCCTGCCACTTTGCAGTAGTCTTTACAGCATACCAGAATCGTATTGGGTTACAACTGCTTGCTGTCTTGTCTTGCCAATTCGACGGTAATTGGACTTAGTATGATTATTCTACAATGATGATATCTTTTCAGCTAGTATATTAGGTTTGAGACCTGTCAGCTGTTCCTTATAAACATTCATCTTAATTCCAGAGAATATTTATACTCTTTCCACAGATTATCTAACATTGCCTTAAAGGAGTTTAGAGATGGGGCATTCACTATTGATGATGGTAGTTTATTCCATGTTCACCACTCTGTTACTAAAATAATTTTGTTTTGCATTTGCTTTACAAATTTTTTTTAAGAGTTTTAATTTATGACCCCTGGTATTGATATTTTGAGCAATGTTTAGTAGGTCAGAGTTTGTTGAATAAAAACCATGTGTATATTTGTAGACTTCAATCATATCCCCTCTTGTACATCGATAAACTAAACTTGGTAAGTCAATGTTCCTAAGTCTTTCTTCATTCGAAAGGTTTTTTTGAAATCATTCATTATGTTAGTAGCTCTCCTTTGAACTCCCTCAATGTATTTTATGTCCTTATATGTCATCGCACTAATAATCATGGGAAAACTAGCATATATTGCCCTGTCGGCTGGGGCATTAGAATGCACCAACTGCACCTCTGCAGAGGGGTAAGACTCCCCCAATGGGGCCACCTGTTGGCCGTAGGTGGCGACCCATGATGCTTATGGATAGAGCCCAGGTGGATGAGCAGTTCATGACATGCAATACTCCACTTTGGCCCTATCTTGGGCTAGACGGGCGGTTGGAGAGGCCCCCTCCGATCAATCGGCTGGTCACGTCAAGCCCTAGCACCTATATGATTGCCCCAACCCTATTGCCTCACCCCTTTTTATCATATGGGTGCTAGAAGGTGGTGGCTGTGGGTCTACATGTCCTGGGAATGACGTTAAACTCTATCTAATGGTGAGGTTCCAGTTTTGGAGGTTTGGGGAATGTGGAGCACCACTTCATCACCATTGCTCCCTGGTCCACTCTGACCCGGAGTGGTAGTACCTGTTAGGGTCCCATCTATGGGTTAAATAGAAAAATGTATTTATAAAAAAATGCATTATCCATTAAGAATTGATTTATTTCAAAACTTTATCGGCATTAAATGACCCACTGAGGTTGATATGCCATAAAACAAAACAAAACAAAAAAGAACCTAGCATATAGCAAAATATTGGAAACCTTTTTGACTCTCCCTTGTAAATAATATTTAGAATGTAGTTGTGGTGTAATGGTTACATTAGAAGTGGACAATTGTGAAAATATTTTGAAGGGTTAAATTTAAACTAGGAAACGTGTTTCGTTTCAATTTTTTGTCTTTGTCTGGTTTTGTGCAGGTGGAAAACTGAAAACCACAAAATGGAAATATATCTTATTGATGTCTTTCTTGTAAATTCTCTTCTGTCTTGGAGTGTTGATCAAAAGTTTTTGGGAAAACGTGTTTTGTAAATCTACAGAGAATCTTAAAGGTGGGGAAAAAATGCCAACAACAATAAAGAACAAAAGAATTTGAAAATGAATTCTAATCAGGAATTTCAAACAAGGTTTCCTGAAATGTTCTAATATATCTATCTATCTCTCTCTCTCTCTCTCTCTCTCTCTCTCTATATATATATATATATATATATATATATAATATATATATATATATATTTGTTCACTTATTTATTTACAGTTTAAATAAATTAAACTACTTTACTCCAATATTTAAAACAGTAAACACCGTTCATAAATGGAATCATGCGACAGCAACGAACAATTCTATAATTTTTTTTATTGAAAAGTACCCATACCATAAGGCTTAAGTATTAATTTAACTAAATTGTTAAATGTTAAATTTTAAGATTTTAAAATTTTATATTTTAAATTTCAATAAATAACCCAACGTATTAAAACCAACAATAATATTTCAATAAGCCATTCCTACTTTTTATGTTCCCACTCCTAACTCCGATTAGTATAAACAAACATACATTTTATACAAACATCATATCTATTTAAAATTTTAATTTTTAAATTTTTAAATTTTAATTTTATTGTTTATCATTACTTTCATTCTTAGTTTTATCCCTTTATATTATTTTTTATATGATTAACCGTATTTAACTACCCAAAACTTCTGTTATTGTAGCGCCTACAATCTGCCTTTTCCTAATACTCTCTAACCAACCCAAGCCAAACAATAAATAATTTTAACCTTTCGTTTTTTAAGCATTATTACGCCCATAATCTACCTTTCATTAAATAGTAATTGAAAAAATAATCCCCACAAATTAATTCAAATTTTTAATCCAATAAACAAAAACGGTTCACGATGAATCTTTGAAAATATAAACAAGCGTTCGTCTATAAAAGATAAGTCCCATTCCAACGGGCATGTATTGTACCAACTGAGATTAATCGAAAACGCGATTAATTCAACGGATTTAACCCTGAAGAATCAATCGATGAAACTCGAGTAGGTTACTTTTATCCATTTTATTATATATATATATATATATATATATATATATATATATGGTATAATATTTCTGCCTATGTATGTATGTTAATGAGTCAGATATACGTACTAATAGTTCGCTTAGTAGCTCATCAAGACAAAATTCTAAACTATTAGTAGGTATATCTGACTCATTAGGTTCAACTTTATTATTTGCTCTACTTAGGTATTGAGCACTTTTTACATTTTAGCTTTAGATAATTCTAGTGGTTTATTTTTTCTTTTGGCCAAGTGTTATAGTATTAATCGATTATTTTTGGTTAATACGACACTCTTGGTTTTTTTCATTTTTTTCCCCAGGTGAAGTTTGGTAGTATAATTTTACTATCAAACTATTTGCCGTTTCTTTTTCTTACCGCAAGGTTTTACCAATAAGTTTAGTATATATATATATATATATATATATATATATAATATATATATTGATTTGGTGGTTGGTTTTGAAGGCTATCACAATGCAAGTGTAAAGAAAAATGAGGTAGTTATGATGTTCTTTATTTACCTTTGATATATTCTTAATATTTCGGGATAAAGATCCCCTCGTCAGAAGATTTCTGAAAGCAGGAGTCATGGAGCTGTTGTCTTGCTGTTAGGATTTGTCCATTCTGTTGTATGCCTTCTAATATCTTCTTCCAAATTATCTGTGTGTGTCTGTTGTAAGTGTGTGTGTGTGTGTGTGTGTGTGTGTGTTTATGTGTGTGTATACGGCCGGTTTCTTCTAAAGAAGTAGACAATCAAGGGCTTCAAATCGGTCTACTATGTGACCAGTGTGGAAGGCTATGTATGAGCAAAGCTGGCCTGATCAGTCACCAATCTGTGCATCGGCGGGATGGACTAATAAAATACCCTGTGCTCCCTGGAAATACCTGTAATTGTGGGAAGGTGTGCAAGACTTTGGCAGGACTAAAGAGCCACTTTCGTGCAGCTCATTGTTGAACTTTTTTGAAGCTCACCATTATATTGTTTGAACTATTGAGCTTTTTTTTATTTATTTTTTATTTTTTTGTTATTATTGTTACTATATCAAACAATGGCAATACTTGAATACGAGTTTGCTGCCATCATGTCTGTCCAACAATGTCTTAGTATTGTAGCGATTGTCTGCCCCTGTTTGGATTGACGCGGGGTCCAAAAGAGTTATTTTCCCTTGCTGCAGGTTTTCGCCAGTAGAAGGCTAGAGCTTGGGAAAATTCTAACTTTCTTCCTTTGGGACTGGCAAACACTTCACATGGTTTAGACGCTTGTGCTTCTTACCTTTAGGTAAGGGGGGTGCGGCCCCCCAACCAGCTATCAGTAAGTGACATTCCTTAGAACATAAGTTCTACATTCTACTTCCTTTATAATGCATTTATGTATTTTTTGTATATCTATCTTGTACCTTGTAATGAGTATATGTATTCCTGTTTTGAATGTACTCACAGAATAAAGTCTGTTTGTTATAACTTCTTTGTCAGAGTATTTCTTGTACACACATGAGATTATTAATACATTTATAAGTTCAATACTGGTATTGCGCTAAGGTAAAAATTTGTAAAGTTGAAAATTATCTTTACTGAATAGATCTCGGAATACGCCGACTGCACCTCTGCTAAGGAGTAAGATCCTCACAATCAGGCTACCTGTTGGCCGTGGGTGGTGACCCTTGATTCTTAAGGATGGAAGCCTGGTGGCTGTGTAGTCCATGATATACAACACTCCTCTTTGGCCTTTACTTAGGCTAGACTGGTTGTCAGAGAGACCCCCCCCCGATCGATTAGCTTGTCATGTCAAGCCCTAGCATCTATATGATTGGCTCAACCCTATTGTTCTTATGACAAGCTCACAACACTTTTTATCATATGTATGCTAGATGGCGATGTCTGAGGATCTTAATGTCCTGGGTATGATGTTAACATCCATCTGATGATGAAGTTTTAATCCTGGAACTCTTGGGAATGTGGACTACCTCTTCATTACCATTAATCACAGGTCCACTTTGAGCCTTCCAACTTAACATAAGAACTTTATATCTTACAGTGTAATTCCATATTCCTTTTTTTGTGCTCGTATTTTTAGTTACTATCTAAACAGGTTTTTTTTTCTTTTTCTTTGTAGGTAAGTCACTGATTTGAAAACTTCATTTTTGGTAAGCAATGAAAATTATTTCTTTCAATATTTTCTTTTGAATATTTATGAAAACATTGTTTATTTTCTTTATATTCATATTTTATTTTCATTCGTCCGTTCATTTGATTTTTTTTTCATAAAATTCTTTATTTTCTTTGGAAAGCATAAAATTTCCTGCGTTTCAATTTGAAAGATGTTTGTGTTTTCTCTTTTCAAGAGAAAAAAGATTTTTCACTCTAAAAAAAAAAAAAGAAGACATTTTTACTATATTAATTAGAATATCTAAATTGATTTGCTAGTGTTGTTGGTCTTATTAATATTAGTGTAAAATTAATGAAAATTTTTTTCGGGCGGATGTGTGTGGGTGTGGTAGGGGCTTTGGGATGGAGATGGCCGACTGGAATCATTCTTATTCTGTTGGGTTGATTGCATCTCTCTCTCTCTCTCTCTCTCTCTCTCTCTATCATCATCATGTGATGACTCTTTCTCACTTATTCTCTCTTTCAGGCACACATGCACTCACACACACAAAAACAATGAAACATTCATATTGATTTCTGGTTAAAATCGAACTGAACGGACCTAAATTCTGTTAAGTATCTGGCAGCCATCCTTCGTTCCAGATGTAATGAATAAGTAAGCGAGCCAATAAGAATCCAGTGTTAACGTATTCCTTGTAAGTCCTTTGTCCGAGAGATTCCAAATGTCAATGAAATAACTCAGAATGGTATGTCTATTAATACAGCAGAAGCAGCAGCAGCAGTGCCAGTGATTGGACAATAGAAATCCTTCTCAGGTCACGTGTTTATAGGCGAGTCTATAAGTAGAAGTGACCATTTACCTGATGCCTTATATCACAAAAACTGCAACAAATTCCACCATTGTATGCCACCCAACCGAAAGAAAAAAATACCAAAAATCAGGGAAATAACCGAATTTAATGAAATTTTCAGTGTTGATATATTAATGAATAAAAAGATATAATGCACCAGTTATTTTATTTAAAAACATTTTACATTTTTTCAGGTCAATTAACTTTGAAACACACATCTTTAAGAATCTGTGTCATGCCTCAAAGATATGTGGTTCAAAGTTAACTGACCTGAAAAAATGTAAAAGTTTTTAAATAAACTAACTTGTGCATTATATCTTTTATTTATCAATATATCAACGCTGAAAATTTCATTAAATTCGGTTAATTCCTTGATTTTTGGTAATTTTTTTTTCTTTCGGTGAGGTGACATACGATTGTGGAATTTATGTCCGTTAAGTAGGATTTAACCAATATATATATATATATCCACAGACACGTGTTTTGACTTATCAAGTCTCTTCAGTGTGGCTAGACATTTTATGAGCTACCTACTGCCGGGATAGAACTCGCAGCAGTCAGACAGCTTAACCGCTCGGCCATCATCACCCAAAGAATGAGCAGGGGATTTTAATTGTTTTAA
>CM042173.1:27843144-27873144 GCA_023376005.1 Doryteuthis pealeii | reverse complement strand
ATTTCCCCTATAAATATATCTTGTTTTTCTTTCTGCTGAAAACTTAAGTATTCAGATAACTGTCAGATGCCGCACAACAAGATACAAATCTGATTACACATCGATTTATTGATTTGCATATTTAGGAAAAAAAAAAAAATTGTTGTTGTTGTTGTTAAGAAATTCTGAAGACTTTTTGTACGATGAATAATATAATGTATTTAGTATAAGAAGCTTTGAATGGTTTTAACAGATGGTTAAAAGTTCAAAAGAGGGAATTTGATTGGCACATTTGAAAAAAAAAACATTGGGGGGGGGGGGAGTTGTTGGGAAGAAATTCTGAAGACATTTCATATGAAGAATACTGTGTATCTCTTTCTTAATCTCCAAAATATCTTTCTTCCCAACCCTATTGCCCTTATGGCAAGCCCCAACTCCTTTTTATCATATGGGTGCTAGAAGGCGGTGGCTGCGGGTCTACATGTCCTGGGAATGACGTTAAACTCTATCTGATGGTGAGGTTCCAGTTTTGGAGGTTTGGGGAATGTGGAGCACCCCTTCCTCACCATTGCTCCCTGGTCTACTCTGACCCGGAGTGGTAGTTCCTGTTAGGATCCCATCTATGGGTTAAATAGAAAAATGTATTTTTAAAAAAAATTGTATTATCCATTAAGAATTGATTTATTTCACAACTTTATCGGCATTAAATGACCCACTAAGGTTGATATGCCGTAAAACAAAATAAAACAAAACAAACCAAACCAAAACCAAAATATCTTTCAGTTAAATTTCCCATTAGAAATCCAATTCTCTGTTTTGAACTTTTAACCAACTGTTAGAACCATTCAAAGCTGAATTTTTATATTATTCCTACAGTTTAAAAAAAAAAAAAAAAAAATCCCATAAGAAAAGCACTAATGATAGGTCCTTTCATGCCTCAGAAAATTTTTTAAAGAATTTTTTTCTTTTGTTGTTGGGAGCAAACCAGATTCATATTGGGTTACGACTGCTTGCTGCCTTGTCTTACCAATTCGACGGTAATTAGAACTAGTACGATTATTCTACAAGTATCAGCAGGACATTGAAGGAATGTGTCCCCTTTTTGCCAGTACTAGACCAAAGAATTGATTTTAAGGTGGAGCACCACACATACAGTCAGCTCCCACTTTGCTGCACAGATCCAGTTACCCAACCTGTGCTACTCATACACTGAGTTGGCAGGGACTCTTATCAAACCAATAACCTTGTGATTTTCTTGTGATGTATCCCCTTTTTGCCAGTACTAGACCAAAGAAATTGATTTTAAGGTGGAGCACCACACATACAGTCAGCTCCCCACTTTGCTGCACAGATCCAGTTACCCAACCTGTGCTACTCATACACTGAGTTGGCAGGGACTGGTATCAAACCAATAACCTTGTGATTTTCTTGTGATGCATCCCCTTTTTGCCAGTACTAGACCAAAGAAATTGATTTTAAGGTGGAGCACCACACGTACCGTCAGCTCTCCACTATCAAACCAATAATCTTGTGATTTCTAGGTTAATGCTCTACTGACTGAGCTAAACCGGCGCTTTGCTAAAAATAGTTTTGTAGAAAAAGTTAAACTTTTTTTGGCGTTAAAAGACGCATTGACCTTAAAGAAACTTTGAAAGACTTTAACTGTCAAAAATTATCCTCAGTCAGATGGGATACGTTTTTTTTTCTTTCTTTCTTTCTTTGTAGTTTTATAAAACTTGGTGTTGTTGTCGTTGGTTGTGTTTGCGTTTGTGTTGAGTTATGCCTGCAGATAAGTTGCGAAAAAGTGTTATCTCTTGGTGTTACTTTTGAAAATGTGAAAACATTTGGTTTCAAGCTGATAAACAAATTTTAGTCTTTTCTTCAAACACAAAATTAAAATAGAGAAACTTTTTCGTGAAGTCAGCCATGTTTAATGTTTAGAAATTTGAAGTTTGCCTGATTTTGAGTCAAGTTATTCTTGCAAGCCATTCACAGTTGGTTGCATTGTGAGTGCGGGTTTCATCATTCACATATTGGGTCAATGGTTTTATTTCCTTTTTTTCTTTTTTTTCTTTTTTTCTTTCTTGTTTTGTTTTCTTTTTTTTTGGGGGGGGTTCTTTCTTAGCTAATTTTCCATTTTTTTTTCCTTTTTAAATTTTATTTTTTACCATTTTAAAAATTTATTTTTCTTTCTTTCCATTCTTTTTCGTGTTTTTTTTTTTTCTGTTTTTTTTCTTTTCTTTTCTTTTTTCTTTCTTTTTTCTTGTCTATTCTTTTTTTTTCTTTCTTATTTTTTCTTTTTAATGTTTTATTTCCTTATTCATTTTTCTTTTTTACCATTTAAAAAAATCATTTTTCTTTCTTTCCATTTTTTTTTGTGTTTTTTTTTCTTTTCTGCGTTTTCTTGTCTATTCTTTTTTTTTCTTTTTTGTATTTTATTTCCTTGTTCATTTTTCATTTTTCCCTTTTTTTAAAAATTTTCTTTAAATATATTTTTTTAATTTTTTTTTAAATTTTTTTCTTTCTTTTCCATTTTCTTTCTTTTTCTTTCTTTTTTTGTCTTTTCTTTATTTTCGTTTTCTTTCTTTTTCTTTTTTCTGTTTTTTTTCTTTATCTTTTTCTTTTCTTTCTTTTTAATTTTTCATTCATTTAATTTTCATCTTTTTTCATCTTTTTTTTTTTTTTTATCAATTTTTCTTTTTTCAAATTTTTTTTCATTTTTTTTCATGTTTTCTTTCTTTTTCATTCTTTCTGCTTTTACGTGTTTTTCTGATTTCTTCCTTATATATTTTCTTTTATCAATGTTTCATTTTTTTTTAAATTTTCTTTTTTCTTCTTTCTTTCTTGGTATTTTCTTTTCTTTTTTTATGTTTTTCTTCTTTTTCATTTTTCATTCATTGTGTTCATCTTTTATCTGATTTAAAAAATTTTTTTTTTTTTACCAATTTTACTTTTTCTTTCAAATTCCTTCTTTTTTTTTCATATTACACACATTTCTCCATTTTCTTATTACATTTTCCTTTGTCTCATCACATGTCCATCTACCCCCCCCGCAAATCTCCATCTTTCCCTTTCACCATTTTACCTACCTGGAAACGTATAAGTTACTGTACGCAAACTATTTAATCAAAAATCTTCCTTGAAGGACAAACCAGAATTCTCCATAGAATCATGATAATCTCGTGTTTGCTTTACGGACAAAACAAAATTGTCCAGGAAAATATCAAGGGTCGGAAAAGAAGACAAAAATAAAATTAAAAAAAAACAAAAAAAACAAATTCTCTATTTTTGATTATTTAATAATAAAAAAAAGGAACAATTTTTTTTAGTTTCTAGCCGAATCCTTCATTTACCATTTGAGTTTATTTATATAAAAAAAAAGAAAAAAAGTTGTCTTTTTGGTAAAAAATATTTTGGAATTATATAATAGCTTTGTATTATATTTTTGTTAGTATCAGCCAAAGAGGGAGTCTATCCCATTTTCACTAGTGCTAGACTAGAGAGACTGTTTTACTGCGGTGGGCTGCCACATCTAATATAGCGTAATTAAGTAGCACAAGGATCTGTGTGGTAAAGTGAGGAGCTGATGGTAGGTGTGGCGTTTCACGTCAGATGCCAGAACAATTTCCTTGGTCTAGCGCTAATGAAAAGGCATTGACTCCCTAGCTGTCCGGCTGATACCGACTTTAGGCCTCCCCAATGACTTTAATTTATTTACCCCTCTGCAAAGGTGTATTCTAATGTCCCAGCCAACAGGGCGGCCCCAGCAGTCAGGAAGTTTTTAAGAAATCTCCGATTAATGTTAGCGGGACATGTTAGCTCTCCTGCAAGGAGTTGAAGTTTTATTTATGGATGGAATCGTAATAGATTCCGTTTTTGTTGGGTTTTGTAATTTGGTTGGGATCTTCTGATAATGTCTAAGAATTTAGCATAATTCATTTTTATTCTTGCATAATTCTTGTAAACATAAAAAGATGTAAGTTAATCATGTGACCTCATCCTCGTAAACCAATAATCAAGTCTGTCTGTGAAGTCTTAAGTTTCAAATGCTAAAAAAAGTTCCCATCTAAATACCAATGATATTTCACCTCTATCCTATTTTAGGCTGCTGGAAAAATTTTATTTCTCTCTTATCAAAACAGACTGGAGAGGGGTTTAGTACACACACACACACACACACACACACACACACACAGAGGCCTAATAGGCCGAAATGTACATACAGAGATTGATTTTTCTCGATTTGTTTAGCCTTACATTTAAATAGGCATTCCCACCTAATTAATTAATTATTAATTAATTAATTTTCAAAATTATGTACGACTTCAATTAAGCACATATTCTCCCAAAAATTGTCGGCAAAAAGCCATATCCAAAGACATTGTGTTTACATACTTATCATATATATATATATATATATATATATATATATATATATATATTATGGACTCTCTCGTCGATTGTCGACGCATGAGGGTTCACACACACAATGAACACCCACACAGGGATTTGTTTATAGTGGTGAAGGCTTGTGTTGGATCATCCACACTTTTTGGCACAGTCGATAGGAAAGAATTAGTGCATCAAGGGTTGCCACAAACCCAATCAATGACCGACCTCAGGAATTTTGAATTCAGAGTTTTCCCTCTCCTAGACTGGTTACCTACCCAAGGCTGAAGAGCCCAGTCTGCCCTACTATTTAACCCATAGCTGGAGGGAGAGTATATGGATTCATACCTTTCCCAAGGGTATTAGCGCTATGTGAAATGCCAACAGCTTTGTCTAGGAATTGAACTCTAATCAACGAGTCCATTTTTCCACAACTCTAACCACTAGCCCACACGCCTCCATATATATATATATATATATATTATATATATATATATAGTTAAAAATTAATGGTAAAATGAATGAAATGATGGGGATAAATGAAAAATCCTTTCCAAGGGACCCTTCTCAAAAGTATTAAAACACTTTTTGAGAGTGGGGTCCCTGATAGAATGTTTTTCTCATCTATTATTAGACTCCTTTGAAGCATCAAGTTAATATAATTATTCTATAAGTTATTAGAGAAGATAAAATTCGTCTCTTACCTTTGTAATATCTGTTGAGAATGGGTTTGAATTTTTTATATTTATAATATCTAATCTTGTCTGGTTAACTTATTTATTTACTGATCTATCTAATTAATTTAATATATTAATTTTATTTTACAACTGAAGAAAAAGCTAACTATTCGTTTTTATTTTGAATTCAAGATAGTTACAATGTAGCAATATTCATCGGAAGTTATTTATCCCTATCCATTCATTCATTTTACCATTAATTTTTAACTAAATAATTTAGAAGCATACTTAAATGATATATAAAGATAAACCTAATGAGTCAGATATACTTACTAAAAGTTTCGATTATTGCTCTTCAGGGCTAAGATCTGACTCAGATTAAATTACACTATGGACTTGTATATTTTTAACAGCTGAAATATATCCTAAACTATTTTGATACCCACTTTACATTTTTTATATAATTTTTACAACAAACTCTTTTGAGTTTTACTATGAACTATAATGCATCTGATTTTTAAAAATTAAAAATAAAATTTATTTTATTTTTAAAACAGAACATGCATTTTTCAAAATTTCAGCGGTTGAATTCAGCGTTCGTTTTTGTAAACAGTCTTTTAACGGATATCTTTCTTCCCGTCTATGTCGCTCGTTGATGAAGACCAACTTATCGATTTGGTCGAAACAGATCTGTCAGCAATTACATAACAAACATCATATGTTTTTTCAAAATGTTAAATTTCATACTGTCGGATTAATTTCCATCTATTTTTCATATATATATATATATATATATATACACTCACATTCTTTAATTGTATAACCGTTATCATCTTGCAACAACCTTTGATTAGAAATGAGACCATCCAAATTGTCCAGGATTGTAATACAGAAAACTTTCAAGTTGGGTCCCTCATAAGTGAAGATACCCCCTGTATTATTTTTGGATTCAACATCCCAAAATACCCTAAATATGTTAAACAACCCTTAGCAACTGAAACCTATTTTTTTTTATTTAAAAAATTTTTTTTTTTGTTGAGTTGATAATATAGCAGAGTTAGCGATAACATTTTTGATGTGTACATGAAACGTGTGTTTTTGGAACCAAAGTAAAAGAAATGCAAGAATTCTTTTCCTACAACAAAATGATGATGATGATGATATAGATATTCTTCAGATGTGTACGTAGATTAATCTTTTTCGAGTAAAGTCTGTAAAGAACAAAAGTACTTTTGATGCACTTTTGGATATCTTTTAACTTTACCCTGTTGGGAGGTGGGAGTGCTCGTCCTTTTTCTTTCTATACATTATCAGTTGTTTTTGATTTCATAATCTCTCCACAGCCGTTTGATATTTCTTGTTAGTTTTTATTTTTGTTTTTTTTTCTTCTCTTTTACTTAAAATCTGTCAGCGGCAGAAAAAGTAATAAAAAGAAAAAGGATTGAACCTACTGTGAAACATGAAGGTGACAGTCATACCAATAATAGTAGGAGCCTTTGGAACGATCATAAGGAACATATAAAAAAATTAATGTAGAGGAAATAGAGTTTCTTGGAAGGATTGGGACTGTCTAGGTAATGCACTTTGGATATCTTTCAACTTTACCCTGTTGGGAGGTGGGAGTGCTCTTCCTTTAACTTCTATCCATTGTCAGTTCTTGATTTCATAATCTCTCTATTGTCTTTTGATATTTCTTGTTATATTTTTTTTATTTCTTCTCTTACTTAAAATCTGTCAGCAGCAGCAGAAAAAAACAAGAAAGTAATAAAAAGAAAAGAAAAAAAAAGAAGGATTAAACCTACTGTGAAATATGAAGGTGACAGTCATACCAATAATAGTAGGAGTCTTTGGAACGATCATAAGGAACCTATAAAAAAAACAAAAGTAGGGGAAGTTAAGCTCTTTGGAAAGATTGAGACAGTCCAGGTGTTGAGATTGACTCAAATACTAAGCAGAACTGAAAAACTGTGAAACGTGAAGGTGACAGTCATGCCAATAATAGTAGGAGCCTTTGGAACGATCATAAGGAACATATAAAAAACAAAAGTAGGGGAAGTCAAGTTCTTTGGAAGAATTGAGACTGTTAAGATTGACTTGAAGGCTGGGAAGTATTGAACCTACTATGAAACGTGAAGGTGACAGTCATACCAATAATAGTAAGAGCCTCTGGAACGATCATAAGGAACGTATAAAAAATTTAAAAAATTTTCTTTTATCTTATTTTCTTTCTTTTCTTTATCTTTTTCTTTCACTCCTTTCTTTTTCTCTGTCTCTTTTTCCTTTTTTTCATTGGGCCTATTTTTTTAATTCTTTTCATTCATTCATTTATTTCTTCTCCCTTTTTTCTTTCACTCTCTCTCCCTATCTCTCTCTCTCTCTCTCTCTCTCTCTATATATATATATATATATATATATATATATATATATATATATATATATATCTTTCTCTATCTTTTCTCTCTCTCTCTCTATCTTTCTCTCTCTCTCTCTATCTTTCTATCTCTCTATCTCTCTATTTTCTCTCTCTCTATCTTTCTATCTCTCTCTTTTTCTCTCTCTTTCTCTTTCTCTCTCTCTATCTCTCTCTCTTTCTCTCTCTTTCTATCTCTCTCTTTTCTCTCTCTCTTTCTCTCTCTCTCTCTCTCTCTCCCCCACTCGATCTTATTCCTTACTCCTTTCTTTCTCTTCTTCCTTAACACTGTTATTCTCCTCTCTTCCTCAATTGGGCAAAGACGTACACAGAATTTCTGATGAAATACAAAAATTGGTTTCTGAATATAAAATTCCATTTATTCTCTCTGATCCTCAACACACAAATGATTAGAATAAGGAAACACATATATAAGATGAATATCATTTTGCTGAAGGACATCTTCATATTGTCAAAATGATGGTTGGCTTTTTCTTCATTTTCTTAATATCCTGCTTATAGATACCGTCATCATCGTGGCTAAGCACCTGGATTCCTAGAAAGCTAAATAGGATTTCTACTCTTCTATCTGTTTTTCTATGTTGGTTATGACACTAAACTGGATCTTATAATCAGTTCTGAAAATGGATTATTATTATTATTATTATTATTATTATTAGAATTCTACATTGGTGTGTTGAAATTGCAATTTCAACTCACCAATTTAAAATTCTTTTGTCCATATTTTTTCAATTTTTTGATTTTTCAATTTCTCAAATTTCCTTTTCCTGCCTGAAGAATACCATGTGAAAATATGCATGAAAACTAAAGGTCACAAAGAAACATTCATGTAATTAAATATATTTCTAAAAAACTAATATATATTTATTGATTATCATATATATATATATATATATATATATATATATATATATTTATTTTTATCACCAATTGAAGGGGATATTATTATTATTATTATTATTAGAATTTTATATTGGTGTGTTGAAATTGCAATTTCAACTCGCCAATGTAAAATTATTTTGTCCATAGGTTTTTTACTTTTTTTATTTTTCAATTTCTCAAAAATCTTTCTTTTCCTGCCTGAAGATTACCATGTAAAGATATGCATGAAACCTAAAGGTCACAGATAAACATTCATGTAATTAAATATATATACAAAAAACTAGTATATATTATTATAGATTATATATATATATATAATTTAATATACCAAGCGTGTTGGTAAATCCTTGCGGTGAGAAAAAACCCAGCAAATAGTTTGATTGTAAAAAATATACTACCAAACATCAACCGGGGAGAAAAAATTTTTTGAAAAAAAAGAAAAGACCAAGATAGTCGTACCAACAAAAAATAATCTATTGGTACAGTATTTGGCCAAAAGAAAAAACAATTTATATGTATATATATATGTATATAAGATATATATATTCATATAACCGCTAGGAGAATAGCTAATAAGTAAAAAGTGCTCAATACCTAAGTAGAGCAAATAATAAAGATAAATCTAATGAGTCAGACGAACCTACTATAGTTTTGCTTAATGCTCTTCAGGGCTAAGAGTCAGATCTTAGCCCTGAAGAGCATTAAACGAAACTAATAGTAGGTTCGTCTGACTCATTAGATTTATCTTATATATATATATATATATATATATATTTCATTTTATCGCCAATTGAAGGAGATAGGATTGGTTTCTAAATACAAAATTCCATTTTTTCTCTGTCATCCTTAATACACAAATACTTACAATAAGGAAACACATATATAAGATGAATATCATTTTGCTGCAGGACATCTTCATATTGTCAAAATGCTGGTTAGTTTTTTCCATCATTTCTTAATATCCTGTTTATAGATACCGTCATCTTTGTGGGTAAGCACCTGGATTCAAAGAAAGCTAAATAGGATTTCTTCACTTTTGTTTTTGTGTGCTCGATACAAAACTAAACTGGATTTAGTAGACAGACTCCAGTTTTGGTGTTACATAGTGCCTTATGTAGACTATGCTGATGACCCCGCACTTCTTGCAGATACACCGACACAGGCTGAGGCACTTCTACACAGCCTGGAGGAGGCAGCAAAGAACGTCAACCTCTACGTGAACTCTGATAAAACTGAATTCATGAGCTTCAAAAAGCAAGGAGACATCTCCACACTTGACGGTAAACCTCTTAAGTCAATAGAAAAATTCACATACCTAGGTAGTAATATTTCATCCAGAGAAAGTGATGTTAACACTCGAATAGGAAAGGCATGGTTAGCCACCAACAAATTATCAGTCATATGGAAATCCAATCTCCCTGACAAGCTAAAGAGATGATTCTTCCAGGCTGTGTTTGTGTCGGTACTGCTGTATGGCTGTACCACCTGGACCCTAACGAAGCGCCTTGAGAATAAGCTAGATGAGAGCTGCACAAGAATGCGGTCCTGAATAAGTCATGGAAGCAGCACCCCACAAAGAAGCAACTGTATGGCTACCTGCCTCCCATCTCACAAACCATACGAGTAAGATGGACTAGGAAGCGGGACACTGCTGGAGAAGCAAGGATGAGCTCGTAAACGACTTACTACTGTTGAAACCAGCACATGGGCACGCTAATGTGGGCCGCCCAGCCAGAACCTACATTGACCAACTATGTAAGGATGCTGGCTGCTGTGTGGAGGAGCTCCCAGGTTCGATGAATGATAGGGAAGGTTGGCGAGAGATTGTTATGGATATCTGTGCAAACAGCACGTCATGATGATGATGATGAGATAGAGCTGCATTTTTCTGGTTGCTGGTTGACTTTATCCTTGTTTCCTAATATCCTGCTTATAGATGCTGTCATCTTTGCAGGTAAGCACCTGATAAATTACAATTAACCCTGATGATCCTTTGTTGAAACTTGAGTAGGTTATTTCTATATCCACCTTAATATTATATATACATATTATTGAAGTCAGTTAGTCTACTGTTGGTTTGAATAACAGCAACTAGCTAAGCACAACTGAAGCAGTGTCCAAGACAGTTGGTATTTATAGAAATCAAGAATGACCATTCATGAATTTGGGTGATTCCATTTCTTGAGTTCTGATTGGCTGCTTGGTTTCAATGATATTGTGGAGTTTTATAAATACCCTGTCATTCTGCAGTAGAATTGCAACAAGACGGGTTTGTATTGAGTTACAACCGCTTGTTGCCGTGTCTTACCAATTCGACGGTAATTGGAACTTAGTTTGATTATTCTTCACATATATACACACACACACATATATATGATCCCCAAGAGCAGAGACAAGAGAAGGGTTATTTTTCTCTCTACATATATTCATGCTTTACAAGGGTCGATGATCAAATGTTCTGCGGTTATTTCAAAGCCAGACATGACTTTCTGATAAGCTTTTATTGCAACAGTTTCGGTTTTATTTTTGTTTTTTGAAAAGTTCTGAGGTTTTCTGAACCTGGATAAAAGACGAGGATGAAAAAGAAGATGATGATGATGATTCTGAAATTAACTATAAATGTGTTAACATGTGTGCAACTATGCATATAACGATTCTTGCATGTGCACTGATGCATGTGCGTGTGCAGCAGCATGTGTTTAGACATGTAAATCTGCTGAGGAAACATATTTTGCTGTATTTTAATATACTTCTGTGCACACACACACACTCACATATATATATATATATATATATATATATACATACACACACACATATATATATATACACTAGCAAAAGTACCCAGTCCATGACTGGACTATATGGCTTAGCCTGCAATTTTGTTCACTAAAATTAAACTAAACTGCTGGTATAGCTATATTATAAAGCAGGCAGCGAAGAATATTTTATTATTAGCAGCAGCTGGTATACGGACTGTTTCTGCAAATCGGTTGATTTTGGTTTAATTATATCCCTTAATCATAAAAAATCAATAACCAAATTTGACTGTTTCTTAGTTAGAAGGATATTAAGGTGTATGCAAGATTTCGAATCTGAATGACCTCCCGTATTGGAGTTATATGTCGACACGTACATACCAAACTTCCTTTTTTATATATATATATATATATATATATATATATATATATATATATATTTTTTTTTTAATTAATTTAATTATTTTTTTGCTCTCATATACAACATTGCATTTTTTTCTCTCCAGACCGTCTGACATACCTTGAGAAAGGGTGAACGTTCAGCCGAAATATCGGAATAGATTAAACCAGAAACAGAGCAACGGTTTAATATATAAAAAATCTGATTTTTGTTCTGTTTTTCTTGTTTTTGTTCTTTTTTCCAATGCTTCAAAAGACCAAACAAACAACGTTCACAAGAACATAACACATATTTTTATATATATATATATATATATAGTTGTAAAAGAAGTTGGGAAACAACTTCTTTTACAACTATTATTTTTTTTTACTCCTTCAATAAATTTGATGATTTCATGATTTATGGTTCAAATTCTCCGACATTTAATTTTTAACTTCCACCTCCTCAAACAATATCTTTCAAAAATTTACTTTTACATCGCCCGGAGGGCGTTTTTTTATTTTGCTAGTATATATATATATATATATATATATATGAGAGTAAATATGGAAATAAATCTGACAATATTAAGAAATTTGAAAAAAAAACAAGTGTTCCAAAAATAAGATGAATTTATTTATTGACGCTTAAATGTTTCAGTTTCTTTAAACCTTCATCAGGATTGATTATGGGGCGAAGAAATTTTTTTTATCTCCTGTCATCTATAAAACATCCATCAATTTCTTTGCCCCATAATACATCCTGATGAAGGTTTAAATAAACCGAAACGTTTAAGCGTTGATAAATAAATTCATCTTATTTTTGAAACACTTGTTTTTTTCAAATTTCATAATATTGTCGGATTTATTTCCATATTTACTCTCATATATATATATATATATATATATATACATACACACACACACACACACACACAGAGTTAGTCATCCACATACAATCCTATTTCAACATATCACATCTCTTCAGTGAAAATTGCATTTACAAAATATACACATTCTCTTTCAAGATTATATGAATATATATATATATATATATATATATATATATACTTTCAAGATTATATAAATATAATATAATATTTTTCTCATACTTCAAATTTTAAACAAATTGATAAACAAGGACTATTACTCGCTTTTCTCATTATTCTGTGATAAAAATTTTTTTTATCACCTTCCATATACCAACAAATGCCCTGAAGATGATCTAAATAATAGATTGAAACACTGCAGCATCGGCCAATAAATTTACCACTCATTTGAACCTGTGTTTTTTTTCAATTTTTCTTAATATACTACATACCGTCGGATTCACTTCCTTTTTTTCACAAATATATATATATATATATATATATTTTTAACACTTCACCGATTTTTTCAAGACATAAACTAAGCTCCGAGAAAAATGTTCAACATGTTAATGATAAATAATAACTTTATTTTTATTTTATTTATTTATTTAAAAAAAAATTTTTTTGTAATAAAAAACTATTTTGTACCATAACCCCTAGAAAAACCAAATATCCAAATCATAACGGTCTATCTCAACATTCTATTTCAGCGTTCCAAATTTGAAAAAAATTCGATTTTCGAATATTTCCAAAAATCTCTGTTGTTTTTTCCAAACAAATTTTTTCATTCAAAATAAATGTTCACTCTGATGAAGGTCGAATCTTCTATGTGTGTGAAATATTTTCACACACATAAACTGACCGAAACACATGTGTAAGTGATATCAATTAAATTCATTTTATCCATCTACATTTCTTTTCTTTACTCATTTTTCCTCATATTGTCGGATTCAATTCCTTTTCCATTTTCACACACACACACACACACACACACACACACACACATATATATATATATATATATATATATTATATATATTATATATATATATATATAAAGTTTGTTTCTTTATAGTATCATTGAAGCATTGTGTGTATGTGTAATATAAAGATTTTGAAGGCAATTTACAATGCAATATGTGTTGAATTTATTTAACATTTGTTTTTTTTTCAAAACTAAATATTTTCGAAAGTAAAATTCCATCTTCAGAGTTATTGAAAGTTGAAAGTATTGAAAGTACTAGGTGATTTTTTTTATAGTACTTATCCCACGGCGATATTGTAATCTTCTGTTGTTTAAGAAGTTGATGAACGCCGTATATTTGAAAATTTTTTCCGTGATGTTAAATCGGTTAGGCTGCTCCTGCGTGTGGTAAATGTTCGAAATTCTTTTAATTTTTACTATAAATATAAGCCTTGCTCGGCATAGTGAAATAAAGTTTGTTTCTTTATAGTATCAACTTCTTAAACAACAGAAGATTACAATATCGCCGTGGGATAAGTACTATAAAAAAAATCACCTAGTACTTTCAATACTTTCAACTTTCAATAACTCTGAAGATGGAATTTTACTTCCGAAAATATTTAGTTTTGAAAAAAAAACCGCAAAAGTTAGATAAATTCAACACATATTGCATTGTAAATTGCCTTCAAAATCTTTATATTACATATATATATATATATATATATATATATATATATATATATATGCCAGAGAGAGAGTGAGAATGTGTGGGTGTTTTGTAAATGTAATTTTAAAAAAAATCTTATTCATTGTTGTTTCGTGTTCGTACACTTGAACAAACAACAATTGCCAACTCTAAAGAATATTCCGTTTTTCGCTCGATTTAAAGTCGTAATGTTTTGTAGTGATGTACACGCTTCAACTCACCGTCTACTGTCAAATTAGTCATGCTACACATTTACCATTACCTTCATTTACTTCTTGTTTCTACCCACTGGGCTGTGCCAAATTCTTCAAAAGATTTTCACTGATAACAACAATAACAGGATAATTCTCTAGATTTAGCCATTATTCCAGTGTGTCCTACATTCAAAACTTGTGGAGGCGTTCATGGTGTAATGGTTATCATAATAGAAAATGGACTTGATGACCCAAGTTTAAATCCTAGATGAGGTTGTTTGCATTTCACATGGTGCTGATGTCCTTGTGAAAGACATGAATCCAATTATCCTTCCTGCAGCTGTGGGTGTCATGGTGTAATGGTTATCATAATAGAAAATGGACTTGATGACCCAAGTTTAAATCCTGGATGAGAGGTTGTTTGCATTTCACATGGTGCTGATGTCCTTGTGAAAGACATGAATCCAATTATCCTCCCTGCAGCTGTGGGTGTCATGGTGTAATGGTTATCATAATAGAAAATGGACTTGATGACCCAAGTTTAAATCCTGGATGAGGTTGTTTGCATTTCATATGGTGCTGATGTCCTTGTGAAAGACATGAATCCAATTATTCTCCCTGCAGCTGTGGGTGAAATTGTAGGGCAGACTGTGCTCTTTAAGCTTGCTATGGCAATGAACCTGGGAGAAGGAAAACTCTAAATTCAAACCAGTTAAACTCCACTTGAAAAAAATTAAACTGCATCTAGTCGTGAGGTTCCAGTTCTGGATCTCTGGGGAGTGTTGGATAACCCTTCATCGCCATTGCTCTCAGGTCCACTCTGACCCAGAGTGGTAGTACATCCTAGGGTACGATCTATGGGTTAAATAGAAATAATTGAATCTTAAAAAATTAAGCACTTTGCATTTTACATGTCGTGGAGGAGTGTGAAGTACCCCTTCATCACCATTACTCCCAGGTCCACTCTGAATCAGTGGTGTTGTATACCCACATCTCGGGTATATAATGGAGAGAGAGAGAGAGAGAGAGAGAGAGAGAGAGAGAGAGAGAGAGAGAGACAGAGAGACAGTGAGAGAGAGAGAGAGAGAGAGAGAGAGAGAGAGAGAGAGAGAGAGAGAGAGAAGAGAGAGAGAGAGAGAGAGAGAGAGAGAAGAGAGAGAGAGAGAGAGAGAGAGAGAGAGAGAGAGAGAGAGAGAGAGAGAGAGAGAGAGAGAGAGAGAGAGAGAGAGAGAGAGAGAGAGAGAGAGAGAGAGAGAAAAGAGAGAGAGAGAGAGAGAGAGAGAGAGAGAGAAGAGAAAGAGAGAGAGAGAGAGAGAGAGAGAGAGAGAGAGAGAGAGAGAGAGAGAGAGAGAGAGAGAGAGAGATGATGATCCTTACTTGTTAACTCGGCTACTATTTTGATGTCCTGGGAATGACGTTAAACTCTATCTGATGGTGAGGTTCCAGTTTTGGAGGTTTGGGGAATGTGGAGCACCCCATTCATCACCATTGCTCCCTGGTCCATTCTGACCTGGAGTGGTAGTACCTGTTAGGGTCCCATCTATGGGTTAAATAGAAAAATGTATTTATAAAGAAAATTGTATTATCCATTAAGAATTGATTTATTTCAAAACTTTATCAGCATTAAATAACCCACTGAGGTTGATATGCCGTAAAACAAACAAACAAAAAACATCGGCTACTATTTTGTCGGTTGCCATATTCTTCTCGGTGCTGATTCTGTGGGGGTGTTTCTTCTTTCTTGTTCGGACTCATTTCTTCAGGTTATTCATTTCTTGTTTAAATGAATCAATGTTGTATTTCTTATATTTAAAACAACCCAGCCCATAAAGATTCCACGCAGATTGATGTTATATACCCATATGTTCTTTTGTGTCAGAGAGGGGGAGAGGTAGACAGATAGAGATGCATTGTTACATAATAATTGGATCCCTAATACATTTTTAAGGTAGTGTAGAAATCATTATGGCGATCAGTATAGCTGATGGCCTTGAGAGTGAGTGACAGCATTTGACCTCACTCTGACCTTGCGTTCTGGGGATGATCGTGAGAACCGGAAGGCAATAGAAGGCCCTCTTCTGGTTTAAGGATACTAAGTAAGAAACTTAGTCAGTTAGAACTTAGAAGCCGAGCTAGCAACATGTAAGCCTCATCTGCGCAGATTGTCTGGGTGGGGATTTGGAATAAAGTAACATCAACATAAATTGAAGTCTTGTGTTTATTACTAAAGACTAACAATGACACAAGGCTTCTGATAAGGAATGATCCCCAACAGAAACCAGACCCGGAATCCCAAGAAGACCAGACCTTAGAAGATATACCAGACCAAGATAGATGATAGACGATCAGAAGCAAAGCCGGCCAGAAGAATAGATGACAGAGTAAGAAGTAAGAAAGGTATATAACGTTATATGATTTGGTATCGTGAAAAGACCAGTATATAACATATACCTATTTAGTGCCGGTAAAGAACTTCTATAATTTTCTTTTTGGGTAATTTCATCACTGTTTGACTAATTGGTGTATCGGTATAACGCCTGTATGTCACACTAACATCAAATAGTAAGTAGTGCTTTGATTATAAGAGTATTTTGTTGCACTTACTGCCTTCATTACAAACTATTTTTATCAAGTTCAGTTTTTAATTGAAAAATAGTTAACTTGTATAACCAAACTTTTAATATGGTTGTAATAAGTAATTGAGAGTTACCTCCCCTATTTTATGATCACCTCCCCTTTGGAGAACTCTATAGTGAATACTAGACTATATAAACTCTCAATAAATGTACCAATTATTCTAAGTAGAATAAAGCTTTCCAAAGTCTATCAGTGTTATTTGTCATTACAATGGTATATCTGAAGATAGTTTTTTTTTTCCTTTGAAAGTAATTAATTGAATATAAAAAGTGAAATTTGTTTTGTACTTGAAAAAGTTTCATGAATATTTTTTTCCTTTTTTTTATTAATTTTTTTTTTTTTACACTTCTATTAAACTTGAAGGGGCTTCTGTATATAGTAGAATAGCTTAAATGTGGTATTTAATTAAAACCTTTATAATCATTAGGAAACTATGTAATAATAAAATTCTTCTTCACTTGTTTGGCTATTCGATTGTCTAGCTTCTATTCTTTCTTGTCATGGTCACTATGTGGACTTCTATCTTTAGGTTCTTGTTGGTTGTTCATCTTGATTCATTTTCTTTCTTGGTCGGTCTTCTAACTAAAGCATACATCAACCAACAACGCCATACTGTTCTTTTAAAAAATCTTTTATTTACTTAACTAAGTTTCTTTTCTCACTAACTAAAACACAGTGCGAGTGCAGGTGAGTCCAATTAAACAAGAGATGTCTTTCTTGCTTAAGATCCTCGTTGCAACTGATGAGCTAACTAGCTCTCACGTGACTTCACGGGTTTTCCGCCTCTTGGGTCAAAGGTCCCCAACTGTCTGTAAATTTCCATTTACGCTCCACAGTGTTGTCAATAATCTATGCTACCATAGATTATGCAACAATTGAGAGCGACATCTTGAGAGCTGACGACAGTGTCCGCTCTTGGCAGGTGACTAGTCATGTCTAATCTAAAACTTCTCATGTCTGTAATTAAGTGCATCTGGAAGGGTCAAGTTGGGGTCATCATTAAATTAATCATAACCCTAACGGTTATGAAAATTCCTCACTTAACTCCCTCCGATTTTGAATCTAATGAATTCTTATTTAAAAATATTCTTACTACAGTATGACTTTTAAATTCAAAGTTACTGCATCATCCTGGATTTGAACCTGGGTTGCTGAGTCCATTTTTTTGTGATGATAATCCTTATGCATGTAAAAATAACAAAAAAAAACTTATGTATAATGTTTTGCTGAAAATAGACTGATAAATAATTTTTGTTTTTGTTATTAAGGATTCAGATAACATTTTGCTTGCCTCTCCCCCTTCACCAAGAGAGAAGCAAAACAAACAAGGGATGAGAATCTTTCTAATGAGATATAATGTGGGTGGGGGAAATAATATATATATATATATATATATATATATATTTGTATTTTGTAATTTTTACAGCCACTTGATAAACAGGGTTATTTTGAAAATGTACTAATTAGAATGCAAGTGAACAAATGATAAACGTTGATAAATGGAGTTCGTTTTCTGTATTTCTTGAATATTTTTCCCCATGATGTTGTTTCCACGATTTCTTTAAGACCGCATCAGCATTGTTTTTCAACTCCCATCTAGTTTATTGTCTAAGTGCTTCGTTAGGGTCCAAGTGGTGCATTTTATCTATTTTATTTATGTATTTATCAAAATATATGAAATTAGTACAATGTGTACTAGGTGTGTCATAAAAGTATTGAGATTGAAGCTGTATTTACCGAGATTAAAATGAACAATGAATGGAACACTAATTTTAAGAGTACAAGGTGTGTCAAAAAGTACAAAAAATCTTGTATCTTCATACCAGTGAGACTTAGTATAAGGTCTTTGTGTTACATAATCTATGCATAGATTATTATCAACCCCCTGTATTTCTGAAGGGATGGCCCCTTTTCATATCAAGGGCGGGACTTTCCATGGAATATTACAGAAAGCCCGCGAAATACGTTAAGTCACGTGGGACCTGGTTGGCTCTCAGTTTCAGCTTGGACGTCAGGCAGATAAGATGTATCTGCTTTAGCTGGGGCTCACTTGCACACGCGCGTTGTGTTTAGTTAGAGAAATGTGTTTAGTTAAGTAAATAAAGGTTTAAATAAATAATATGGTTTTGTGGTTGATGAATGTCTTGGCAACAAGACTGACCTAGAAGAAGAAATGAATCAAGGACGACCAACCAGCAAGAACACAGAAATAGAAGACCAGACACGAAGTCCCCAAGACTAGGTCCAGTCACTGGAAGAAGAACGTAAGATACCAAAGATGAGCAGAAGAATAATAGAAGTAAGAAAAGAAAGGGTATACAACATTTGTATTAGTAAAGATCAGACTGAAGAGGCAAAGAAATACTGAAATAAATTTGTATCTGCACCAAGGCATCCATTTATTCATTTAATCATATATATATATATATATATATATATATATATATATATATATAAGATTTTTGGATGTTTGTTTTTTAGAAGCATTGTTGAATATATTATTATTTATATTTTTGCTTGAAGGCAATTACAATGCGAATATCGTATAAAATTTGATAATTATAGAAAATAACCATGACAACTGAATTTTGCAAATGATCACGTGACGCTAGAACATCGTACAGTCTGTTTCAACTTTATTAAGTCTCATCAGCGATGTATACTAACGATTTCTAAAAAAACAAACATCCAAAAATCTTATTTCCTTCACTGGGGCAAGGGTCTGGTTTGTTGTTATTTACTCAACGTCCGCGTACCTCATATGGTAGAGGCGTGCTAGTATCATTGACAAGTTAATTTCGCAGGGATTGTACGATGCGGACTGTTAGCCGAGCGGTAAAGTCACAGACTTTGCCTGCTGGACTACCGGTTTCGATTTCTGTCGGAGGGATATTCGTTAGTATACATCGCTGATGAGACTTAATAAAGTTGAAACAGACTGTACAATATTCTAGCATCGCATGATCATTTGCCAAATTCACTTGTCATGGTTATTTTCTATCATT
This sequence comes from Doryteuthis pealeii, assembly GCA_023376005.1. Lineage (NCBI taxonomy): Eukaryota > Metazoa > Mollusca > Cephalopoda > Myopsida > Loliginidae > Doryteuthis > Doryteuthis pealeii. Next base: position 27,853,274 of record CM042173.1, on the reverse strand, counting down.
ATCGAATTTTATACGATATTTGCATTGTAATTGCCTTCAAGCAAAAATATAAATAATAATATATATATATATATATATATATATTTCATATAACTCTGTGCATTCCTCCTGCTACTTACTCCTGCCACTACTTGGTTTGTGTTAAAAAGAACCCCGAAGAACAACTCGGCTAGTCTACGCCTGATGATGGCACTAGGTAGTGTTGAAATTACTCGTGTCAAATAGTATAAAAATCTCAATACTTTTTTGACACACCTTGTATATTTACTTGTAAAAAAATTTAAAATCTATGATATCACAAACATGACCAACATGCACAAACCATGAAATTTCTTAAAATTGTAAGTGTTTTTGTGCCCATGAGCTGGTGTATTTAACAAATACAGAAAGAGGAATTTGAAAAAATTAAAAAAAAAAAAACACAAAAAAAAAATGAAGATCAGTGAAATAAGAAGTTTATACCAGTGAGACTGAGTATAAGGTCTTTGTATTTCTAAAGATCAGACTGAAGAGGCACTGTGACGCTTAAGGATAGAACCCAGGTGGATGAGCAGTTCACGACATGCAATACTCCACTTTGGCCCTATCTTGGGCTAGACGGGCGGTCGGAGAGGCCCCCTCCGATCAATCGGCTGGTCACGTCAAGCCCTAGCACCTATATGATTTTCCCAACCCTGTTGCCCTTATGGCAAGCCCCAACCCCTTTTTTATCATATGGGTGCTAGAAGGCAGTGGCTGCAGGTCTACATGTCCTGGGAATGACGTTAAACTCTATCTGATGGTGAGGTTCCAGTTTTGGGGAATGTGGAGCACCCCTTCATCACCATTGCTCCCTGGTCCACTCTGACCCGGAGTGGTAGTACCTGTTAGGGTCCCATCTATGGGTTAAATAGAAAAATGTATTTATAAAAAAATTGTATTATCCATTAAGAATTGATTTATTTCAAAACTTTATCGGCATTAAATGACCCACTGAGGTTGATATGCCGTAAAACAAAACAAACCAAACAAACCAAAAACTGAAGAGGCAAAGAAAGACTGAAATAGATTTATATCTGCACCAAGGTAAAAATTTATTCATTCAATCATATATATATAGGTTTCATATTTCATATAACTGTGCATTCCTCCTCCTACTTACTCCTGCCACTACTCAGTTTGTGTTAATAAGAACTAGGAAAATAATTTGGCTACTGTACACCTGATGATGGCACTTGGTAGTGCTAAAAGTACTTGTGTAATAGGACCTTCAGTGGACTCATTAACCATCTCCACCCAGACATTAAAACGCTGGCCAAACAACTTGAAAAGATCGGAAAGAAACTCGTCAGACATGAAATGTCTGTCGCATTCAACCAAACATGTATAAAGGAAAAAATGCTGCCAAAATATACTTATATATATATACAGTGATGCTGATAGCTTTTAGATTTAGTGCATACTAGGATGCACATATTTGATTTGAATGAGTCCCCAGGAAAATTTATGGGTTCCAACTAAAGCCGTCTAACTCCTAACTTGTAACTTGTAACTTATCCTGTATAATTCATCTCTAAGAAACTATTGAAATATATTTAGTTAGCTTGAAATGGTGAGGGAAGAAAAAGAAAAACACTGGTACGCATGGATATGATTTTACTGCATCCTTGTAGACTTTTGTGCATCAGGGATGCAGGATGCATACCTATCAGCATCTGTGTGTGTGTGTGTGTATTTTCCGTTATATATATATAGGCCATAGGAAACAATTTAGGGAATGCAGAACTACATCCTGTAACTCAGAATAATGTCAACTTGTGATATACAGTTGTGCAATGTGCAACTATGTCCAGTTCATGCACTACATTCAAAATCCAGTTTTTTTGTCTTCTTCTTGTATATTTTTATTAGATAGTCAATAGTATTTAGATAATGTATTATTGCTTTTTTCCTCTTTAACTTTTCTATTCATTGTGTGTGAGTTTAGTCATCTTTCTTGTCTGTTAAGATTCCATGAAAAAAACAATCTCTTAAAATAACATTTATTAGGACGATAGAAAAACAACTTTAGTCTTGTGTGTTTTATAGCTTTTTAAATACACCATCCAATATATTCTGGCGAGAAAAATCCATCTTTATTGAGATTCATATTTCAATAAAATCTTTTAAAATTATGTTTTGTATTAGTGTGTCTGACTGCAAATAGGTTTCCTACTTGCGTGTCTGTCTGCAAATCAGTTTCGTACTTTTGTGTCTGTCTGTGAATTAGTGTTGCATTTGATTGTCTATCTTCAAATAGATTTGTCTTGTGTGTCTTTTTTTGGAATTGGTTTTGGATTTGTGTATCTGTCTGAAAATAAGTGTCCTTCTTGTGGGTCTTTTTGTGAATTGATTTTGGATTTGTGTATCTGTCTGAAAATAAGTGTCCTTCTTGTGGGTCTTTTTGTGAATTGATTTTGGATTTGTGTATCTGTCTGAAAATAAGTGTCCTTCTTGTTGGTCTTTTTGTGAATTGGTTTTGGATTTGTGTATCTGTCTGAAAATAAGTGTCCTTCTTGTGGGCCTTTTTGTTAATTGGTTTTGGATTTGTGTATCTATCTGAAAATAAGTGTCCTTCTTGTGGGTCTTTTTGTGAATTGGTTTTGGATTTGTGTATCTGTCTGAAAATAAGTGTCCTTCTTGTGGGTCTCTTTGTGAATTGATTTTGGATTTGTGTATCTATCTGAAAATAAGTGTCCTTCTTGTGGGTCTTTCTGTGAATTGGTTTTGGATTTGTGTAAATATCTGAAAATAAGTGTCCTTCTTGTGGGTCTCTTTGTGAATTGATTTTGGATTTGTGTATCTGTCTGAAAATAAGTGTCCTTCTTGTGTGTCTGTCTGCAAATAAAATTGTCTTGTGGGTCTTTTTTGTGATAACTTATCAATGATATCTTATTGATAACCCTAGATGGGTTAGCATGTTATTAAATCAATTCACTGTCACCTCTAATAGTTTGGCAGGGATTATTATAAGCACAACAATAACTTTAAAATTTTTATTTTTCAATTGAAGTGTCAGTATTTTCCTATTTTAATGTTTTAATAGGGCCGGGTTAGCTCAGTCAGTAGAGTGTTCGGCTAGAAACCATGAGGTTCCTAGTTCGATACTGGCCCTTGCCAACTCAGCATATGAGTAGCACAGGGATCGGTGCGGTAAAGTAAGGAGCTGATGGTAGGTGTGTCACTCCACCTCAGATGCTAAAATAATCTCCATGGTCTAGTGCTAGTGACTTCTTCACTTATTGGCTGATACCGACTTTAGGCCACCCTGACTACTTTACCTTTTTATTGTCCTATTTATTTCTCTGAATGTTTGAGATGAGGCTTGAAGATTAGCATTATCTGCGTTATTCCGACTATGAACAATGAAGATGGGGACAATAGTCCGAATAACGCAGATAATACTAATTGACCTATTTATTCATTATTACCTAATTAAATAAATAAAAAGAAGTGCTAAGCTTTACAGGTTATCACATCGAGACATATTTTTGTTTTTTGTTTCTTTTTTTGTGGGCGGTACCATTTTTTTTTTTTTAGGTTCAGACTTCAATTGAATAGTAAGAATTTTGAACAAAGAAATAGCTTTAGACAAAACTTGAACTCACATTTTTCTAGAGCAAAGAAAAACTTATTCTCTCATGTAGCAGAACGTGTGATAAAGGTGTTATTGTTTTTGGACAAACATTTCAAAGCTGTTATATATCTTCTCAGTAAGATGGGGTCACCAGTGTTATAGGCAGTGTTTGTAGCGATTGGTTCTTGTATAAAACCTTTTTCGAAGTCAGAATTGTTGTGTTGATAAATAAAGGGCGCACGTTGCTTACAGTACGTGTTGTGGCTTAAGTAGTCACTCAATTAAGAATTGAATAGGCTCAGTGCTGCTTAACCTCAAGGATCTAAGAGGAACCGATGGCTTCATAACTTGACCAACATTTATTTCTCTGAATGTTTGAGATGAGGCTTGATGATTAGTATTATCTACGTTATTTGGACTATGAACAATGAAGATGGGGACAATAGTCCGAATAACGCAGATAATACTAATTGTCCTATTTATTCATTATTACCTAATTAAAGAAATAAAAAGAAGTGCTAAGCTTTGCAGGTTATCACATCGAGATATATTTTTGTTTTTTGTTCTCTCAAAAGTTAAGACCTTTCATTTCTGGATTGTCGATCGATATTGTCTGAGAAGAAAAGAAGACAACACCAGTAAAGATGTTTTTTTTATTGACTTGACTTAGTCTTGGTTGAAATCTAAATATTTCAAAAAAAAAAAAAACAAATAAGAAGGCAGAAAAGAAGAGGCATGGAGTGGTGGGTGTGATGATAATAACCAACATCACTCAACCGCCCCCACCCCATCTCCATCCATTCCAACACCTCAAGATATGTTACTCAAATCTTTCATCTTCGTAACCTTTTAACTTTTACATAGTATATGGTGTGGATAATTTTCATACTGGTTTTAACAAAACTGTGTTTAATAAACAATTACTTGGTGTCATTGATTTTTGATATTGTTTATTCTTTTCTATAAGAAAAAAAGCAACCAAAAGCCATCATTATTAGGTCACACTGACATCATTACCATGACTGCACCACTGTAGGGGGGCAAGATCCTCCCCAATGGAGCCAATATAGAGATAAAAGTTTACTTGTATTAAAATTAATCTTATCTATAGTTTTCTATAGAAATTAAAGAACAATTAAGAAAAAAAAAAGAGCGTAGAAAAGAAGAAGCGTGGAGTGGTGGGGGTGATGATAATAACCAACATCCCTCACCACGCTCCTTACTCCCCCAAGAAAAAGCCCCCTCCCCCAATTTTTTTTTTTTTTTTTTTTTTTTTGAGGCCTCTCTCTCTCTCCTTGGTCTTGTTTTCGAGTATTGTATTTTTTTTTTTCTATTTACGTTTTTAGGTTTAAAAAAAAAAAAAAGCAGCCCCTCCATAAAACCTTTTTTTTTCCCTTGGTCTTGTTTTCGAGTAGAGTATATATTTTTTTCTATCTTTTTATTTTTTTACCTTTTTTTAAATTTTTTTTTTTCGAGACCTCTCTTGGTATTGTATTTTTTTCCCCCCATTTACCCTTTTATTTAAAAAAAAAAAAAAGCACCCCCCCCCACACACTTTTTTTTTCAAAACCTTTCTTTTTCGTTGGTCTTGTTTTCGAGTAGAGTATATATTTTTTCTATTTCTGAATTTTTTTTTTACCTTTTTAGCTATAAAAAAAAAAAAAAAAACAAACTTTTTTTCAAAACCTTTCCTTTCCTTGGTCTTGGTTTTCAAGTATCATATTTTTTCTTTTTTTTTTTTCTTCGTCGTTTCACTTTGAGATATCGGAAATAATACTAGTGATTTTTGAAATCGGAGTGACAACAACGTTTCAGTCGTTGTGAACTTAGGTGTGTGATATTTGAAGCAGAGTCAATAAGTCAGTGAAGATTGATGAAGATGACGGAAGAATAGGAAGAGTGGATGACAGGGACATCTCACGTTGAAAATGTGTGTGTGTGTGGGGGGTATGTCAGGTAAATATCAAAGTATGTAATCAGAGTGGGCACATGAATAGAAGATGTTCCTAATGTCTCTCGAGTGAGTTGGTAGCTGGCTGTGTATGCATTGGTATAAAAATGGAAATATTGACAAGTGAGTGAGGAGATGGGCAATGCATAATCAATTGTCTGACTAGAGTATGTGATTATTTGCCCACAAATCTGCAGCTTAAATCTATTTCACACACACCTGCACACACACACACACACATATATGTATATATATATATATATATATATATATATGGACTCTCTCGTCGATTTTCGATGCATGAGGGTTCACACACACACAATGAACACCCACACAGGGATTTGTTTATAGTGGTGAAGGCTTGTGTTGGACCATCCACACTTTTTAGCACAGTCGATAGGAAAGTATTGGTGCATCAAGGGGTGCCACAAACCCAATCAACGACCGACCTCAGGAATTTTGAATTCAGAGTTATCCCTCTCCTAGACTGGTTACCTACCGAGGCTGAAGGGCCCAGTCTGCCCTACTATTTAACCCATAGCTGGAGGGAGAATATATGGATTCATACCTTTCCCAAGGGTATTAGCGCTAACAGCTTCGCCTAGGAATTGAACTCGAATCGACGAGTCCATTTCCTATGATTCTAACCACTAGCCCAAGCGCCTCCATATATATATATATATATATATATATATATATATATATATATACATAGTATTAAGGTGTATATAGAAATAACCTACTCAAGTTTAACCATAAAGGATCTTCAGGGTTAATGCCAATGAATTAATCAAATATTGATTAATTACAGAAGTGAATATTACAATTATATATAATTGCAATATTAGCTGTAATTAATCAATATCTGGATTAATTCATTGGAATTAACTCTGAAGAACCTTATGGTGAAAATCGAGTAGGTTATTTCAATACGCACTGATCAACCATCAATATTGGGATTAACTCAATATTTTTTTCTCGGTAAGTCATTCCCTTTATCATATACACACACACACACACACACACACATATATACATATATATATATATATATATATATATATATATATAGTATTAAGGTGTATATAGAAATAACTTACTTAAGTTTCACCATAAAGGATCTTCAGGGTCAATTGTAATGAAATAATCAAGATATTGAATTACAGCAATTGCAGAAGTGAAAAATGCAATTATGTATTGACTGCCGATATTGCGATTATCTTGATATTTTTTTTCCCCTGGTAAGTCATCTTCTTTATCATATATATATATATATATATACACTAGACAAAACATGACCAGTTGGATTAGCCATTTTGTTTACAAAAAGTGAATTACATTTTTTAAAAAGCATATGGCCGGAGAGTTTTAAAAAAGTAACATACGGATGAAGAGTTAAAAAAAAAAATCCATTAAAATCATTTTGTAAGATTTCCAAGAAAGAAACACTTGACCTAATTTAAATTGAAATGGATCATGGAATTTTATTAAGCTATGGTCTCGTTGCTGCTGCTGAATCTTAACATAAAAATAAAGTGAGTAGTTAAATCTCTCAATAACTCTCCCATCTCTCTTGTTATAAATGTTAGTTTCTCCGTGTGAGTAATCACACGGAGAAACTAACATTTATAATGAGGAAGTACGCGAGAAGGACGATATTTATGGCAGGACAAATGGTGTCTTTTTTCTTTTTCCCATGCTAAAGGGGCTCATCTAAGGGACCCATTTTGAAGGCGTTGAGGCCATCAAGAGGTCCGTAACAACGGAGCTGAGAGACATACTGAAGAATCCTTCCAACAGCGCAGAGAAGTGTGACAGAGAAGGACAGGAAAGAGCATTAGATTCAAGAGGGGACTATTTTGGAAGAGAAAACATTTAGTTTGTGTGACGGAGAACGAGAAAGGAAAAAGAACAAGACATTGTCTTGCCTGCCGGGATCGAACTCACGTCCTCCTGCATGCAAAAACAAATGTGATTTGGGCACTGGACGGACGCGAGGTTCGACTGATGTGCCCGGATGTTTGGGTAAATATGTCCATGAATGACAAGTGAGTTGAGCGCTGAGCGTTAGCAGAAGCAGTCGACGACAAATCGCTTTGCGAACAACCCAGTAAAGAAATGGATTTTAGTCCAACAGAAACAAAACTAAATAGGAATTGCGATTTTGAACTGTTAAAGATTATTTCGACTACGACGTCGGATTTTCCAGCTGCTAGACGAGGACGAAGAATGTGATGACCAAAAGAAAGTCTGGCTTGTGAGAAGACGATGAACTCGCTTGTTTTTGGTTCCCCCTCGGCGGGAGCTTCTTGAATCAAATATCTATTTTCCCCACTTCTATTTGGATTTTAAATGAATTGTTTGTGACAACAGTCTCATTACTTTTCAGACACACCTTGTATTTCATTATATTAAAACTTAACTACTTACACCCAGAGGGCGCTTATTCTTACTAGTATATAGGATGCTGAATTGTATTTTTATAATATAAGTGCACATACACTGAACATTTATATGCATCTATATAAAATAGGTTTCATATGAATATAGATCAGATTAGATATTTTATGGGCATAAAATCATTGTGTAAACATGTTTTTGTTTTTTTGTTTTTTTTTCTCTTATTTTCTCATCTTTCAGTCTAACGTGAGGTTGAACTTCCTGAATGACATTTAAGAATATAAAATATCTGAATGGAGGAATTTAATCTCTCCAACAATAATAGCCAAAAAGAAATCTCCCACCATAAAAAAAAAGAAAGAATTTTCATTTTTCTTTCTTCTGAATGTAAACTTTTGCTGATGCATAAGGTTATCATGGGCAATGGTTAGCATCATAGGAAAAGAATAGAGTGTTTGCATTCTGCATAGGCATAAAATTATAAGGTTTGAATGTGAGGTTTTGACTTTAGTTACCAAAACAGGTTCTTCTAATCTATCTCTCTCTCTCTCTCTATCTCTCTCTCTCTCTCTCTCTCTATATATATATATATATATATATATATATATATATATATATATATAAAAAGAAATCTAATGAGTTAGACGAACCTACTATTAGTTTCGCTTAATGCTCTTCAGGACTAAGATCTTAGCCCTGAAGAGCATTAAGCGAAACTAATAGTAGGTTCGTCTGACTCATTAGATTTATCTTTATTATTTGCTCTACTTAGGTATTGAGCACTTTTTACTTATTAGCTTATTCTCTTAGCGGTTATATGAATATATATATATATCTTATATACATATATATACATATAAATTGTTTTTTCTTTTGGCCAAAATATCGTACCAATAGATTATTTTTGGTTGGTATGATTATCTTGGTCTTTTTTTCAAAATTTTTTTCTCCCTGGTTGATGTTTGGTAGTATATTTTTACAATCAAACTATTTCTGGGTTTTTTCTCACCACGAGGATTTACCAACACACTTGGTATATTAAATATATATATGAGGAAGAATGAATAAAGAAAAGAAAGAATAGAATGGATAATAAAAGATGAATTTAATTAATATCACTTACACATGTGTTTCGGTCAATTCATCTGTGTGAAAATATTTTGCACACAGAGAAGATTCGACCTTCATCAGAGTGAAATTTTATTTTGAATGAAAAAAATTTGTTGGGGAACAACGGAGAAATGTTTGGAAATGTTCAAATAGAATTTTTTTATTATATATATATATATATATATATATAAGTATGATGAGGAAATTAATCTGACAATATGCGAAGAAAATGTTTTAAAAAATATAACAGACACAGGATGTTACGATCAAAGGAAAAATTTATATGTCTATACTTAAGTATTTCGGTTTATGATAAACCATTATCAGGACAATGCAAAATAAATTTTGTAAGGGTTGAAAAATGAAATACACTTAATGTTTTTCAATTTTCACCCTTACAAAATTTTTTTGCATTGTCCTGATGATGGTTTATCATAAACCGAAATACTTAAGTATAGGCATATAAAATTTTTCCTTTGATCGTAACATCCTGTGTCTGTTATATTTTTTTAAAAAATTTTTCTCACACACACACACACACACACACACATACATATATATATATATATATATATAAAGGGCAGTTGTGTGTGTATGTATGTCCAGAATAAACTTTGAAAATAAAACAATTAACGACAAAATAAATATATATGCACATTAAATATCACCAGGGCTTGGTTTTTGAGCAAATTTAATAGAGATTTGATTTATATTCATGAAGATAATTAAAAAAATAAAATTTAAATAACAGCATGGATTTTTTTTCATTTAATATTTTAGATAGTAGACATTAACATATCTTTTCAGAGTAGCTGGATCAATTCAAGGCCTATTTTTTTTACATAGGGATTTAAATGGAGCATCCCACGAGGATTCAACTCATGATTCAGTAATAATGGATCTGCGGGACTAACTTTAAAAAAAATCCCCCTCTACCCAGGTGATGCCGGGTAGCTGCTGCTAGTATGTTAGAAAGACTTTACTGCATTCTAGGAAAAGAATACGGTAAATCAAGCTCAAAATCCTGGATGAGGCTGTTTGCATTTTGCATAGAGCAAAAAAAAAGTATTCATC
>CM042173.1:27830644-27835644 GCA_023376005.1 Doryteuthis pealeii | reverse complement strand
ATATATATATATAGAGAGAGAGAGAGAGAGACCGTGATGGTGATAGCTTTTTGATTTAGTGTGTCCTGAGATGCACATATTTGTTTTGAATGAGTCCCTGGGAAAATTTATGTTTCCCATATAAGCCGTCTAATTCCTACTTTCTAACCTATCCTGTGTAATTCATTTCTAAGAATCTATTGAAATGTATTTACAGTTAGTTTGAAATGGTGAGAGAAGAAAAATGAAAAACACTGGGATGCATGGATATGATTCTACTGCGTCCTTTTAGACTTTTGTGCATCAGGGATACAGGACGCGTACCTATCAGCATCTGGGCATACATACATACATACCACCAACAAAACTCACATACGCATAAATTCTATTTAAAAAATTCCTCATGCTTTGAAAATTAAAATTCCACCTGACTTTGTTCCAGCCATCTTCTCTCCGTGTAAAAATCCGTCGCATGCGACAATGACGTCATCATAATTGCTTGCTCCATTGCGTTTGAACACTTTCTTCATGTGATTTCAAAAAAAGTTCTTTTTCGAACATTTCGGAAATTCTCCGTATTTCAACCGATTTCATTCAAAGCAATAAGGATTTACTCTGACGAAGGTCATTATTTCTTTGTGTACTAAACATTTCTATATTTTTTCGATTATTGTCATTTTATTTCATTTTATATTTAAAATAATGATAGATAGAATACATGTATACATAAATAAACTCCTGACCGAAACATGTGTCAGTTAAATAAAATAAAATAATCCTATTTTATCCATTCAACATTTTTTCTTTTCTTTTTCTTTTCAACATACCATCAGCTTTGCTTCCATTTTCAACTTACATACATACATACACACCTTTATATATGTATATATAGATAATCGGTTAATAGTCTTCCTAAGGTGTAGTCCCCAACGTACTGGACTCGAGGCCTAGCCAAGAGTGCACTGCAGTAGCTGATGTATGTCAGTTTACTCGTCTTCCTATTTCTGCCAAGAGGATTCCTTGTAGGCCTGGCCAATTTTGGACCGCAGTAGATGACATAACTATGTCAGCTCGTTCCTCTACTTCTATTCCTGCCAAAGAGAGATACCTTCTAGGCCAAGCCAAGTGTGCGTCTGGTAACACACAAAAGACTCGGGCTTAGAAAAGCAATTATATACAAACAGATCCTCTATAAAGCAATGTAATATCAAGATGCCTGTATTTTTCTATTAAATAAGAATCTGTCTTTGAAATTAGATTTTATCTATTTCATGTGCGTAGAAAGTAAATTTAGCAAAATAAGATTCGCCACTAGATGTTTGCTAACCCTGATCATAAGAAGCTTTCGCACTGTTAGTAATTTTTTTTTGTATTCAGTAATCGAAATTGTTATTTCGCTTCTTGCAAGTTTTTCACGCAAGTAGTAACTGGTGATTAGTATTATTTGTATTATTCGGACACATAGCCTAGTGGATAAGGAGTTAGGTTAAAACAGTTCTAAGTGACAGTTATCTCTAGACTGCAGGTTCAATCCTGTTCAGGGGCAACTGTAACATAGAATAATAATTAATGCAAGCTTAACACCTGTACCCCAGCTATGTTTAGCGGAATGAGAACGGCTACCCCGTGGACTGAATAAAGGGTTAGGTTCAAAGTTCTGTGATGGCTCCCGATTATAACAAGAAGGTTCCAGAGTCCGACAAAAAATATCTGAAGAATGCCAGAAGGCACATCGGCCAAAATGTTGTACAGATAACAATGAAGATGGGGACAATAGTCCGAATAATACAATAATACTAATTATCAAGCCTCATCTAAAAAATTCAGAGAAATAGTAACTGGTGGTTTTCACTGGGGTCCAAGTGACAGCAAGTCTCCTGAGCTCTCCAGGACTCCTCTCAGTATTCTAACCAATCTCAGCAGTGTTGTGGTCTAGACAATCTCACCCAGGTGTTGCCATCTTGGTTATTGTTTCTACTATTTTAACTGACCAGATTTGAAAATGCTTGTTTTTTAACTTTTTTTTTCCTTTATATTTTAACTTCTTTTTCCTTTTATATTTTTACTGCTGTTGGGATATTTCTGTCTGCTAAATACGATGATTTAGTGTTCAAAATTTTATTCTTCATTTCTTAAAATTTTTTTTTATTGGCATTTTTTATCTGCATCTGTGTGAGTGACTGAGCAGGTCAACTTTTGAATGGCAGTCTCTGGTGCAAGTAAATACTCTTTTGTAGTTCTGGTGATTTGTTTTATCATGCATAGGCAAGAGACTGTCAATTACCAACCACCATTGACTTCATGTCCACACTAGACTAAATTAGATATATATATTTACCAACCTCTCTGCAGTAGATGTTTGCTAACCCTAATCATAAGAAGCTTTTGCCAGGACTCCTCTCAGTATTCTAACCAATCTCAGCAGTGCTGTGGTCTAGACAATCTCACCCAGCTGTTGCCTTTTTTACTAGGTTATTGTTTTTACCATTTTTACCGGTTGATTTGAAAATGTTAGTTTTTAAAATTATTTATTATCTTAAATTTTTACCAAAAGTAACCAACATTGAATTTTTTTTTCATTCTTACAACACAAAATATGTTTTATCCTAACCTTTATCATGTTAAAACTGCAAACAGTAAGTGAAATTGGCAGAGTGGCCTATACCTGGTATCAGCCGGATATGTGAGTGAGTTTGCTTGAGTGGCTGAGCAGGCCAGTTTTTGAATGGCAGTCTCTTGTGCAGTGATGCTTGCTGGAGCTGCTATTGTCTCTCCTTCCTTCTGGCTCTCTTTACTGTGGTGGCTACTTTCCTCTCTGTCTCGCACCAGACTCTTTTCCCCTGCACCATCCGGGGGGTCCAGTGTGCTTCGGCCACTGGACCGGGTTAAAGTACAATTATTAGCGTCAATCCCAGGGGGCTTTCCCCTCAGGCAACACCTGCCCCCTTGACTTAAAGGGGCAGGGCTGGGTTTATTGCCCATTGCCTGAGCGCCCCCCTTGAGGGGGAATGCTGAGGGGATCGACGCAAATTTTTGTTCTTTCCCACGCATCAGCTTCAGCTTGTGGTGGGCCCACGTTTAAACGAGGCCTTGTGCCCAGTCCATACAAGTGGGTATGCGACAAATACACTCTCTGTCTCACACCATTTCATGCCTTGTTTGACAAGGAGGCGCCAGGCTGCTCGGTTTTCTGCACCAACCTCCCATGTGTTAGTATTGATGTGGCATGTCTTTTTTAATTTTTTTTACTGCAGCCTTTACACAAACCACAAAAGTGAACAACATTGAATATTTTTCTTTTCATTCTTAAGACACAAAATATTTTTTATTCTAACATTTACCCTGTCAAAACTGCAAACAATAAGTGAAGTTGGCAGAGTGGCCTATAGCTGGTATCAGCCGGATATGTGAGTGAGTTTGTGTGAGTGGTGAGCAGGCAGTTTTTGAATAGAAAAAAATTAGTTTTGAAAAGATGTTTTAAAAAGATTAAGTTTAAAAAAAAAAAAAATTGGCATAAAATAACCAAACAAGGGTTGGCATGCCATAAAATCCAACAAACTAAACCATCTAACTTCTATGCATAAAATAACCCTAGACAGTTGACATACCATTAAAATCAACCAATCAAACCTTGTCCAATTTCTACAAAGGCTGTTTACCTCTGGGTTTTTTTTTGCGTGTTAGACTATTTGAGCTAGTTTATATTATCTTGTCTCGGTTTTTATCCATTGTAAAATTGAGTTGTTTTTGAATACGCAGTTGTTGTTTTTTTGTTTTTTTTTAAATTTGAAAAGAAAAAAACAAAATAAATCCCATAGCCAAGTAATGTTGAGTTTTTCAATTTTCCCAGTAAAATTGCGAAAAGAAAGACGATAATTTCATTATTTTGATGCAATTTGTGTAATCTTACTTCTTTTCCTGCTTCAATAACATTTTACATTTCAGTTTATTTTTTCTCTCTTTTTTGTACTTTTTTCTCTCTCTCTTTTTTTTGTACTTCTCTCTCTCTCTTTCTTTCTCTCTCTCTCTCTCTCTCTCTCTCTCTTTGGTACTTTTTCTTCATCTGTTTGTACTTTTCTTCTTTTGAACATTTTTTGTTGCTTCAATAACATTTTCCACTTCAAGTTATTTTTTCTCTTTTCTTGTACATTTCTCTTCTTTTTGTAGTTTTTTCTTTACCTCTTTCGTGTACTTTTTCTTCTTTTTCTTCATCTTTTTTGTACTTTTCTCTCTCCTTTTTGTAGTTTTTTTTTACCTCTTTCGTACTTTTTCTTCCTCTTTTTTGTACTTTTTCTTCTTTTTTCTTCATCTTTTTGTACTTTTCTCTCTCCTTTTTGTAGTTTTTACCTCTTTCGTACTTTTTCTTCATCTTTTTGTACTTTTTTTCTTCATCTATTTTGTACTTTTTCTTCATCTATTTTTGTACTTTTTCTTCATTTTCTAAAAACTTTTTCTTCCTTTTTTGGTACTCTTTCTTAATCTTTTTTGTATTTTTCCTTCATCTTTTTTTTACTTTTTCTTCATCTTTTTTGTACTTTTTTCTTCATCTTTGTTGTACTTTTTCTTCACCTTTTTTGTACTTTTTTCTTCACCTTTTTTGTACTTTTTTTCATCTATTTTTGTACTTTTTCTTCATTTTCTAAAAACTTTTTCTTCCTTTTTTGGGTATTCTTTTCTTAATCTTTTTTGTATTTTTCCTCTTCTTTTTGTACTTTTTTTTTTTCACTCAGCAAATTGATAGATTAAGATGATTTTTTTCAATTCTAACTTACAAAATTTCCCCAATGTGACCCAGAAGAAGAACTAGTGGTAGTATTAGTAATTTTCCTTATTCACCTGTCTTCCCCATCTCTCTCTATATTGGCAGAATATACCTAGATAAAAGCTGGGATATAAAAATAATACAAGTATCATAGAATTATGAAAATTTCTTTGGCAAAAGAAACCAACATCAAAATAAATTTTCTCGATAATTGAATACGCTGAAACTTTCTTTTAAAGATGCAATCTATATCCAAGGG